>OZ059786.1:18400804-19057784 GCA_964057025.1 Standfussiana lucernea | reverse complement strand
CGCGCCGCCAGCTGCGCCACGGCCGCGCCGCGCGCCTCCGCCGCCTCGCACGCGGCCGGCCGCGCGCGCCGCAGCACGCGCGCCGCCGCCGACAGCGCGCCGCACACGTCCGCGCCGGGGCAGCCCACGCTCAGCACCGAGCCGCCCTCGCTCAGCGCTGCGAGCGCGCGCAGCGTCACCGACACTCTCCATTCAGGTCCACAAGTGTCTGGTCGATAACAATACTATGAGTCTATAATGAAAGTCATAATCTGGAGTTATGCTCATTTCAGATCGTAACACCTCCTCACCTTCGTAGCTCAGAAGTCGCACGCGGTAGCGCTCGAACAGGAAGCGTGCCGGCTCGTGGCGAAGCAAGCGCGCCTCGTCGAAGGTGGCTCGCAGCGGCGCGTCGCAGGCGGCGCGCAACACGAGCACGAGCGAGGGGGGCGCGGCCGAGGCGGCGGTGAGGGCGGCCAGCAGCGGCAGCAGCGCGCGCATGGCGGCCCTCACGTGACGGCCGCCATGCGACCGCCGCCGGTCGCTCGGCTGCCTCGCTCGGCTGGCTGCACCGGATCAAACGACGCCGCGCCAGGTAGCTGTTACGTTTATAACATGGATCGATAACGCCTTTTACACCTTGCCACCTCATATCATATACCATTATTTATTTTTTTGCTCGACTCTATAAATTTCTCCAGTATCGCGGGTGCGTTCACAAAACGTAGTGCCTTCGAACGTTAACACTGACTTTGATTCTTTCATTTCTATTTGAAATAGTTCGGGTAATTATACTACTACCCATTGGTAATTATACTAATAACCAATGGGTAGGTAGTGAGTAATGAAACCCACTTCTATTTATTAGCATTTTTCTCCTCCAAAATTAACTTGTCCTCTAAATTACTTGGTCAGCCACCATAATTATATCATGGATGTAGGCTACGGTAAATACATCCCAGCATAGTTTTTAGGGTTCCGTTGGCAATAGCAAAAACAGAACCCCTATAGATTCGCCCTGTCCGTCTGTCTGCCTGTCTGTCCGTCCGTACGTATGTCACAGCCATTTTACTCCGAGACTATTTGGTACCAAACAGTTGAAATTTTAACTAACACATTAACATTAATTAATTATTTATTAAATAATTTTGAAAAAACATTAACTAGCCGGCTAGGAAGCATGCTATCATCATCTGCCTAGCTTTTCCCCGACTATGTCGGGGTCGGCTTCAAGTCTAACCGGATGCAGCTGGATATCAGTATTTTACATGGAGCGACTACTTATCTGACTTCCACAACCCAGTTAGTACTGGGTAATGCGATACCCCTTGGTAAGAGTGGTTGTCAGACTTTCGGGCCACTGACTACCTATAACGACTGTCAAAGATCTACAAATGACAGCCGGGACGAACAGCTTAACGTGCTTTCCGAGGCACGGAGGATACTCAGTATGTAATGGGCGGTCACCCATCCACGGACCAACCTAGGCAAGCACAGCTTAACCTAAAGATCAACCCGAGTGGCTGTTATTATTTAGCTACGAGCTCCTCCAAAGCAAAGCCAAAGGAAGTGAAATTAACACATTTATGTACATGATTTCCTAACGAGTGCTTTTTTAAAGTTATTTGTTAGATTTAGAATTACGACGATTAGATTTAATAATCGAAATTTACATGTGAGGCATTTGCGACTTTCAATAAATAAAACAATATTGTTTTATTTACTGAAATGTAAGTAGGTAATGTAAAAAAAAACAGTTTTTAGTCACCCATTCTTTTGTGTAATAATTTCTTAGTGCCTACAGCCCTACATTAAATGTATAGAACTCCAAGTATAAAATGTGAAAACATGTTCATAAACATGAATATGTTTTTCAACTGAAAGGAACAGGACAGGAACTATTTTTAACATGTAAATGTAATATCAAACAACGAACGGATAACATTTAATTTCAACGAGAAAACCTTGCAATTTCGCGTTTTTTCTAATAGGCCTCTTAATTTCACTAGGCCATTGTCTTGCATAGAATAAACCATATCATAAATTTTCATTTATAACTATAAGTCTGCAAGTAACAAAAGGATAAGGTGCAATACAAGCAAATGGATCTGACGAAATTAGAAGGGCTTGCCATTTAGCCACGGAATCGGGCCGAAACCAATACAGATAGCTATTATAACGTAGATAAAGGATTTTATAAAATCAACCCATGTAGGAACCAAACGGAGGGATACTGTAATAACAACTTTTTTTTTTTTTTTTTTTTATTTTTTTTTTTTTTTGTAAGGGCATCTCGCAGTTCAGCCTAGGGCTGGCTTCTGCTTAACCGGACAATCCTGTGGGTGCCTTGAAATAAATTTTAAGGCCTCCAGCCAGGGCAAAAACTTATATACTAAGCGACAACTCACTAAGGGCACCCCCTGTGGGGTACGAACCTCGGCTTAGGGCGTCGCTGGGGGAGGGCAGCAAAGGGACAGGCTGGATCTGAGTGATATTAATTGGGGACTGATTTATGGCTACAGGCTCAGCAACGCGGGCTGGCTCTTGCAAGGGTCGGGGGGGGAGTGAACGGGGGCGTCGCGACGGGCCTCGGCGGCGAGGCCGGAAGGAAGGCTGTTTGTATAATTATGTGTTTTTTGAGAGTACTGGTTTCCCTATTACTTTCTTGTAGGACGGTGATGGGGTCATCTGGAGTGACTAGGGTATGGCGGGGACGTCGGACCTTACTGATACGCGATGGTTCGTATCGGGCGGCCGATGCGATCAAGGGGCTGTAATAACAACGGATGGGTGTTAGATTTTATAGCAAAAAATCATAGTATTCTGCCTAACAGTAACTGAGTACGATGTACCTATGTCAGGCCCAAACAAATTTTGATTTTATAAAATAAATGATAAGTGTGTTTTGTGAGGGATTGGTACAATGATCAACAATCATGTAACGTAGTCTGCATTGGGTAAATAATATATTATAATATGATATAATTACAAAATCTCTAATATTTACAAGATATAACAACTGAATCTATATTTTTTTTATATTATAATGGTCAGTTAATATATTATAATAAACGATTGATATAATTTTAAAGCAAGTAATTTTTATAAGCATAACATAAGTACATTGAATATAAAATCGTGATAAAACGCCTAGTAAAAAATATGTATGTGATTTTTATTTCCCCGTAAAAAACATGCAAATAAGCATACACCATGCATGCAGCAGGCATGCAAACAAGCATACACCATACATGCAGCATGCAAGTAAGCATGTTAAAACCACCTGCTCCTCAGCTCGCGAGCCGCCTCGCCCCTCCGCGCCTACGCGATTTTAAATAACACTCTAGGGGTATGGCAGATAAGACTACGTGCGGTCGGTTTTGTAGCGATTCGTTTCTGTGCGCCGCTCCCGCAGCACGTTCGCTTCCCTCGTTCGCCTTCGCCCGTTAATGGTCACTGTTCTAACCAAACCTAACCCAAATGATTCACCAACATAGAGGGGACCTGGCACTCCGCTCCGCTCCCGCCTTAACCTTCTAACCTAATATAACCCATCCGACTCCGATTGCTTTGAATCGGGGTGTTAACCATAAAGATGGTATCAATAATTAATTTATGCTCAGGTAAATAACACCCATTGCCACATACAAATTAATATAAAACATAATAAAAAAATCATTATTATATATTTTAAACGATAGGCCCAATGATTTTTTTAAATGATTAGACGAAATAAGTTTTAGAGGATATAAACTCTTTTGCAAAAAAAAACGGGCACTTTAGATTTTTTTCTCTACTTCGATGAAGTAGAACAAGAAATAGGTTTTATTAATTTGACGATGTATTGGCATGTTATTTGAAGCATCCTGGCATGATTCTTTACGTTCCAAATTTAAAATTTGAAATTAATAAAAGAAAAATAATGATTATTGTGGATTATTCTAAAATTGCTTTTCTAATGGTGCGAATTGCTGAAACGATTTTTAACTGATTACGATATTTTAAAACTTTTTGGATATTTTCTGCAAATTAAACAATTTAATCTTTCTTTTTACATTTAATACCACTTTTTGATATGAGTGATAAAGCGATAAGGGCCGGTAAAATTATAGCCCTACTTGAAGAAGATTGTTCGCAAACTTACGTGTCTCAGCGGCTAAATGTGAGTCGTTGAACTGACCAGAGGACTTGGCAACGGTATCAAGAGACCGGTTCGGTCAAAAGAAGACCCGGTTTGGGAAGAAAACGATGCACGAGCCAAGAGATGACCGCTTTTTGGTGAGTCAGGCGTTGCGGAATCGTAAGGCGTCAAGAGTGGACCTGAAGAAGAGCCTTGAAGAAGTAAGAGGAGTAGAAGTTAGCTTGTGGACGGTCAGGAGGAGGCTTTTGGCTGCCAATATCAGGAGTTACCGCCCAGCTCGGGGCCCTAAATTACTCCGTGAGCACCGTGTTGCTCGACTTCAGTTTGCTCGGAACTGTGCTTCATGGACTCTGGAGGACTGGCATAAAGTATTGTTTTCTGATGAAGCTAGAATCTCTTTGTGTGGAGAGGACCGACGCCGGCGAGTGCTGCGAAGATTACGGGAACGCTATGCGGAAGTGTGTTTCGAAGAAATCACTCCTTATGGCGGAGGCTCCGTTATGTTTTGGGCAGCAATTAATTCGACGGAGCGTACGGAGTTAGTTTTCATAGAAAATGGAACATTAAATGCACACCGGTACATAATGGAAGTCCTAATTCCATATGCACGACCCACATTGACTGCACTTGGGGAAGATTCCATTTTTATGGACGACAATGCTCGCCCGCACCGTTCTGGCGACGTGGAAGCGTACATGCAAAAAGTTGGGATCCGTCGTTTAGATTGGCCAGTTCGAAGTCCTGACCTCAATCCAATTGAGCATGTCTGGGATGTTCTAAAGAGATGGGTAAGATCAGTGCAACCTGCTCCACAAAACATCAGGGAGCTAAAAAGAGTCATTGCAGAAGAGTGGGAACGTATTCCTCAAAACGTTATTAAAAACATCAAGCTGTGATTTTGGGAAGAGGAGGTCACACTCGTTATTAGGTTTTTACATTTGTAACTTTATTTAATTAAAAAAAGTAAAAAAAAATCTTGTCTTTATTGCCGACCACTTCTTATTGTTTGAGCGTGTACATCGGTTTTAAAGAATCCATCGTTTTTTTTCTTTTAATTGCCCGAATTCACTTCACGCGCGTTAATTTACACGATTATAAGTATACAGACTACGTCAAAGAAATACATTTTATTTAATTAACTCAAATCGACCTTAGAACGTAAATTTCCTTAGGTGCCCGTTTTTTTTGCAAAAGAGTGTAAATGTTATATCAACAGTTGGTATAACTCACGTTTATTATATCTTGTGAACGTTATTGAAATGAAAATATACCAAATAACTCTACATGGTATGAGACGCACCCGTCTGCATTCCCTTTCCGACTTCAAGTTTGATAATTCGTACCATTTTAATGATACCAAAATCCATTGAACAAAGTACTTATGAAAGTAATAGAACTCTTCAATGAATGACAACAAAATAATTTCCCGAGATTGCTACGACGACGCCAGTAGAAAAAATAAGCATACCTATATTGAAAGTAAACCTCTTGTAATGGACCTTATTATGAGGATAGTGAGTTGTCCTGACCTGTCGAGTGAGCCCGACTCTGCAATAGCTGCATGGCTCCAGTTAATGCGAGATACCGTATTAGCGAGGCGGCGCGGCGGGCGGCGCGCGTCGCGGTCCGCGGCGACCAGTCTACACAACTGCTACGAAATGCTACGACCGGCTCGTAGCGGTAACGCCAAACAGTTGGACTACTATTTTGGCCACAAAACACCACCGAATGCGTTTTTGGGTTTTTTGTATTGGTGCAGACTCTCACAAATGTTTTGCGGCCACGACGAACCACCAGCACCAATTACCTACCAGGGCACACAACAATGTTCACCTCAGAGCCAGTTCTTGCATAGTTTTACGACTAAGAGACGCTGTGGGTAACAGCACTCACCGTGTTTGTTTTGTTACTGGCCATTACAGCAACATCAGCTGTGTTTGGTGTTCTATAAAATGTTACAAGTCTTATAAGTTATAAGTAGGATCATTGGATTCGAATGTCAGCAACCGTAATAGTGCGTGATAAATATTTACGCTTAACTGTCATTATAGCTCCGCGTGACCATTGTCATTTCATATGTTTATGAATATGTAGACATAAAAATTGTGCTGATTTTCTAACTAGCAAAATATGTACTTACCTATATTTTTGCATAATAATTAAGTGCTATGCTAGTTTGTAGGTTTCTATTAACGTAAGTAACATACCTAACGTTAGTGTGTAAAAGAATGAACGCCTTAAAGTAGTGACAGTACATGGTTTATTCAGAATTATTTGCAAATTTGAAACACTTTTAATATTTAGGTTAAGTTACTACTATTTTTTTTAAATTATAGCCTCTTCTTTCCTGCAAGCTATGGAACAGACACCTATCAGAATGGATCTGAAACCATATGCGGAATATGAAAATGATAAAATAATAATTTAGGGGTCACTTTTGTAACAGTTTCTAAAGTCAGTACCTAGGAGTAGGTGCGACAACATAGGAGCAAGTCGGTACAGATTTCACGAAAACTTACGGCACAAACAATCCGGCGACGCGCGACGGTAACGCGCACCTTACTTTTATTTCACACCCATTCCCGCAGACGCACTTGTGCACAATAATATCACAGTACACTCACATGTGCGGTGTTAATATTTAAATGCATCGAACTCCTTGCCGTAGAAGTATGCGAGGAAGCGAGCGGCGCCGTGCGCGCTGCGTGCTGCGTGCCGCGGCGGGCACAGGTCGCGCGTCGGCGGCGTCCGGCGTGGAGTGCGGCGCGACGGGGCCGGCGGGAGCGGGCCGGCTGGCGCATGCGCAGCGCGCGCAGACCGCCCGGCTCCGGGCCCGCGCCGCCACACGCTGCCTGACCGGCGCGGCGGCGTAACGATAACGATCGAGCCGCGCCGCACTCCGCCGCCGTCACTGCCGACGCCGCCGGCTCGGTTGCCAAACCACCGCCTGCTCTATAATAATTTACTTACTCTCGACACATATCGAGACGCTCGAGTACCTATGTTAACGATAAAGTTGTGGTGGTAGGGGCGATATCCCACGGCACACTGATCGCTCGTCAGTAAAAACGACGATTCTTCGTATTCTTCTGACGACTACCCTTCACGTTTAGCACAGCGTCGGTGTGTGCTAACCCCTCAAGTTTTAAAATGTTACACTGCACGCTACAACATTGAAGTCGTTACGAATAATCTAAAGAATACATAAAAAAAAGTAAGGTAATTTGGGGCAAGTACCTCTACGGGGCAAGTGCGGCGAACATCCACATCTCCAAAACCAATACAGTTATTGAAAAACGCGACATTACCTGTCAACAAAATTTCGTTCCGGTATTAAATTTTAAATGTCGTAACTGGGTATAGTACCTACGATGTTAATCGCTATTTTGTTTTGACCATCATTTTCTCTTCGAAAGTTCATAAATGCCTAAGTACAACTTTGGCAAAGATCACTCATTTAATTTTTTGTCATTTTTCCCATTACTTCATAAAAATCTTGTCTAGTGCAAAAAAAATCTACGCCTTATGTATAATTACTAGTAAAATATCCTTGTCTCATCAGCTATCTAAAAAGGTATGACGCTCAATACTAAGTCATGGCTACATTATGAAAATCGTTTTTGATTTAGTACAGGAAGGCGTGCATCTCATAAAAGGTGATTATTCGGACGATTGTATGAAGCCGCTAAACAGCCTAAACATTTGAAAATTGTATAAATTCAAATATTTTTGAATTTAGAACACAAGTAAATGTTAATATGTCATAAAAGTAAATATTTTAAATAACATAACATTACGCCTGTAATCCTCGAAGGTTTAGGCAGAGGTGTACCTAATAGTACACTCAAATTTCGCCAGTTATGTTTAAGTCCCATGTAATAGGGGCGAGCCTATTGTCATCAACCGGGCACCAATCCAGATTCCGTGACTGCTTCTGAGAAATTCCTGATGGAAAAGCCCAACAACACTTTGCCCGACCTGGGACTCGTACTCAGCACCTCATGCTCCGCAGTCGCGCTTGCCGCCGCTACACCGACGAGCCAGTCGATACTTAGTCATGTCATAACACTCATTCAAGGTCATCATCCCAAAAAAGCTCGAATTTGCGATTTTTTTCAAATAAAACGTACGGTATTCCAATTTTTCATCCAAAAAAATCAGCTGAAGGAATGTTTGTAGAAACTTAGTATGGCACTAAGTAAAAAATACTCGGGCTAACTTCCCATATAGTGGTGACTGGTGACACCTTTTTTTCGTTGGCTTACTTTGACTTTTGGGCCGAATTTTGTATGAACCGTGAATGGTCTCCTTTAGTTTTGCTGTTCAGTGTAAAGGAGATGTATGATTTCCGCCTATGAGACGTACATTTATCAAAAAAAACTTTTTTGCAAAAAAAAACCGACTTCCAAAAAAAAACACTAAAAAAGTGGGAAATAACTTTACTTTCGGAAGTCGGTGACTATGTTTCATTGACTTTTTTGGCACCGACTTCCGAAAGTAAAGTTATTTCCCACTTTTTTAGTGTTTTTTTTTTGGAAGTCGGTTTTTTTTTGCAAAAAAGTTTTTATTTTACCCTTTTTAGTTATCGCATCACACACAAATCCTTGTCAAGTATCAATTTCGCAATTTCTTTTACTTGGATGACATATTGTTTCCAGCTATTTTGATTTAAAATCCAAACTACTAAACCGATTTCGATGAAATTTCTATGGGACCAATCGGAAAGTAGATCCATTCAGATAAAAGAAGAATTTTTAAAATCGGTTCATAAATGACGAAGATATGAGGTAACAAACACAAAAATTTCCAGCCTTTTCGATTGCAAAACCAAACTGCTGAACCGATTTTGATGAAATTTCTATGGGACCAATCGGGAAGTAGATCCATTCAGATAAAAGAAAAATTTTTCAAATCGGTTCATAAATGACGGAGATATGAGGTAACAAACACAAAAAAAAAAAAAAAAAAAAAAAAAAAAAATACAACCGAATTGAGAACCTCCTCCTTTTTTAGAAGTCGGTTAAAAAGAGGAAAAATATTCGTTTAGAAATATTTAACTTACTAACTTAGTCTGTTGTAACAGAAAAATATAAGTAGGTTTACTTGCCTTCCATTTTCTTAGAATTAAAAATTAACGTCAAATGTTTTTTTTTGCAAGAGTGAGTGATGGAGAAAAATAAAAAAGAATTATTTTTACCTATATATTATATTAAATAATATATAATTATTATCTACACGTGACATTTAGTATGACTCGTATCTAGTATCGATACTCGTTATAGGAACTCCTATATTCCTTGATTGACACAACCCTAATAATAGCAGCCATTTTATGTTCCCTAATGAGATGTAGAGGAATACACGTTTTTTTGTTGGTATTTCCAGGCCATCTGAATAACGCGGCGCCTCCATATTTTTTCTACCTCAATGGGTAAACGTCATATCTACAACCTGCCATAATTGTCACGACAAACGACAAACATTTAGAATTTTTGTTATGTACATAAAAAACGTTTTTGCAAAAAAATAACCGACTTCCAAAAAAACAAAAAAAAGTGGAAAATAACTTTACTTTCGGAAGTCGGTGACTATTGTTTGTTTCATTGACTTTTTTGGCACCGACTTCCGAAAGCAAAAACGTTGCAAAAACGTTTTATTTTACCCTTTTTAGTTATCGCATCACACACAAATCCTTGTCAAGTATCAATTTCGCAATTTCTTTTACTTGGATGACACATTTTTTGCAGCTATTTTGATTTAAAAACCAAACTGCTGAACCGATTTTGACGATTTCTATGGGACCAAACGGGAAGTAGATCCATTCAGATAAAAGAAGAATTTTTCAAATCGGTTCATAAATGACGGAGATATGAGGTAACAAACACAAAAAAGAAACATACAAACGAATTGAGAACCTCCTCCTTTTTTTGAAGTCGGTTAAAAATGTTACTTTATTCTATTCAGGGGTCAGTTTCGCAGCTTTCCTAAAAGAAATTCTTCTTTATCTCTAATTTTAGTTTGTTGACTTTGCCAATTTTATTTTAATAAGTAATTATTGTGAAATTGTGCGTTGTGTTAGTATTACTAGTATTTTTTATTTAATATGCCTAATGATAATTATGATATGATCCAACTTGTAGATTGATATAAAGAAATTGAATTGAATTGAAAAGGTACAGGTTATGGCCGGAGTCCATACAAAAATGTTACATCTCCTTTACATGAATGAGCGCTGAAAATATTGGTTTTTTTTTTTTTTTCTACGGCACCCTGTGTCTGCGAGTACGACTCGCACTTGGCCGGTTTTAATCCATTTGATAGAGGGCCGCGCGATGGGCGCACTTTGTGTTGTTCCGCATAGGTGTCACTGCGGTGACGCAGTCGACAACCTGGTAGATGGCATGTGTTGCTGCAGGAGCGCAGGTCGCATAGCACGGCACACTAGCAGCACGGTAATATTATCTATGCAGTATTGTAACTCGACCGTATCTTTGAAATAAATGCCTACAGCCGCGCGGTACGTAGGTAAACATGCGATAGGGCTGCCCGCCTCCAGCATTTTATTTACATTTGCCTAACTTTGTGTTTCCATTTAGTTTTGTGATTGTAAATAATATACTTTTTTATATAAACAAATAAAATACTTTGTGAATTGAATAGGAAGTGTTCCATAAAAATGCATGTTGTTTTTTGATTGGTAGATTTATTAATTAAAAAACCATGTTTAGGTTTGAATAACAAATCGGTCTTATAAATTTGGTCTTATTAATTTTCAGTCTGTGTACAATTTTATTCATTTCCTACCAACGGAGCAGTTTGAGTTTGTGTGTCTTCTTTTCGAGAGACTCCTGGATCGCTACTGGCTAAGCTTAGCAGCATCAACAATGGTAGGGCATTCCTTTTTAAAAGTTTTCTATTTGACGATTGTAGTACATTCTCCAAATTACAATGTGTTTCACAAACTCGGTAGGAAGTAAAGTTAGGTTTGTTTTCCAAATCATCTCGACGGATCAGTTGCAACCATTGAAGACGTCTGAAAAAAAATCCTTTTATAGGGAAAAAAAAATCTGCTGCCGCCTTACTGCCGCGTTATAAATCTCCAATCCTTACAAACGTCAACACCTACCTACTCAACTAAAATGCAAGAAACAGCTGACGAGTCATTTTAATAACTTTTTATCTCGGCTTATTAACGTCTCTACGAGTATAAATTAGATACCTACTACTCGCAACAACTCAAAACAAAAATTCTTTGGTCACCAATGCCAAGCTGAACAGCTGGCTACGAATGTTTTAAAATCACAACCCTCTCAAACATCTAAATATTCTGTGAATATTTTATGAGTCTAGCTATTGTTGTTGTTATTAATACCGAGAAAAAAAAACGGTTTTTAGTGGTAGCTATATGTTGTTATAGCAGCAGCAAAAATACTTTTTCTGAGAAAATTTCAACTATCTAGTGAGTTAGTGACAGACACGGTCAAATTTATTTTTTCTAGTATTATTCATACACACAGTACAAAAAACAACTATTATTAATAATAAAATAGGTACCACGTCTTTACTTTGAATTATACAAACTAACAAAACAAAACACACATGCCCCGAGGTTTTAACACAAGCGTACAGGCTACCGTATCATGATTCATGAACCACCTATAACTACCTATTTCACTCGTGTCAATCACTTTCCTATACTCTATTCACTTTATTTACTAATCCAGACATCTTTTTTTTTCGGAAGATAAAAGGAAATACTTATCCATTAAAAAGACACATTATGTCCCTACCTGCTACTCGTAGTAAGTAAAATTATTTTATAGTCTTACCTTTCAGAGTTTCCAGGTAATCTAAAAAAAGTTATCTCTGGATGCGTTATTGACGAATTCATGCAACCAAACACAGCACAATATATTCTACTCGTCATATTAAATATGTACTTGAACTTATTTTTAGTGAAAAAATCGCGCGGTTATGTAAAAAAAAAAACAACACACCGTCCATTCGTCACTGCGCGCTGCGTTTGTATAAAGTTGGAATGCCGTATAGATAATATTACCGTGCCAGCAGTATTAACGATACTATTATTATTATAAAATACTATTATTTGATAAGATTCCTAGATGCTTGATAACTTATCTAGTTTTACGTTTTTATTGTAATAAGCAACGACTTATTGCCGGGCCTACGTTGTCCCCACATACTTAATTACTAATGGTGTACATGATAATTTTGTAAAACAAACGTTCACAACAATCACAATCACATTTACAACAACAAATCATTTTAAAAGAGTGACTATGTAATTTCTTGCCGGTTCTTCTCCATAGGAAACCACTAACCTGAACCGTGCACCTTTTCTCGACTTTTTATAAGTGCCCATGTAGGACTATGTGAAATAAAATAATTTGATTTTGATTTATTCGTCGAGCCCTTGCCAGCGCGATCGTACGAGGCTGTTTAGAACCTAACGGCTCAGTACGTGACGATAGGAAGGGACTAGACGGCATGACGGCGGTGCCTTGGAAGGTAGCCAGGTCTTTGGTGTGGGAGGCAACCTGTGTCTTACGCCATGTCATGTTGCTCGTACGGCGGGCTATGCTGGCGCTGCTGCTGCGGCTGCTGAGACTCTCAAGCGGTTCAAATACGAAGGTAGTCTTGAGCCGTTTTTACGAAAACAAATGTACACACCAACTGACATACACGATGTCGTGGGAACTCTTTGGCAAGATGTGGTGTTCAGCTTGCAACGCGTTGGCACGACCCCGGTAGAGGGAGGGAGGAAGGAGGCATTTGTCGCGTGAGTCAATTTGGAAGTAGACAACATGGTGTGATAAAGTGCAAAATATATTATATTATAATATGTGAATAAGTCAGGTTATTTCGTAACCTAGGTACATTTCCAAGCCGATGACGTCCCGAAAAATAGTTATACTGGTTATAAAACTTGAAGTTTTCGAACATCTGTTGTTTGAATATGGCGGAGTGGCGGGCTCAGAGCTGTTCGTGTGCGAGGCTCTCGATGTGCGGGCGGTCGAGCCGCATGGCGGCGCGGCCCTCGGTGACGCGCAGGTCACGCGCGCCCAGCCGCGAGTAGAAGCCGAGCGCGGGCGCGTTGTCCTCCAGCACGTGCCAGTCCACGCGGTGCACGCCCTCCGCCATCGCCATCTGCAACACGCGGTGAACATTAATACCTCCGCGTCCCCACAGGTACGCAGTACAGCAGTGGCTGGCTGGACGCGGCACGCACCCGACAGAGCTCCCGCATCAGGCGCAGGCCGACGCCGCGGCGGCGCCCTGCCGGCCGCACGTACAGGTCCTCCACGTAGAAGGCGCGGCGCGTCCATGACGAGTAGGCGCGACTGCACAACGCGTGCCCAACTATGGCGCCACCGCATTCCGCCACCAGCACGAAGAACCACGCTGGGCTCGTCTCGAACCCGTCGTGGATCAAGTCTGCAACATCACCGACTCGTTGCATTTTCCACTCAACCGTACAAGTAAGGCACTTGACACAAAACCCCTACGGAGGCTAGCCCCGCTGGGGTTCTGTGTTCTAGAATAGCATACTGTTTCTTATTACTATTAATAATCGTGGAAGCATGGAATAAATGTCTGCTTCCTCGAAAGTCAGCCTGGAATATTGAAACAGGCAACAAACACCGATATTTTTTTATTAGAGTGTGAGTAGAGAATATCAGTAGGTCAGACACCTACTGATATTCTCCACTCACACTCCTCACCTTCTGTTTGGCTGTTCGCATCGTGTGCGTAGGTGCCTAGTGCCGAACTCAGAATCAAAATCATGTAGATCCTTAATCGAATCTAAGTTAATGTTCGTAAAGCCAAATACACGATGAATGATTGTGTTATCGCCATAGAGAGAGCATTTCGTATTATTGAGGCGCAGAGATACGGGATAAGTGCGGCAGTACTGTGCAGTGCGTGCAGCGAGTCCAGTGGGCAGTGCTTACCCTGCACGGAGAGCTGCGGGCCACGCGGCATGCCCTCGTACTCCGCCAGCTCCTGCAACGACACGCGAGCTCAGTATGCGCATTTTAACTTTTTAGTCGTGGTATCTCACACAAATCCTTTTCAAGTATCAATTTAACATTGTAACTAAAAGTTATAAGAACATCATCTACAAAGAAGAAACTATACTTAATAGAGAGGATAACTAAGTAAGTGAAGAAGTAAAGAAGTAAGTAAGTACTGAATTTTATGACTTTTTCGTTGACAAAATACACCCAAAAATAGATGCTAAATGAAAGCCAAAATCATGCATATTATCCATGAAACAAAGTTCAATATTTATGGCACCTAGCACACCACACGATTTATTTAAAATAATTATGTCCTTAAAAAACACTAGCAGTGTAGGTGTTGATGGAATCGCCACAAAGATACTGAAGTCAGTGTCAGCCGAGATATGCGGTCATCTAAGTCATATACTCAACCTCATTATCTATGCCGGCATATATCCAGATGCTATAAAAACATCCATAATTAAACCTTTATTCAAGAAAAATGATAGGGAGTTGATGGAATATTATAGACCGATTTCACTCATACCGGTTATTTCAAAGGTATTTGAGAAATTCATATACAGAGAATTATATAATTACACGGAAAAAAATAATATACTTTGTGAAGAACAAAAAGGATTCAGACAGCACAGAACCATTAATATGGCAATTTATGACTTTTTGTATAATATTATTAGGAACATGGATAAGCGAAACCCCATATATGCTATTTTTTGCGATATGACTCAGGCGTTTGATTATGTCCATTATAATACATTATTAAATAAATTAGAAGTTTACGGCATAAGAGGTAATGTGCTGGAACTTATCAAATTGTATTTAAAAAATAGAACTCAAATAACCGAAGTTAGCCGCATTAATGTAGTCAATAAACACGAAGAGATAACAACAAGATCACGCTCATACGGTGTACCACAAGGAACCGTTATGGGCCCGTTTTTGTTTATATTGTATGTCAATGACATGCCCGTTACCCTTGAACAATGTTTGCGGACGATAGCACAATAACGATCCCTTGTAAAAACGCAATGACATATTATGAAAATTACATTAATAATTCTCTTGACTCACTAATTAAATGGCTAGACATGACAAATTTAAATATAAATTTGGGTAAGACAAAGATAATGCACTTTAGACAGCGTACTCCCGCCGTAACTAATCTTCACATACAATACAAGAATAATAATATTGAGGAAGCTGGAGACAAAACACAAAATTTTTAGGATTACAAATAGATTACAGCTTAAATTGGAAAGCACATATAGATATTATGTGTAAAAAACTCAGTTCATCTGCATATGTTTTATATAGATTATCCTCCATAGTAGATACCAAAACACTACTCACGGCTTACTACGGCATAGTTGAATCCCACTTACGCTACGGCAAAATTTTCTGGGGGAACTCAACTGATAGAGAGATAGCATTTAAAGCCCAAAAAAGATGTCTCCGATCATTATTTAAACTTAAAACTACAGACAGTTGCCTTCCCTATTTCCAGCAATACAATATCTTGACACTACCTTGTATTTATATTTTCGAAGTAGCTATGTTTGTGAAGCAAAATCCAAGTCGCTTTGAACGCTTAGCTGATGTATTCCCAAGGAATAGGCGTGATAACAGCAAACTTTGTCAAATACCATGTCAAACCACTTTGATGCGCAAAAGTGTTTATTGCATGGCCCCAATTATTTACAATAAATTACCAAGTGGTTGGAAAGATTTAAATACGGTGCTGTTTAAGAGTAGACTACGTAAATTTTTGATAGAGAAAATGTACTACAGTGTAACTGAATTTCTAACAGCGAAAAATATATTTGTTGACTAATTGTAATGATAATGATAATTGAATTTGATTGATTGATTTATTAATTTATGAATTGATAAATTGAATGATAATTTTAATAATAATTTTAGTGATAATTTTAATATTTTTAATGATAATAGTAAAGGTTTAGGTTTAGGCGGTTGGATCAAGGGCTTGATTCAGAAGGCAGTACTCCTCGATACGGCTCGCATTGTGAGGAGGTTCCTGTCTCTGGAGCCCTAACCACCGGTAGCTTGGACCCTGCTCCCGATACCGGCGGACCACTATTTCTTTATATTTTTAAATGTTTTTTTATTTCTTTTTTATTAAGAAATATTTAAAAATGTAAAAAAATGAGATGATAAATAAATAAAGAGAATAGTAATGAAAATGATATTTTATTAATTGAAGCTGGTCCTTTGACGACCCGAATGGCGCAGCGGTAGTGAGGCTGCCTTACGTTCATAGGGTTCCGGGTTCGAATCCCGGTAGGAGCAAGTGTTTGTGTGATAAGCATAGACATTTGTTACCGAGTCATGGATGTTTATATGTATAATAAGTATGTATTTACAAACAAAAAGTATCTATGTAGTATATCAACTATCTAGTGTCCACGACACAAGCCTCGTTGCTTAGTGTGGCACTAGATGGCGCTGTGTGTAATGTCCAGCGATATTATTATTATTATTAAAATGTAATTACATGTATCATAAATGTAAATGTTTGCATGCCGAATGGTAAAATATGGCTGAACTCTGATATTTATAACAACTGTTGTGTATTATCCATATTTGAAAAATAGAATTCTATTCTATTCTATTTTGAAGCAAAGTTAATAAAATTTATATGTGACTACCGCGCAAGTTCTTCTACCTAATGAAAATCACTTAAATCGGACCAGTAATCACGGTTAATCGGGGAAAATACATCAAAATAGTAAATGATGCTGGTGGAAAACATAACTGCAGCTCCTGTTTTAGAAGTCGGTTAAAAATGCATCCGTTATAGATTCGTCCTGTCCGTCTGTCTGTCCGTCCGTAATTCCGTATGCCACAGGCATTTTACTCCGACACTGTTGGCACCACACCGTTGTGAAAAAGACCAAATTAATATACGTTACTTAGCTTATGACTAATGATACCTACATTATATGTACAAAACAAACACGAAAAGGCAACACAAACATTACTAGTTACGCAATTGCAAACTATTCACTAACAGTTTCATAAATTTTTGGTTCAGTTTAAAGCGAATATGTCTATGTTAACAAAATGTTCATTATAAGTTTTGACTTTCCTATGGAGAGGCGCCCGTTCACCCGCATTTGTACGACAAGGTGTCGTGTCGTAGCAAAGAACGGGTAGACGCGTGCCTCTCGCCGTATAACTGCTCTGGGCACAACATAAAATAAATTATTTCATAGGAAAGTGGCGGGTCGCTTAAAATCTAGCGATGGTCTCATTACAAGATGATACATTTGAAGTGCCTTGGCAATAATCTTATCAATGTGCAAATTAAGGTGCAGTTTACTGTCCAATAAGATACCCAGGTCCAGACCTGGGTCTCCCTAAGAAGTAGTTCATTGCAAAGAGAATAATTAAAACTAACGATGTTTTTATTCTTAGTGAAATTCATGTACCTGCACTTAGCTACACTTAATTTCAGCTTATTTATTTTAAAGTAGTCAGATAGCCTATTCAGATCATCTTGTAAGAAAGAGGTAACAATCATCGATCGTTAAAATTTTCGTAAAAACTGAGGTTGTCAGCGTACAACAAGAATTCACTATTTCGAAAGCAGTAGTCGGCTACTGCTTTAGATATTTTTGATTTACATAAATGACATCGGTGTCATTTATGTAAATCAAAAATAATAATGGGCCAAGAATTGATCCCTGGGGGTCCCCGGAGGTAGCAAGAAAGGTGTCAGAATGATACCCATTACTCACAACAGTTTGATTGCGGTTACTGATATAAGACTGAAACCAGCGCAACAAATTGCCTCTAATGACATTGAATGAAATTATGTTCAGTAATATTTCGTGGTCAACTCTATCAAAAGCTTTTTTAGAGTCTGTGTAAACCGCGTCTGTGTGAGCTCTTACATCCATATTTTTAAACAGATGATTCGTAAATATCATTAAGTTAGTAGCAGTAGATTTATTTTTGACAAAACCGTGTTGTTGTGGAACCAATTGTTGTTGAATAAAAGGGTAAATTTTGAGATGGACAAGTTTTTCGAATAGTTTAGCAAAGCACAAAGGAGGGAAATATAGGTTTATAATTTTCAATATTTTGCGTAGAATCCCTTTTGTAAACAGGAACTAAGTATGCCTGTTTCCAGGCTGAGGGAAATACACCATCCTGAATAGAATAGAATAATATTTATTTGTTTAAAAACATGGTATAAAAAGATGGTAACATACAAAAAAAATATCAAGAGCATTCATGTTTACAACATACAATACATACATAATACAAACAAATAAATAAAAACAATACATACATTGAATACATTTTTGTTAAAAATAATCGTAACAGGTTTAGAAATGGTATCTGAGGTCCATTTTAGAAAGCACGGAGGTATCCCATCAGTTCCCGGGCCTTAAGTGATGTCCAACCGCTGTAACTGTTTGCGAACCAAAGGGTCGCTGAAATGTAAACTATGAAGGGATGTGTGGCTGGCGTTAGATTGATAAGGTGACGGGCACCAGTCGGGTGTTAGACTACTAGGTTCATAAACGGATTGAAAAAAATCTGAAAAAAGGTTGCATAATATTTTATAAGGGTCACTAGAAATATCTTTATTAAAAAACATACGACTTGGAACACCTGTCTTGCCTCGGCGATTAGCTATGTATGTCCAAAAATGTTTCACTGTCCTCAACACTTTTCATGTAAGTTAAATAACATTTATTGCATTCGACTTTAAAACGAGCTCTCTAAGAAGAGAATATTTCGTAGTCGGATAAGTTTTCATAATATTTCCACTTACACCAGGCTTTCTTTTTACAATTGAATATCCGGATGAGAGATTTCGAGAACTAAAAGGGGAAGTCAGGGTTTTTATACTTTGATAGAGGAACACGAGTTTTTATTATACTGTATACGTAGTTGTAGAAAAAATCCACACTTGCTTCAGCAGACTGGCACCTAACACCGAGTCCCAGTCTATTTCATCAAGATCTTGGTTAATAAGCTGATAGTCAGCCTTACGAAAATTATATCTTTTGGTATGTTGTTTGGGTATTGAGTTGACGCAAATATTGAATGAGAGCAAGGTAAAAAAATGGAGGATGGTGATTATCAGCTAGAAGCAGGTCTTGGTTGGGTTTGTAAACACGGCAATCATTGTTAGAGAGGAGTAAATCAAGTATACGCCCATTTGAATTAGTTAGGTGATTGTATTGCTTCAAATCATGAACAGTCTGGATGTCTCTTAACCGTTGACATATAGAAGACGTACCCAGGCAACTTAAGGATTCATGACAGGGATCAATTTTTGTCCACTGGGCCGCAGGAATGTTATAATCTCCTAGCAGCAGTAAACCATCAACATTTGTCGAGTTTATAATATAATCCGTGTTCTCGAAGTGCAAGTTGTAGACCCCAAGCGGAGAATTATTAGGGATGTAGGCTGCGCTAATGATACTTAGTGAAGTCTTGTTGCTACTAGGAGTTGCGACAACTATGTGTTCATAATGTTTATCAAATGCAATCTGCGTAGGTAGAGGAATACAGACCGGGTTGTCTTTCCTTAGTACGGCAACCAGCACACCTCCTCCATCTGATTTGTTGGTTGCAGATCTATTACGATCACAACAAAATACAACACAACGATCATCAATACATTCACTATTACTAATAGAAGGGATTAATCATGACTCATTTAAAACTATTATATCGTAACAATTAGAGAGAATATTCAAGCAAACAGTATTAAGTTTTGTGCGTAGACCTCTACTATTTTGGTAGTAGATACTAACATCGTTCCCAATGTTAGCCATACTGTAAGTAATAATATTAAAATATTACAAAAAATGTATTTTATAACTACGTTTTGATTTAAATATTATTGAGTGGTCTAATTTTACATAAGTCGTCTGAGGATTTTATGGCTATTTATAGTGGAGGAATTTTCCGACCGCTTTACGAGAATGGTAGCATGCTCTATCCACACTAATATGTACTCATTCTTCTTCGCCAGTTCATGGGTTTCACGCAACAACTGTTTCTTTTGTTTGGAGGTAACTTTGGAATTTTTTTCTATCGAGAAAATTTTATGGAATCGTGTTTTCGTCAAACATAGGACCTAGCATTAATCCTCAACTTTACCGTATATTTATTTCAAAATTAATGCTGCAGTATTTTCGGCGTAACGGAGGATCATGCTAAGTCATCTGAGGTAGTATGGGCTCTTAAGCTTTGCTTGCAAGATAGTTGGTTGATCTTTTCTCCAAGTCTCTAGTCTCTTCTCTTTTTCATCACTTCACACACAAGTGGAGAACAAGGAGAGAGATTTCATCAAGACCAAGGGATGGGATGTTAACATGATTGCAGACTATTGCTGGATGTTGCAGAGGGATACTGAGAAGAATGAACACAGGCGAACTCCGCCCCTAAGAGGACCTACTGACCGAAAATCTTTAAAAATGTTTTATTTTTATATCTCACTAGCTGTTGCCCACGACTTCGTTCGCGTGGACGAAGTTTCATACTAACTTTCAACCCCTATTTTAACCCCTTAGGGGATGAATTTCCAAAAATACCTTCTTAGTGCACACTTGCGTCATTTACGTTTACTTTGTGCAAAATTTCAAGCGGATTTCAGCTGTGCGTTGATCGATCAGTCAGTGAATCAGTCAGCCAGTTAGTTTCTTTCTTTAGATAGAAATATTTAAAAAAGCATAAGTGATAAAAACAATAGCATATTCGAATTCAGCGTCCCATATAGGTAATATACGTAGAACCTACCTTTCAAACAATAAATTTTGAAAAAGGCACATTTTGCATACCTGTGTTATCCAATAGGCACATACGCGGTTGTTGTGATTGATACGACATTGCATTTTATTATGTTAGCAACACTATGTTAACATTAATAAAATAAACACAAGGTGCGTAGGAGTTTTGACAGGTGTTTTTATAAACACCTAGAACAAGTTTAGGAATGTGCACACTGCGCCGCACCGCAGTTGAGTGCGGCGCGCACCACGCCGCTCACCTGGATCATGTCGTGCACGTGCTGCATGTCGTGGCGCGAGGCGAGCCGCACGCTCACGCGCTCGCAGTCCGCCGCCGCCGCCTCCGCCTCACTCGCGCTCGCCATGCTAACTCCGCAAGGTCGCGCGCCGTACTGGTACTGCTCGCGGATCGCAGCTCGCCCCGCGCCCGCTCGCCGTCACCGCCTCGTCCCGCTGCCCGCGCGCCACAGATCTGCCAGCCCGCCAGCCTGCCTGACATTATTTCATAATATTGCACGACCAGTTGGGCTGGCAGCGTGAATTTTTAAAATCCTCGGAAATTGAAAACATTTCAAAATCAATAAATATACCATTAACTACTAAAAGTGCCAAACTCGTGTCAAAATTTTGGGCTGACTCAATTTGAATTATTGTTATCAGCGTGTGCAAAATAGAAGATTAACTTTTTTGCTCTGCCTTCGAATTTTTATCCTCTTTCAACAGTTGAAATATAAAACATTTTTGCAAAAAAAAAATACAGCCGAATTGAGAACCTTCTTTTTAGGAGTCGGTTAAAAAAGACATTGTCGTAAAAAACGTTGAATGCAATAATTATTATCTCAACCATTAGATGTCAAAATATTTTCTAAACTTGCAATACTGAAGTTAAAAATATACAGATTTTATTTAAGTACATAGTTCTTGGTGTCGTTATGTCATAGTGTAAATTTAATAATAAATTCGTACCAACCTGCTTCTTGAAAACTGGCATCTATGTGCTATGTATTGTACTAACAGCTTGCCTTGGCATCTGCCAATGTGTTGTAATTGTTCCCTAGATGGCGCCACTCGTCTTTGGCGCTACTTCGTAGAAGTGTTAGGCTCAAAAGCCGAAAACACTCATTGAGCGAAAAAACCGACTACGATGTGAAAATTTTTAACATATGGGACTCGTTTTCATGGTTTTCGGGGGCTCTGATGCCGATAGTGAGGTCGAAATGAAAATCCAAGATGGCGGATGTGAATTTTTTTAAATTGATTGATTGATCGATTTATCAGTTTTTAATTTAATATTTGAAGACTAGCTAACAAAACAGATAAAAAAATATTACGTGTGACTGCCAGTGCCAGCCAATGACAAGTCTTCACTTATAAAAAACAGAATGTAAAAAAGCAGTGTGAAAAACACAGCGCTGCCCACAATAAAGAAAAAATAGGACAACGTCAAAGCTTAAACTAAAACACGTAATAATATCTTTATACTACCAATATAGACACTAACACCTAAATCTAATGAGCTTATATTCAACCACATGATTAGATACCTTCACATAATAAATCTTAATCAAATAAAAAACTATACCTATCTTAATTAAAAAAGCTAAGGCTCAGGCACCTTCTGGCCGAGGAACACTTGTTAAGAAAGGATCCAAATCATGCTGTTTACATAAGAGGTTGAAGTTTTTGCTTGCACGCACAATAAATGATTTTTGCCTATAATTAGTGGAAGTAACTGGAACACGCAGCGGTGGGTACCATCGCTTCGACCTACCGGGAACGTTAAAATTAAATTTGGATAAAAGATCAGAGCTATTAATATTATTATTGAAAGTCTTAAGTAATAAAATAGAGTCAGAGATGGCTCGGCGGTTCAATAGAGGTAATATATGATACTGTTTACAGAGGCTGAGGTAGTCTACAGATCGGTAGGGCACTTTATGACGATAACAGAGAAACTTAATGAATCTTCTCTGGATGCTTTCTATACGATCGATGTATTTATGGTAACATGGATTCCATATTTCAGATGCGTACTCCAACTGGCTTGTAACAAAAGTGCAATATAGAATCTTTAAGGTTTTGGCTTGTTTGAAGCACTTGGATAGTCGCATTATGAAACCTAATGTTTTGGATGTCATAGCGGCTGGCATCGACATGACATTCTAAAAACTGTAGCGAACTGTTTGAAAACGCTGAACTAGGTTTTAATACTGTGACTAACTGGCTTCAAAGCAATTTACTAACATTAAATGCTGACAAGACACAATATATTCACTTCTCCATGCGCAAGCTTCAGCTTAATACTGCTAAATTTTGTATATTATATGCTCATCAATTTGGTAACCTGTCAGTCAACATGTGCAATTGTCTTTCTATCCTCAAAACCTGTAATATTAAATACCTCGGGGTTATAATAGACGACACAGACACACTCTCTTTTAGGCATCATATTGAAACTCTGGTTAAAAGAGTGCGAAAATTAATATACATATTTAAAAAAATACGAACTTTTGCAGATTCAAAATTAATCACAAGAGTTTAGGTACTTCGCCCTAGGTCAATCTATAATTCAATACTGCATCACTTCATGGGGTGGCGCACCAAAAACTATCTTGCTTCCTCTTGAAAAAGCTCAAAGAACTATTTTAAAGGTAGCAAACTTCCATCCCTTTTTCTTTCCCACAGACCAGCTATATAAATCCTGCAACGTGTTGACTGTTAGCTAGCTGTTCATTATGCACTTAGTATTACTGTATTAAAACAGCACACCATGCTCACGTACAATGCTGACAATACTAACAAGAGACGGAATGATATAGTATGCATTTCTAATGCAGCCTCCAAACATGTCTTTGTGGAAAGATTCTTTTCATTTTTAGGCCCATTTCTGTACAATAGGTTAAATAGAAAACTAAGTATCTATAAGTTAAATTATTTTAGCTGTAAAAAATCCATATGTATTTTCCTAAAAACCACCTCTTATGCGCAGACAGAAGATTTACTTGCTGTCTGTAAATAATCCGCGAACACGATGTTTTTATTTTAGTACTTTACTTTTCACTTAATGTTAATTTTATTTATTTTAAGTAGATGTCTACTTGCACTTTGTAGCATGAGACACAGGTTCAACCTAGTTCAGGCAAATAAGCAAATGTGCTCTATTTTAATTGTTATGATATTTTATTGTAACTGTGCACCTTTTTATAAAATAAACGATTGTATTGATTGTAGTGTATTGTATTGTATTCGAACGTGAGTTTGGAGTCGTGATATACCCCCAGATCTCGGATGGAATTCGATCTAGTAGTACTTGGTCACCCAGGCTATACGATGCAGTTATAACTGAGCGCTTTCGAGAATATGTTACGACCGAGCATTTGGCTGGGTTAAGATCCAGCTTACTTCTTCGACAATAATCCTCCAAGCGACGTAAATCATCCTGAAGTGCAATCACGTCCACCTGTGATGATATTGTGGTATAGATTTTCATATCATCAGCGAAACACAACAATTTGGATGAAAACAGGCAAGAGTCGATGTCGTTGATATACATGATGAAAAGCAATGGGCCGAGCAATGAACCCTGAGGGACTCCACTGGGGATAGGTACCTAATTAGATATAATAAAATAAAAGCCTTTTATTCTACCATAAATATCTAGAACATTTAAACTTGGTTTATCGTAACTGTAACAAATCTTATTAACATTACCTTTCAACAATACATTATCACCATCACATTATCGCCACTGTCGTTACTAATATAACATTATTGACATAACATTAATTTCATAGTATTACTTTTTAACAATACATTATCGACATTACAATATCAACATTACATTACTAACATTACATTATCAACATAGCATTATTGGCATTGGCATTTAGCATTACATTACCTTCATATCATTACATTACATTCATGTCATTATATTCGTTTAATTGCATTAATTTCATTACATCCATTAATAACAAGACAGTACATAACATTCATCACATTACACTAATTAAATTACATTCATGCATTACATTATTTACGTTTATTTATGGAAGTCGCCTCTGCGACGTAGGCCTCCCCCAATTTTCTCCATTTTTCCCTATCCCTTGCTTGTCTCCTCCAGTCCGGTCCACATCTGTCTTTAAATACATCTTCCCAGCGCTTTCGCGGCCTTCCTGGTTCCCTTTTCCATCTCTAGGCACCCACTCCACGATTTTCTTTGTCCATCTTTCGTTTTCCATTCTACATATATGTCCTGCCCATTTCCACTTCAGACTTCTTATCCTTTCTACTATGTCCGTTATTTTAGTTTGTCTCCTTATGTCCTGATTAGTCATTCTGTCAGACAATCTTATGCCCAACATGCTTCTTTCCATTTTCCTTTGCATGACAAGTCTGTGCTCGTCTGCTTTCCGAAGTGACCATGTTTGGCATCCATATATGAGGCATGGAAGAATCGCTATCTCGTACAATTTACTTTTCAACTTCATATTTATGTGGGTGTTCTTTATGATTTCTTTCAAACTCCAGTACTTTTTCCTTGATATTGCTATTATGTGTTCCGTTTGACGTCCGAAGTCCATTATGAGAGAGAGTGCACGTTACGTTCCATGAACAGCTGCTAGATACTGCTCCTTACTTTCCGCCTCGTAATCGCGCCACTAGCGCACCCAACGTCATATCTGTGGACTACTTTCAAAAAACCGCATACTAGCCGCCATAATGAAGTGTTAGGTCATTGTTACGTCGTTTTCCGAACTGTGCGCAGCTCTGTTAGATTGTCAGTTATATAGAATAAGCGATATTTTTTATTTTTAGAACTATTGAGATTAAAGGAGAAAGTTCATTAGATTAGTATTTTAAATAACTTTAACTTTTCCGTCTCGCGACCTGTGTTTATTTTAAACAAAATGGACGGTGAAACTGTCACGCGAAACGATACTTCGTGGAAAAGGACGCGGAGTTCGAGTTCTTCGTCGCCATCGAAAGGAGGTGATACGGTGTCATCGGAGAGCGTGAGAGTGGCAGCAACTTCAAAGATATTTCAAACTTGGGGAAAACCGGACATAGACTTGTTCGCGTCACAAACCGCACACGTCGTGATAAATTACGTTTCTCTAGATTCCTTAGACTCCAACGCCTGTTATCACGACGCGTTCAGCAGATTCTGGCGATACGACCTCACATGGGTGTTCCCACCGCCGGCGTTGCTTCCACGAGTTCTTCACCACCTCAACTCGGCATCAGGTCGGTACATAATAGTAGCACCCAAGTGGAAGAAACCCTTTTGGCGACCAGACCTGAAGAATCGACCCGTGACACCTGAAGAATCGGCCGCTGAACATCAGAGACCTGAAGAAGACCTTGGTGGACACGGTGACAGGCCTACCACCAGCTCATGTCAATGATCTGCAGTTGGAAGCCTGGCTCATTTCGGCTGGGATACCTATTTGGGATAAGTGGTCTTTGCGGTGTAGTCAAAGTAATATAAATTTCAGTACACCAAATCCGACAGATGTTGCGAAATATCTAGCATATCTATATCTTAATCAATAGTTAGCTTACAGAACGATTCTTGTACACAAGTCCGTTATCGCATCTATTTGTGAAACTGCTTCTAATATTAGAATTTCATCCAGTCACATTATTAAGCACATTTTAAAAGTAATTTGAACTGCAAAGCCGTTGCCACCCAAGGTGCACATGGGATGCCAGAGAATTAATTACTTATTTAAAAAATAACACTCCTTGCACCAGTAATTTGTATGAGGTGTCTAAGCGGACGGCAGCTATTTTATTATTATGTTCTGGACGTCGTGTACACGACCTATCCCTTTTGCATATTGACTCTGATCATTTTTTAGAATTATCTACAAAATGATCAGAGTCAATATGCAAAAGGAATTTCCAGCAATCCAGTTGGATTTTGTTGTCATCCCAAGATCAAAATATTAGGTCTTTACCTATGAAATTGGAGATTTGTATGATAATTTTAAAATATAAAAATTTTGGTAATTTTTTTATTTCAGCTAATCAAAGTACTGGCCCAAATTATCTATACAATTTTGCCATTTTGATGGCAGTTTGTTTATCCCTTTACTGTAGAAGTCTGCCGGACGGGAGGCGATGAAGTCAGCGAAAGCGTTTTGTACTGCATCACGGGTGTTGAATTTTTTCCCACTTAAAAAATTGTCTAAATTTTGAAAAAAGCAGAAATCTGTTGGGGCAAGGTCCGGTGAGTACAGTGGGTGACGGAGAGCTTCCAGCTGTAACTCTTGTAGCTTTGCGATGGTCTGTCGTGAAGTGTGAGCTCGCGCGTTGTCGTGGAGAAGCAATGGGGAAGAGCGATTGACTTGTCTTGGTTGTTGAATTGCGAGCTTCTCCATCATTGTTTGCAATTCTTGGCAATAGACATCTGCCGTCACTGTTGTGCCATTCGGTAAGAACCTGTGATGTACAAGTCCGGCACTGGTCCACCAGACAGTCACCATCATCTTCCTATGAGTAATCTTTTTTTTTAGCGCACTGATTAGGTGCTGTACCCGGGTCCACCCACTGAGACGAACGCTTACGGTTGTCGTACAGGATCCACTTTTCATCGCAGGTAACAATTCGATTAAGAATTCCCTCGTTTCTATGCCGATTCAGTAGTGCTATGCATGCTTCGACACGTAAATCTCGCTGTCGGTCGCTTAGTTCGTGTGGCACCCACTTATCTAGCTTTTTTATCTTTCTGATTTGACGCAAGTGCTTCAATGTTGTTTTGACACTAACTCCAAGGCCCGCAGCAAGCTCAGCCGTAGATTGAGATGGATCCGCTTCCACTATCGCCTTCAATTCGTCGTTGTCGACAATAGTTACCGGCCGACCGCGAGGCTCGTTCTTCAACTCAAAATTTCCAGATTTAAAACGATTGAACCAATAATGGACTGTGTTTGTGCAAGCAGTGTTATGCCCGTACACGTCGTTAATGTTTCGTGTTGTTTGCGCAGCGGTATTTCCACGTAGGAACTCATATTCGAAAATTGTACGAATTTTCAGGTTATCCATAGCGCCAAAAACTACCACAATGTCACAAAAACAAAAAACTATCTAAAAACAAATGACTGAAATTGAAATTAAAGTAACACGTCTTTCGAATAAAATTTATTTGAATTTCGAATTGCGCGTCAATCCACAGATAATTAATTCTGAAAATGCTGGTTATAGAATCTCCAATTACATGCTTCGCACGTAAAACAAATAATCAAAGGTAAGACGGGGATCATTAACAAATTTGTTCATAACTACTAGAGATCCCGTTAGAGCAACCACACCAACTATAATCGGTGGTTGGGTAAAACGTGGTCTATCTGATGCTGGAATACAAGCCTCGCCAGGTAGTTTTAGATCGGCTATCACATCATTAAATTGGCTAGAAATTTATCCGATAAATGACATATTATCAAAGGCAAACTGGAGGCATGAATCAACTTTCAGAAAATTCTACCGTAAAGAAATCAGATCTAGTATCGAAATGTCCTCGGTGCAATCGTTATCAAGATTATTTCAAGTCCCCAATTAATTCTAAGTTAACCGATGTTTTCAAATCAAATTGATTCAGGTTAAAATTCCTCATGAAGAAATTGCACATTTTCTTACTTACTTACGTTTTCTCTTAATATATATAATTATACTGCCAATGCTTAAATGGCTAGATTTTTGTTTATATTTAAAACCTGTGTACATGAAGGTACCTAAGGTATAAAATGGTGATTAAAAATAATAAATGAGTTTATAATTCACATTGTTGCTTTTGATTTATACAATCCACCAGGAGATAACAAACATGTCTCTCATAATGGACTTCGGAAGTCAAACGGAACACATAATATAAAAATTTTACCTTCAAATTAAATTTGTATTATGTTTCCTAAGACGTCCGAAGTCCAGGTAAGGTCTTCCTGGTGCATACCTACCTACCTTTGCATCATTATGAGCCGAACAATGACCTAACACTTCATTATGGCGGCTTGTATGCGGTTTTTTGAAAGTAGTTCACAGATATGACGTTGGGTGCGCTAGTGGTGCGATTACGAGGCGGAAAGTAAGGACATCTAGCAGCTGTTCATGGAACATAATGGACTTCGGACGTCTTAGGAAACATAATACAAATTTTATTTGAAGGTAAAATTTTTATATTCTCCTATTGATCTCTTTTTCAGTTTGGTCTTCAAATGAAATGGATTGTCCCAAATAGATGTATTCTTTAACATATTCTATTCCATGTCTATTCACCATTATTGGCGTTTCAGATCCGTTTGTTATGATTTTGGTTTTGGCTGCGTTCATTGTCAAAACTACCTTCCTGCTTTCCTTCGCGAGCTCCTGCAACATGTTCTCTAGTTGTGCGGAATCTTCCGTGAACAAAACGATGTCGTCTGCAAAACGTAGGTGGCTTAAATATTTACCGTCAATTTTTAGGCCTTTCTTTTCCCAGTCTAGGTTTCTAAATATTCTCTAGAACCGACGAAAATATTTTAGGCGAGAGCGGGTCACCCTGCCTGACGCCTTTTCTTATGTTAAAAGCCGGTCCTTCCAATTCTAATTTTATTGTTGCGGAATTTCTGGAGTAAATGCTATAAAGTAGCTCCACGTATTTTACGTCTATTCCTTGTTTTACTAGTGACTGCCATATTGCGCTATGTTCCAAAGAGTCAAATGCCTTGGTATAGTCTATGAAGCATAAGTATAGAGTCTTGTTAGATTCTTTGGCTTTCTCTACTATTTGCCTGATTACTTAGATGTGATCGGTTGTCGAGTAGTGTTTGCGGAAACCGGCTTGCTCACGCGGTTGATTTTCGTCTAAGGTCCTTGTGAGTCTATTTAGTAGTATTTTTGAGAAAAATTTATAAAGTTGGACATATGGCTAATTGGTCTATAATTGCTCAGGTCACTTCTGTCACCTTTTTTGTGAAGAAGAGTTATTGAAGATTCGGACCAATGCTTTGGAGTTTTCCTTTTTTCCCCACTAGATATATAATTACTTAATACTACTGCTTGGGACCTATTCTCCAGACAAGAAATAAACCATCTGAGTAAGTCACCTCGTATACCCATGCCATGCAACTTGGAAAGCAAGATTTCATGATCAATCCGATAAAAACCCCTGCTACCTTACCGTTGTCTATGGCGTCAGTAATAAAATCGTTTAGAAGAATTAGGTTGGTGACGGTAGACTTTCCTCTCAAAAAACCATATTGGAAGGAACTAAATGTATTTTTTAGAGCGCTATAAACCTGGTTAAAGATGATCCTTTCGAAAATCTTTGTTATAATCTAGAGTTTGGACATCGGCCTGTACCCAAGTAGCAAAATTCTCCTATGGTAATCAACTTATAAGACCAAAGGTCTTATAGGGATCTACTAGACGCTTTGACTAAAGATCAGTGATCTTACAACAGCATCTTACAAGACGATTTGCGCTACAAGTACATACGATTCTATAACTAGTTTTATAAACGATTACAGGATTACTTTATACGATTTTTACTAGAACTCGCAGTCTAATAAGCTCAAGTTATAAGACTAATTAGCAAAGTGTCGCTTTTGATCCTATATACGCATTTAATATAATTATTTGATCTTGTTAACGTCTTGCTTCATTCTACTATAAGACATGCACTTCTAAAAACGTTTTAGATATAGCTGCTATAGGTCAAGAATATTATAGGATTTGTTTTGTCTTGGTCGTGATATCCATTGGAAAATGGATAGTTAGCACTAAACTAGCATGTCCTCCGATTTTTATAGGTCAGATTCTACTTTTACAAGGTGTTGCTTTGCATCCTCGTCAAATTCAAGGAGATAACTATGATAATGATTCTGGACCCGAATCAATAATAAAATGGTTAGGTAATTTTTTGTATTTTTTTCTTTATATCGGAAATCGATAAGTGTAGGTACACCACCCGTATTAAAACGCGGCCCGTCTAATACTAGCCCTATAACCGCGCTTTCACACACAAAAACAAACGCAGACGTTTATTCGATAAACGGGAGATTCCCCTCTTTTGAAAAGGGCTTCATTCTGAAATAGTGTCAAATTAAAACAACAAAAAAAAGCAGCGTTTATTATCATTGACCAGGTACCGTCATTTATATTGACTATTTACGTCTTCTATGACAACCTCCTGAATTTTGACGAGGATGAAAAACTACACCTTGTATGTGTCCTACATTTGCTATTACTAGAGTAATCAGCCATTTTGTTTTAATTTTGTGATTTGTTAAAAAAGCAAGAAAAAAATAAAAATGCAACGATTTAAGCGTAATTCTGAGTATTCTGAAAATATTAGTTCTGATTAAAACATTATCCTACATGTATTGGCATGCGGGGTTCTTACTGTTGTATTTCTCTGAAAGAAGCCTAAAAAAGCCTGTACTGCCCAACTAAGCGCAAAAGCGGTATCTCAATGAAAGCGAGTTTCGAGATAATTGAAGTTTTGTAAAAATAGTTTTAAGTTAAAACTGAGTTTGGGTAATCTTTCTTGAAGAATTTTTCATGTTTAGGAGAAGATAGCGCTAAAACGCTTAGTTCATTAGATGCGTATTTTTGAAAGATATCCGATGGCATAAAAATCAACTTTACGATTGTTTTAGTTAGTAGGACAATGTAATAGTCTTAACTTTGACTAAATTGTTTTATAAAAGTTTTGGTAATGCAATATTGTGACACCTGAACTTACACTATCACTTACGGGATATCTTCCGCGATCAATGATCATGGCGGTTGCAACAGCGTCGACATATCGGGAGCTCAATATAAACATTAATCGCGGAAGATATCCCGTTAGTGATAGTGTAGCTAAGTTCAGTTATAAACCGTGAAAGCTTAAAACAGTGTTTGATTATGACACGTGATCTGGATCCTATGGCGGCAAGTATTTGTTAATAACTATCGAACAAACAAATAATATGTTTAGTTTTGAAGGGGCATGAAGATCATCAAACACTTTATCAATAAAATTAATTTTGCAAGTTTAGTAGGCATTCTTTACACAAAAGTCAAAGTTACCTATGTTAAGCTAATAGATATTATAATGTGGATCATAATCCTTTGAAAATATTATATTTTTTCTTAAGACACCAGCATGTCACCGTTACCAAAAATTTTGAAAAAAAAATGCTCTAGTAATGGCACCACAATGACAACTGTTGGATGAATTACACCAGTAGCTGCGCGTGCCAGAACGTTAGAGGACTAATCGCGCTTGCTCAGTGCGTTTATCGGATCTTTATAGGACAGTTACATACGTCTTGTAAAAGCAACTAATAAGATAATTATTAAATTGATTTGCACATTACCGGACTGTAAAAAAACGGTTCTAGGGCGTAATAGTCCTATAAACTGCGCCCAAATGCGGTCCTATAAACGTTTGTAGGATTTCTATGGGACTTAAAAATACGTGCTCCTAGGATACTTACAGGGCCATATTTTGTTACTTGGGACAGTTATTGATTTCTGTTTTGACACCTTTTTGTGTACTGTCGTTATAAACACAGATTTTCATAGAACCAGGACAACACAAACGTGCAAGGTATTCCTGAATAGAATCAAAACTGGTCGGGCAATCAAAGTTGCACACCGTACAAGGAATTTGGATAGAATATTATCCGCACCAGCCGCCTTAGTGCTACTTACTGTGCGTAACGAACACTAATATGAAGAAAACCAAAACATATTGTTATCTTTGTTCACTATCAACTTCTCGTAGTATACTGTATGATGGGTAAATATTTGCCTTGAAATCACTCACACATGTATGTATGTGTACGCGCAGTACCGTGCAGGCGAATACAACCATTGACGTGCTAATGGATTTAAGACCCCAGACTGTACACAAATATGATGTAAAATTATGAAAAAAAAAACAAAAAAGGATGGCCCTCCATACATGTAACTGAGGGCTGAAAAAAAATCTACGGATATAACTATGTGGAGTGTTTATCGATAGCTCTCAAAAATAATATCGAGGCTTCTTTAATATTTTTTTTCATGAAACAAATGGTTGATAAGATATTCGTTTCTATAGTCAGAGGGAAATTCTGAAAAAAAAGCTAGGTTTTTAGAACGTAAAAGAAACTTTCGAAAAAAATATTTTGACAAACACATCTCGTGATGTGTTTGCAGGGCCAGTGGAAGCGAACCCCAGTGTATCGGGGCCGGCGCTGCGTTTGCACAGGTGCGCCGGACGTGGTACAGCGCCTCATTATGGCTGACTGCTGGCGTTGACCGGCTGTCTCAACCTGCTGGAAGTGCAATGTAGGTACTGGTGAGGCTGAGGATGCTGACCAGGAATGCGCTTCCGCTACATGCTGGTGGTCAGGGATATCCATTTGAAGCTGGCTGGCTATGGGACTCGCAGCTCGAAAGCTTGTAGAAGTGGTCTTGATGATGATGACGTCACTTTGCTCGAAGGCTGCGCAGACGTCCATTTCGGGGTCACCAGTATGGTTATGAGGAACAGGGTGTAAAGTTCCCCAATACTCCATAGAATAGGGAGCATCCTCCGACCAGACGGGTGTTGAGTCTGGTGGGCTACTGCCCAACAGTAGCTGTCGGGTTTTTAACCGACTTCAAAAAAGGAGGAGCCTCATATCTTCGTCATTTATGAACCGATTTGAAAAATTCTTCTTTTATCTGAATGGATCTACTTCCCGATTGGTCCCATAGAAATTTCATTAAAATCGGTTCAGCAGTTTGGTTTTTAAATCAAAATAGCTGGAAAAAATACGTCATCCAAGTAAAAGAAATTGCGAAATTCATACTTGACAAGGATTTGTGTGTGATGCGATAACTAAAAAGGTTAAAATAAAAACGTTTTTCAAAAAAATAACCGATTTCCAAAAAACACAAAAAAGTGGAAAATCAGAAATCGGTAATTTTTTTGAAAAAACGTTTTTATTAGTGGATAGAGAATGTCTCTAAGTTGGTCCAATTTAAATATGGTGATGACTTGATAGCGGATTCCGGAGTTGAAGAGTGGAACTCCTCAACGGATGGGAAGTGGGAACAATTGTATGATGATACTAGCTGAGCCGCGCAACTTCGTCTACGTAATATTTTTCATTGATACTCCACTCCTTTTGGTTGCAGCGTAATTTTATACATATAGCCTTCCTCGATAAATGTGCTATCCAACACTAAAACAATTTTTTCAATTCGAACCAGAATTTCCTGAGATTAGCGCGTTCAACAAAACAAACAAACTCTTCAGCTTTATAATATTAGTATAGACACAGACTACATAATATTTAGTTGTAGGGTTGTTCTTTTTGGTCTGACGATGTCTCTTGGAGACAAAAAATACAACTCCTCAACGGGTGGGAATAATTGTATCGTGTTTTGAGTTATTTTGAAGTCTCCTCTGAGAGGCATCTGCCACCTGAACATAGCGTCATTTCTCTCTCTCGAAATAGAACTAAAACATTCCTGCATTAAGGCGTTATGGTAACCCCACAGGGTGCTATTTTCAATTAAATTCTTGTTTTTTTTATAGCATACCGATAACAGTAAATAAATAATACTGTAAGCTTATTGGTAGCTACAGTGTTGAGCCGTTTGCGTTCGAAACATCGTCATCGTCATGGGGCCAAAGTGCGCGTCTCCCTTTTTAAGGAAATCTCTCGCCGGCTGGTCGACACTTCGCGTGACCAGAGGGCTGGCTCTTTCATAGGCCAGAGAATTAGCATTGCCATTCAACGTGGCAATGCTGCCGTCTTCTGGGCACGTTTCCGAATGACAGTCATGCGAAGGAGTACATGGACGCCTAAGTGTCCTTTTGTCGTCCCACGGCTATGCCATACAGAAGGAAAGTATCTACCTTAAATATTGTTTACTGAAAGAAGACTTTATTTTGATTTTTAAAATTAATAAGAACTGTATTCAAAGACTTTTAAATAATGCCTAAATCGGAAATCGGACCCGCCAAATGTGAAAAACCAAAACACATGTATTCCATGATAACGGTCGAAAAAGTTAATGTTATGGATATTTTTTTCCTAAATAAAATAGCATCTTAAATAAAAGGAAGGCCATGAAATTAAACATTATATTTAAAATTCAGTTACTTAGTAAACTTTTCTCTGACTGCGCGATCTCCCGTTTTTGAACCCATAAACTGCTCAGCGGTGTGAGCGAATAGCGAAACAATTCAATTCCAATAAAAAAGTACTACAAAAAACAAAGGGGGAGGAAAGGGACCAGTTAAGAGTCAACGGAGTAAGTGCTGATTGTCAGCCAAATCTTACTCAAACCAATTTTAGTTGGAAGTTTTTTAAACGTTCACACAGCGAGCTGCAACGAGAAGGAACGCCTTCTCGATCAGGCCCTGCATGCAGCCGCCTATTAACGTTCGTGTTAATTTGGTGAGAGCAACACTGTAATATTCCATGGCCGGGCTGCCAGGTGCCATCGATTCCCGCAACGCAATGAATAGGTGCAGAATGTATGCCGTGCAGTACTTGTTCATATCTCGATATGAGGTTCAGCGGTGAGCACGACACAAGGAGCTGCAGAGGCAGCACCGGCCGGGGTCAGGCGAGTCGCGACGTCTTCGTTGCGTAAGCGCGCGGTGGGGGGCACGGGGGGCGCGGGCGCGCACAGCCGGGCCGCGCTGGCCGGCGGACTCGCGCGCTATCAACAGCCGCGCGCACGCGCACCGTGCACCTCGCTCTGAGCTCGACCGCTCGCGCCCGCGATCCGCGATGGTGATGCTGTGCCACGCGCGCCTGCCGCCTGCGCTCTGACTGCCACTGCAACCCTCCTCTCGGACCCTGTCGCTGCTCCTGCACGATGGCCACCACTAAGAACGAGTACCACTTTGGTGAGTGCTTCGCCACTCCTCGTTTGTAAGAGTGTAGTCGGTGTCTCGGTGACGAGTGACGACTCTTGCATCTCTTCGATAGTGTAACTTCGCTACTCGAAAGGTAACAATTGTCAACATTTATTAGGAACTCGTGACACTAAGCTCACTGAAATCATTATTTAGGTGTGTTTTTATTATTTAAGAAATAACCTGAGTAGCTAGGTATATACATTACAAACATGCCTAAATTCACGCCTCTTTCTCAAAAACGTATACAAGACCTCTAGTCCGCCCGGTCTACGATTCCTACTATTTATGTAGGTACGCTTGCTCTACGTTAACGTAGAGTTAACGTCAAGTAAGTAATACCCTCCAGTTTATTCTTACTTACTTGAAAGACTACAGTTTATTGTCTGCTGCTCCGCCTGCGTGGAGTTCGGTAATTGTCCGACGGCATAGTACTACCGGTATAAAAAGTATCCTATGTGTTTTTCTAGGTTATAAACTATCTGTATGCCAAACTTCATCTAAATCCTTCAAGAAGTTTTTGCGTGAAACGTTAACAAACAACTATTCAATTTATACACCACACGCCGATCACCTAATTCGCTGCATTTGGGGCGCGTGTGTGTGTGTAATATTTTTTATTTATTTATGATAGTGTATGTTATATGTGAATTTATATCTGGTTATTAAAACTATCATTTCATTTTCATTTTACATATCCACCCATCATCAAAAACTTTCGCGTTAATAATAGTAGCATGATGAGATGAGATTAAAAGTAAGACGGGGACCACGGGCAATTGTTGAAATCTGAGCGTAAAACCAACAAAATTGACACAAACCTCAAATAGTAGTTTAAAATTACTATAAGGACTTCACTTCATTTTATGACAATAAGTACCTACCTAATGTGGCCGGAGAACAGAAATAATTATCCTGAATTTTATTTTATTAACCGACTTCAAAAAAAGGAGGAGGTTCTCAATTCGGTTGTATGTTTTTTTTTTTTTTGTTGTGTTTGTTACCTCATATCTCCGTCATTTATGAACCGATTTGAAAAATTCTTCTTTTATCTGAATGGATATACTTTCCGATTGGTCCCATAGAAATTTCATCAAAATTGGTTCAGCAGTTTGGTTTTGAAATCAAAATAGCTGGAAAAAATGTCATCCAAGTAAACGAAATTGCGAAATTGATACTTGACAAGGATTTGTGTGTGGTACGATAACTAAAAAGGGTAAAATAAAAACTTTTTTGCAAAAAAAAACCGACTTCCAAAAAAAACACTAAAAAAAGTGGAAAATAACTTTACTTTCGGAAGTCGGTGGCAAAAAAGTCAATGAAACAAACAATAGTCACCGACTTCCGAAAGTAAAGTTATTTTCCACTTTTTTTAGTGTTTTTTTTGGAAGTCGGTTTTTTTTTTGCAAAAAAGTTTTTTAATGTTGTTTTTGGAAGTCGGTTTTTTTTTTATTTTGCCAACAATTTGACCTAATATTGAAACTAATCATAAATATTTAGTTGAACATGGGGTATCCGTTATACAGCCTTAGCAGCCCTTGGTCGATTGTAAGATGTCGCCAGCCTAACTCGGATGAAATATTGTACCTCTGCCTAGCTTTAGCACAATGTTTTCAACATGATCGACTTTAAAAACCAATTTCAATTAGACCTACCTCTGTTCTCCGGTGACTTTGGTACTTGTCACAATAGTCTGAATTGAAGAACTTATTATGATAGCTCATAATCATTTCAGATATTCCCTCGCTGAAAATTGTTCTGTATAAGAAACATGATATACATTCAGTCAAAAAAGTATCGGGAAGGGATGATTTGTTTATGGTTCCAAATAAAAAAAATGATTTTTTTTTGTTACATTAGATTGGCACAACTGTTTTCCATTTTGGCGCGGAGTTTGAGTTGCAGTGCTGTTTTTAGTTAGACCATATCCATTGTGTATTGCGAATTTCATAATGGACAAAAAGATCGAACAAAGAGTTTGTCTTAAATTTTACATTGCCAATAGATTTTCGTGTTCGGAGTCCCTGAAAATGTTACAAATGGCTTACGGTGAATCGACTTTATCAAAAACACGTGCTTATGAGTGATACAAAGCGTTCAAAAGCGGTCGAGATGTGATGGAAGATTTGCCTCGCTCTGGTAGGCCATCAACGTCTTCAACTGAAGTTAACGTCGCAAAAGTGAAGGAAATAGTGACCGAAAATCCTCATTCAAGTTTGACCTTTTGTGTCTCACGAGTCGATCCGTACCATTTTAAATAATCACTAGGGTATGAAACATGTTGCCGCTCGGCAAGTCCCAAAAGACCTGAATTTTCTCCAAAAACTCAATCGCGTAAGAGTCTCTGAGTAAGAAACGCATTGTTACTGGTGACGGTTGACATACAAATCAGTCAACAAGCTTCGGAGTGGCGCCTTCCAACTGAACCGAAACCGAAAAAACCACTCCAAAGTCGATCAAAAGTCAAAGTCATGTTGACCGTTTTCTTTAACTATCGCGAGGTTGTGCATTCGGAATTCTTGCTGGAAGGTCAAACAGTAAAAAAAGAATATTATTTGAGCGTAATGCGGCGTTTAAGAGAGCAAATTCGACGAAAAATGCCAGATTTGCTTTCGCACAAGGCCATCAAAGCTCAACAAATACCATCGAGCAACCACCTTATTGGTGAATAAGGTGGTTGCTCGATGGTATTTGTTAGAAGTCGGCTGGAGCCATATCTGGTGAGATATGGCTCCAGCCGACTTCTTTCTTTTTCCTAAACTCAAATTACCACTTTGTCACCCGCACTGTGGCACCCGTTTTCATTCGGTATAAGACATACAGGAGAATTCGCTTATTTCACTCCGTTACATAAAAAAGTTATATCAGATTCGTGGAAAACAAATCGTAAACAACAGTACATAGACTGGTTCGATGCATATAATACGTGCATATAAGTATGTGAAGCATGTGGGTGTTACGGAACCGAGAACTGCAGTAACAAATGACCACGCGTAACAAACAACGTTTTTCAAAACACTTTCGAACTAAACAAAATAATAGAACGAAAAGGGTTTTTGTCGTTAATTATTAGGAAACTCATCATCTGCCTAGCCTTTTCCCAACTATGTTGGGGTCGGCTTCCAGTCTAACCGGATGCAGCTGAATATCAGTATTTTAGTTAATTATTAGGAAACTACTAATTTTTAATTTAGGACACACTAAAATGTTAATAATTTATTTTCATTTATATTGAAACTTAAAACAATAATACAAATATGCACAAATATAAAAGAAGAAAAGCATTTAAGGGCGTCAAAAAATTCGTCGACATCGCTGTCAACAGGAATAGCACCCAGAAGGCTGGAAAATGTTAATTGGTTCATATATTTTTTTTTTAATAATCATGTTTATTTAAGATATTCTATTTATAAACACAGTTTAAATATTAAAAAATATTTACGCCTTAAAGGCATATTCAGGTAAATGTCTTCCAATGACAAAACAAAATATTGACAGAATACCTGAAAGCTACAGAAGGAGATGAAATTACGCCAATAAGATTTACAGCGAAAGAGGTTAGAAGAGTACAAAAAGCCAACTCAAAGAAATCCCCAGGATACGACCTCTTACCAATCCTGCAAGAACTACCTGAAGCTGGGATAACAGTGTTAACAACAATTTATAACGCGATGATTAGACTTCAATTCATCCCACCACAGAGGAAAACTGCACAAATGATAATGCTACTCAAACCAGATAAAAAATCTGAGGACTCAAACTCATACCAGCCAAATAGTTTGTTGCCCATACCGTCGAAGATATTCGAAACGCTGATACTACTGCGAATTATGCTATAGTAATACAGCGTGGACTGATACCTGACCACCTGGCATTGGCTGGTCAGGCCCAGTCAAATCTGTGTGGTTCTTTCTTCAAAAGACTATCTCAGACACTCATCTGCTTAGTCCTCATGTGAGTTTATCAAGATTACGTCTAAACCTTAAAAAAGACTATAACCTCTGAGTTTGTTTCGGCCGTTTCTTCTCAGAGTAGTCAAGTATGAAACACTGGCCTCATCTAGTTTCAATAAAGAAGACGTGTAAAAGTGTTTGTAAAAACCTATTTGCAAAATAAACATCATTTATCATCAATTTGGTTTTCGTCAAAGGCACGCCACTATCGACCAAGTACACGGTTAATAAGTGAAATAGATAAGTCTTTGTAGCTAACAGGTACTGCGCGAGTCGCTTTGTTGACTTATCTCAAGCCTTAGACAGAGTATTTCATGAAAGGTTATTATATTATCTATATCTATACATATATAAATAAATAAAATAACTATAAATCTGTAGACGTGGCGTTTTTCTGTACATTGAAAATATTTAGAAAAAAAAATAGTAGGGGTGTTCAAGGATAACAAACAGAACCCATTTCTACTATTTTTAGAATTTTTGTCTGTTTGTCTGCAGTCTGTGAGTCTTCGGCTATGTTTGTTTGTTTAAGTATCACGTGAAAATTACAAAACCAATGTGGTTTGTTTTAATGCACAGGTATTTTGAGTAACATAGAAAAGGTATTAGTTTTTGTTTCATTGCAATCCGTGGTCTTAATCAAAAGATATATGAATTTAAAGTGTTCAAGAAGCAATCATCATCATTACTTAAGATACATGCAACGACATCTATTGAATCAAACTCGTACTAATGAATAAAGATGAAGTGCTCACAAGATAAGTATAAATCGACTTATCGGGTTTTTCAAAAAGTTATGATAGCAAAAGGTACCTACTTTAGAAGGCGCTGCTTTGAAAATCTTCATAGCCTATATTGTTTGTTCGATCGCTTTCCATGTATTAAATTTTAGTAGTTTAACTTCGTGCTCGATAGATGGCGTTGTTCATTTGATGCCAATTTCTGAATCGCGGTGTTAAAATTTTCCGTGAAAGAACGACCTTCGCCGGGTAAACTGCATCGATGTTGGTTATTAGGTGTCTTTCGTTTCGTTTTGTAAAAGTATTTGGTTTCATATTTGGTCTATATTGGTATAATATATATATTGGTCTAAAATAACTAAATAGTTGTTGTAAAAGTATTTGGTTTCATATCTATACTAATATTATAAAGCTGAAGAGTTTGTTTGGTTGATTGAACGCGCTAATCTCAGAAACTACAGGTTCGAATTAGAACATTCTTTAAGTGTTGGATAGCCCATTTATCGAGGAAGGCTATATAGGGGTTCACGCTGCGACCAATAGGAGCGGAGCATTAATCAAAAAAGTAACGCAGACGAAGTTGCGCGGGTCAGCTAGTTTAAAATAAAATCGTTGTTCCCCAACTACGCCTATAAAATTCTCAAATCTTTCATAGAGAATAGATATTTCCTTGTAAACCACGGTGAGGCACTCTCAGGTCTCTGTAGTATTAATGAAGGAGACCGCTACTCTATCTGATCTACACCTCTGATCTACCAACATCGGAATGCATAACAACTGGAACCTTTGCCAATGCCACTGCGATTTTGGCCTGTCCTGAGGACCCAACAGAGGCGTCAAAAATTCTAAAAGATAGAGTAAATGATATTCCAAAATGAAGAACTCAAGAAGTGGCGAATCAAAGCCAATGAAATGAAGCCAGTAAATGTTACCTTCAAAACCACGAGTGTGCAATAGGAGCCAGTTTTCGAGGAAGTGTATTGAAAATGAATTTAATGTATGACGTATAACTATTTTTTACCAATAACGAATTTAAAACCCGAGCAAGCGATTTTTTTTTTTCAAAAAACCCGAGCATGCGATTTTTTTTTTATCAAAGTACAATTTATTTTTATTTTTTATTAAACCTTCTAAAACTATTGATCTTTTCAAAATTAAAATAAATATTAATAAATAAAAATAAATAAATAAAAATCATTTATTTCAGACAACAAGGTCCATAGGCAAGGCAAAGTTGTTAGTAACAAGAATTTTGCTTACAACTAATGTTAGTAATTAAAAATTAAAATAAGAAAAAGAAAATAAGACTAAACATACCGACTACCCCAGCACAGTAGGCTCACCGGTCTCGCAACACATGGAGTTCAGTGAACCTACTGAGCAGAGCAGTATCAGTTCTCTCACCAATCATCCTCAGGACGCTATTCGGGCTCCCCCGTACTCGCCGCACCACAGACGCAACTTTTTTACGCATAATTGCGTAGACATCATCTACGCTGGCGTCAGCAAACATACCGGATGCACTGCAAAATCGAGGGAGCCGAAACAGAGCCCTGAACACATTATTATACTGGACGCGCAAGGCATTGTAGGCCCTCTGTGTAAAGTTTGCCCACAGGCCGCTCGTGTAGAACGTCTGGCAGAAAGCCTTGAACATTGTTATTTTAACAGGAGCCGTACACCGAGCGAACCTGTGTGCCAACATATTACCACGGACCGACAACGCCCTGCGCTCCCTCTCAATATCTAATTCGTCACTCAGATTCTCAGTTACAACGTGTCCCAGATATTTAAACTGTGCAACACGACTTAGAGGTACACCATTCAGTAATATATTAATAAAAACCTTTTTAAAAACAAACTTTTATAAAAATGCACTGAAAACAAGAAAATAAATCTTGGAGTAAATGAAAACGATAAAAATAGTTTTCACAAAAGCTTGTCGCATATAGTTGCTTTTTTGCCTTTACCATTCACGCTTGTTTTTGTATATATTCATAATTTTATTTTCATATATTTAGTTCTGTCGTAATCTGTACATTTCAGATAACGCATCATTATTTAAACTTAACTTAAACCTTTTCGTATCCATGTTATTAACCGTTGGGGAATTTCCTCGTGAGAAGACAATGCAGACTGTAGAATCAGGTAACGATATAAACTATGTTTATTCATCAAAATTGAACGCATTTCTATACAAAGTTTCATGCCTGGGCTATTAACCGTTGAGGATTGTTCCCTCTTGGGAATGTGAACTCGTAAACCAAGTTTCGCATCCACGCTATTAACCAGCGGCCAGCTGCAGGATGAGTTCAAGTATAGAAATCATGTTCATCCATCAAATATGAACGCGTATAAAAATTTTCGTCAAAGTTAAAGTCTAAATTATTTATTTGCGTTAAATGTGGTACGAAAGATGGTAAATATAACATGTAGTACAGAGACACATTTCGCCATAAAAATAGCATGCAAATATTAATAAATACAACATTAAAGTAGGTAGGTAACTAAATGAACACAAACATTAAATATCCGTGTACGAGTATTAACTATTGAGGAGTAACCTCTTGAGAAGCCGATCCTTATTGCAGGATGACGTAATGTCTGTCGTAACAAAAAAGTACTCAACAAGACAAAACAAATCAGCTCAAACTCGATCGGTTTATCTTGTTTAGTTAATGAGTTCCTATGACCGTCTTCCAGCTACATCATCAGAACAGCTCCATGGTACCATATTATTGTATTGTCACAGAAGATATATATGTACACCCAATCGGACATCGGGAAGTGGTTCTAATTTAGCTTCCAAGAATCGTGCTGAACACACATATGTACATACATTCAAACATTTCAAGTTAAACAAAAGCTTGTAAAAAACACAGTTGAACAGGGAGGGGGAGGAGGGGTAGCGTCAAACCTCATGACGTATCACCAATGAGGGAGGGCTATAAAAGTGACCTAATAACGTCACGCGTTTAAAGGATGGCCCCTAACAAATAGTCGCATTTTGTTTTGGGGTAGGATTTCTTAAACTACACTACAATATACTTACGTACTTGGCATGCGACATTGATTGCGCAAATAGGTATCTACATGCGAAGATCAGACAGCTAGACGGACAGAATTACTTTCGCATTTATCACATCAGCACAAACATTAGTATGAATATCGGGATCTCGTCAATACGCTTAGGTCAACCCGAGCTTTCACAGGGGGTACCCTGTGGCCGGGTAATGTCGAACCAGGAGGTTATCTGTGTGTCGGACCCACCATATCATTGCACACATACATTGCAAGCACAAGTATAAGCTTCCAGTCTCACCACTGAAGCTGAACAATGGTTGTCACGTACTGGACCGGTACTCACCTCATTCTCAACCAATGAACAGTTGGTAGATACGAGCTAATTGTACATGGGCTGCATGTAAGTTGTGCTAGTGTATAGTCATAGGTATATTCTATGCACAACGTTATCATGAAATCGCAACTCTTTGTTTAGATCTAGCCTAGGTCCATGACGTACGCGCGCAGTTGAGCGTGCGTGCAGTGCGTGCGGCTTACTGCTGTGTTCCGTGGGCGCAGGGTCGCAGTCGCCTAGCACTCTGGCGGACTTCCTACCTATCGAGTCTCGCCTTTTCTTATCGCTGAACGTCCGCACAACATGTTTTGTATGGCGTGTACCAGTTGCTGTAGACGAAGCCCTCATAGTGCGGAGAGTCCTGACCGGAGTCTGGCGAGACACGCGGGAGTCGGAACAGTTTATCTTGCAGCGATTAGATAGAGCGGTGCGGGCGTGCGGCGCTGCGGCGGCAGTAGAGTCGCACGCGGCTCGCGCGCTGCCCGCCGCCGCCACCGGTGTCGCCGCCGCGGACGCGGATCCAAGCCGCTTCCTTGTTATTGTTAGCGAGTGTTGACCGCGCCGGCGCCGCTGACCTGCTTTCAGCGCACCTGCGCGCCCGCGCCTCCTCGCCGCGCGCTTCCTCCCTGCACTAACTTCATGCTTATGAATCTACGTTTGCGAAAACTTACAAACGGTGTTGTTTTTTGGTACTTATACCTTCGTGGTTGAATCGGATTCATTACGGTAATTATCGTCGTACAATAAGTAGGACTGTGCAAATGTTCTGGTCGTCTGAGTCCTGGCCGAATCATAGCAATGAATAGTAAAGTATTGCTGAAGCGCACAGTGCTGTCACTTCCGGCGCTGCGCGGTGCGGGGTGCTGTGCGCGCCCGCGTGCGCTGCTTCCGGTGCTAACTGATAACGCGGCGTACACGCACATTTTTTCAACCGTGTCATACTTGCTACGTTTACTAATATGTAGTTGCGGTTGAGCTGAATGTACGAACATGAACCTATAACAATTTTCAAGAAGCTTACATTACATTACATGCTTAATCAACCCCGAAAAACAGTACAGTACGGATACTTACTAGAATTGTCGACCAACTATGCTTCTCTGTGGCATCACGAGGAAGTTTGATGAGGAGAGTGGACGAGCGGACGTTGAGGCGTGCTCTCTGATCATTGATGCAGTACTCAGCATTATCATTCAGAGAGTGCGTACACGATGCAGGTATGTTATGTTCATCATATAGGTTTGCGTACAAAGAGCACGCAGACACTTAGTGCTGCAGTGGTGCATTAATAGGTAACCACAGGGAGCACGCATCCATTAATAGGTATAGGTAGCTGTCGTAGGATATGCAATGCATGTAATGCATAAGAGACAGCTGCAGTAGCAGTGGCTCACCGCTTCGTCTGATGGGAAAGGTTTACCTAAATACGTTTGGGAACTACTTCACAGGCGGCTACGTATGATCTCATGCGGTGATGAACCGTGCCCCTCCGTGCTCGGCGTCACTCCGTGGTGCCGACGGTGTCCCTGAGCTGCAGTACACAAGCTCTCGTGCGGAAGACCAGGGACTCGAACCACTTCGCCTTGTCTTTGGGTCAGCCATTTTCTGCTCTCGATTGCATTGTTTGTTCTATTCAAAGTTGTGGGAGGTTCTTATCACAGACTGTTTTGGCAACCATGTCGACGAAATGAAATGCTAATGACGTGAAATGTGCAGATCCATGGTTAGTTGATAGCTACAGGGTGGAAGTAGTGTTAAATTCTGGACATAAACAAAGAATCTTATAGCCCATCCTGGTGGAATTTGATCTAGGACAAAGTGTCGGGTTTACGACGGAAAAATGAGCAAGAAAACTTAGGAAATCTACCTATAACAACAAGACTGCGTTACCGATATCAGTGGTGAACCGCTGACGCTGACGTAAACCGCTGCTGTGTTTAACGAGCAAAATTTTAAAACTTATAATAATAATCTGTACAAAATTTATCGGTGTGATGATATCAGTTTGTGAGTTGTGTCTGTCAATGTAAATATCGTTGTGAAGGGGGCCGGGCGCGGGGGCGCGGGACGCGGGCTGCGATAAGCGGCGCCCTCGACGACCCCGGAGCTCCCCGGCTCGCCGCTCACTGGCGGGCGCACAGGCGGAGGCGGGGGCGGAGGCGGAGGCGGCAGCGGCGCGACGCGTGTTCCTAAGGGCGCTGGCTGCGCGTACCGGTGCGTGCGGACGTGCCGGCGGCCCGGCAGCGCTCGGCTCGGCACACGTTTCTGAAGCGCGAGCGCATCGGTACGTGCTTTTTCATCTCGATTGATCGATAGGTAGGATTGCGACACTTCGCCGTGTTGCTTGTCGTTGTAATTGTGCATGTTCACATACACATGAGTCCTTGTACATAAACATAACAGCTTGATCTCTTGATCGAACCTGAGACCTTCATTCCATGTCAAGGCGTGTCTGCGAGGCTGTCGAAGAGTAGGTAGTGGGCGATGCACAATGTGCTTACTGCGATCGTCTAGATATGGTCTACACACAGCAAAGGTCATAGTCGGCTCACTTAGATAAAGTTTGGTCAGCAACCGATTTATATCTCTGGCAACCACACAACAGATTGACATGAGCGTGCGACGTCATAGGTACGCAGTTGTCAGTGAAGGCGTGGTCAAACCGACCGGATCAGACTCCGGATACCGGACTTTGACAGGTTGTGTAAGTACTGAAATATCTGTCAAGGTTGCAGCCAGTCCAAAGTTCGGTCCAGGTGGTTGGACCGCACCTTGAGGAGAGGCGTCAACAGCATGCGCTGTCAGGGCCTGCAACGAAATACGAAAATTTTCCAACGTACGTGTGCGCCTCTCCACTTTGTACGTACTTACCTAATAGCTGTGACATTTTCGACGCGCTTTAATACGTGTGTAATGAATAGCCGAACGGTACCTATCGCGAGAAACGATTCCGTTCACTTTCAGCTACTTGTATTAGTAGCAAATGAAGAACATATATCTCGACCGACTGCTACCCTAATTACCGGTAGAACCACGTAGGTACTTATTTGTTTAATGAGTCCGTAACTCATTAATCGTCGTAGTAGTAATCGTACCGGCTCAAATCCGAGAAAATAACACCCTGTGCTTTTATGGCATCAATCGATAGGGTCAAGAATTAAGGATAAGATATCACATGATAAATTAAATGAAAGGAAAACCATAAAATCTCATCATCACTCACCCCATCATCGTCGTCTGTATCGTCTCTCTATCTTTCTCTCATCTCTTTCTTATCTATTAGGTACGCCTCTGCCTAACCCTTCGGGGGTTACAGGCGTGACGGTATGTTGTGTTGTGTGTGTTAGTCGGTTCGATTCTCGAGTTTTCGAATTTTCGAAAATCTTTTAATGCAGATTTGTTTCTTTTTAACAATAAAGGAAAGTTTCCTTTGAGTCAAATTCACTATCTCCAGTATTTAGAGTACTTTCCCTCCAGGTGAGGTTGAAAAAATCCACCCTGTATAGTATCCCTCTGTTTATCCACTGCATGCTCAAGGCGAAGGTTTCCACTCCGATCGAGTACAGCCATGAGCTTCCTCAACTAACAGAGAGGTTCAGTTCTCCAGTGGTGTATGTACGATACGCCCGATTTGTCCAACGCCAATAAACTCTGCCAATGTCTCTTTAATTAGGCCCCAACTGACTTACAGCTTTTCCTTGACACAAAAAGAGTACCACGAGTGAGGTTTGTGCGCCCAAAGGGAACCATATCAATGAGAAAGGAGATTGTGGTCGCACAGCAAGTAGACGCCGAACCTGTGACCATGGAGTCAGTTCAGACGAGTTACCAAGGTTTGGAAGACTGTGACGCGCACTGTGAAGACAGAATGAAGCTTCGAGTAAGGACGCGCCTCGTGCGGCGGCCATCATGACACGACGTCGTGGACATTCCAGTGTGTGACGGCTGTGCGTGGATCATAAAATTATTTTTACAGTCGCCTGTATGTAAACGGCGGGTGAGAGGCGCGGGCGCGGGGCGCGGGGCGGGTGCTGCGCTGATAACGCTGAACCGCCGACCTCCGGCCTCTGCGCTTAAAAAGTATAAATATCACCATTTATTTAAACGCCCCCCCCCCCTCACCCCCCGCAGCCCCCGCACCGACTGAGCACAAACATGCTACCGATGACATTCTAGTTAATGCTAGTAAGTACCTACGTACAGTACGCACCAGTGATGACAAGCGCACCCCCCCCCCCCCCCCCCGGGCCGCCACAGCTCTCAGTGTTAACACAGAGGACCACCGACTGCACTGCTCCTCATACTCCCATAGAGGTATATCTACAACGCGAACACGACCCTCCGCGCTTAGCGAACACTAGTTTTTGAGATTCCGTAGTCAAAACGAAACCGGTATTAATTCGCCACGTCCATCTGTCTGTCTGTAGCTCAGAGACTCTACTAGTACGTAGTAGTACGTAGTAGAAAGCTGTAATTTGGCATGGGTTCATGTCTCATGTCGTTGGATGGGTCGTTCAATATTGTGAAATAATAAGCTTTAAAGCGCCAATTTTTGCTAGAGTAAAAAGGAAGTTAAAAGGACAGCTATCTCAGCTCAGTAGGCGTTACAAGTTAACGAGTAATAGTTGAACAACTTATAGAATGTAATTAAATAACATGTTCTACCAAACGGAATGTAATCACGCACGTGACCAGTTTTATTGTTTATATTGACAATAATTGTGGACGGGTACACTCACTGTACAACGGTTCCTACTACTCGTATTACTTACAAATATGCTTATCATCTGTGTGAGTCCGACGTCAGTGACTGTGTAGATCTGCACAGTCCGCCTTTGATGTCGCCAGTTTTGCTGGTGTGCCGAAGACCCCAAATAGAACAGTTTAATTCAGCACTAACAAAAACGAAAGCTAGCACAGCAGTATTGCCAAGGTATTGCACTCGCCTGGTGCATGCTATCATGAACCACGCAGACCTTAGACCCGCATCAACACGATGTTCGGTCAATATTTGGCACAGAGGTTACCGGAGACGCCAGTAACATTGTAAACACTTCTGATGAGGTTGCATAGCTTTCTGAAACTTTTGCAAAAGCTCTAAAAGATAACTGTGTCGATGGTCAACTTCCTATAGATATAATTACACGATGTGAAATATTGCATGTAGGCAAGCCAGGTTATGTCGTTTAGTAGCAGATATTTCAACTTCATTTATTGTTTGTCACAGGTGAAATACCAATTCTTATGATTATTGCATTTTTTTTTTACATTTGTCTGTTTTTCTTATTTTTTTTACTAATCCATACGTTGTAGTATCTAGGTTTGTACTAACAAAAATGGTTCATATGTTGTCCCAAATAAAACAATTTATTTATTTATTTATTAAAGATCTCTGTAACATACCTCTGATTTACAATATTTTAGACTGATTTCATATTTATTTAAAATGAAAGGCTTTACTTCTCAAGAAGATTTAAGTTTGTTTTTGTAAACATACCACAACAGCACAGCAGTCATACTCCTGACTACCACGGGGCCAGCCCCTCCCACTCACAGAGGAGTGAAGTAATGCGACCCACTGTCTCCCAAACTGTTCACAGCTACGCTAGAGAGGTTTTTCCAGAAATAAACTCACACTGGCAGGATAAAGGTGTTGTCGACGGCGGATAAAGGATAACTAATCTTCGTTTTGCCGACGACATTGTCCTTTTTTCTTCAACTGAGCCAGGCCAGTCTCCAAGTCGGGCTTTCGATGAACATGACCAAACTGATGACGAACAGCACCGAGCGTAACATAGAAATGAGTTGGAATCTTTCTCAAAGGATTGGCCTGCAATCGCACTACATCGCGAAAACTGGAAGGAGGGAAGGGAGGCCTTTGCCCTACAGTGGGACAACACAGGCTTATAATAATGATATACATAATAGATATTGCAGTTCCTAACACTAATAACATACAAAAAACAATCACTGAGAAAAGAAAATACACAGACTTACAAGAGGATATTACCCGAGTTTGGAAAATGAATACATATCTAACACTACGAAAATTTGCCATACTCAACACTCGCCGAATCGTTAGAACATTTCACAATTAGACTTAGAAAATAATTTCGCTGCAGTGCGGAATAATAATTACCTTCACAAACAAATAACTAGAATCTCGCCTTGGTTCATACCCGTGAGATTCTTAAAATGCCAGGTATTCTTAAAATACCTGAGAAAACGAAATAATGAAACCAATTAATAATAATTGTTTTGTGCTTTTTAAACAATTAGGAAGTTTGTTATAAATTTTTACACCTGTCCCAAATTGACACAAAGTTTTAAATGTAACTGTCCTACACTTTATTCCGCTTAATTCATTTAGATATCGCGCACTTCTTACATAACATAACATAACATCACGCCTGGTATCCCCGAAGGGTTAGGCAGACGTGTACCTAATAGTACACCTACATTTCGCCAGTTATGTTTAAGTCCCATGTAGCTGAATACCAGTAATTTCCATGAAGCGACTGCTTATCTGACTTCCACAACCCAGTTAGTACTGGATAATACGGTAGCCCTTGGTAATACTGGTTGTCAGACTTTCGGGCCACAGACTACCTGTAACGACTGTCAAAGATTTACAAATGACAGCCGGGACCAACGGCCTTGGCAAGCGCGGCTTAATCTTGAAGAGCAACTCGTGCGGCTGTTATTATTTAGCCACGAGCTTCTCTAATATTTGCCCACCAAATACGTACCCACCTAATACCTACTTAAGAATAGTAATCTAAAATAATCTGGAACTGTCTCATACAGCAGATACACACGGCGCATTGTCGCGACGCTGAACAAAACAAGGAGCGAAACTGTATTGTGATTCTCTGAAATGTATAAAATACCTATTTGTATTTTTTAAATGATCCGTTTTCCACATGCCTCATAAACATAAATAACTGCAAACTCTAGCAGTATGCATATTACTTGGTCATACAGAAAGTAATATTGATTGATAGGAAGATAATAATGTTTGTAGTTGATAATTATGGGAGCAGATTAGGCAGGTGCCTCCATACGAGTGGGGCGTGGCTGGTGGCTGCCGCGGCCACAGAACAGGATCAGATAGTAGCAGTGCTAGCTCGCAGGGCGCATCCCTGCGTGGTTAGTCACCCGGTGCGGTGCGCGGTGCGCGCTGCACACTCACTTGTCTAATGTTGCTGAATCACCGGTGTGCAGAGATTCTACTGCGATTATTTAGTTGTCAGATAATATAAGGCTCCGTGGCCCTTTAGTCGTAACACGATAAAGAAGAAGAAGCCCTAGGAACCCTGTAGAGTCGCCATGGTGCAGGTGGTTAGTTTGTCAGCCTTTGTATTCAGAGACTTTTAGGACAGTATAACAATATTGTCATGTTTGGTTCACTATTCGATGCGATAGGTAAGATAATATTTCGGGATTAGACTGCAGGACTCAAAAGCCTACCAAGAAAGATAAAGATAAAACACTGAACAATCTAGAACCCCAGCATAGGCTTTTACATAGATCTTTAGTTCGAGGAGGAGCTCGTGGCTAAATAATAACAGCCGCTTGGGTCGACCGTCAGGTTAAGCCGCGCTTGCCTGGGTTGGTCCGTGGATGGGTGACTACCCATTACATACCGAGTTTCCTCCGTGCCTCGGAAAGCACGTTAACTTGTTGGCCCCGGCTGCCGAATTTGTAGATGTTTGACAGTCGTTACAGGTAGTCAGTGACCCGAAAGGCTGACAAGCAGTCCTACCAAGGGGTATCGTATTACCCAGTACTAACTGGGTTGTCGAGGTCAGATAAGCAATCGCTCCAAGTAAAATACTGGTATTCAGCAGCATCCGGTTAGACTGGACATAGAGCCGATTCAGCCGACCCTAACATAGACAAAAGACTAGGCAGATGATCTTTAGTTCGTTGTCCACTCAGATAGGAAACTACACAAGCTTGGGCCCACGTGCTCTTGAGTGCCTGCTCCGTCAACTTTGCATTGATCACTGTTATGCTGCGGAAACAGTTCAGTTCAGTGATTCCTCATAACATGTTATTGTGGAAACAATGGTAGACTTTTATTATTTCTTAGAATGCCCAAATCGCAGCTGAGCCGTCGCTGTTTTGTAAACGATCTATAAGTACTTAATTAGTTAATATCACAATGTTATTTGGCCCCTGATGACTTAATTAGTGTCGAAAAACAAATATATAACGGGAGCTCTGTCGAGAACTAGTTTACAATGACAATTACAACGGTAATAAGAATTAATCACGGCCGCCAGTAAGCAACATTACTTAATGATTAGGCGGGTAACGCGTGGTGAGGCGGGGTGACGCGGGGTGACGCGGGGTGACTCGCGGCTGCTGGCCAGGCCGGGCCCAGGGCGCCTGCGATGAGTCAGCGCGCCGGGAATGCGCCAGGACGCCTGCCACACAATAGCCACAATGCCTCATACTTACCTGCCGATCCTGTTCTGCTTCACTATCTATATGCGACCCTGCCAGCAGCATATTTTGTATGTGTTACAAAGGGTCTGCCTCAAGACCCACTTTGTACCACGAATCCGAATCGAAAGTCCAACATGTAGACGATGTTTTGAGCGAGATCAGGCACTCCGCACTAAGTATGTAACACCTAAACAAAAACATTGGAGTTGAGTTTCAGGGCTAGCTGAAATAAAAACAAGCAATTTCGAACTGATTAAAAGAGAGTATATTCTTAAAACAAAGTCAGAAGTTGTCACCACCGACGAAGAAACGAACATGTCCAAGAACGCACGATTAAAAAACACATACATATTTTGTTTTTAGGGTTCCATACTTCAAAAAGGAAAAAACGGAACCCATAAAGCATGACTTGTTGTCCGTTTATCTGTCTGTCAAGACCCCTTATCTCGGGAACGCGTGGAGGTATCGAGTTGAAATTTAAACCATATACTCAGGAGTGGTCCCTTGAAGCTGTGAAAAAATCAAACTCCTAAATTGCCGCAAAAAAACGCATATTTCGACACTCTCAAAGGAATCAAAATTTATAGGGTACTTTCCGTTGACCTAGAAACATGCAATTTGCCAAGAAGCAATGTCTTACAGCACACCTGTATGGGAAAAAACCAGAAAACTCTAAATATGTAGATAGTTTAATATCAAAATACCTAAAAGTTTGTACGGAACCGTCGGTGCGCGAGTCCAACTCGCACTTGCTTGGTTTTTTATTTTAAATTTACTTTGGTTTTTTTCATTCGAATAAATTAAAAATAACTTGGACAGTTTCTGTTCTCATGTATGTACGCTGTTCGACATTTTCGTGATCGTTCATGTTACAGTTCAATGCAGTCAGTCTACTAACTAATAAATTAGTAAATGACAATTACTAAGTAATTAGTAAATATAGCTGTAGATATTGCTAACAAGAGCCGTGTTGTGTGCGCGGCAGTCGCGCGTCGCTTCGCGTCGAGTCGGAATGTTCGTCCTGCCGACTGCCGAACTACTCAATACAACTGAACACGTTCCTAGGAGGAAGAACATAACATTACATCACGCCTGTAAGCCACAAAGGGTGAGGCCCTTTGTGGCTTACAGGCGTGATATATACCTAATAATACATCCCCATTTCGCCAGTTATGTTTAAGTCCCATGTAATAGGGGCGAACCTATTGCCATCCACCAGGCTCAAATCCAGACTCCGTGGCCGCTACTGAAAAATTCCTGATGGATAAATCCAAAAACAATTTGCCCCACCCGGGAACCGAACCCATGACCTCATGCTCAGCAGTCGCGATTGCGAGTACCTACTAGAGCAGCGCGCGCGCCAGCCTGAGGCACGAGGACGAAACTGTTCCTTTGTTTGTGATGCGTATCAAAGGGTCACTTACAGTGCTTTTATAACTATACGTACAGTTAAAACCGTTTACGACGACCATTTAGAACATAGGTTCCCAACCTTTTATGGACTACCGCCCATTTACAAGAAAAAATAATCCAACACCCCCTTTTACAAAATAGTTATAAGATAAACATTTTAGACGGCCAGATAATACGATTTTTCATGAAAATGGAGGTATTTTATAACGCCCCCCATTTGCCTCTGGACCCGCTACCGCCCCAATGAAAAGCTGTAGCGCCCACTAGGGGGCGGTATCGCCCCCGTTGGGAACCTATGTAGAACAACATACCGGCTATATTGACAACAACACAGGTTGTCATGACTATTGGTTTTTACGACCAAATAGGTATAAGAAGACCCTTCGATGTCATTATAGCAGATATTGTCGGTAGATGCTGTTGTACGTTCTAGGGGCGCTAAATCCCTTACAATCTATTTGACGAAAATTAACTTAATTACCCTTCTGGCTGTAAAGCTCTGGCCAAACCGTAGCGAATCCCCAGAAGTCGTTGCTCTCAACTTCATATATATTGAGATATTTAAGCTGGCTCGAATAGTTGCGTGGTTGTCAGACCACAACACAATCGGTGCGCGTCAGGTCTCAAGTTAGGAATTGTTTGCCTTTTAAGACATTTTCATTAATGACTTTATGTTTCTTCCAAAATCAATGTGTAACTATATAGATGAATTAATATTTAAATTGTTTATTTGTAAAAACATAGGTACCTACAATATAATAAGATCTAATGCTAATGTCAGAATCGCTATGTTTAACCTGGACATCGATATAGAAGAATAGTTTCCATAGGATTAAAAGATTATGTCCATTTATTTTGTAGTTCGTAAATAAGGCTTGGTATGTAGGTATGAGCTACCTTCGGTCCCACGCACTCGCAGCACAATGAAGCGGCGCACGCTGTTCTCACGCTCTTCCGCGAACAACTCATTAGCGTTCCTCGGAGACAGCCCTGCCTACCCCTGATCTGGTTAGCTTCCAGGGATAGAGAGGACTCGCTCGGCACCGAGGGTTCAGGCAGGAGCATTGGTAGTGGTTATGTATGATCATCGACAATAACTGTCATAATTATAACTTTTAATTTCATTTGTGTTTTTTTTTGTCTAGCCCATATTTTTCCACAGCTGGTCAAACGTGGCTCAACGAGTGCAATCATGGTCCTATCAGCCCACTATGATAACGAAAGGCTTAGCTACTAAGCTGGACACCTACCTACGTAATAATTTACTTATTTATTTTCTTTGGAAATTAATTAAAAGCCCTTAGTTCCATTCCATTTCAATTCCTTTGTTTGCCGTACCTATCTCATTAGCATTTCTTCCCAGAATTTGATTCTTAGTAGCGATACTATCCGATAGTGCAAAAATACTTAGGTACCTCATGTTTTTTTTTTTTCAAAATCTATGTTGGTATTTGATATAATATCTGACCCAACGAATGGCTTTTTGAAAAATCTAAATAATTGGTTGGTATAAGTTTTCACCAAAATCTGGCAACCAGTCTTAGTTACTACATTATGTGTAATGGGTGTAAAAGTGCACCTAACGAAGCCGAAAGCCCCCCCCCCCCCCCCGAAGGTTCTCCCCCTCATTGCGATCTATGCCTGGGAACCTTGCAGTTCAGGAGATATTTGAGGGTCATAGTTCCAACTTTTTCGCAAGTTTTTATTGTTATATTTATGTATCTCCACAAACCCCGTATTATTCAATGCATCCATCAGCACAATGTGATGAGTGCGTTACATTGAGTCCTACCGCATAATGTGGTTTTTCACCCCAAAAAAAAGTCGCTCCCCAACAAAAAAAAATTAATGATTAATTATTTGATGTACAAAATGCTTGGTTGACGGCTTCGTGAAGAGTCCGTTTACACCCTGTATTGTCGTGTGGCCCGGTACATAACTGATGGAGGTTAGATACGAAGACGCATATTTAGGGAAAGACTAAGCAAATGAAGGGATTCGGTGAGACCGTGAGAATATATTATTGTCCCTGGATATTTGGTATTTTCTTATTATTTGTGACTACTCCCCCTTTTTTCTATTTCATGTTCGTACAGTCCATCCAAAGGTTATCTGGAAGAGATCGCTATCAGCGATAAGACCGCCATTGTAACCATAAAATTAACATTTTTTGTAAAACCGTTCTGTTTCAATTTTGGTGTACAATAAAGTATATTATTATTCAAATCTATTCTATTCTATTCTAACCAACTACATATTTACATTTTTATTGTCTCCCTCGCAATAACTTTAAAACACAAAGTAGACATAGAATAATAGAGTAATGCAGACATGGTCTTACAGCTGCAAAGAGATCACTGACGGATCGGGATAGCCTCTACATATGTAGATAACAGAAACAAAACACGATAATAAACTCATCATTTGAAGTATACCGGTGTAGTAGTCGCCGCTCGGTGCCCTTACGTTGCAACAATACTTGTCACGAACCTATTCTGCTGCATCCGGTTAACCTGGAGGCGACCCCAACATTATTGTCAAGAGCCTAAGCAGATGATAAAGTCAGTTACGTGTATCATAATGTAGTATGTATAGATGTGCACAGAGCCTCGTGCTGTGTGAGGCGCGCGACTGTTCAGTTGTGGCTGGCACAACACTCGCGCGCCTCTCTGTGCTGTTGTCGCAGCAGGTCATGTCCGACAACAACACAATTAAATAGTGTCCGCACAACAAGCGACGCTGTAAATCAGTTAACGATGATGGCTTGTTACGACTTGTTTATTTATGTTGGTGCGGCGCGCGGCGGGGCGCCCACCCGACGCCCGGCTACGCCCCGGCAGACACCCCGGGCTCCGGGCAGATCTGTCATTCACAACACTTTTTTATAGTTTTCATGTGTTACGCGGATACTTGGAATGGTGAAAAACTGGCAACTAAGCGATTTACAGCACTTTTACCGCTAATGCGATAAAATTTATTGATTCCCGGGAGACGATAACGTCTGTCGTGATTTGTAGCCGCGCACATGTGTCAGATGGACATCTTTATGAATGTAACGCGAAACACTAACACTCAATCTTAATCTACTCGTAAAAACTTGGCACGTCGAGGGCGCGCGGCGCGGCGGCGTTGGCGGCTAGTACCTACACCGATACGCTTGTTTACGACTCGATCGAGAGATTAGGACAGCTGAGAGCAAGCATAATCAGCGGCTTAGAGTTGGAGGGCCCTGCAGCGTGCCGCGTGCGGCGGTGGAGGCGACTGTGCCGGTGCGCCGCGTCGGTAGCGTAGGTCGGGAGATGTTGTGCAGATAAGACGCGGAGGCGGCGGCGCGCACGTGCTGATAGCGGCTTATCTCCGGCTGATAGCGCCCGCGCCCACGCCGCCGCACAGCTGATCGCGTACACACCGCGCTCCTCGCGCTCGCCTGCAGCATCAGCGCTGCATGTGCCGCACCCTGCACCCCGCACCCCGCACACCGCACCTAACCCATCTTCATGCACCATTGTCATGTGTTCATGATACTTTTGAATGTTGTTTATCATTCGCTAAAATTAAAATAACCCCTAGCAATCCAAAACACTTTAATAATTTGCCAATATCACTTCCAGCAATTACATCTGACCAGCTGACCTAGAAGTAGGGAATACTTCTAGGTCAGCCGGCTGGTGCGGCGAGTGCGTGGAGCGCTAGCCGCTAGCAGCGTGCTGGCCGCGCTCGCGGAAAGGCTTGATTGCTCCATCATCTCCCACTGTTGTAAGCGACATGTGGCAGGCTGATACGACAAACAAACCTCATTTATTTTCTTCATTTATTTCCTATGTTTAGCAAATACAAAAATTTTGACTTGGACTTACTTTTATTACGTATATTGTTATTTTAATTATGATTATTTTTTATTATTATTTTATTATGTAGGTATGACTTACTTACATATTTCAAATTTTCAATTAGCTTATTTCGAAAAACCAAGTCCATATCTGTTAGTAGTAAATCCTTAAGAACCATGTTAGTAATAAGAATTTTAGAGACCTAATGTAATTGAATTGAGTAAATTAAATTGTTATGAATTGGATTGAATTGAATTAGTAATGTTGTGTATGTAATGTGACTGTACGAGTGTATTATTTCAATTATGAGTCAGTGATACTCGAATTAAAATTATTTTATTTTTATTTATTATTATAAAAAAGAGGTGGTTATGTATTCGACCTCAATCTTTTATTTTTATTTATGTTTGCCGATTTCTCCGTGATTACTGGTCCGATTGACGCAATTCTTATTTAATTTGGTAGAACAAGCTCGCGTGGTACAATTTTTTGTAATACTTTTATAAATAAATTATGTTTCTGTTTCTGTTTCTGTGGTACTCCCATATAAATGGTCTCTATAATACGTACATATGCATTTGTCTCGTGGATGATGTGCTAATAACTTCTAGTTATAACGTAAACTTGATAGTTGACGAGGATTTGTTTAGGATAACACCACTAAAAAGGGTAAAATAAAAACTCTTTTTAGCAAAAAAGTGTTCTGTACCAACTTATAAGGTGATGATAAAAAAATCAATGTTATCGAGCCGCGTTCTGAGAAGTTAATAGACGGCTTGTTGTTGTACTCGGCCACCAGTAAATAAACAATGATTATTCGATCAGACTTCATTGATAAAGTAGGGGCTCCCTCAATAGGAGCGCATAGTTTGGAGAGTTCGCTCCTATCCCAAAAATAGTGAAATTAATATAAAGGGGCGGTGCATGTGGATGTGGGGGCGCGTGGCGGGGGTGATGCGCGCGCGCAGCCCGGCGGCCGCCGCCGCGTTAGTCAGCGCCCGGCCCGCGACGCGCGCATACGCACCACGCCTCGACGCGCTCTGTACGATTGAACAGTGAATGAGTGAACTATACCAGCATGCTGCACGACACATGGCCCAATGCGTGGCATAAAACAGAATCTTTCGAGTTGGACGCGCTGTTCGCAGAGGTCAACAACAATTGTTTGAAAGGTGAGCGTTCAGTGCAGTAGCCAGTGGCCAGAGGGACGTAGGACCGCGACGCGAATTGAGTAAACATTCATGTTATGTGGCTTCCCCTTCTACCATATTTCATGTACTTATTGTTTGGAGCTAAATGGGCGTTATAAAACGCGAATGTGTACCTTTGCAATAATTGCCAGCCTTCCTAACCAGATCCTCTGTCCCACCAAAGCTACTCAATTTATTATATTATTCGTCATTCTTAGGGACAGCAGTCATTACAGAAGTTCGTTTGGAGGACTTCTTATGTGCATAATATAGTCTAGGTGACATTAGGTTTACTTGAATGAAAGTTAGCAGTCGATGTGTATAACACTAACAAATGCATATTACACAGACTGTTTCATCGTGCATGATTACAGTTTGTTTTTGTAGATGAATGTTAATGATGTTGATACTATTAACTAACCATTAAAATGTAAGTGGGTACCTACTTGCATTCGTTTCTACATTGTTTTAAGTGGGTGCTTAATTAGGTAGGTACCTATTAGTAAATAAACGTACTTTTTGACCCTATTGTCACAGTGGATAACTGCATCTTTTATAAGTAATGTAAATCATCACCATAATGGGTAGATATCAGAAGTAGTGGGGACTGTGATGTGGGCTACACACCGTACGGTGTATGTGCGGCAGTACGGTGTTGTTTGTTATGTAGTAGTGGGTGCCGCGGGGCGGACGAGCGGCGCTCGGTGGCTGTCTATCTATTCGGATGATCACAAATAAAGCGGTGGCGTCGCGAGCGCCAATCGCGTGGCCGCGCGGCGCCTGTGTGTGCCGGTGTGGAGTAACGGTGTGTGCGTGTGCGCAGAGGGCGAGGCGGAGTGCGGCGCGGAGGGCAGCGGCGGCGACGCGGAGAGCCCGCCCCGCCTGCCGCCATTCGGCTACGCCCACCCCGCGCTGTCGCCGTCCCACTCGCGCAGCTACCAGGAGCTGCGGCCGGCGGCGGCACACGCACGCGACATGCAGGCCTACGCGCACCTCGAGGAGGTGTTCAAGCCGGGCACGCCAGCCGGCTCCACGGACGGCGTGTACCTGCGCCGCAGCAGCCCCGACCTCAGCCCGTCGCCGGAGCGCCGCGACGACTTCCGCCACTACGAGGGCTACGCGCCTGCGCCGGCGCCGCCGCCCTACTCGCACGACCACCACCATCACATCGACGGGTGAGTACACACTTCTCTAATATAATAATCTGCTATCATTTGTTCTTCTTGGCACAGCTGAACTGTGTTCTTCTCTTACATGTTTCAAATTCTTAACGGCGGACTATTTGACAAGACTAGTATAGAGCTATTAGACACAGCTAGTTCGTGCGTAGTGTTGTCGTGTCGTGCGTGGGCTCACGCTGGTGACGCCGCGACCGCAGCTAATGGCGCTACACATTACTTAACGTAGTTTTGTCAAGCGTCGCTCGCTTGCATTCTATATTTAGTTAAATTGTTACAAACTGCATGGCACGGGTCGTAGTTTAAGCCGACCCTTAATTGTTGGCTGGTCGACATGTTCCTTGTCAGAACCAAATGTTTTAATGAACAGTTTCGTAAAGCTTGTAAGATCTTTTCAATACTTTCTAAAAAACAACCAAGTCAACTTCAGAAATAATTTCAGTAACTCAGTACTCATAAATAAAACTGGATGTTAAAAAAGTTCAGGGCAGGGCTAAGGCTTTTACTAGTCTGTCGCACAGTCGCACAGTCGCACAGTCGCACAGTCGTCCACATAACAGAGCTGTTCTCGGCGCACTCCCCTCACTCCTGGCTGCTGTTGCGAGATCATGCGTTCTAGTTAGTCCGGAGCATTCATTTGTGTTTTCAGTATAGTCGATACTGTAAGTCTTCATAAAATATTACGCCGACGTAAAGGGGGCTAGTGTAGGATCACATGTGGGTTCTGTAAAGTAGGAGAGATTGTACCGCCTGCCGCGACATTCTCAATATTCTCAGTGCGTCTGGCGTCTTCCTGGTCTTTTCACACTTTGTTCTTTGCCAAGTTCGTCAAAGTCTGACCTTGAGGCTTTTTTAGGACGCTTGATCGTCAATTCATCGCCTTAGTCCACATGAAAAATATAAAACCTGGTAATAAAACTTACTTCCAGCTTTCAGTTTAATAATGTGAACAATTTCACAGACGATTTAACTTGTTGATTTTTTCTCTTTTGAGTTTTTATTTCGAATATCCAACTTTAAATCGTTAGTAGATATCTTAAACGGGCATTCGAAAAATGATATGAGAAACCTAATGATAATTTGCAAATACCTATTCAGTGATATCCCACTTAACATAGTTCGTGGACTTTAATTTTTTATTTTTACAATATAGCGTCTGGTTGTCGCCATAATGAATTTTGATTACAGCCATGTATTTAGTGACACTCACAAGATTAAGACAAATCGATTAACGTAAGAATCACCAGAATCGGCCCACGCGTTTGGTCTCTACAGTGCCACAAAGGAACAAACGTACAAATATAGGCTAACGGACACATTACACTCCCTCAGTCGAGTAAAAAGGTAAATGTTGTCGACGAAGCCAATACTAATTGTTAATCTATTTTTTCGACGATAATACTGTCTTCAGTTGATAGTTATTTGTTGAAAAGCTTGTAAGGGGCCGAAAACTATGGAATACTTAAGAGGTGTAAATACTCTCTGCTTCACTGAAAGCCTGATTCAGCATCGTGTTGGGATTCAATAAAATGTTCAATTTAAAGAACACATAATAGGTTTACAGCAAATCGATTATATGCCAAAAGTTAAATATTAAAACTTTTTATTTATCTAAAAGTTCTCACTCAAAAACAACAAGAGGTCTCTTTCCATCAATAAATTAATGTAGGACAGTCGTTAAATATCTGGATAGCAAACATTTTATTCGAAGTACAGTTTTGGCAGGATATTATGTGTTTTAGAAGTTACAGTCGAACAAGCTAGTCATATAAGTATAGCTGTGTAACATTCATGAATTACAACAATTTGTTTTTGCTTACAAATCGTCAATGAATGTTACATTCTATTCCTAATGTCACCAGTATTTTTTACCTGCTTCTGTTCGGGTCTTTTCGATGTCATGCCTTTCGAGTACTGGTGATCACTTCAACAGCTGAAGGTGCTGCTCGGTAGCTAGGTCAATAAAATAAACTATAGATCAGTAATTGACATGAAATGTAGTAATGTGGTATCAGTATCGGCTGTCGTGTCGTGCACATCGGCACGTCCGCGGCACGTGCGGCCGCTCCGCAGCATTCCGACGTGCTGCCACTGCGTGCTGCCACTGCGTGCTGCTGGCCGCGGTTATGTATTTTGGCAGATTGGTAGTTTGGAACCTGGAGAAGGTCATAACTTTTCATTCTTGACATTTTTATTAAAATGCGATGAAAGAAAAAACATACGCCTACGAAGTCGCGGGCATCAGGTTGTTATTTATATCGATTTTTACTTATTACATCGTTTCGGTAATCAACATGTTAAGTGGTTGGTCCCGGCTGTCATTTGTAGATCTTTGACCGTTGTTACAGGTTGTATTCAACTGCATCTGATTAGACTAGAAGCTGAGCCCAACATGACTGTTGGGAGAAGGCTAGGCAGGCGACAATAATGACATAGTTTCGGCAATCGCGACCATAATTTACGCTTTTTTGTTGGTATTGATGTCGTTGTGTTATTGATCAATCAGACTCTAACTGATTCGAAGAGACGTCGATGTGTAGGTAGGTGTAAGGTATACGAAGCCCAAAAAGTATTAATCCATTCTGAGTCCTGGGAGTGTAAAACTACAGTCATTATTACTAAAGTCAAAACATTTTGCTCCTAATAATTTTGCTTCAGCATTGGTTATTTGTAGTCGGGGAATTTAATTTCAAAATATCGTTGTACGGATAGAGTACAGCTAGAACTGTCCGGCGCGGGCACCGCAGGCGCCGCGCCGCGGCCGCCACAGCGACGCCCTTGTTACAACATTCACTTGTTGGGCGTGTGTTGCCTGTGCGACTCTTCGCCGTGTCTACGTACGGGGGGAGGGGGGAGGGGGGGGCACGTCGCACGTCTCTCGCTCGGCGATAAGGCCGCGGTTGCGGAGCTGCGGTCGCGCTAACTGTTGTTAATTTATTTATAACTGTTCAGTTTGCTACGGCTCGCTGCTTAATGTATTTCACATTACTGATGTTACTTGTTTGCTCAGTATTTCAGGTATATCAGGTTTCCATTCATAGCAGTGATGTACATGTCACTGATATGAATGGAAACCTTGTAGGTAAATGACAAAATTACGGTTATATATTTAGAATTCTTTACCGCACAAGTAGGCATACCTGAACTAACACTGCCTAGACTTAAATAAAAATAATATAGAAAACAGAATGTAATGCTTGTTGGGAACAATTTTGACGTTTCTTTATAAAAACTAACAAACATTTTTGAAACGTCTCTCAACATAAAATAATTATTTAACTTTAAGCAGCGTTTATGAATCAACTCCTAAGTATTTGTGAAACTGTGGACTACATAATGCGATCAGTGATAACGATCACTAAAAACAAAAATCCTTCGACACAGAGATATTTGAGACAGTAGATTAGATTAGGCACAGGTACGACTAGTTTGCGTAGCGGTGGCGTAGCAAGCAACCGCGTTACGCGTAGCGGCCACGCTACGATTGCGTGGCGTAGCAGCTCCGCTATGATTGGATTGCGTAGCGGCAGCGCTACGACCGCGATGCGTAGCGGCTGCGCTACGAAAAATGTAGAATGTTTATCCAAACTTTCATCCTCTTTGAATTTTAAAACTTCCTTTCTTCCTTTGTGTTGTCAGTCAGTGAATTAATGAATTTAAGGTATACATATATCATAATTTACCTCATCATTATAATTTTTATGAATGAAAAAGTATGTCATTGTATTTTATATATATTATATTAGCTCGGTGTATCATGTGATCATAAATGCTAATCTCCGTAACCACCCAACCGATTTCAAGGCAATTTTGTAAATGTGTAGATATATTCGGGTCCAGCTTGAAAACTAGGATAGTTTTGAACTCGGTAGGGTGGGGGGGGGAGTGTAAAGCTGGGGCGGGTCGCTAGTCTATTATAATTATTCCGTTACTGTACCTCCTCTCCATTTCAGTTGCCCTTAGAGGTGCACTTTATTCTCAGTTCACAATAAAGGGACGGTGCTATCGCTCATGTGTCGCTTCGTCTCTCTCTCGCAAACAATGATGGCTTCATAGTTTGTAATTGCAGCACAGGCCGCTCTCCTTGTTGTTTTCGTGTTCAGTTGTTATTGAGTCGCGTTATCTGCGCTGCGTTAATTGGCCGAATTCTGGTCAACTTCAACTTGGTAACTTCAAAAGGGTACGTACTTATATACATTGTATACTAGGTTTACATAAATGTACATTTAAAGCAAGCTGTATATTTGCGTGACGTTTCGAAACGACAATTCAAGTGATTTTATTTTAAGCCGCTAGGTAGGCGCTTTTTATTTTTTCCCGGTCAATAACCAGCAATTAGGATTTAATAATAGTCCTCCTGACCGTTATCAGTTCTGGCAGCCAATCTCTTCAGAGATAGCTGCGTTACACGTTGCGTTTGCGTTTACGTGCACTCTCATAGTCCGATGGGACGGTAATCCGTCACGACCGGAGAGTTCAGGCGCAGGAGCGACAGCCTAACACGTGCCCCGAGGCACGGAGGCCGGGGGCCGGGGGCCGGGTTTTGCTAGTAGTGTTCTGTTCTCTGCGTGGCCATGGAGACTACTCGGTAAAAGCCGGATAGTTGCCCCACTTTTCGAAAAAGCTTTATTTTTTTTAAATATGAACTCGCAGAAAAAAAATCAGTATGTATCTCACAACGTAGGTCTTTTATCTTCTATAAAAGTCTATTTTTGTATACATAATTAACAATGGTTTTGAATAAATACTGTTTTATTTCATCTCTCAAAAGAGGGATAGTTGCCTACTATGGCGGATAGTAGCCTAGCGCGGAAAATGCTTCGGCGGATACTTGCCTCGTGCGGGGATAGTAACCTCGGTATGTATATTTTTATTTTGTATAGAAAGAAATTTATATCAATTTAAGTAATCTTTATTATTTATTTAACAACAACAGTAATTGTTTCTCCTTTTTCACCGGAAGTAACTGAGTTAACTGCTTTAGCACCTTTCTTAGCTAATACTTTACCAATTTTATTATTGAGTTGCACACCGGTTTCATCCATGTTAAATATTCTATCTGGCTTATCCAGCAAATTATTCTCAGTTAAAATAGTTGTTAAGAGTTTGAAAAAATTTGCAACTTCTGTTCTGTTGAGACCCTTCGCTCTTTCAATTGATAAACCCTCAGCTTGTCTCAAAGCTATTTCAGGATTTCTTTGCGAGGCATTTTACTTATCTAGAATAAATATGTAAAACTGAAGTAGATATTTATTAAATTTCCAACAAGTTAGGAGTCAAAGTAAATTCGAAAACTCAACAAAAAAATTAAATCCGTCTTCGCTTGTTAAGAAATTTTTAGTCACTCTTGGGGCAACTATCCGCGACAGTATGTAGGGCGACTATCCTTTTTGATACGGATACTTGCCCTTTTTATTTGCGAAATAAATAAAAATTATTTAGCAATAAAACATAATAAACAGTGTCCTTTAATCTCTATTGCATGCAAAGAAAAAAAAAGTTGACTGAAACCACGATCAGTAATAAAAATATTCAATAGAAATTATTTACCAATTTAGGAGGTCTAGGTGTACTGATAAATAAAACAGCGATTTATAGTAATTCGAATAATAATCATTTATTTTAGCCCAGTTATATCCTATTTACAATTTCATAGTAGAGGTGGTAGTAACTACCCTTGATTGTGGATAGACCAATCAGGGACCGTCGCACGCGGTCTATACATTTTGGCGTCGGCTCCGTGATTCCGCGAACGCGTAAACTTATAAAAGGCTCGCCCCGGCTCGCCAGCGGCAGTACATCACTTGACTCCAAGGCGGCACGTTGTCCGATGACGTCACAGCGCGGCAGAGGAGCCGCAAGCCGCCAGCGCGGGCGCATGGTACGAAGCGGCCGGCCGTCGGCCCTCAGTGCCCGGCCGTGCGGCGGTGCGGACGGACGTGCTGCATGCCCGTTAGTATGTGGGCTGCTTCATGGTTCCCCTCCAGCGAAGCGTACGGGGGGTTTCGACACCCTCCCCGATCTGGTTATGTGTGCGTACGTAGGTGGTGAAGTATGCGCTGCTGCTTCTGGCTCGATGTTTAACCGGAATGCTGGCTTCAATCGGTCAATGGTTATATTAGCACATCTGTTTCGTAGCTGGATCGTGTAATATTTATTGTTGCGCTTAATGACTTCGTACGGGCCGTCGTATGTCGGTGTCAGTGGTTTGTGCGATGAGTCATTACGGACGTATACATGAGAGCAGTTTTGTAATTCCTCGTGGATGAACGTCGCTTGGTGTTGGTTGGATGCCCGCTGCACCTGTGCTTTCTTGTATGCCTCATTTAGTTTGTGCATGACGCTTGAAGTGGTGTCCTTATACCTTGTGCACTCTTGATAAAATTCGCCGGGTAGTCGTAATGATTGCCCATATAATAATTCGGCTGTACTCGCACCGACGTCCTCTTTAATTGATGCGCGCAGTCCTAGTAGTACTGTGGGTAGTTCTTGTGTCCATGTTGATGTATGGAGTCGCGCGGTGAGTGCGGTCTTAAGCGTTCGATGCCAACGTTCTATGATCCCATTACACTGCGGGTGGTAAGCAGTAGTTCGGGTGCGATGTACTCCCATGCGATGCATCAGTTGCTTGAACAACTCCGACTCGAATTGTCTGCCTTGATCCGTGGTGATTGTCTCGGGGCAGCCAAATCTTGCTATCCAACACTCGTATACTGTACTCGCGACCTTCTCTGCGGTTATGTCCTCAAGTGGGTAGGCTTCTGGCCATTTGGTTGCTCGATCGATCATGGTCAACAAATAGCGATACCCGTTGGAAGTGGGTAACGGACCAACAATGTCGATGTGAACATGTTCCAACCGATTTGCTTGTGGGAAGCTTGCTACTGGTGACTTCGTGTGTTGTTGTACTTTAGCTCGCTGGCACGGGTCGCAGGCTCGCGCCCAGTTGCTTACGTCACGATTCATCGATGGCCAAAAGTAACGTGACGTAACCAGCTTCCTTGTAGCCCTTATTCCCGGGTGACTAAGGTCGTGAATGGCATGGTATGCGGTTTGTCTGAAGTCCGGTGGTAGGTATGGCCGAGCAGTGTTTGAAGACATCTCACAGATGATCTTGATGTTCGAGTTAGGCATCGTAATGTGTTTAAAAATGTACTTTCCGGTACTTTTTAACGCCTTCAACTCTGAGTCTTGTGACTGAATTTTTTCTAGCTCGGTGTAATCGATTGGAGTGGGGCACGTTATGGTTTCTATCCTCGATAGTGCGTCCGCCACTTGGTTGTCCTTGCCGCTCACGTGTTGAATGTTTGATGTAAATTGTCCGATGTATTCGAGGTAACGGGTTCGTCGTGGTGTCTCAGATTTACTGTCAGCTGTTAAGGCGTGCAACAGTGGTTTGTGGTCCGTGTATATAATTAGTTCACGTCCCTCGAACACTCGACGAAAATGACGTATTGCCATGTATATAGACAGCAATTCCCTGTCGTATGTGCTGTATTTCTGTTGCGCGTCACTAAATTTCTTCGAAAAAAAACCTAGCGGTCTCCATTTTCCATTGATCTTCTGTTGTATGACGGCGCCAGCACAGGTACTTGATGCGTCTGTCATCAGCGCGAAAGGTTCGCTCGGTGATGGGTAGGATAGCAATACGGCGTCTTCAATGTCTTGTTTACATTTGGCGAACGCTTCTTTGGCATCTGTGGTCCATTCTATTTTGGTTTTATCTTTCTTTTTCGCATTGTGAAAGTACTTGCTCAGTTCACGTTGGTGCTCGGCGGCGTGCGGTATGTTTAAACGATAAAAGTTTATCATGCCGATAAACCGACGAAGTTCTTCAACTGTGTTAGGTAGTGGGTACGATTTGATGGCCTTGACTTTTTCTTCTGTTGGTGTGATACCTTCTGAGTTTATGGTGTAACCCAGGAATTCGAGTTGAGTTTGCCCAAAGACGCACTTAGCCACGTTGATTTGCAGACCGTACTCGTGGAGTCGCTTGAACAGTTCCTCGAGGTCACTTCTGTGCGTTTCCTCGTTGTCTGATGCTAGCAGAATGTCGTCGACGAATGGGAATGCGGGTAGACCGCGCACGACATTGTCGATGTGACGTTGAAAGGTTTGGCCGGCGTTTCTCAGACCAAAACACATTCGAGTAAATTCATACAGGCCGAATGGTGTTATGACTGCAGTTTTCCTTATGTCTTCTTCTCGGTTTTTTATTTTAAAATATGCTTTTTGCAGATCTATTTTGGTGAAGATGTTCTTGCCTTGTAGGTTATGAGTAAAGTCGTGCAACCGTGGTATTGGGTACCGGTCTGGTGTTGTCACTGCATTGAGCCTTCTGTAATCGCCGCAAGGTCGATATTTGCCGTCTTTCTTCAACACGAGGTGGAGTGGACTTGCCCATGGACTGTTGGATGGACGACAAATGCCTTGTTCCATCATCATCTGGAACTCTTCTTTAGCGGCGTTGTATTTGTGAGGTGGCAGAGGTCTCGCCTTTGTATAGATAGGCGGGCCCGTGGTCTCGATATAATGTTCGACCTCACCGTGACATATCTTCCGTATACTGGGTCTTGTTATGTCCGGATATTTTGCGAGTAGGTCGTGATAGGGCAATTTGTCGTCGATCGTTCTGACGCTTCCTTCTGGTGCGTTTGACACGCTTCCGGTTGTCGATAGGTTGGTTTTCTTGTCTACCAATCTTCGCCCGTGGAGATCCACCATCAGGGCATGATGTCGCAAGAAATCGGCGCCTAGTATCGGCCTACCGACTGCTGCGATCACAAAATTCCAGCTATAAGGTCGTCGCATGCCAATATTGAGTGCCACTGTTCGCTCACCATATGAGGGTATTTGTGTTCCGTTCGCCGCGTACAGGTAATTGTTTGGTGTCTGCTTCTTTTTCTCAAGCGCGGTTGCGGGTAGTACGGAAACATTTGCACCCGTGTCGACGAGGAACTTTTGTCCAGTGATTGTGTTTTTTATGAATAGGCGGTATGAGGATATTTCGTCGACTTCAGCTACCGCCACAGCTTCGGTCTGCGTTAGTTTTCCGGCTGACTTGCTTGTTGTTTTTTGAAATTGCACGGACTTCTACACCGAAATGCTGCTTTTCCAAATTTTCGGTGGAAATAGCACACATTGCTGTGTCTTCCCTGCGATCTTGAACGGGAACGGGATCGATCTCGGTAATATCGTTGTCGACGTGGATGATGACTTGCACGGGTCATTTTGAGTGACGCAACCTCTTTGGTCAGGGCTTCGATCATGCTCATTATACGCCCTTCTTCCGTTGCTGGTGTTTGTGACGTTGACGGTTGATTTTGGCACGAACACACTGTACTGACCTCCTTTTGATGCTCTTGCATTTTATCGGCCATGGCGGCCAAAGTATCCAAATTTTCCTCGTTGCTGACTGCTAACACTGCACGGGACGATGCAGGTAGGTGTTCCATCCATAGCAGACGTAGGGTGGGGTCGGTCATCTTGCCTGTCGCCAAGTCCTTCATACGCCGAAGTAGATGAGATGGACGTTGGTCTCCAAGGTCCATTTCCGTCAGTAACTTGCGCAGCTGTTTACCCTCGCTTTCTTCGTAGACCGATATTAAACGTTTCTTCACTAGTTCGTATCTACCGGTGTTTGGCGCTGCCATGATGATGTCGCCAATCTGCTCCACGTCGGCCTTTGTCAGCTGTGCCACCACGAGGCCGAACTTGCCTTCATCGCCGAGTTTTTGGTTTGCGACCATCGTCTCGAACTGGGCAAACCAAAGTCGTGGTTTGTCGCACCAGAACAGCGGGATGCGGGATTTGATGCTGACCATCTCGATTTCTTCCTGGCTCAACATGATATTCAAACGCGGGGTCACCACTTTAGGAGGTCTAGGTGTACTGATAAATAAAACAGCGATTTATAGTAATTCGAATAATAATCATTTATTTTAGCCCAGTTATATCCTATTTACAATTTCATAGTAGAGGTGGTAGTAACTACCCTTGATTGTGGATAGACCAATCAGGGACCGTCGCACGCGGTCTATACATTTTGGCGTCGGCTCCGTGATTCCGCGAACGCGTAAACTTATAAAAGGCTCGCCCCGGCTCGCCAGCGGCAGTACATCACTTGACTCCAAGGCGGCACGTTGTCCGATGACGTCACAGCGCGGCAGAGGAGCCGCAAGCCGCCAGCGCGGGCGCATGGTACGAAGCGGCCGGCCGTCGGCCCTCAGTGCCCGGCCGTGCGGCGGTGCGGACGGACGTGCTGCATGCCCGTTAGTATGTGGGCTGCTTCACCAATATAATTATAACGTCCGTCAAAGTTTCGCCGTGGAAGATTTTTACTCTCACGGACAAAACACGTGCGTATATTCCGATGGCTTACGCAGCACTGAGACCTGCGGGGTGGTCACTACTTATTGTAGTAAAGCACCAACACAACTTATAGTCTTAACATAGTTTATTAAAAACCGGGGCATGTATCCGTCCAAGGCAACTATCCGGCTTTTACCCTAAACTGCTGCACACTTCGTGTCGTTTGTTGTCTCAGGTTTGTTACGAGACGAGCTTTCGACTTCGAGGCAGTCTACAGCGTGAAGTTTTGTATGGGACAACTGATTATTTTTTCGCTTGTGTTTGTTGGTAGAAGCATAATAATAATGTTCCTGATCAATAATAATAATAATATTAATGCCTATTAAATGATAGTATTCACTTATAATAAACCGGCAGTTGCAGTTGAAGTAATAGTAAGTAGGCATATCAACTTGTAAGAGTAACCATGGAGTTTCTTGCCGGTTCTTCTCCATGGACACGACCAACGCGAACCGTGCTCGACGTTTTATAAGTGCCCAAGTAGGCCCATGTGAAATAAAATATTTTGATTTTGAACTGATGCCAACTGCCGTAGTTAACCGGATACTAGTGGTACATAATTGGTAGGTACCTAGTACAGACCAAAGTATTTTCATACTTTTGGCAATAAAAACACATTTGTTATTATATGTAGATGGATGCTGGTGTGTGTGTGTGGTGTGGGGCTTGCGGGAGGGGTGGTGAGGAGTGAGGACAGCAGGATGTGGCCGTCCGGCGTGACGTCACCGCGCCGTGCACTAGCGGCTGCCGGTGCCGAGTGCTGAGCCAGCACAACATATTGTACATGCTGTAGCTGTTTGTATATAGCAACAAAATAGTAAATATTTAGTGTAGCTTAAATATCATTCCAGCAAGCCTCACTTACCTTCTTTTTCCGCGGTATTCGTCACTATCCATACGTTTACAGCGCGACCCTTCATAAAATCCACAAACGAAACTAGACAGTAATGGTCGAGAAATTTTATACTAGCAAATACAAACTTATTTTTGCCCGACTTCAATAAAAGGAGGTTCTCAATTCAGTTGTATTTTTTATGTTTATTACCTCATAACTCCGTCATTTATGAACCGATTTGAAAAATTTTTTTTTTGTGTGAAAGGATACCCATACCTACTTTCTGATTGGTCTTAAAGAAATTTCATCAAAATCAACGGTTTAGTGTTTTGGTTTTTAAATCAAAAAAGCTGACATCCACGTAAACGAAAGCGCGAAACTGATACTTGAGAAGGATTTGTGTGGGATACCATAACTAAAAAGGGTAAAATAAAAACTTTTTTGAAAAAAAGAAGAGGAGAAGTCGGTGACTATTGTTAGTTTCATTGACTTTTTTACCACCGACTTCTGCAAGAAAAGTTATTTTCCACTTTTTTGTGTTTTATTTGGAAGTCAGTAATTTTTTTACAAAAAAGTTTTTATTAAAATGAATACTGTGCACGCGTACGATAGTTATGCCGACTACGGACGGAACCCGTCACTGTGCGTGGTCCGACATGCACTGGTCCGGTATTTCATTTGTTTTGTCAATCATTAGTGGTTCTACGTTCGTGCACGTTGTGCAGAGACTGCTGAAAGTGCCACCAAAGAAACTGCAATTAGATTAGGGTTTCACTAGAACATACTTTTTATACACAAAAAAAAATAACCGACTTCCAAAAAAACACTACAAAATCGGTTATATTTTTGTTGCAAAAAAGGTTTTTTATTTTACCATTTTTAGTTGATGTATCCCACACAAATTCTCTTCAAGTATTAATTTAACATTGTAATTAGAAGTTACTAGAAGATAATCCACATAGAAGAAGGAGCAAAAATACGTATTATATGACTGCAGCAGCTAACTCTTAGACTACTCAAGCAAAGTTAATGCAATTAATATGGGACACCGCGCAAGCTTTCTCTACCAAATGAAAAGAATCAAGTAAATCGGGCCAAGAATCACGGAGAAATCGGTGCCAATACATAATTTCCTCCTTTTCTAGAAATCGGTAAAAAAATAATATAAGGGAATATTTCCGGACTAGTCAGTTTTTTTTAATAAGTAGGTTTTTTATACTTTAAATGGTCGCCCACAGACTGTAGCATGGTGTCCTGATTGCACACCTTGGCGAGCTTCTCGAAGTGCCACCACCGTGAGTATCTAACTATTCGTACGATAGTGTGCGTCACTCGCTAGCAGTTCTGCTTGCCGTGATAAACATCAGTTAACGGATTGTTTGCTGCGCTTGTAATGAGTCAGGCTGAACGTAACATACTGTCATCTACAATCTTTGAGTAGTTTTGAAAAATGTAGAAAATGTGAACGTGAATAGGTAGTAGTTAGATGTGAAAGCGGCACCGGCACGTAAGAGCAGAATGTTTTATATTCGAGAGAGCTGGATCGTGCGTTTCGTTGTGTGGTTTCTGCGAATGAGTAACGCTATCGTGCACTTCCTGCGCGCGCGTTGGCATTGTGCGCCGACACTTAACCTAGTGAGAGCGAGCCTCCCGCACGCCCCGCACACCCCCGCACACCTCTCGCTGCGCGCTCACAACATAGTGTTTGTCGATCCGCACTCTTGGATTAATTTATGGCATCCACTCTAAAACCAAAAGCAAGCAAACCCTCCAAACGTAGTCAATTGTTTGTGCAAATAATTCAGTGCCTCTAAACCGGGGTTATTTGCGTTTCACGACGTTTTTTGTGCGCTCGCAGCCGGAGTCGGGCCTAGATGCCAGCCCCGACCGGCGCGTCGCCGTCGGCTCTCGGCCGGAAGAAAGACCCTCTGTATACAAAACGTTAATAGCGTTATTACTTATTAGCTGTTGCGGCTGTTTTTAATGTTCTGATACGTCAACACACCGCCTCTTTGGCTTGTGGGGTTTACAAACTGTTTTTGAGCTCGAAAGAAAAGCACATTTAGCAAATTGGTTAGGGACTAAGGCGAGTAGCATGGCAGCCGAAGGAGCCGAGCTAAGTCTCCGGCCCGCGAGGCATGTGGGCCGTGTTCTAGGTACGAGGCGCCGCTCGCAGGGTGTCGGGTGCGCGCGTGGGCGCCGCGTGAGAACATCTCCTGCAGGGCTCCGCTCTCGGCCCTTACGTGTCAAGTTGTCAACACTGTGAATTACTACAAACGGCCATCGCGCTCATGTCCACACACACACATCTGCGCAGTAGGTACACAGCGCCGCAGTTTTATTATTGACTTGTTCTGTTTGAAAATAATTAATATCGTTAGGCATGTTTGCGTTTTCCTCTAATATTCGAGTTTGTTTATTGTTACCAATTAGTATAAGGAAAATCCCACTGCAAGCGGTCAACGACAACCGTCTAACTATTCATATTTTTAGTATTTATTATTCGTGATCATATAAATACTTAAAACAGTTGTCCTCATAAGAAAGCTCTGAGCAATCTGAGATCATCGGCAATGTATGTGCTCTGTTGCCACACAGATCATCGTCATCTGCCTAGCCTTTTCCCAACTATGTTGGGGTCGGCTTCCAGTCTAACCGGATGCAGCTGAATACCAGTATTTTAGATGAAGGGACTGCCTATCTGACCTTCACAACCCAGTTAGTACTGGGTAATATGGTAGGACTGGTTGTCAGATTTTCAAGCCACTGACTCCCTGTAACGACTGTCAAAGATCTACAAATGGCAGCCGGGACCCACGGCTTAACGTGCTTTCCGAGGCACAGCGGAAACTCGGTATGAAATGGGTGGTCACCCATCCACAGACCAACCTAGGCAAGCGCGACTTAACCTTAAGATTGATCCGAGCGGCTGTTATTATTTAGCCACGAGCTCCTCCGGTTGCCACACAGATACGCTAATGATTAGCTAGCCGGTGCGCATAGAACATTATGATTCTCGCTTTAAAAGAAATGGCAGGCTTTTTACTTCCTTAGATTGCCTAGAGACTAGTTGATGTTTATTTTAGGATGTCGGGTGGAGAGGCGCGAGCGCAGGTGAGCCGCGCGCCGCCGCCGGCGCTCGCTGGGTTATTTGTCAGAGCGACACTTTTTGTGCGCGTCCCCTTCTAATGCGCTATTTTACACGTTTTAAGAGTCCTCAGATCGTTTCGTACACATAATTTTTTGTGAGTGTCGAGTGACGGTTTAAGTGTCTCGAATGAGTTATTTGTATAGGCCCTTAACGTTCCGGTGCGTTGTTGGGCCGATGATGCATAAACAACGACCGTCGCGTTCAGGAACAGTGCACTGATCCACGTGGTGCCAGCGGAGGCCGGTCAGTGAGGCCCCGGGGGACGCCACGCGTGCGGGCTGGCGGCGCGGCCGGCACGTGCGCCCGCGCCGGGCAGCCGCTGGAACGGGATGCGGGCTACAAGCACAACACTCACTTGGTGTTGCCATCAGTAACGAAGACGCACGTCATATGTATTGGCTCGTGGGATAACAATGAATTCCCAATTAGAAATCCAGAATGTGAAATATCGTTCAGTAGTTGCTAGCACTCAACAAATCTCCGTGTGTGGAAACAGTGAACGAATCTGACGAATAACAGTTTGAACAAGGTAAATATTATGGCGACGAAACGAATATGCTTGTTGTAGGGAGACTCAATAGGCGAGATGTAAAACTGACTCTTAAAGAAGTCGCAGCTATTGAATACCTGCATTCAAAAGTGGACAATCTGTGACATCCACGGACCTGATCTGGGGCCGCGCCGTGTGGTGGATTGCGGCCGATTAGTCATACTACTGGAATTTGGTGGAAAAGCAATTTTCTCTTGCCAGAGTCAATGCATATTATTGTTAGAGCAAAGTAACTGGGTACTTTATAGAATAATAGAAGGTATGTAGCGGTGCGAGGAGGTGGTGGGGGGGGGGGTGAACGTGCGAGTGCGGCCGCTCCACTTCCGCGTTCTCGTGTTACTTGCGCGACGTACAAGGCGACGCCAAGTATGTCCCGCTTCGTATCCAGCGCTCCTTAGGTTTATCTTGGAGCACGCGCAATGCGTCATGCCTACTCCGCGGGACCAGGGCTCGCCCTTGCCCCACACTCGTCGTGAGCTGCTTGTGAAGGGAGAGAGTCATGTAGTGTGTACGGTGCGTACACTTGTAAGACTGTACATAGTATTTGAGACACGACAGTGTTCGGGATTGTGTGCGAGTGCTGATGTTGGGCGCCGCGGCGAGTAATGAATGCAAGCGGGTCGAGGGCGGCGCGCGGCGGGCGACCGATAACGCGGTACCTACTTCCGAGACGTTCCGAGCCATTAGCCTCACTGCGCTCTACTTAACAGCTACATGCTCGGTGCTCGCTGTTCTTAAATGATGCTAAAATGTTTAATACCTCTGCGTGTAATGTGTAGTACTCAACGGTCGCCGCACTCGATCGGCACGTCGTCACGTTCACCGCACGGCCCGCGCCGCACTCACACGACATCTAAACGTCTCTCCTGTACCCTTGAGTAATGATGTCTTCATCGCGCCTCAAATTGCTTGCATCAATTTAGGTAGTGTTTCAGAATCCATACATTAATTAGTCACTGATGCAATGTGAATATTGTAATGCGAGTGCGAGTCAAAAACTTCATAGGTAATTCATTTTAAATGCTGAACCTTGGTGCGTTACCGAGGCGCTAAGTGACGCTAACAACGTCTAATATCAGATCAGAGGCGCAGGCGCGGGCTCTAGGTCCTAGATACTAACTGTAGCTAACAGTAGATATTTGATCTTTGCTTTCTATTTCTCAGAAACATCAGCACGCTCAAAAAAGCAGCATTTATTTTAAAACTAGCGACCCGCCCCGGCTTCAATTCAATTCAATTCTTTATTGCATATCACATGTGTTTTACAAGATCTTAAATACGATTATAGTTCACATGGACCCTGTCGGGCACAACAATTTTATAAAATAAAATAAATAGTAACATTCAAAATAACTAACAGTAAAATTAAGTAATTTATAATAATTAGGTAAAATTCAATTCATTTATAAGTTATCAATGCCACAGGTAAAAAATAAAATAAAAATATCAAGTCGAATACAATAATAATCAAATCAAAAACATTATGTTATGTCACTAAAATAAAAAAATAATCAAATCCATTTAGTATGTCAATAAAATGCTTCGCACAGGTGCAATGTAGATACTAATGTTTTCTCTGCTATAATATGCATGTATTATACATTTATAAACCTTCCTCTTGAATCACTCTGTCTATTATTGGAAACCGCTTTAAAATCCGTTGCGTAATTTAAAGGATCTAAGCGTACAGTCGGCGGGTAGTGACTTTGTTTTATACTATACTGTAGAGATACATACATACCACGTACACACATACATCTCGCGTGTAATCCCCGAAGGGTTACGTTAGGCAGAGGTGTACCTGATTGAACACACACATTTGGCCAGTTATGTTTTCAAGTCCTATGTAATCGTAACGTATCCCTGCCAGCAGCTGGTCATAAATGGAATGCTGCTTCTTCTGGAATATCGTTAGTTAGATAGGTAGGTAGGCAGGAGTACTAACAGTGTTGGTGCTCATTGGCTCAAGTTGTCCTGTGTGTGATGAGCGCACGTCGCCAGCCAGGGTGCGCGGGGGGTGGCGGGGGCTCGTTAGCATAACAACCTACTTACACTGACGTGGAGGCTCAGCGCCGCCGTCGCCGCCCGAGACAGAGCGCACGTCACACGCGATGTGTTCACTCTAGCCGCCATCTGGTTAATTCAACGGCGACACGGCTCACTTTACGATACAATTTAACACTTCTTTAACATACGTACGTGAAACATCATCAGATGTCTGAAGGGAGAGAGAGATTCAGCCAATTTGATCTACTCTTCTTTCAAGCGATGTCAGTGTGTATCGACCTCGTGGGTCGGACGGACGGTTCTCATTGGTTTGTGTTGATGAATTATGTGAATATTTCAGGCTGTAGTCTCTAAATAATTGTTTGGCTAATAAATGATTTTTTGTTGTTAGTGGCGGAGGCGGGGGCGCGGGGGGCGCGGGCGGCGGCGTGTACTCACGCTGTGCCTACGCTGCCGGCTCGCCGTACTTCGGCAACGGCGCCGACATCAGCGCGCAGCCGCAGATCTGGTCCCCCAGCGCAGGTACATACGCCGGCACTCGCGGCTCCTCACCGTGACCCTGCACTCCACTGCACTCACCTACTTCAATTACATTCAATTATTAAAGCAACTTAGATTTTCACCTTCAAACCAAACAATGCGGTGGTCCTTATCGGTCGCAAACAGCTCGGTATGTAGGTACCTTTAGTTACTGACTCGTGTGGTTTGTGTTTCGCAGGCGGCTCCCCGAACTACGGCGGCGGCGGCGTGGTGCTGGCGGAGGAGTACGCGGAGGGCGGCGCGGAGGGCGCGGGGGGCGGCGGGGGCGCGGGCGGCTCGCTGCCCGCCTTCAGCGCGCGCTTCGGCGGCGCCTTCGCGTGCGCCACCTCGCGCCCCAACACCGTGTACGGCTCCAACGCGCTCGCCGCGCCGCCCTACTCGCACCAGGTCAGTGACTGCCATGCCTCAGTGACCTCTCATGGTATAGTACTCAGCGCGTGTTGTCACGCCTCTTACCAACACTTTCCTCTCTCGGTTTCCAGGAGGTGTGGAACTTGGAAAGTAATCGTCGTCCACAGATGTCGGCAGCCGCAAGTCTCTCTGCCAGTAAGTACCACTGTTTAGAGCACATTACGTCGCATGAGTGTGACTTGAGCCTTGTGAAGTCATTATGAAGTGCTTACCAAGGTACTATTCGAGTTAGGTTTTGCGTCGACACGAAATGGCAGACAATTATTATAGCGGCGCATATAAAAACATGATGATTAAACCAAAATAATGATTGAGCGGAGTGTTCAAGTCCACTCGCTATGATTCACGCGGCGACAGCTGGCGGCTCGCGCGTGCCAACATGCTCCACTTTGTTCTCTGCTAGTGCCGTACTTGCAGGCGGCACACTAGGTACATTATGTACGTACATAGGTACTGGTACGCGTGAGTCGTGCGTGTCATGGGCTCATGGCACACTGTAATGTGCACTTTGAAAATAAACTTTACTAGAACGGTGAGTGAGCCAGCTAGAAATACTTTAATAATTAATGTAAGTTTATATACCTCCGGGGAATAGGTTAACAATGGATTTTGTGCAAGCATTATGTTAGTGAGTGCAGGTGTGGTGGAGGAGGCTGCTCATTAGAGCCGAGTCATGTCTGTTGTCGTATACTTGATAATAACGGGCATGTTTAGCTGTGGAAGTCAGGCGCGCTGTAAACGATGATAAAAATATCTTCAGTTTGATGGTCCCGATAGCAGATAGCAACAGTGGGGGCGGCGCGCGCGGGGCGGGGAGGGGTCGTGTTTTTGTGGCAGGTCACGTCGCGATAGCCCGCGCGACGCTCGCACGCCGCTCGTCGCGCTCGCTCCGCTCAGCGCGCTCCGCTCAGCGCGCTCGGTCAGCGGGCGGGCGCATCTCTGCGACTCCCATGTTTTTTATTCAGTAACCAACAGATAAACTATTTCCAAAAGAAGCCGATAAGAGCACTGTTCCGGTATTATTTACGAGCGCTCGTGTGAACCCCGCGCTATGGTGCAAGGAGCCCACTTAAACCTTCATCAGTCTTCACGATACTACGATCCTAATTTTATTTCAGTTTCGGGACTCGTAAAGTAAATTAATATCTTTTCTCTGAATTGTCGTCGGCAAGGAAGCGTTTTGAAGCTAGACGAGTCGTAGACATTAACAAAATGATGATAACGTAATTATTAAACCCATAACATTTGAATACAAAAACCTAACGAATATTACTAATTAATAATGAAGTTACTATTTTTAGGGAAATAAATGTCCTGTTTTCCGTAACTTCGATGTCTAAGAGAAGCTCAATGTCACGTGTCGAAGACGAAAACAATAAGCCGTGCGCGTGTGTAGTGCGTGCATGTACAGTGTGCATGTAGTGCGCACGCACACACCGCCACGCTGCGCGCCGCACACATGGCTCTAGTTTAATTAGCATCGCTCGCGGTTTTCCTCGTCGGCGGTGGCGGCGGCGCGAGACTCGGAATTGCTCGCAACAATAACGCGTTCATTGATATTGTTTACTATTGTAAGCGGCCGAGTCCCGGTGCGGCCGGCCTCGTAAAGCTAACGACACACGCTGCGGCGCGCCGACTGTTTACGTAGGACGCTCCAAAAAAACCACGTCTTGTTCTAAAATGAAGTCGTTCCCTTTTAAGCGCATTAAAATCGCATTCCGTAAATGGTATCGGATAAGGCACGTGCCGCGCAAACAGCGCGCGCGTCCGGCCGGCGCGATGCTCGCCTATCGCTTTAAACAAAGCTCCAAAAAAACAACGGACACACGTTAGAGCCGTGTCTCCGCATATTTGCTCTCCGACACTCGCGCCGGCCACTAATGTGGACGTTATCACGCGTCGCCGCGCCGCTAGGTGGCGCTTATCGCCGCAGGACGAGCGCCTTCTAATTTACCACCATTAGGGCATAGCTGACCAGTGACGTCACAGGACAGTGACGTCTCAATACTCACGTAGGACCTAGTTAGGTAGTCAAGCTTGCTAGGCAGTTAGTCAGTCATTAGTGAAAAGCACTGTTGCAAGCAGACGTAAGTCATAGGTGACGTCCGTAGCCTTTTGCATTTAGACAAAAGTACATAACTTTTTGTTTTGTGCACTAGTCGCATATTGTAGTCATTGTAGAACAGAACAATAAGTGTGCGGCGCTGAGCGCGAGCGAGGCGGTGCGCGCAGTGTGCACACATGGCCCCGCTCTCGTTACAAACGCCAACAACGGCCGGCTAATGACATCTATGTTTTATGCTTATTGTTAGTAATCGGAAACGCCACCATTCATTTCAGTTAAATCTGTCAAGTGTGCTGCGCCATGTAACTGAATATCCGTACCGCCTGCGTGGCGTGGCTCGTGGCGAGCTCCGTTTTGATAAATCAGTTATCTCGATTGCTTTGATTTATATCATACACATGTTGTGACGGCGGGCTGATGTGCCTCATGGGACTCCAGATGACCAGATGGAGTAACAAACTATAATTATCGTATTTCGCAGAAACATGGAAAATTTATTAAATCATTTTAGACACAATTGAATGCTTACTAAACACGGGACTGAGTTCCGTAGACTCGCGAGTAGATGCGGATGTGTAACGGTCGCAGATTCCATTGAAACCGTACGCCGCGCGCGGGCACGCTCCCGGCACGTCCTCGAGGCACTCGCGCTCTCCGCCATTGTTGTGATTTGTAAAGTTGTGTTACGGGGCGTTCTTCCGCGTTCAGCTGACATGCCGTCGACGTTTCGGCGGCTTCAGTGTGTCAGATCCATAAAACTTGCTCACTGAACACAACCTAATGTTACAGTTGAAGACATGGTGTAAAGAGCTATTGACACCAGCAGGATGTCATCTGCTTACTTCCTTCCATTCAAAGTCATCATCAAATGCTTCCTTTACCATTTTGACAGGATAGATAGATCATCGATTGTCTCTTAGCTATTGTGACCCACCACCGCGCTCTTTGTACGCCGGGGTGTTGTTGGAGCGCCATCGCGCCATGTTGGTAGGACACCGTCACGCGTCAGGAAACCGTTCCCTCGGGGACTTGAAGCAAGCAGTCACATGGAGCTCGTTAAGACCGAATGAGTCGCCGTGAGCGGAGCGCGCTTGTTGCCGCGGGAACAATGGTGGGTCGACGCTCGCGCCGCCGCCGGTGCAGTCGCCATGCGTTGACGTCACGCGGCGCCGCGGCCTTGCCGCGACGTGCCCGCGCCGCCTCACGTGCGCGCGCGCATCTCTTCTTCAATGAATCACTACTTACTGTCACTGTCAAGGTCGCAAACGACCATGTTTAGTTTCTTTGTTTTATTATATTCTTTCTTCACTAACTTATGCTTGATTGCACAAAATCCGTTGACAAGTTTAATGCAAATTACTTATTGAATAATAATGCATTGTGTGTGATGAATTGATGATATAATCTGCTTATTTGCCACAAATGTAGGTATAAGTTTTATATAAATTGCACCTACGATAATATTGACTGCCACAATAGTCTTTGTAGTGATGTCGTAAGCAGAACAGGCATGGTAATACAAGAACATGTAATGTGGGTTCATATTCGCTAATCCGGTGTCAAGTCGAACACCGGATATATTTATTTGGCCGTGTGGTCCACGAGTGTGGCCAGGCGCAGTTTGTAATGTAAGCATTGAGTTGGACGCTCGGCAGACGCAGGCGTGATTGTGAGCTACTTGTAACTAGCGTGTGTTGCGCAGTCGACATGGCGGAGTTTTTCACGGAGGGTCGCGAGTGCGTGAACTGCGGCGCCATCCACACGCCGCTGTGGCGCCGCGACGGCACCGGCCACTACCTGTGCAACGCGTGCGGCCTCTACAACAAGATGAACGGCATGAACCGGCCGCTGAAGCAGCCGCGGCGGCTGGTACGTCAGCGCCTCGCCGCGCCCCACGCGCCCCCGCACGACGTACGCAACTCGCTCACTAACCCCGCGTCCTCGCCCGAGATCCGCGCCCGCCGAGCGTCCTCCTACTGCTCGCTCGTGCCCTTGCGCTCTCAGCGCTCAGCGCTCAGCGCTCAGTCGTTTATTCTGGTTGCAGTGGCCGCGGAGGGGGCCCCGCCGGGCGCGGATTTCTACAAGGGCTTCCTGTTTAACGGCATGGCGGCGTCGCACGCGCACGCGCTGCCCGCGCCCGCGCCGCTCGCGCACCCCGCGCACCAGCCACCCACCCCCTCTGACTACAAACAGAAGAAAGGGGTACGTGCCCCAGCCCCACGCCCCTCACCTCGCCCCGCACCCTAACGCCCGCCCACTAACCTCCATCGCTTCTCTAACTAACATCACAATATATAGTTTGTCATGCATGCCGAGAGAGACAGTCGTGTAGCTAACAGCGCAGTGCGTGTAACAGTGTGTGCTGGCACAGATGGGCACGAAGCGGCCGGGCATGGCGTGCACCAACTGCCAGACCACGACGACGTCGCTGTGGCGCCGCAACTCGCTGGGCGAGACCGTGTGCAACGCGTGCGGCCTCTACTACAAGCTGCACAACATTAACCGCCCGATGGCCATGAAGAAGGACTCCATACAGGTGCGTCACCCACGACCCACCACTCCGCCGCCGCCGCCTCAGCCAGACGGTTTCAATCTCCAGCCTCTGTTTAACTATATTCAAAATGTAGATATCGAAGATTCCTTAACTGGATTTTTAATCAATTGTAAACACTGGATAAATCATTATTCCTGGTAACCGTACTTGAATAGTTTTTCCATCGCTGGTAGTGTGGCAGCTAATGAGGTGAGACCACTGAGCGCTCATTACGAGCCAAGCTGCGGCGCTGATAGCCGACTGACCGCAAGCGTTACTGCTGATCGACATTCGTATAAGTTGTTAGGTTATTAGCAAACTAGTTATCACTAATTACTGTTCTGTTTACATACACGATACAGTTTAGGTGCATTGTTATCTTCAAACATATGCTAATATCTAGCCCCGGAAAAAAACACAGTTTAAAATAAGCGAAGATCAGAATTAATTTACGCACAACATTCCGGAAACTTCTTGGAAGACAATGTAACGATAAAATGAGGAGAGTCGCTGCGGGAAATCTCTGAAAGGGTTTTTCGTTTAAATAATATAATTACTATCTTTCTTGGAAGAATAGAGAGTGACTATCGCAGAGTGCCTCGGCGATAGTGTACAGCCAACATTAAAGTGAACACATTTAGTTTACCACAAAAATAAAATTTTCTTCAAGTTTATTTTACAAATAATAATAATTTGAATTACTTTATAAAAACTTGAGAAGCATATTTACAATTTCACCATAACAGTTTTTGAGAGCTTTTTTCAGTTATTATGGAGTTTAAATCTATTTCAAAGTGCTTTGGGTTAGTTGGTGTTATACTAGAACAGATTGGTTTTTGGAATCAACAGCTTAAAATAGATGCCAGAAGACTGTCAGATGACTGTCAGATGACGTCAGATGACTGTGAGCTGTTTGGTAACTGTGCAGGTTGAGCTGCCCAGTTACAAGACAGCTGCAGATAACCGCTGCCCAGTTTTCCGTATATGAACCACACAAAAAAATAGCCTTTATTCTACCACAATGTTTCCCTAATACATGAACATTGAATATTATTGTTAAAAATTGTCATTCGTAAATAATTAATAAAAGTAAATTAAATTTAGAATCCAATACATTATTAACGATATAATTAGTAAATAAATTGAAGATTTGGAATTACAATTAACTAATAGTAACGTTAGTAAACCTGAGTTTACTAGTTTACTTTTAACATTTTAAATTAACATTTTTTTTTTTAATATTAATTATATTCATGCATTTTTTTCCCTTTTTTAAAATAAACCATACTTTGTTCATATTTTTCCAGACAAGAAAGAGAAAACCTAAGAATAGTATAAAAGCGGAGCGAAGCATCAAGGCAGCCGTGCAGCGCACCGTGACGTCGGGCGTCAAGATCGAGAACCTGCGTGAGTACCTGCCGCGAGGCCAACAGTAGCGTGTGGCGTGCGGCGGCCGGCGCCGGCAGTGGCGCGCAGTAACACTTGTGTGTGTCCGCAGTGGAGGCAGGCTCGGGCGGCGCGGGCGCGCGCTCGCCGCTCGCGCTCAACTACTACGTGCAGCACGCCGTCAAGCTGGAGGAGCCGCCGCCGGCGCACGCGCACGCCGCGCCGCACCTCGCGCACGCGCACGCGCACGCCGCGCACGCCTCGCACGCGCACGCCGCGCACGCGCTCTACGACGACGAGTACCGGCGCGCCGCCGACGAGCGGCTGGAGCGGCCCACCGTCGTGTCCATGGGCAGCTGAGCCGCGCCGCGACCAGGAGCCGGCCCCCCAGGCATAATGTTATAGAATCTCAGTTGTTTAGATACGTTAGTTAGGACTTAGCTCATAAGCGCGGCCGCCTAGGCGCTGCTAGATGACCAAATAGCGTGGCGGACGACGCGCCCTGTACATAGGTAGGGTGGCGGGACGTCGCGCGTCGCGACCCGCGTGCGACCTCTACACCGCTGCAGGCCGCATACAAAGCTGACACAAGTTTACCGCACTAGTGCACTCTAGGTCGTATTGTAGTCTCGACGATTCACCATTGTACACTCACATTACAGTACCCAATGACACTGTAATGTGCTAAGTTTTAATCGTGTGTTCCCACTGTTACCAAATAATAATTATGTATAATAAGCGATGAGACTGTATCTGAATCATTCCTAAAGCGTTGCATTCCTAGATAGCTTAATGTTTACATAGAATATTTTATAGTGAGTTGTGTTTCTGCAAAGAGGCTGTTCAATGTTTCAAAGCAAAATTTATTTTATGTTCACCGATAAAATTTATATTTTTATATTGTAGTTTTGCGGAAGTGCGCACTGACATGACACGTGCGCGCGGTTGGTGCCAGCCACTGTCGCGTCAGTGTACATCGCCAGCGCTCTTACTATCGTTAGTAATATTACCTTAGAGATATTATCGTTAACTCCATGACTTCAACAAGCATTCCACGAATTTATACGACTAAGTAGAAGGTTCTGAGCGCGCACCATATGCTGTAGCCCTTGAACGTGACGCTACTCTGTACATGTAGACATGTCTGCGTCTTCACAACACAAAGCATCAGCAGCGCCGCTCGACAGAGTGCAAGTGTTCGGGGTACAGGGCAGTGAGCACTGCTCTGTAGCAGCGCGCGCAACACTGTGCGAGCGCTGCGCTGCTGCGCTGCTGCGACGCGGTACGTGCTACAGACAATATTGTCGCATTTGTAAACTCTATGAACGCATAGATCTGAGGTACCTCTCTAATGCATTAATCCGAATTATAATTATACTAGTTTTTACAAAAATATATTAATTATTTGTGATTATATTTTTTTAAATATACATATATATATATAATGTCGACTTACTTGTTGCATGTTATTGAAAGTAATATATAATAATAATATTTTTTATTGAGTATAACGTTGTGTTGTGTCCGTCGGTGTAAGTACGAGTCGCTCCGTGCCGACTAGCCGAGGTAGCCGAGTAGATCTGAAGCATGTCGCCAAAAATATTACTATTTTGATACATAAATGTAGGTATATGTGATGTTATAAATATTTATGTGTTGTAGTGATATGCGTCGACGGAGGCGTTAGCTTAGTGAACTTGTATCTGTAAATATTACATAAGCGATCAGAACTACACCTTGAAATAAAGGTCAAATAAAACAGCTCTTCTCTTGTTTCATTTTCCTGTCTATGCTCACTGTGCGCTATATATTAGCCTCTATCATCTCTGCACACCTTGACAGTATCTTTCTCGTGTTGTATACTTCACCACGAAACAAAATAACTAAACTACTACTATGACTGGTAAACAAAAATAAAATGCACAACTATTCACACCAAAACCACACATCAGGAATTTTATTGATCAAGACAGAGAAGGGACAATATTAATGACATTTTCTGTTATGAAAGACAACATAGCATTGAATGTTGCAAGTTAAGCTAAAATCTCCAAAAAAAAAAAACGTTACATTCGTACTTTACATTTTTAATAACAGCAGGTATAATTCATTTAATAACATGATAATTTAGTAACATAAAACACGTTACGAATCGAAAAAGAGGCTGGCTGGAGTTCTTTGCTTCTAAGCAAAGAACTCTTGGGCTTCCAAAGATAGGAGGAGTCTTACCGCAAATGGCTTAGATTTGATGGGACGTCACTATTTTTACGTTTTGATGTTGCAAATGACTTCGTTTAGACGTTCAGCTTAAGCAAAATATTTGTTTCTTATTTTTTTTACTCTGTGTAGCTTCTTAAAAAAAGATATTACATGGAAAGAAAAGCCCCGTAATTGCTTCATATAATGTACATACTTTCATTGATGAACGCTTCTGAAATTAAAAGTGTCCCAAAATTCCGATCTTCTTTCAAATAAATTACTTTCGTCTTATGTATTTCAAACATACATTTAAGCACTTTTAATGTCGACCGTACAAATTTAAAACAATAGAAAAAACAAAAGAAAGAAATGTAATCATATTTATCGAATTCGGGGTTCTCCGGGATGGGTGCTCGGGGTACTCGGGGACTAACCCTTCTTAACCGGAGTTTACTTATCTGCCCACTGCGCTGGTACACTTGGTGTACACTGACTTGGTAGATGATTTCGTTGAATCAATAGCTGTTGTAAATATGAAAGTACCAATGTTATTTTTTCAATTCATTACGCAACTTTACATTTTGGAAATCACTGACATGAAAGGTCAAACATCGTGAGGAAACCTGGACTTATAATTTATGCGAGTCTGAACGAGCGTGGTTATCAATCCTCGTGCCTTTTCTGTATGAGAAGAGCCTTTTGCCCAACAGTGGGGCAGTAATAAGCTGGGCTCATTATTAATAACTGTTGAGAGTTCCGGGCTCTAGTTGAGCTGTACGGTCTGCCAACCCAGTAGGCCCGCGAAACTTACACATACAAGTAATACGGATGTATGTAAACTGAGCTAAACTTGCAGCATCATCCTTTATTCGGACCCTAAACTGTGACACAGGCAACCTGTGTCTCGGTTACAGCGAAGTCTCGTTCACAACGCTTAGCGGTGAACGGGTTCTTTCGTTCGCTTGCTGTGTCCTTGGTCACTTGTATGTATAGCAAGGTATGATCGCCTACATCGGCTACGCGTGGAGTACGTGACAAAATATATTACGCACACTCATACACTTTCATGTAGATATACCTGCCCGTTTACAGAGCACAGGGACTCGACTGCGATGAGTGGCTCGGGGGCAGGGGGGCAGGGGGTGATACACTGAAACAATATGGCGTCTTATCAGCGAGCATCGCGTCACGTGCGTGCTACCCCGCGTGCCCCTCTCCCGCCCCCGAGGCACCGTTCTTTATTAGCTTTTCACGGAAAGTATTTGACGAAAAAAACAACTGATAAGATCGCGATGAGGTCGAGCGGCGCCCATCAATAATCCGTCGATGTATCGCCTATCAGATCCGGAGCGGGGATTACAGCGCGCCTACCGAGCGAGCGCGAGACCTGTCCTGCGCCCCGACCGCACTCGCGAGGACGGGCATCCTGTAGGCGTCGTGCTGCGCGGGCGCCGGCCCGACTGTAATGAGGCGGCGACAGATATACGCGCTCTCGTAATCAAATCTGTAGGCCTTCTATCTGATAATTACTCGGTATCGGGGATGGTATCGCGGTATCTCAGCTCCAGATACGGCGCTCCCTGCAGGGCTGCGGGCGCGTGTACGGGGGGCGGGGAGGGGGTACACGGCGACGTTCCCTACAAATATTTGCCCGCGCTCGTGGCTTGTTTGCCGACGTTATCACGTCACTCGAACACACCCAGTCCCCTCGCCGCTTGCACAACGACGCTACGAGGCACTCTCGTCGACTTGCCTCACTCACTACCTACTTTGATATTGCATGGATGATCTACTGACTCCTTAAGAGGTTCGCATTAAAGTACTAGAATTACCAATGACTCGGTAGATGTTCTATGCTGCTACGGACGTCCGGGTCGCAGGTCGTGCCCCTGTCCGGGTGTCCGGCCGGACGCGTGCAGCGCGGCCGCTCGCGTGCACGCGTGTACTATGTAGGTAGTAACAACAGCTGTTCAGCTAGATACAGTATCTGTTAGATACGATTATAAAAACTTTAAGATAACCGGTCTCACATTAGCGCCTAGTTAAGATAAACGAGATAACAATTTGCATATCTAAAGAAAGGCGCGATACTAAGTGGTGTATCAATGGGGTCGATGCACTGAGCACACACGTGCACCTCGTGTGGTTGTGTCGCACCTCCCATGGCTGTATTTGTAATTAGATTATGTCTGCGAGCACGAGCCCTCGAGGGCGCTCCGGTTCGACCCGCGCCCGCCGCCGCCGCCCGGCCACATGGACACTTACAATATATAACCTTAAGAATGTAAGTACATGTTCACAACAAAGACATCTTCCAGAGCAATAAGATGTTCGTCGCGGCTCGAGGGCCGGGGTTGGCGTGTGTTGGACTATTGGTGTCGCAAGTGGCCCAAATACGCGCGGTTGTGCAACACCACGAAATCCCCGCGCACGCGCATGTGTGCAACAACCAACGTTACATTGTAGATCGACGCTGTTTCGCTTATTTTGTTACAGCGTTCACTGTGGCTACTATCACATGGACTTTACATTTGTTAGTTTAAGTCAAAAATATTCTAAAAAAATGGATACAACATTGAGATGATTAACTCTTAACACACCGTAATTCATAGCTAGCTTGGTCGTTTCATGTGATCCAGTTAAGACGGCTATGTTGGGGAATGTAGAACGGTGCTCCATATTATTGGCAAGAGCATGCGTGTGAGAATATCTGCCGCTATCAGCATCATTGACAGGCGTGACAGGTGTGATAACACGACAAGTTTTATTTTATTTTATTGGATGGCAAACAGGTCGACAGCCCAACTCATGCTATTTATGTAATACCAGCGACATCATGAATGCGGTGCCACAAGGAGACCAAGCTTATGTTTCAAGTACTTGTAACAATGTTGTCACGGCCGTTGTACAGCAGCGAGGGACAAGAACCGCACAGCGAGCTCCACGAAGCCGCCAACAAGGGCGCGGCGTGGCGCTCGCGCCGGCCCGCGCAGGTCTGTCAGTTTGTACCACGCCTACTTGCTTGCCGGGTTTCAGGTTCCACTCCCGAAGGACCGGTCCTCCTATTTTAAGGTTTTGTTAATATTAGAATAAATAATAACAAAGCATTGTGAGCGTGTTTGGGAATGTTATCGTAGGTATTGCCTAGTTGTAGTTATTGAAGTTATCCTCAAATTGTAAGTTCGACGTGTTCGCAACAAGTGGTTACATAAGCAGGTGCTTGTGTTGACAAGATAACGCCATCGACATGCTGTGACACGGCGAGTCATCCGTGACAGGCGCGAGATTAATCTGTTGAGCAGGTGACGGCTCCTCGAGGATTGGAGGCTGAATCACGTTGACAGAACACATCCCTACAAGTCCAAAGAGGACGCAGCAATAGACGGCAGTGATAGCCCAATAGTAGCTGCAGCGATTTATGGCTTGCGGATTGTGGGTTCGAACCGCGAGTTCCACTGTGTGATTTATTTAATCACCACTGCTCTCAAAACGATGAAAGAAAACATTGTGACAAAACCGGCGTGATAGACATGTGACATCTACACATGAACCTACTTTGGGCCCGTTTGGTGGATTACAGTCTAGCTTTAGGAGAAGGAGTGGCTGTCATAGAGCGGAGGCCTGTGTTCCAGCAGCGCGAACAGTATAGACTGGTTGAGTTATGTTGGATGTGGGGACAGACACGAGTGCGGCCGCTGGGGATGTGGTCGGGCTGCGGACACTGAGCGCAGTTATCGCAGTGGACTTGATATTGTTTCGAGTTACACCCAATTCTCAAAGATAGAAAGATATTTTTAGTTACGTAGTAAGTATACTATTAATTTCCCGCATCAGGCACAGGAAACAGGTTTAGTTGAGATTTATCTTTTGCTTTAGTTCAATGTAACCTCAATCCACCTCTAAATTAAGAAGCATGTTTCACATAAGAGTTCCTTGTTGAAAGAGGTGTGCCCTTGCTAAGGAAGGATTTTTCGAAAGTCATTCCATAGAAGGGTTACCTAAATATGAGTTCGTAAGTTTAGCTGATGTAGAGCCGGCTTGTCATGTAGAATGCATAGGTATAGATATAGGAATAATAAACTATTCTTGCGTCATCGAATGACGATAGAATTTGAACAGTTCCAGTAAAAGTAGGTACGTAAGTTAGTTGTACCTACCACCTAATAACAACTTCGTTTAGTATTGAACAAATATCTGCGATCTGGCAATAGCGGCTGAATCATTGAGCATGGAGTGCGACATAGCTATGATACCTATCGCACGCACTCACACATACGCAGCTGTTATCAAGCGCGTCAAGTGCGCTGATAAGACAACGCCGTCGTCGAGAGCCGCGGACGCTGCTCTTCGCGCCATCGCGCCGCGTCCAGCCGTGACTCCGAGCATCAGCGAGATCATCACCAACCTATAACTGTGACGAACTGTTCCAAGCTTTTCTAAGCTCTAGAGCGGAAAAAGAAAACCGATATCAAGCTTATTGACATAATCCCCGCGTCCCGCCACAACGTGCCTCATGAGATACGCGTGTCGCAGCATTCATGTACAGTGACTAATGATCTGTCTGAGTTGTCCTAACATGAGGAAGTCCATTATTCTCGATATCATCGTTCCTAATTCCTTCCTACATACCCGAGAACTAGCTGCGAAGAGTGTCTATTTTTAGGTACTAATGCCAGAAGGGCATACAACTACGTGCTAGTTACTTAGCTAGATCAGAAGATACACAAGCACAGACAGGGAGAGAGGCTACTTGAAAGGGTAAGAGTACAAAATGTTCAGAATAAACGCCACATTGTTTGTTCTAGTATCCTGTGATAGGTATATGAAACAGTTTGAAGTCACACATAGCAGTGTTAGATACCTAGGTGTTGGAAATCAAACTAGTCGCTGGCTAGCCTCAACTTTGTGCCGCAGTCAGTCACCGCGCCGCGCCTGCACCCCTCGGGGAGCGGCTGGAGTCACGCACCACACACCTGACACAACGGAATATGGACGAAGGCCGCTGTAAAACAATAGTGGCAATAAACTGCAGGTATATACTATAGATAATGTATTTAGGGCCAGTTACTCATATATGATTAGTGCGAAATAATATTTCGCCTGTTAAGGAAATACATCTATTTTTATTTTATTTTGGACTCGGAGGGAGGGGTGACTAAGTGGGTGTTGAACCGTACACATGGTAACATTGACTTGATCTCAAGTCTAAGATGTATTACATCTGCCACGGCTAGGGGAAGACAATGAGCGATGTCGATGTCGCCGTCCCGGCGGCGGCGGTGACTCACTCGCTTAGGCTGAGCAGCGTGTGTCACCTCGTGACGTCACCGCAACACTTACCTGCGCTTGTTTGCTTACATTACCAATTGACTGTCAACCACACACAGAACTTAGCCACTATTTAGGTATTTAGATAATATATTTTCCGGACTGATAGTACCTGCAATTAACGTGTAGGTATGTTTTCATACTTAAATGCTATATAGTTGTGCCAGATTAATGATTAACAGTTAATGGGTCATAGAAAAAGGGTTATTCGAGTTGATTAGTGAACAAGCACAAGTCGTAGCAACCGGCTACGGCGCCCGTAGGCGTGCTACGCGCTACTACGAGCTGCTACGCAGACGCGCAAATATAATTTATTTCAATTCTTTCAAGTAACTTTTGAATAAAAATGTCGATAAGTTTTATGACTAGTAATTGGTTTTGGGTATAGTTTTATTTTATTTGATCTGATTTTGATGATTTCATTTTATAATACTTTTTTATCTCCTGCACCTTTGTTTTGCTTTGGTTACTTAGATGAAGTCTATTTGACGTCTCGTCAAATAGACTTCATCTAACTAATCGAAAAATATGTTTATGGTTGATACAATTAAAAACAAATTCAAACATTATTTTGATAAGAAGTATTGTAACCATGTTTTAGATTACACGCAGTAGGTACAATCTATCAGTTCACCAGAAAACTCCACCATTTTGATTACTTTGCATTTTCTTTTGTCCATTCATATCAAACTCAAACTCAAAGCATTTATTTCAATTAAACCATTACAGGCACTTTTGAATGTCAAAACACAAAAAATAAACTAAGCTACAGTCCCAGTCACAGGGCATAATAACTTGTGAAAGTACTGTAGTTGCCCATTCGAAAGCGTAGATCTCTATGGAGAAGAATGGGCAAGAAACTCCATGGACACTCTTTTAAATCATTATGTTGTTACAAAGTCTCGGTTACATCATTCATGTCGAGATTAAACATATATGTGAGAACAATGTAGAAAGACGTGCGAGTAAGAGCGTCCAGAATAAAAAGATAAAATTAACAATTCAAAAATACAATAATCCATGGCAGCTGCGAGATGACCAGTCACAACTGACAGCGCCCGTTCACGAACATGACGCATGGATCAGCCATCATTTAACTCAACCATTTTGGAGGGAACTAAACGACCCGACACACGCGCCACCATCAGCGAGACATTTGAGTGAGCATGACATTCTCTCAACCGCCAGGGCAAATTCGAGTCAGTAAAAGATGTAAATGGTAGCTTTATCGTACATAGAACTCACACATGTGCTATGCAATTATATAATACTAAGAGACTGAATCTATACAATGCAAAGATATGTTTACAATCTTCTGCAGCTTCCACAATAACTTCACAAAGTAATCAATTAGTTTGCCCCTATGGTTGTGGAGCAGGACCAGCATTGAGCCAAGCATTTTTATCATCAATGTAATCTCCCAACTTATAGTATGCTTGCCTACATAGTGTGCGTTTTATACAAGATTTAAACTTCGTCTCATTCAGTTGTAGAATGCGGGGAGGTATTTTATTGTAACATTTTAAACAGTACCCCATGAAAGATGAGTCTACTTTAGCTAGCCTGAAACCTGGCTGAACTAGTTGGTCCCTGGTTCTAGTATTATAGTGGTGTCTGTCGCCTCTTTTACTAAATAAATGCAGATTTTTTCTAACGTACATTATATATAGAAATAGGAGTGTCTTTACCATCAAGAACCTGGAACGATGACAGTACTGATGTTATTACAAGGTGACCACTCAACCGAACCCGTCGACCAAGCATTCAGTACATCAAACTAAGTAACCCTACGTAAATATTATTGCTGGTAAACAATGTGTTTTTGGCGTGAAAAATCACCTTATACAGTAAAACTCAATGTAACGCGCTCACAACATTGTGTTGATGGATGCATTGAATAGTAAACAGTTCATGGAGGTACTTAAAGTAAAGTTATAATCTTAAAAAATAGTAAGTAATATCTCCGTAACTAGAAGGTATGATCCAGAACAAAAACAAATATCAAAATGACGGAGAGAACAGGTGCCTTTCGTGTTAGTTAAGGGTCAATTTTCACCCTTTACACATTTCAACAGAAATCTAAAATGAAAACTTGAACGAGCGAAGTGAGGCCGTGTGGAAAATTATTTGCATTCCACCTCGGAGAGGCCACATTTCTGCAGTGAATTTTTACATAATTTTCCATGGGACCTGCTGGTGGTAAAAGTACTTAATTTTTATTTTTTGTACGTCCAAGCGTCTGGCAAAGCTTACTGCCGAAAAAGACAGAAGCGAGGAGTCCTCATAGCACGGGACTTGCCTGCTCTGTAGCAAATCTGGCCCTGAACTACACAGAGCTGACCTAGGCACTGTTCTCGGAGGACCTTCTAGGTGAACCTGCCCTGGTGGGGGCTTGTTTAACACACTCAATAAAAACATTCATTTTGTAATGTAAATCACTTATTCTGTTAATAATTCAGTTAATACAGCTCTTAATACAACAGTGCGATTATACTAACAACTACGTAAGAAAGATGAGAAGTTCATGTCGAGATTCCCACTCAAGTGTTCAGTTTTGCAACAATTTGTATTTTAGGAAAATTTTGATGAATCAATAACTAGTTATATTTATAACTTTTATTTACCGTACCCAAAATACGCGCTTTGGACGTGGTGTTGCGGACACCAGCCTGTTATGCAATACAATACAACTTCTATTTATTTGGTTTAAATTCAGTGAGAGTTGAGTCTGTACTTAGTATGTATTCTGTGTCTATACCTAATAACATTACAAGCAGTGATCTAGTGTGCTGCGTGCGCGGAGGAGTAAGTGCGGGGCGCGGCGCGGCGCGGCGCGGCGGGGCGCGGCGCGGGGATGATCGTGATTGTTTAGTTTTTATAATTAATTATGAGATGAATTTATTATCTAAGCAAGATTTTGTAAAACTTGACTTGTTTAAAAGTGTGCACATTTCTCTTGTCCGTAGAGGTCTATGCTTTGTAGCGACTAGCTTCAATTTTCTTTCTGTTTCTTTCTTTCTGACGAATTCTGGATAATTCACAAATAATGTAATTTTTTTATTAGAAATAAATTCTTCAATTTGGAGCAGTGCGCGTCACGGGCCGAAGGACGTGAGGCGCTCTCCCGTGATTAGCACTATCGCAGGTAATTAGACCGATGATCGATGTCTCAAGTAAGCTCTAATTGATAAGATAGTGCGACGCATTACACTTATTGACTTTTTATTGTTAAGATACGTATCGTAAATACAATAATGATTGTTTAAAGCGCACCTTCATACCTACCTTGTATTATGTAGGTAGACATAAATTCGGGGATAAGTGAGGATTAGTGCGCGATGTCGGTGCGCATGCGCAGACGCGCGAAGGTCGCGCAACGCTCAGCGCGCGCCTGATCGCGCCCTCCCGGTTGCTCCCCAACAGACGCAGCCTCAGCTTCGTAACAACACCGAATGTTCGGTAGCTTAGCACTAATAATAGATTCTAATCACTTTTGCCCCAAATAGTTGGACCTATGTACGGCTAAATATTCCACCTACATCTATAATTATGTGGAACGATTAGTCGTGACATAAATGACGGGACTGTAGTACTTACAACTAAAGCGGTTCTGTTACCAGTCACTTATGCATTCCCACAGAGTTATAACTACAAGTTAAGCCTATTTTCGCCGGGATTGGTATAGTTAAAACATGATTAAATACTGCAGTACTCACCTGCTACCTACTACTTCTGAAACTATCTCAATCGGATGTCATTGAACAACTAACATAAGTGTTTAAATCATGAATAGCATATACTTGGATATCTGTTGTGATTAGTTAAGTTATCAACATGATAGTCAGATAGTGCAGTTGGAGTTAGAGCCAGGTATCTCCTCAGCAGCATCGCCGGCGGCCGCGGTGGCCGCGTGCTGTGTGCCTCGCGCTTCGCGCCTCGGGCCGCGGATGCGCTGAAACATGGAAATGTTTTCCCCTCGCGAGTGTGAGGCGTCGCGCGGCAGCGGCCAATCGGCGCTCGTGGTGGCCCGCACACACGCGCACACACACCCGCGCGCACACACAAGCGCGCGCGCCGCGCCCGGCCCACCGCGCTCACCTGGCGCAACAGACGAGCCGAGCGAGCGCCACGCGCGCCGGCACACACTCCGCGACCCGCGACACCGACGTGCTGTGATGCGAACACAGTGTGCACCTCCAGGACTACCACACATAGACACCTACTAGCCTGTCTTCATCAGTTGCCGACGAGCGGTGAGTACAGCCTTCCATACCTACCGTGCTACAACCTTCCCAAATACTGAACCAGACGAAGTGGTGAAAGATCAATCTGCTCGAGCGGAACGTGATCCCAGTGAAAAGACAGGCGCCAGTGAATGTATCAGTCGTGATACAACTGCGATAGTGCGGCTATCAGAAAATTCCGCGGATTTTAGAAGTAAAATCGTAGCTTTATAGATTTATACCATCGTACAGCTCGCGTGGCAACGTTGCGCTGACGTTACCTTGTACAGTGTCATCAGTGGCTCTCCTCGCCCACTGACGTCTGCAACAGACAGCTGCACTGTGCAGCACCACTACCACCACCACTACCAGTGCACACACGGGTGAGGCGGTCGGTGTGCCCTCTACATTTGTTGCAGGGATTCATTTAAAAGATGAGTGTTGATTGAAGAAGAGATTGCCATTAAAATTTAAAATTTTGACAGTTCACTTCCTTTAGGCAGATGCTGAACAGTTGTTTTAATTCGTGTAAGGAAACTGGGATCAACCCACTGTAAACCAAATCTATACTTACTCAAAGTCTATTTTAGGACAACTAGATCAGTGACGCTTGATTAATAGAACATCAATATTCTATGATATATGATCGGTAATGGTCTAATTATGGTAATTTTTTTCTGTATTCTCTTTAAACGTTTTGCGAAGAGAAACTTAAGTATCTAAAATACTTAACTTCCTTAGTACGTATGTTTCGATATATACTCTTAAAATAATCAGCTCCCTTTGTAACATGGTATTCCCTCAAGATGTGCGATCATCTGCTGCTTCCTGAAGCATGACTGCAATAAGCCACAGATCTATTAATTAATTTAATATTATAGTGAAACATCTACTAACTATTACTGATTGACACTCGTCCCGGCAAAAAGGCGGGGCTTAGCACCATCGCATTCTATCAATTCCATGTGTTAGTACCTATACATAACTACTGCAGTAAGGAATTGAACTTGTACTTACTGAATCGCGAGCTGTTGTAAAAATATTGCTGATTTTGAAAATTTATTAAATGTTTTATTTTCGAAAAGTGAAAAGTTTTTCCGAATGTATCGAGTACCGAGCGCGCAGCAGGCGGCGCGGTGCCGTCGCCGTCGGCGGGCCGCGTCTATTTACACCTAGCTACCTACTAGTACAGGTATCCTCTACAGCTTACGATTTTTCCTAAATTATTTATTGGAAGTAACGTCATTGAAATAGAGATGCGATGTACAAAAGGCGAGCTGTGTACATAACGTAGACGTGCACCAAGATTTCCATCAATGTACCTACTGCGTAAAAAGGCTACTTCATGAATTGAGTTATGCTTTAAGTTAGTGAAAAGTCTTCCAAAAAAATGTAGCCCGCTGCCACTAACACTAGGCAACCCTTACACAAAGCGCATCCGGTGCGGTGCCAACAACGGCCGGCTCAGCGTTCATAGGTAGGAACAGCTAACTTTAAAAAATCTTGTGACGCTCCTCATATCTAAAAAAAATTCACAACGTTATACTTTTTCATAATCTCTGCATAAACTCGTTTTTTTTCCAAGATGTAACATATTTATTTAATCAAAATATTTACCCTCATTATCAATACAATGCTGCCATGTAATCGGAAGTTCATTTACGCCTTTGCGATAGAATTCTGGGGATCTAAATTCGACAAACTGTGTGAAAGCATTTTGTACTGCCTCCTGGGAAGAATTTTTTTTACCACGTAGAAAATTGTCCAAATCACGAAAAAATGGTACTCAGTTGGAGCAAGATCTGGCGATGACGTATGGTTTCTAACTGCAGCTCCTGTAGAGTTAAAAAGGTGTCCCGTGCAGTGTGAGGTCTTGCGTTATCATGGAGCAATAATGATGAAGATGGATTCACGAGTCGGGGCTGTTTCACTGCCAGTTTCGCCATCATTGTTCGAAGTTCGGTACCGTTAACATCTGCTGATATTGCTTGACCAGACTTAAGAAAAAGCTATAGTGAATAACAGCATGAAGAGACCACCAAACAGTTACCATTACCTTTTATTGGTAAGCTTTGCTTTAGGGCACTGTTACGGCGTTTAACCTGTGGTTATAGTATAGAATCCACTTTTCGTCACATGTCACAATAATTATTCGATCCAATATTCCTTCATTTCTGTACCGATTCGACCAGGCAGCGCAAGTTTCAACACGCATTTCTTTCTGCAGATCAGTCAAATCATGAGGCACACATTTTTCATATTTTATTGATTTGATGCAAATGAGCCAATATTGTAGGTAAGGTAACGTTAAAGTATGCTGCTAATTCCTCTGTAGTTTGTCTCGGATTGGCTTCCAGCATCTCCTTCAATTCAGCATCTTCCACGTGGTTCGTTCTTCAAGTCGAAGTTTCCATTACGAAACCAAAAACGCACGGTGCGTTCATTAGTAGTCTCCTCTCCAAACGCAGCATAGATATTGCGAGCCGTTTCTGCCGCGTTACTTCAGCGTCGGAACTCGTATTCAAAAATTACTCGGATTTTCAATGTTTCCTTCTTTTCCGTCAAAGCTGAATAAAAAAAACATTGAAAATTGAATGTTGCCCATATTTTAAAATAAAAATCTCATAGGTATAATGTAAAAAAGTTTTACTCGAATATCTCACACCATGAAGGTTTAATGTCAATTCAAAATATCTATTACTATAAAACGGCAATTTCATACTATAACCCTTATAACATTATACACTCTCTTTTTCTTCCCGGCGGAAGGAAGAAACAACATAATGGTAAGTACTGTGTCAGCAACAGTTATTCAATAAGGTTATTGAGCACAAACGATATTCTTGACAGTATCGATGCTCTTTTCCTCATTTCTTGCAGCCACTTTCACACTGATCACTAAAGTATTGTGCAGGCCCACTAATAAACTAATGTGATGTTAGTATTTTACTCAAACTCAAAACATTTATTTCAATTAGACCATTACAGGCACTTTTGAATGTCAAAACACAAAAAATAAACCAAGCTACAGTCCCAGTCACAGGGCATAATAACTTGTGAAAGTACTGTAGTTGCCCATTCGAAAGCGTAGATCTCTATGGATAAGAATGGGCAAGAAACTCCATGGACACTCTTTTAAATCATTGTTGTTACAAAGTCTCGGTTACATCATTCATGTCGAGATTAAAAATACATGTGAGAATGATGGAGAAAGACGTGCGAGTAAGAGGGAACTAAACGACCCAACACACGCGCCACCATCAGCGAGACATTTGAGTGAGCATGACATTCTCTCAACCGCCAGGGCAAATTCGAGTCAGTAAAAGATGTAAATGGTAGCTTTATCGTACATAGAACTCACACATGTGCTATGCCATTATATAATACTAAGAGATTGAATCTATACAATGCAAAGATATGTTTACAATCTTCTGCAGCTTCCACAATAACTTCACAAAGTAATCAATTAGTTTGCCCCTATGGTTGTGGAGCAGGACCAGCATTGAGTCAAGCATTTTTATCATCAATGTAATCTCCCAACTTATAGTATGCTTGCCTACATAGTGTGCGTTTTATACAAGATTTAAACTTCGTCTCATTCAGTTGTAGAATGCGGGGAGGTATTTTATTGTAACATTTTTAACAGTACCCCATGAAAGATGAGTCTACTTTAGCTAGCCTGAAACCTGGCTGAACTAGTTGGTCCCTGGTTCTAGTATTATAGTGGTGTCTGTCGCCTCTTTTACTAAATAAATGCAGATTTTTTCTAACGTACATTATGTTTTCATAGATATATTGGCAAGGTACTGTCATAATGTTAATTTCCTTAAACAGTTCTCTTAGAGAATCACGCCTACGTAGATTATTATATATGGCTCTGATGGCTCTTTTCTGCAGAATAAATATAGACTCGATGTCTGCAGCCCGTCCCCATAGTAAAATACCGTATGACATAATACTATGAAAATAACTAAAATATACTAGCCTCGCGGTATCTACATCAGTAAATTGACGGATTTTTCTAACAGCATATGCTGCTGAACTCAGCCGTCCTGCAAGAGATGTTAAATGAGGACCCCATTGTAGCCTTGAGTCGAGCGTGATCCCTAAGAAAAGTTTCATCGACGAATTTTAGTTTCTCTTGATCCAATGCTATGTCACAATCACTACTTTTGACATTTGGTAGAGTAAATCTTATGCACTTGGTTTTTTTCCCATTTAATACTAAATTAGTCGCGGTAAACCAAGATTTGAGGCACGTCTGTTGATCTTAAATATTAAAGGTAATAAAAATGTTGTTATTTATTAACAGTACAGTCTCAAGCACCAGTACACGATACAGGGTGGAAATTTTCAACCTCATCTGGAGGAAAAGTACCTACTCTAAATACTTGAGATAGCAAATTTTAATTTAGGAAACATTCCTTTATTTTTTTTAAAGAACCAATCTGCTTTCAAAGATTTTTGAAAATTCGCTTGCCACACTTGGAAATCGAACTGAAAAATCGAACGAAAAATTAACACTCTGTACTTTTATGACATCAATCGATATGGCAAAGAATAAGGATCAAATCTCTCTTCCAAACATGATAAATGTCTAATGATAAACATTTGCTATCGCCAGTATTTACAGTACTTTCGTCGTCGTGCGGTCTAACCAAGCGGACCAGACAGCGCACACTCTGCAGCCACCGGATTTTGTCAAACATTTCAGTACAATATAGCGGACTCTGACATAATTATGTCAGAGTCCGCTAGCTTCGTTCGGTCCGGAGTCGAACGTGATTTATTCCTACTGTAAGGATTGTTAGTTGTTGAATTCAAAAAATATTCTAGAAAACATACTAAGTAATATAAGGTCTTATCTCTACGTTGCAATCGATGTACTGATATATGTACTGGTGCTAAAATGTAATACCTACCTAGCCTACTACATTTAGGTACCGTTGTCAGATTTCGAATCAGTTTCCAAACAAATTTCCTTAACATTCCAATTATTACAAAACGTAACGTTTCGTTTTACCCGACTGCGGTGAAGCCCAAAATGAGGGTTATGTGTTTGACCTGAATTTAAGTATGTATGTATGTTTCTTTGTTCCCTCGTAACTCCTAATCGGATGATCGGATTTAGATAAATTATATGTAGTTAGATTCTTCTTGGTGACGTGACTGGCTACTTGAAATACAAAATAAATTTTAAAAAAAGGCGGATTTATGGCGACATATTATTGTGGAGTTCGTTTTTTTAAATACCTTTGAGTGGGGTATCAAAATGAAGGGTTTTAAAAGGTGATTACAAAAATACAACTGATATAAGAGACCAGATGGTATGACCATAATGCCATGGAAGTTGGGTAGGTCTTTGGTGTGGGATGCAACTTACGTCGACACCCTTGCACCATCCCATCTTCCTAGCACGGTGGGCTGCGCTGAGGCGGCTGCTGCAGGGGCTGAAAACCTCAAACGGCGCAAATACAATGACTTAATTGGGAATTATGTGTTTGAGCCGTTTGGGGTTGAAACGCTAGGACCGTGGGGTCCGAGTGCTCACCTATTATTTCGGGATATCGCCAAGCGGGTGGTCGACTCTTTACGTGACCATTTTTTTTGCCAAAGAATCAGCATTGCCATCCAACGTGGCAATGCTGCCAGCCTGCTGGGCACTTTTCCTGTTGACAACGATGTGGACGAATTTTTTGACGCCCCGTAATTGTACATATTTTTATTCTTATTTAGATCTAGTATTAGTTTGTAAATAAGGTAAATATTTTGATGATTTAATAAACTGATATAATGTTTAAAAGAAATCCGTAAAGTGTTAAATCATATTAAAAGGGATACAATCGCATAATAAGAACAATTAAATCGTCTGCGAAATCTTTCACATTCCTAAACTAAAAACCTGTAAATGAAAAAGTAATGAATAAAAACAAAACTAAAAAAACCCGTTTTTTTTTGTAACTTGTATTTTTCATACTGCTAAGTCTTAAGAGCGCTTATAATCTTGCGAGACACTTGTCAGATTTACAAAATACCTAGCTGTTTCCCGCAACTGCTTCATATGCTTAAGAATTTGACTACTGTACTCTGTAAATAACGCAAAGTTGGCAACGCAATTAAACGGTGGCTCGAACTATACGTGAACGTATGAATGTACTGCCAAATGTAGTGGTCTACTCATAGCATGACGCACAGGACATGGCCGCATCGTGTGCAGCTGACACAACGCCCGTGTGCTGCGCTCTGTGCTAGTGAATGTCGGTGCGTGGTGGTTCCTGCGGCGTTATCGCGGGACGGCGGCAAACAAGGCGCTGCCTCCGAACGTACCCCGACTCCCGAGCCCGAGCCCCCCGCACAGAAGGTCAACAGTCTGTCCTCACGTTATGGAACGAGCATTCGATAAAGCTCGCACACAACCTCCAAAGGACGCCACGCTCTTTTGAATCAATTTAAAACTCTCTAGCTAGTGCTACTCGTATGTTTTTTACAAACTCTAAGATTCACTTGTAACCGAACATTGATGGTCTTAATATAGGTTGAAGTTGCTGTTCTTGCGGTGTACAAGACTTACTTATCTTCAGTATATATACTGATACATTACGAGTATATCATGGTTCTTAAAGCACACATGTTGCATACTGTTACTTTGCATTTATTTTCGTAGAGCTTCTGCTATCGTACGTGGTGTAGTTCAATTCGGAGCTTTTATATGACACGTATGTATGTGTTGTGTGCGCACAGACAGAGCCGACCGGGGCGCCCGAGGGGCGCGTGTTTACCCGCCGCCGCCGCCGCTGCCGCCGCAATATGCCTCAATATAATTAATGTTCTTATCATAAAATATACTTCCTAAACGCTTCAAATATTGTGGAGAGCACCGCGCGGCGAGTTCATGTCGCATTTGAGGAAAATGTTGTTCCGGAATTATGACATAGGTGCCCCGCAATTACTGCAATTTCATTGACAATAATTTGTAATTGATTTTCGTGTTATCTAAATCCGTAAAAAGTTATTAATAGTAACTTGTTGTGGCTATCACTATCAAACGAGTCGCTTGGGAATTTCCATGCTGTGTCATGGGACCTGCTAGGTTACAAATGGACTGCCATAGTTAGCTTGTGCGTGCAGTTGAACTGCCGCTCGATAACCCAACTTTGTCAGTGCACTGGGTGACGTTGAAAAGTTTGTAGAAAACGGTCGCTCATCCTCAGTACGTCCAATACATTATGATTCTAATTGTGGCGTTACATTTTTTTCACTCATTTGGTATCTACTTTACATATTGTTAGAAAATTTAGTTGAAAGGAATTTTACTATTCAACGATAGAAGAGATTACCCCGACTTAAAGAGATATGGTACTACTAATATGGCACTGCAAGACAAATGCGTTAGCATAATGTTCTGTTAGTATATGAATAGTCTATAATGTCCGCAGTCGGCGCCGGCGCAGGCGCGTTCCCTATTAGTCGAGTACTTCCGCCGCCGCACCGCTCCTAAAACGATGCCTTCTCGTTTACTTAGACGTCTGCCCTCAAATAACACACTCTTTATTTGTAACACACTAGTACCACGGAGATACCTTTCTTCCTTTTAGGTAAACGTGTCCTTTTTACATCACCAGACTCATACCTAATTGTAAACATTGATCGCAGGTGCAGTATGGAGAACGTGACGCAGATGGAGCAACAAGAGGCGCGCCATTCCGCGGAAGCGCTGGAGCTGGTGAAGAGCGAGACGCGCTCCGAGCAGGAGCAGCAAGGGGGCGAGGGGGCCGCGGGGGGCGCAGAGGGAGACGAGCAGCAGCAGGCGGCGGGGGGCGGGCTGCGCGAGGGGTCGCCCCCCGCGCACTCGCAGTCCGTGATTACGTCGCGCCGCGCTGTGCGCACCATCACCGCCGCCGGACACATCACCACGGACGAGCCCGGTGACCTCGCGGATGACGGAGTCAAGGACGAGCCGCCCGAGGCACCAGCACTGGACGAGGCGCAGCTGCAGGTGCAACATTACGCCGCCAAGCTGGAGGAAGCGGAGGCGCGTGAACAGCAGCACTACGACGACGAGCGCCTGCGCCTGGCCGAGGCCGAGACGTCGCGATACCTCGCCTTCAAACCGGAGCCCTACCGCGCGCTGCCCTCACCCGGCGACAAGCGCGCGCCGCCGCAATACGCGCGCCCCCCGCCTCGCGCCGCCTACCCGCGCGGCCTGGCGCTACGATACGGCGCGCCGCACCACGTCATTGTGGCGCAGGAGGGTGAGGCTGAGGAGGCCGCGCACGACGCCTTCCTGCACAAGGACAAAGAGCAAATGCAGACGTACGCGGGGGGCGAGGCGGCGTCCGCGGACGGCCGGCAGTACGCTGCCGTGTTGGGCGAGCAGGCCGGGTCCTCGCTGGAGATGATCCAGACCACGGCGCTCAACAACCAGCAGGCGGTGGGCGTGGCCTACCAGCAGGTGAAGTACGAGGCGCGCGGGGAGGGGGAGCCGCGCCCGACCACGTACGCGAGCCTTCAGCCAGTGACATCAGTGCACGGCGGGTACGCGTACGCCGGACAGAGCCCGCAATACGCCGGGGGAGGGTACGGCGCGTATGCCGGCGGCAGCAAGGAGCTGCTGACCCTGTACGGCGGCGGGAGCGGGAGCGCGGGCACTGCAGGGGGTGGAAGGGGTGACGAGTCGCCCCCCGGGCAGCTGCTGTACCGTAGTGACCCCACACTGTCGTCGTCGTCGCTGGCGCGTGGCACGCACGTGGTGTACGGCTCAGTGGTGCCGCAGTCGCAAACTGTGTACGAGACGCCGCCCAGCCCGAACTCACAACAGGTCAGCCTTATCACTTGTAATTGTATTTAAGTAATTGTGTTTTTTTATTCGTAGTATCTAATAGTTTGCGGTGTTGTATCGTCAGGTGACGCTGTACACGCACGGCAATACGGTGCAATACAAGGTGGGCGGCGAGCACTACCTGGGGCAGGGCGGCGGCGTGGAATACGTGCCCGTGTCTGGCTACGAGGGCGGGCTGCTGGTGGAGGGCTACCCGGCGCCGACACAGGCCTGGCCCGCGCACAACTTGCTGTCCATCGACGAGGGCTTCGACCCCAGTGAGTGGCGTGCGACCCTGCAGCACTACAGCACGGCTGTCCTGTGCCGTGACGTGTAGTGAGCTAACGTGCGTGTTGTCGCAGGCATGGCGGGCATGGGCGAGGTGAAGGAGTGTGTGAACTGCGCGGCCGCCACGACGCCGCTATGGCGCCGCGACGGCACCGGCCACTACCTGTGCAACGCGTGCGGCCTCTACACGCGCATCAACGGCGTCAACCGGCCGCCGCTCAAAGGACAGAAAACCAAGCCGCAGCAGGCACTGGTAAGCATTAAATTGATGTTTGAGTGAGCTTATCCTTTTACCGCGATGCCTCCTGATGCAATAATATGTAAAATATCACTGATGCTTCCTGTGCAGCCGACGAACGGCAACCGGCGCGTGGGCGTGACGTGCGCCAACTGCCGCACGTCCAACACCACGCTGTGGCGACGCAACAACAACGGCGAGCCCGTCTGCAACGCCTGCGGTCTCTACTACAAGCTGCACAATGTGAGTACGGTAGCCGGTTGTGAACTCGAACACCAGATAGTAGCGTATCGCGCGATTGTGCATCGATTACAGCGGTTATGCTGATTAGACACCGCGCAGGTATCTAATCGCAGCTGCAGTCAGTTATCAGGGAACTCCTCGGCAAATATTGGGTCTGTATAAAAAATCAAAACACAGGGTCTCATCTAATCTCGTGAGATAAAACGCGGGGCTACCGACTGATAGAGAATTATCATCGCGCGACCACCATATTTATAATGAGATAAATAATCTTTTATCAATTATCTCCTCGCGAGTAGATACGCTTGTTTAAAGGATGATAGGCCCGCGCGGCGACAGATTACGAGGAGTTCCCCCGTCTGAGTGCGATGACGTGTGCGCAGGTGAACCGGCCACTCAGCATGAAGAAGGACGGCATCCAGACGCGCAAGCGCAAGCCCAAGAGCATGGGCGGCGGGCACGGCGGCGTGGCGCGGCCGGGCGGCGGGCCGCTGGCGGGTGAGTACGCGCCCTCGTGGCCGCGCGGCCAGCTGTGACGTCACGACTAACTGTGTGGTGTCCGCAGTGGATGCTCACTCGCACAAGGTGCTGCCCCCGCTGTACGCGGCGGTGGAGGGCGTGGGGCCAGCGGGCGCGGGGAGCGCGGGGTCGGGGAGCGCGGCGCCCGCTCCGCTGCTGCTGCCCGGGCGCCACTCGGCTGACATGTGAGTACCGCGACGCCTTCTTCCTGCGACTGCACGGGAGTGTGACTCCGCTACTCTGGTTTCTCCATGATCTTATTATTTATTATTTATTTATCTGATCTCTTCTGATTTCCTTACTCTCCTGCTTCCCTAGACCTTATCCTTAGATCTGCCGTCGTAGATTCACTCGTCACAGCTCCTTGTTTGCACGCTCTGCTCTCAGCTTCAACTTCAGAAGATCTGTCTTTTCGTTTGTTTCTGAACTATCCCTATAGCACATCGGCTTCCAGCACTCTGCCGCCTACTGCCTTCTCGCAAATCTTTAAGATGCACCTAAATATAAGAAAAAAATAAGTAATAAGTATCTACGGGTAGTTTCTAACTGTTTTCATTTGCGGTACCTGACCGCGACATGCGAGCCATGTGAGGTTCTGTCGCATCACGAGAACCGTTAGCGACGTCTGCAGTGTTCAGGAACTGGTAAATTCTGTTGGTAAATGTCAGTTAGCTTGTAGTTTCAAAGTTTATTCTTTAACGTCGATATTTATGTTATTTGCGTTTGGGTTACGTTATCTCAAGGTTGTGTTGTGTGCAGTGCTTCTACTGACTGATACTGAACTGTATCGTACAGAATTACTGGTTACTGTGAATTGTGGGTCTTGGTTGGTTAATACAAGCGGTGGGTACACGTACAGAGTTGTGCTACTCCCTACAATGACACAGGCAGGGACGACGAATGAATTCATTCTATTTCTAACACACTTATCTAGATTACTATCATTGACAAATCCTGTTGTATTGAGCAAGTTAAAAAAATTACAAGTGACGATTTGTATTTCACTCTTTCACGGTCTGAGTTCTAGAAAAAATTGCGTGCTTTTATGTCTTCCTGTTAGGTATTCTCGTCGTGACATTAAAAGGAGTGGAGTCCTCCGTGCCCGGCGGACACTGCGCCCCTGAGCTCAGTCGTGACCAGCATGTTGTGTTGCAGGGTACCAGCGATAGAGCGCGGCGCGCCGCACTACCGCCCGCCGTAACGCGCGGCACCGCGCCGCCGCGCCCCCGCGCCCCCGCGCCCGCGCGCCCGCGCCCCCGGCGTCCCCTTCTGTACACGCAGCGTGGCAGCGCGACGAGGCCGCGCCGGCGCAAGCGACTCTGCCGCAACTCTCGCGTGCTGCTGATCACTTGGCTTGCAATTACCGTCTCATTAGATGAACTCGGCTCCGAACTGAACCATCTCTCTAGTAGTCGGTTCAGTAGCGACGAGGTACCTCAGTATCTGCGTCAACTAGCGTTTGCTGCAGCGTATAGACGGCTATTGGCACAAGTGTGCTGATGAGACGATCCCTTACCATCCATCACGAAGATAGTGCCTTTTGCGTTCGTCTCGATAAATTAGCTGGTACACTTACCGCGTACGTACCTACCTACACTTTGTCTAAGCGAAGAGAAGTGACGGCAATAATGATGAGCTTGCGGCACGGTATGTGGAGCATGTTATTGTGTATTGATTTGATTGATGCCGCGACATGTCAACCATGCTACGAACTAAACATCAACTAATATTAATAGAGGTTCAGAATAAAGAATTATGCTCAAATGACAGCAGTGCGGTGGTTGCAAGTCAAGTGACGGTGTTCATTGTGTAGTAACTGTGTGTAAGTGAGAGAGAGAACTTTCAGTGGAGTGTAGATAACGCAGCGCCTGTACCATATAGTTATGTAACTAGAATACTTAGATATAACAGACGACGAATTTACTATAATAATATATTGTTGTGACTGCGTGCATGTGTGTGTGCGTGTGTGTGTGTGTGTGTGTGTGTGTGTGGTGTGCCCGGGTACGTGTTTGTGTGTGTCAGTTTGTTCAGCTAATTAGGTTTACATATTTATATTTTGATAACACTGTTTAAACGGTTATAATATAAGAGTTTACAAAACAAGCGACAAAATAAAAACGATTGTTGCATTTACGATTATGTTATATTATTATCTTCTGCGATGTCATCCTGTTATTCGTAGGTACTGTTTCCCCAAGCACGACTTTGTTTTACTCAATGTTATACAAAACAGAGTTTCTTTTAATATTTACACCGTGAGTTCTTGCGAAAAAAGTTTTCCATCATCCCCTCACCACCTTTTTTAAGTTTCCTGCCATAGTTTCTTGTTTAGATAATAGCTTACGACGCGCGACGTCGTCACTCGTCGGGGGAAAGAGTTTGTGTACTTATTGCAGCATCAATTTGTCATACTTTAGGCTAAGAATACCTTTTAACTGACTTCCAAAAAGGAAGGAGGTTTTCAATTCAAATGTTTATATTTTTTTATGTTCGGCCATAACTCCGTCATACGGATTTGAAAAATATTTTTTGTTCGAAAATGGATTTATTCTTCTATTTATTATATGATGAGTTTCGGAGACAGACAACGGAACTCTTACTCTCTTCTTTGTCGTGATAGCTGCAATCGCTTGGATGTTTATTGTTTATACAATATCATAACATAACATCGCGCCTGTATGCTCTGAGGGGGTCCGCAGATGTGCACAGTACACCCAAATTTCGAAAGTTAGGATGCTAAGTTCCATTATAATATAGGATATTACAACTAAACATGGAAAAATGAAAAACTTTTTAGCAAAACAATAAAACCAACTTCAAAACAAAAAAAAAAAGTGAAAAATAACTTTAGCTTCAGAAGTCGGTGGTAAAAAAGTCAGTGAAACAAACAATAGGCACTGACTTCCGAAAGTAAAGTTATTTTCAAAAGTGCCTGTAATGGTCTAATTGAAATAAATGCTTTGAGTTTTTAAGTTTTCTACTTTTTTTGTGTATTTTTTTTAGAAGTCGGTTAAGAATTTTTTCGTTCATGTTTTTTTTTTTACTTTTATTTCATTAATTCCTTTTAGTTTTCTAAGTTGGAAATAAGTAAGTAAATCGTTGTTGCGAGGTCTCTTGCTGATTAGTTAAAAGGGCCCTACAGACTCACGCCGAGAACCCCCGAGGTTGTATTTTTTTGTGTTTGTTACCTCATATCTTCGTCATTTATGAACCGATTTGAAAAATTCCCGATTGGTCCCATAGAAAATAAAAATTTCATCAAAATCGGTTCAGTACTTTGGTTTTTAAATCAAAATAGCTGGAAAAAATGTGTTATCCAAGTAAAAGGAATTGCGAAATTGATACTTGACAAGGATTTGTGTGTGATACGATAACTAAAAAGGGTAAAATAAAAACTTTTTTGAAAAAAAAAAAAGTGGAAAATAACTTTAGGTACTTAGGGAAGTCGGTGACATTTCCTGTCATTGACTTTTTGCCACCGACTTCTGGAAGTAAAGATGTCAATTATTTTTTCGTACAATAGGTAGTACATTTTAATACAAATGGGAAAACTTTGTCATCGGGTTTGGATAGTATGGTATGATGGTTTGGGTATTTGTCACTGCCCTTCATAACTGTGCTCCATAACACCCTTACCTTCGGTTCAGATGTGGAATCCACCTCGATTGCAATGACAAAGTTTCCCCACTTGTATCACATTTGAAGAAAATTAATATTTTTTATTGTCCATTAGGTACTCTTAGGTTTATTTTCTTCTTTTTAGTACAAAGAAGTTTGTTTTACGTTTCTTTTAATGAATACCTTACCTAATTTCCTATTAAACCTTCACAGTACTTACGAAGCGACGTTTACATTTACCAGTCTTGTAGTAGCGAACTCAGTACTTGCTGTTATTTATAAGTAGCCAAATATAAATAAAATAAATTGTTTTATTTGGGACAACATAGGACTGAACCATTTTTAAATATGTTCAGTTCAAAATGGTGAAGACACTACTTATCTTGTGGATATTATGAATCTGAGTAAACAATCTCAATGAGTGGAGAGTAGAACCGCACGCACCGCGGCACCCACCGCGGCGGCGGCGCGGCACCGCAGTCCGCAGGGTGACGTCGGCGACGACGGCGACGGTCTGAGGTTGTTTCATGGATTCACGGAGCTATTACTGTTGTATGATTTAACGTAACATCACGCTCGGCATTGCTGGGGGAAGTTCTCAGTGATCTCAGTTTGTTATGATTGAGTAGCTACGAAGTCGTCGAATATAGATAGATACCTACCCTATTTTCCACAACTGACGGAATTGTGGAATCACTATAACATCGCTGCCTAACCAGAACATAGGCGTGATTTTAGGGTGCGTAACTTGTGTAACCTAAGTAGGTACCTACTACGACTACCAACTAATGCTTGTTAACAAGATAGAGTATCAAATACAAAATCTGTATCTAGTTATATCATACACAAATCTGGAACGTTAACATGGATAACAAAGATTACTTGTCCTAAGAAAGATTTATCGGAATATCAAGATGTGATATAAATAAAGTCGACTTTGTGCGCACCCGCATCGCCATCTATCAGATTTCTCTTGAACTAATATACATACTGCTACCACAAAATTAACTGAATGAACTTTACTTTTACATCTTGTTAGGTAAAAATATTATCACAGAAATTGTGTTGAGCTGGTTATTTACTTCATTAAAATAATTATAAATTGAAATATAGATGAACAATATTGTAAAACCGTTCTGTTTCAATTTTGGTGTACAATAAAGTATATTCTAATCTATTCTATTCTATGAACAGTAACTATTCAATAGGGAGTTCACTTCAGCTGTATAACAAACTTCGAGGCGTGGAATACACATAACGTGATGTTATGTTGGGTATATAATAATGTTAAGTTTGTCGCTAATAACTTGTTAGCTAATCGTTTTTTTACAGAATTATACTATTCTTATTGTTTACCTGATGATCCGCATCACGAGTCCGCTCGCGCCTTGCGGCAGTGCGCGGCAACTCTGCACTAGTTCTCCCCCCGCTACTAGGCGGCGCTGCGCACAAGTGCAAGTTACCGCATGACCGTGCTGGTAGATGGCGCTAGGAGTCTCAGCGTGTCGTGGGCGGTCAGCAGATCAGATTCGCGAGGAACAGACACTACAGCTTCGTTTATCCATTAACCCTTTCCCTGTCTAATGACCCACATATGGGTCTATTTATTTATTTATTTATTTAGGGAAAACAAACAATTGTACAATATATGTTACAGTAAATATTACATAGAGGTAGGCTAATGTACAATCCACGACGTTTCCACATATTACTGCGGTTAAGATACAGTGTAGACACAGTATTTTAAATTACAATAACGTACTTAAATAAGAAGACAAATAAATAAAGTAATAACGAAACAACAACAGGAAGAGATAAGAAGCTTATGTTATAACTAAAGATACCTACTTTATACATAAAAAATAAGATAACACATAGTAAAGAAATGGCAACCCAAACTACTAATTGCACAATTGCAGACTATTGACTAAAAGTTTCTTAAACTTATGGCGGTCTAAAGCAAATATGTCTGTATTAACAAAATGTTCATTATAAATTTTGACTATCCTATGGAGAGGCGCCCGTTCACCCGCGTTTGTACGACAAGGTGTCGTGGCAAAGAGCGGGTAGACGCGTGCCTCTCGCCGTATTACTGTTCTGGGCACAACATAAAATAAATTACTAACAATCTCGGGGCAATCAATTTTATTGTGCAACACATCGTGGAGCATCATGGTTTGAAGCAAAAGGCGCCTTGATTCCAAAGTGAGAAGATTAAACCTATCCAAGGACTCGATGTATGAGCTACGTTCTATATGGCATCTAAACTGCATTGATCTTAAAAACTTGCGCTGAACTTTTTCTAAGGCGAGATTGTATTTATCATAATAAGGGTCCCATATCATACAGGCATACTCAATTTGTGGTCGGATTAAAGAATTAAATAAATGCAGGAAAGTGGCTGGTCGCTTGAAATCTACCGATGATCTCATTACAAGATGATACATTTGAAATGCTTTGGCAATAATCTTGTCAATGTGCAGATTTAGGTGTAGTTTACAGTCCAATAAGATACCCAGGTCACAGATCTGAGTCTCTCTAAGAAGTAATTCGTTGCATAGAGAATAATTAAAACTAACGATGTTTTTATTCTTAGTGAAATTCATGTACCTACACTTAGCTACACTTAGTTGTAGTTTGTTTAATTGACAATAGTCAGATAACCTATTCAGATCATCCTGTAAGAGATGACAATCATTGATTGTTAAGATTGTCCTGAAGATTTTGAGGTCATCAGCATACAGCAAAAAATCACTATTTCGAAAGCAATACCCGATGTCATTTATATAGATTAAAAACAATAAGGGGCCAAGAATTGATCCCTGAGGGACCCCGGAGGTAGCAAGAAAGGTGTCAGAATGATATCCATTACTCACTACAGTTTGGTTGCGATTACTGATATAAGACTGAAACCAGCGCAGCAAATTGCCTCTAATGCCGTTGAATGCAATTTTGTTCATTAATATTTCATGGTCAACTCTATCGAAAGCTTTTTTAAAATCTGTATACACGGCGTCAGTTTGAGCTCTTACATCCATATTTTTAAACAGATGATTCGTAAATATCATTAAGTTAGTGGCAGTAGATTTATTTTTGACAAAACCGTGTTGTTGAGGAACCAAATGTTGATGAATGAAAGGGTAAATTTTAAGATGGACAAGCTTTTCGAAAAGTTTAGCTAAAGCACAAAGTAAGGAAATAGGTCTATAGTTTTCGACGTTTTGCCTAGAACCACTTTTGTAGACAGGAACTAAATTTGCATTTTTCCAGACTGAGGGAAATATACCATCCTGAATACATTTGTTAAAAATAATTGTTACAGGTTTGGAAACGGCATCAGAAGTCCACTTTAGAAAGCAAGGAGGTATCCCATCAGGCCCTGAACCCTTAGTAATGTCCAATTGCTGTAACTGTTTGCGAACCAAAGGGTCGCTGAAATGTAGGCTATGGAGGGAGGTGTGGCTAGCGTTGGATTGATCAGTTGTCGGGCACCAGCCTGGTATTAGACTAGTCGGTTCATAGACTGACTGAAAGTAAACAGAAAAAAGGTTACATATTTTATTAGGATCACTAGATACATCATTTTTATAAAACATACGACTTGGGACACCTGACTTGCCTTTGCGATTAGCTATGTATGTCCAAAAATGTTTAGCGTTTAGCGGAATACTGTCTTCAACAGTTTTCATGTAAGTTATATAACATTTGTTGCATTCGTCTTTAAAACGGGCTCTGTACAAAGAAAATACTTCATAGTCGGATAAGTTTTCGTACTTTTTCCACTTACACCAGGCTTTCTTTTTAAAATTGAATATACGAATGAGAGATTTAGTGAACCAAACAGGGAAGTTAGGGTTTTTATGCTTCGATAAAGGAACTCGAGTTTTTATTATGCCATATACGTAGTTATAGAAAATATCTACACTTGCTTCAGCAGAAGAGCTATCTAAAACCGAATCCCAGTCAATTTCATTAAGGTCTTGGTTAATTAGCTGATAGTCAGCCTTACGAAAATTGTATCTTTTGATATGTTGTGTAGGTATAGAGTTGATGTTAATATTGAACGAGAGTAAGGTAAAAAATGGAGGATGATGATTATCAGCTTGAAGCAGGTCTTGGTTGGGTTTGTAAACACCGCAAACATTATTAGAGAGGAGTAGATCAAGGGTACGCCCATTTGTATTAGTTAGGTGATTATATTGCTTCAAGTCATGAACAGTCTGGAAGTCTCGTAACCGTTGACATATAGAAGAAGTGCCCAAGCAACTTAAGGATTCGAGAGAGGGATCAATTTTTGTCCACTGTGCCATAGGAATATTGTAATCTCCTAGCAGCAGCAACCCGTCAACATTTGTCGAATTTATAATGCTATCCATGCTTTCGAAATGCAAGTTGTAGACCCCAAACGGTGAATTATTAGGTATATAGGTTGCGCTAACGATACTTAGTGAAGTCTTGTTGCTACTAGGAATTGCGACTACTATGTGTTCATAATGTTTGTCAAATACACTCTGCGTCGGTAGAGGAATACAGACAGGGTTGTATTCCCGTAACACAGCAACCAGCACACCTCCTCCGTCTGATTTGTTAGTTGCCGATCTATTACGATCACAACGAAACACAACATAACGATCATCAATAAATTCACTATTACTAATAGAAGGGATTAGCCATGTCTCAGTTAAAACAAAATATCATAACAATTAGAGAGAATATTCATATAAACAGTATTTAGTTTTGTGCGTAAACCTCTACTATTTTGGTAGTAGATACTTAAATCATTCCCGATGTTAGCCATTGTGAGTCTTAATTTAAAGTATTACGAGAAAAAAAAAAAAAAGATTTAATTACTCCCTACAGGCGTTTAGATTTAAATATTATTACTGAGTGGTCTAACTTTACATAAATCTTTTGATGACTTTATGGCTATAGTGGAGGAATTTTCAGACTGCTTTACGAGAATGGTAGCATGCTTTATCCAAACGAATTTGTACTCATACTTCTTCGCTAGTTCACGGGTTTCACGTAACAACTGCTTCTTCTGGAGAGTTAGGTGTTCGTTGACGTAAATGGTCCTGGGTGCTCCTGAGATGCCTATGTCGGTGGAGATCAGGCCTTTTTTCAGGCGATACGCGCTGAGGATATTGTCTCTAAGGCAGCGAGTTTTGAGCTTAGCAATTATATTTTTGGGCCTATCGTTGGACGCTGCGTGGGGGACGCGATGAACGGTGATTATGTCAGCTCGTGGTATGACTAAATCAATTTTTTTTCCGATGTTCTCTATTAAAGTTAACAGGTTCTCATCACGCCGTTCAGGAACGTTGGATATTTCAAGATTACACAACCGGGCTTGCTGCTCCAAGTTATCTATTTTCTCTTCAAGGGCCTTTATTACATTTTGATGCAAGATCTGCTCTTCCAGGCTATTAAGTCTTTTAAGGTGATCGTCATACTTATCCGAGATGAACTGAGCTGTGTTTTTAATTTCAGCAACTTCCTCAGCCATTTCAGAAACTGATTTTTTTATAGTGACATTTTCGGAACGCAGAGAATTAATTTCCTTCTTTGACTTTTGCATAAAGTTCTCGAGGTCACTCCTTATGGATTGTACGTTATCATTAATAACTACCAAGCTGGCTTCCAAACTAGTCTTCCATTCGCTAAGAGTTTTTTTCAGATCGTCATGCATATTAGCGATTTGTGTGGCGTGTTCACACTCAGGTTGCTTACGTTTACGCATTGTGACATTCACCTCATTTTCCTGTGATAGGTGTTTTGCAAGGTCAGGCTCTGAGATCGATTGTTCAGATCGTAGTGTAGGTTTTGGCGGCGTGCGTTTTGTGCTGAACATTATGTCCCATGCAATAAGTCGTAGCAACAAACAACGCAAGCTAGCAATTGCTCTGAACTAAGGACTAGGCGCTACGGCAAGGCTCGACTCAGTGCGGCGACGGAGCAGTGACGCAGCAAGTTAGAAGTGGGCGCTCAGCGCGGTCGCCGATTTCGACGCGCAGTGACTAACCTTGATGGCGCGGTGGTAGGGAGGCCGACTGCAAATCCAGCGTCGCGGGTTCGAAACCAGGCGGGACCAAGTTGGAGCCGGTCAGAGCAAATCTATTTGTCTCCTTCTAGGACAGCCCACTGGGCGGCACCCGTCTATGAAGACACTTAAGGAGTAAGTGAGAAATGGAAATCACACCAATTAGCCAATCACAGAATTAACACAACTAGCAAGCCACAACACGTCTACACTGTACTCGGTCACAAGACGGATTGATTGACGGATTGGGTCACTGCAATTGTTTAACTATTGTGTCTACTTCGCAGACAGTGAACATGTTAAGATAGCACAGATAATAGTTATTGAGTTTATCTTTTTTTTTGTTTGTTGGTACCTACTTATATGGAACTTGTGTCAAATCACAGTAAGTTCTTCGAGTCTAATAACAACCGCACAAGGCTTTACGGCCAATGGCCTGATGGCCAAAAGCCTGGACGAACATCAGTCGAGAGTCTCGCTTGGCGGTTGGATCAAGGGCCTGATTCAGAAGGCAATACCTACTCCTCGATATGGCCCGCATTGTGAGGAGATGGAGATGTCTTGTCTCTGGAGCCCTAACCACCGGGAGCTTGGACCCTGCTCCCGACCCGGCAGACCACTATTTTTAATATTTTTAAATGTTTTTTTATACCTCATATCTTCGTCATTTATGAACTGATTTGCAAAATTCTTCTTTTGCCTGAAAGGATATACTTCCCGATTGGTCCCATAGAAATTTTATCAAAATCGGTTTAGTAGTTTGGTTTTTAAATCAAAATATCTGATAAAAATATGTTATTCAAGTAAAAGAAATTGCGAAATTGATAGTTGACAAGACTTTACTTTCAGAAGTCGGTGGCAAAAAAGTCAATGAAACAAAAAGTAGTCACCCACTTCCGAAAGTAAAGTTATTTTAAATTTTTTCGTGTTTTTTTTGGAAGTCTGTTATTTTTGAATTCATATTACTTACATAATTAATTCGATTTTGAACTCAATACTTGAAATGTAATTTTTCTGTCGTACAAAATGTACAGACGACAATATATGAAGGTAAACACTGCGGCACCTTATTTAGCGTAATAGGTGTAATTATGCAAAAAAAAAGTATAGTATGATGTGCTGGCGCTGTACTTTTCATAGATTTTAGGTATTTAATGTTTTTTAGGGTTCCATAGTCAACAAAGAACCCTTATAGTTTTACCATGCCTACCTGTCTGTCGCGGCTTATCTCAGATATTCTTAATACTTGAAAGCTAGTGTGGTAAAAATTTTTTTTTCAGTTTACCCATAAAGTGGGGGGATGTTTTTTTTTATTTTTGCTTCCCATCCCGTGAGATATCGTTGAATAGATATTTTAAAAATACTGTGTGTTTTCCTTTACAATTTTTATGTAAGACTAGCTAACCCGTGCAACTTCGTCTGCGTTACGTTTTTGATTAATGCTCCGCTCCTATTTGGTCGCAGCGTGATGCTATATTATAGCCTTCCTCGATAAATGAGCTATCCAGTACTAAAATAATGTTTCAATTCGAACCAGTAGTTCCTGAGATTAGCGCGTTCAATCAACCAAACAAACAAACAAACTCTTCAGCTTTTTAATATTAGTATAGATATGAAACCAAATACTTTTACAACAACTATTTAATTATTTTAGACCGCAGTTTTAGACCAATATAATGTATATTATTATACCAATATATACCAAATATGAAACCAAATACTTCTACAACACGAAACGAAAGACACCTAACAACCGACATCGATGCAGTTTACCCGGCGAGGGTCGTCCTTTCACGGAAAATCATAACACGATTCAGCGATTCAGAAATTGGCGTCAAATGAACAACGCCATCTATCGAGCCGGGAGTTAAAAAGGAGTAAGTTAAAAGAGTTAAGGAGAGCTAAAATTTAATGCATGGAAAGATTGGAAAGCGATTGTACAAACAATATAGGCTATGAAGATTTTCAAAGCAGCGCCATCTAAAGTACCTTTTGATATCATAACTTTTGAAAAAATCGGTTGTCTGTAAAGTCGCTTTACTGACGATAGTTGAACGTCACAACGTCACCGATTGTGGCTATTTGTCGCTCGTTCCTCGCTCTCGCTTGCACTTCAAGCCTTAAATGGAACGCCTCAGAGCGAGGTAACGCCGCATTTTTTCGTGCGTGCAGCCGGCTCCATCGAATTATGTCACGTCAAAACCCGATAAGTCCATAAAATTTAATGTGATCTTGTGAGCACTTAATCTTTATTCATTAGTACCAGTTTGATTCAATAGATAGATGATAGATGTCGTTGCATATATCATAAGTAATGATGATGATTGCTTCTTGAACACTTTAAATTCATATATCTTTTGATTAAGAGCACGGATTGCAATGACACAAAAACTAATGCTTTTTCTAAGTTACGCACAATACTTGTGCATTAAAACTAACCACGTTGGTTTTCAGGTTTTGTAATTTTCACGTGATACTTAAACAAACAAACATAGCCGAAGACTCACAGACTGCATACAAACAGACAAAAATTCTAAAAATAGTAGAAATGGGTTCTGTTTGTTAGCCTTTAACACCCCTACTATTTTCTTTTTTCTAAAAATTTTCAATGTGCAGAAACGCCACGTCTACGGATTTATTATATGTATAGAATAGATAGATAAGCCGTTAACGATTTATTGGAGTTATAAGGTTATTTTTTGTTCGAGGTTCGTAAACCACCCCCTGCTAAAATCATAACCCCTATACACTGAGACCTAAATTATTTATGTACTCGTAGAATATTATCATTTATATACAACATGTAACATAATTAACGCACACCTTCTTAAGGGGTCATTGTACTCATTATAACGAACAACTTTTACTATGGGACCAAACCTGAAATCGCGAAAAAAAAATCAGCTGTTCCATACATTTTGACGAATTAAGCGAACATAAATGTAGGGAACAGCTGTTTTTTTTTTCGCGATTTTTGGTTTGCTCCCGTAGTAAAAGTTGTTCATAATTATGAGTACAATTACCCCATAAGAGGTTGTGCGTTAATTATGTTACATGTTGTATATAAATATAACAAATTTTATTGGAAAAAATAATTTCAGGCAGAGAGAGAGAACTACACAACAACTATACAACAATGACAACAATAACAACAACTGACTAACTGACTGATTGTTGACTATAGCAACAATGCAACATCCAAAATTGTCTACAGTGTTTTTTTAACCGACTTCTAAAAAAGGAGGAGGTTCTCAATTCGGTTGTATGTTTTTTTTTTTTTTTTTTTTTTGTGTTTGTTACCTCATATCTCCGTCATTTATGAACCGATTTGAAAAATTTTTCTTTTATCTGAATGGATCTACTTCCCGATTGGTCCCATAGAAATTTCATCAAAATCGGTTCAGCAGTTTGGTTTTGAAATCAAAATAGCTGGAAATTTTTGTGTTTGTTACCTCATATCTTCGTCATTTATGAACCGATTTGAAAAATTCTTCTTTTATCTGAATGGATCTACTTTCCGATTGGTCCCATAGAAATTTCATCGAAATCGGTTCAGTAGTTTGGTTTTGAAATCAAAATAGCTGGAAACAATATGTCATCCAAGTAAAAGAAATTGCGAAATTGATACTTGACAAGGATTTGTGTGTGATGCGATAACTAAAAAGGGTAAAATAAAAACTTTTTTGCAAAAAAAAACCGACTTCCAAAAAAAAAACACTAAAAAAGTGGGAAATAACTTTACTTTCGGAAGTCGGTGGCAAAAACGTCAATGAAACAAACAATAGTCACCGACTTCCGAAAGTAAAGTTATTTCCCACTTTTTTAGTGTTTTTTTTTGGAAGTCGGTTTTTTTTTGCAAAAAAGTTTTTATTTTACCCTTTTTTTCAGCGACGCTTTGAAAAGAGGTCGGGAACCCGAATTGATCTAAAAAAAGCAAATAGATCTTTTTAATAACATGACATTTGCAAAAACCTGACATTCAGTACATCATCTGCCTAGCCTTTTCCCAACTATGCTGGGGTCGGCTTCCAGTCTCACCGGATGCAGCTTAATACCAGTATTTTACGTGGAGCGACTGCTTATCTGACCTCCACAACCCAGTTAGTACTGGGTAATAAGATACCCCTTGGTCAGGCTGGTTGTCAGACTTTCGGGCCACTGACTACCTGTAACGACTGTCAAAGATCTAAAAATGAAAGCCGGGACCAACGGCTTAATGTGCTTTCCGAGGCACGGAGGAAACTCTGTATTTAAAGGGTGGTTACCCATCCACAGACCAACCTAGGAAAGCGCGGCTTAACCTGAAGATGGATCTGAGCGGCTGTTATTAGTTAGCCATGAGCTCCTCCTGTTATTAAGTACAATGACCCCATTTTCTCTGTATGTCGCAAGAGTTAAATGCTAAAATTTCGCCGATACCTTTATATGTTTGCATACTGTATCTTATGGACTCACTGAATATTGAAAAGTTGTGCTCTTCATAAGGTGGGTGTACCATGGAAGGCCACTCTAATAAATAAACAGTTATTATTCGTTCATATACTGGATAAATGAAACGAAAGAAAAACATCGTGTAGGGTGGCCATATTTAAATAACACAATAAAATACATTATTTTCAAAAAAAAAAATAAGGTGGGTGGACCATGGAAGGCCATGCTCCTTCGAAGGGCAATTATTAAAATTTCGTAGTTATTGCCATGTGATGACAAATTCCTTCTATCTACATAAACATCCATCGAACTAGAAATCACAGACGCGGCGGTGAATCGCTCGCGCCACTATTTTGGCAGTACGGTCCCTTGCTTCATTGATATCGGAAATCGGCGACGTTAAAATAAGTATTTTTTTTTTGAAAATAATGTATTTTATTGTGTTATTTAAATATGGTCACCCTACACGATGTTTTTCTTTAAGAAGTAAAAAATCAGTTATCTATTGAATAATAATTAGTTAAAAACATAAGATATATCAATTTATAGCTAAAAATAATTAACAATTTTGGATATAATCTCAGTCTGCCTACAAAGTATACATAAGTAGGTAGAGGTCGAAGTATGGAGCACTCGGACGGCATATTGGAGGAAAAAATAAAGGTTAATTTCTTCCTTCAGCTTATAAGTTTTGTCACACTCATTCTTTAACAAATTCACTCTTAAGTTTAGTCATATTACACGAAAAAAATTATACGTATTTATTCAGATATAGTATTGATTTTTAAGAGCACTCATACGGCCTGTGTGCGGAATGAGTGATCCAAATTAATCGCAATAAATTTGGAACGGGAGGTGCAAGTGAATTCTCAAATTGTTAGTAGCTTTTAACAATTTTTCAATATTGAAATAAGCAATGATATGACGTTTTCTTAAAGCGTGCGGTTGCAGTGATCCACTTTATTGACCATATCATTTTTATCCCAGGCATAACAAATTTTTTACTTAGCCATAATATCTTAACTATTTTTCACTAAATGTTCCTTGATTTCTGTTAAGATTGGAGAGAGCGATCACTCAATCCACATGCACATAATAATATGGCGATTGTATGCAAAGTATGGTAAACCAGACTTATTTATAACATCTACATGCAATCCGAATTGGAAGGAAATCGCGAAAGACCCGATTTAATTGCCAGAATTTTTAAACTTAAATTGGAGGAACTTTTAGATGACATTACAAAGAAACATATTTTTGGAATACCGAGTGCGTGGTTTTACACTATTGAATTTCAGAAACGTGGGCTTCCACATGCTCATATACTTATTATTCTAAGAAATGAAGATAAACCAAGATCATCAGAGGGTTATTATAATTTTGTATGTGCAGAAATACCTGATCCAGACCATAAACACCAGAAACTTTTAAATAAAGACCAGGAACTTTTTCAGACTGTGTCAAAAAACATGATCCATGGGCCAAGTGGTCCTGGATACTTGAATTCGCCCTGCATAAAAAAATATGGAACTGGATCTAAATGTTCTAAAAACTACCCAAAGACATTTTGCGGAGAAACTAAAGATGGTACCCAAAATGGAGGATATGCTTTAATAAGAAGAATAGACGACGGAAGAACAATCAAAAAAGAAGGATTTCGAGTGTGATAATAGATGGGTGGTGCCCTACAATCCATATGTATGTAAAAAAAAATATGCTCACATAAATGTGGAAAGGGAATTGCTCAATAATGGCTTAACGTGGACAAGTTGTTCTGTAAAAAGTATTTTTACGAAAAAATATCATTAAATTTAAAATAAATATTTTTTTGATTTTCGTTGCAGGAAAGTAAATGTAAAAACAAGTCGTTTAATAAGTATTTAAACCGATTGAGTTCAAAAAGCGTCGCCATTTTATGGTTGGAAGCTGATTCTGTGTTGCCACATTAATAATAATTGTGATTTCAGTCTTTTATTAAAGATAATAATCGATTTCTGAATCTGAATAAAAAGTATGTATTTTCTTGAAAATCTGTAATCAAATGATTTTTCAAAAGGTTTTATATTTATTTTCCTTTAATTACATTAAATACAAACAAAACACTCATCGTTTTTGGCCTTCAAATCATTTTACATCCGATTATAATATTAGTTCGGTTATTGTCAAATCGATTTTTTTTATTACCTGGCAACACCGATTTGTCATTATTGACAAATCTAGACAAGGAAATGAAATTGAAAACATTCGCTTTGCCTCGGTGTATTGTGAATGTTGTTTCGGTTACTTTTACGAAGTTTTTGGTTTTTGTTATAATGGACTCCGATACCGCTTCAATTGAAGACCCAGCTTTACCCTTGGACACTGATTCTGCTCCTGACGATGACCCTGGCGCTATTTTGTTAAACGTGGAACCGGCTATAAATGACAACCTTGGCATGAACCCTGACGCTCCTGCGCACGATCTGGTTGCCCCTAGTGGGAATGAGGAACCAATGCGATGCGTCAATTGTGGCATTGATATTATGCATCGCAGGAGACGCACTCTGGAACCCGTTGAAATACTATCAGTAATTCGACAATGGACTGCTCCACAAGTGGTAAGCTAATGTTCTATATAATATTTTTGAAATAATCTTTTCCATTATCCATACAAACTGAACACATATGGATATGTCTTATTTACAGGTTACAGCCCAGAGCTTGGTCTGTCATTCTTGCTGGATGTTGGCTCTCAACAATTCAGCGGTTCAAGAAAATGAACAAAGCACAAGTAGTGGTCATCAAAGACAATTATGTGTAAATTGTGGATGCTCAATACTACGTAGTAGATATCATGTTCTGCATACAAATTCTGAAAGAGAAACACACATAAGAAATGTAATTAGCGAGTGGATATCACCACGACAGGTACTATTTTATGTATTTTGTTTGCATTTAGAATATATGTAATAGAACAACAAAGAAATGTACACTTTAGAATGATCTGTTCAATGAAAAGTTGTTTGTAAAAGAGTGTGATATACTATTTACACTTTAATGTGCAGACATAATGTCATATATCTTCAACTAATGAATAATAGGTATATTATTCTGATAATTATATTCATTGAAATGAATGTGCGATCAATAAAAACGATGTCAGTTGGTGTTCCAACACCACTAACTATGAATTAAATTGTTTTAGGTTCATGGATCCGATCGCATCTGCCATCCATGTTGGCAACGAGCTGATAGAGCACCAGTTCCTGCTGTAATATCTGCAAATCTACCAGTGTCAACAGAAACAATATCCTTGCCAAATTATACTCGAGCACCTGATACACAAGCTCATTGTTTTTGTCCAGATTGTGACTCACCACAGCGACTGAGTATCCCAACATGGCTAAGGGTGAAGTTGTTTACTGATTTTAATTTTTATGTGCCAAAAAACAGTAGAATATGTGGGTTTCATTTAAGAAACAATAACTGGGCTGAACTTTTATCAAACATTTCTCATCCCAACCATTCATTTACTGCAGAATATATTCAGGATTTTGCTTCATTTATTAAAGAAAGGAACCAAACATTTGATTTTAATAATATAGAGGGAATGTCTGAAGATATTGTCCATTTCTGGATTGGACTGTCCAAACAACAATTTATTCAGTTAAAAGCAGACCTTCCAAGGTTATCTGGGGTGCATAATGGGACATTGGGTCTTACTGCATATTTAATTAAACTTAGAACTGGGGATAGTGATGAAAGAATTTCATCATTGTTAAATGTACCACGCTCAACATTATCTAGACTTATGGGCAAGGCTCGCAACATGTTAAATGAGGATTTTATTCCTCGTAATTTAGGAATAAACCATATTGCAAGGGCAGAAATATCCCAAAGAAATCTAATTATCCCCAATGGTTTGTTTGGTGGAGAAGACAGAAAACCAATTATTATAATTGATGGTACATATTTATATATTCAAAAGAGTTCAAATTATCTGTATCAAAAAAATACATACTCCTTGCACAAGTACAGGAACCTAATGAAGCCATTTCTAATGGTATGCTCTGATGGATACATTATTGATGTATTAGGCCCCTATCCAGCAACAACATCTGATGCTAATATTATGTTAAACGAATTTAGAACTGAGGCAAACACTTTAAGGCAGTATTTTCAGGCAGGAGATGTGTTTATTCTGGATAGGGGTTTTAGAGACTGTGTATCGTTATTAGAAGAGTGTAATTATTCTGTACATATGCCTGCATCTTTACAAGCAGGTGAAACTCAGTTATCAACGTTGGCAGCAAATAAATCCAGAACTGTTACTATATGTAGGTGGGTTGTAGAAGCGGTTAATGGGATCTTTAAACACTCTTTTAAAATATTCCGTCATGAATTTTTTAACTTGGCTTCCAAGCATGCCATCATAGATTTTAAGGTGGCTGCCGCGTTGATAAATAAGTTTCACCAAAGAGTCAGGAATAGAGAAGATGCCAGCCAAATCCTTGAAATAGTTAACGAAAGATTGTACATGAATAATGCACTCGCTGAGTTTGTAATCCAAAATAATTTAAATAGAAGACGATCACAGTTTGTAAATATAAATGTAAACATCAGTAATATATCATTCCCAAGACTGACATACAGTGAGCTTATCTTATTCAGCTGTGGAACATATCAGTTAAAGCAAGCTAGATCATATTATGGGGAGCATATCAGGAATGACGGTTCCTATACTATTGAAGTGTGTACAGAGAGAGCCAGCAACCTCCTTGAAGGTTTACCCTTAACTGGCAATTGCACTCTATTACGAGGAAAAATTCAAAGCAGGCACATAAGCCGAAAAATATATTTTGTGTATGTTATAATTAATAATAATCTGCAAGGCAGAGAAGCAATTATTCAATATTGTTGCAATTGCCTTGTAGGGCGAAGAACGGTGGGTTGCTGTGCTCACGTTATGACCATAGTATGGTACTTAAGCTGGGCAAGGCACGGAAATAATATTAGGCCGCCTGCCCAGTTTTTAGATGATATTTTATTAATTTATGATTCGGAATAAAAATCATTAAAACAAAAAAAAAATAGTTTTATTTTTTCCATTTAAATTACCTCAGGGTGTTACTACTGCATTCAAAGTAAAATAATATCATTATTATAAAGGCAAATGATTTATTTTGGAAAATAAATACTCATAATTGTAACTTTTTCAGCGACAAGTTTTAGCATTAGACATGCTAAATATGAACCATTTTAACACTCTCCTGCAACCTTATTGCTATAATTCATTACTTTGAGGCATAAACTATTAAAAACCCTAGTCATTAAATATTATACTTAATGTTCACGTTAAGCCAAATTGCCCTAACAAACTGAGCAATTCCCTTTGTTCAACTGTCAAAAGTGTGAAATATATAAATAAATATATTTATAAAGGTCATGACCGAGCAAAAGTACAAATCACGGTAGCGCCACAAGAGTCCAGTGATCAATCGACATCAAGCAACGAACACAGTGACGAAATTAGGGCTTATATTATACCAGGTATAGAATAGAATACCAGGTATTATACCAGGTATGTTTCGGCTCCTGAAGCAGTTTGTGCGAATATTTAAATTTTCAATGCAAAAAATGAGTCACACAATTATACAGTTAGGTGTTCATTTGGAAAAGCAACAAACAGACGTATTTACAGATCAAAATGTTCATGAAGCAGCAGCTAGATTAGCAGAAAAATCAACATTATTAGCATTTTTTGAATTAAACAAAACCGACGAAAGTGCTCGACAATATTTTTACACTGAAATTCCGACACATTTCAGATTTATCAGTGGACAGTGGCAACCACGAATATCTCAATCAGCGGCAGATAAAATAATTGCAAGAATGTATAATTATTCCTTTTCTGATCGAGAACGATATTATCCCCGGCTATTACTTCTTCACGTCAAAGGGCCGACTTGCTTCAGAGATGTTAGAACTTATGAAAATGTTATTTACAACTCATTTCGAGAAGCTGCTCAAGCAAGGGGGCTCCTAATTGACGATCAAGAATGGGAAAGATGTTTGGATGAAGCAATTGGTTTTAAATTTCCTCGGCAATTACGACAGCTGTTTGCGTTAATTTGTGAACCAACTGATCCTAATGCTCTTTGGGAAAAATTTGCATCACATTTTATCGAAGACTACAAGATCACGCCCTGAAATATTATCTAAACAGTTGGCTTTACAAGAAATTGATGAAACTTCACGGAAAGAGACTAACAGATTTCAGTCTTCCAGAGCCCAATATTAGCGAAAATTATGTTTTTTTATCTGATTCCGTTTATGACTGTGAACATGAAAAAGCAAATGGCTATGAAAAATACCAAAAATTTAATGCGGAACAAAAATATGTGGTCGATACAATACTGAACGCCGTAAATAATCCCACAGAGAGAAAGCTGTTTTACCTTAACAGCCCAGGAGGAACTGGAGAAACTTTGAAACTTGGAGAATCTGAAAACAAAATATGCCTGCCTATAGCGTTTTCTGGTATTGCAGCAACTCTGTTAGATGGTGGTAGAACGGCTCACTCGCATTTTAATTCCAATTAATTCAGATATAGATTCTACGTCTCATATGTTGTTCAATTGAACGACCAAGTTGTTGAGAAAAATCCCCGGCATGTTTAAAATTTACGAGACTTCTGACGCTGTGGTTGAGAACGATCATAATGATGTTAAAACATCCTGTAGAATTCCTAAATTCTGTGACGCCTGCAGGACTACCACCACATATACTAAAATTAAAAGTTGGTTGCATACTAATGCTTTTAAGAAATTTAAACCCGACTGTTGGGTTGTGCAACGGAACCCGTCTTATTATTAGAGCGTTAGCTTCACGTGTCATTGATGCCGAAATTATTTGTGGTAGCCATGTGGGAACCAGAGTTTCTATTTCTCGAATTCGTCTCCAGCCTTCTAATAATCAACTGCCTTTTAAATTTAGTCGGCTTCAGTTACCCATCCGCATAGCATTCGCTATGACAATAAATAAATGTCAGGGACAAAATCGGTCTATTTTTACCTAATCCTGTGTTCACCCATGGCCAGCTCTATGTTGCCTTCTCTCGAGTTCGAAAATTCGATGATGTAAAAATCCAAATTATCAATACCACTGAACAAGACTGGAAAGGTGATAAATATGTATTTAACGAAAAATGTTGTACTCGTATATAGAGAAATTTTATGATAATCAATCTGTGATGTACATAACTACATATAAATATTAGAAAATATGTATGACTAGCTGTCCCGGCGAACTTCGTACCGCCTAACAGTCAATGAATCCTACCCCGCCTACCCTACCTGCCCCACCTACCTTACCTACTCTACCCACCCTACCTACCCTGTCTACCCCACCTACTCTACTTACCCTATCTACCTACTTCCTAGTATCTGCCAACCTATCCTACTCTCCTAGTACCTACCTACCTATCCTACTCTCCTAGTACCTACCTATCCTACCCTCCTAGTACCTATCTACATATCCCATTCTCTTAGTACCTACCTACCTATAGTACCTATCCTACCCTCCTAGTACCTATCTACATATCCTATTCTCCTAGTACCTACCTACCTATCCTACTCTAATAGTACCTACCTACCTATCCTACCCTCCTACTACCTACCTACCCTCCTAGTACCTATCTACATATCCTACCCTCTTAGTACCTACCTACCTATCCTACCCTCCTAGTACCTATCTACATATCCTACCCTCCTAGTACCTACCTACCTATCCTACTCTTCTAGTACCTACCTACCTATTCTACCCTCCTAGTACCTATCTACATATCCTATTCTCCTAGTACCTGCCTACCTATCCTACTCTCCTAGTACCTATGTACCTACCCTACTCTCCTAGTACCTACCTACCTATCCTATCCTCCTAGTACCTATCTACATATTTTATTCTCCTAGTACCTACCTACCTATCCTACTCTAATAGTACCTACCTACCTATCCTACCCTCCTACTACCTACCTACCCTCCTAGTACCTATCTACATATCCTATTCTCCTAGTACCTACCTACCTATCCTACCCTCTTAGTACCTACCTACCTATCCTACCCTCCTAGTACCTATCTACATATCCTACCCTCCTAGTACCTACCTACCTATCCTACTCTCCTAGTACCTACCTACCTATTCTACCCTCCTCGTACCTATCTACATATCCTATTCTCCTAGTACCTGCCTACCTATCCTACTCTCCTAGTACCTATGTACCTACCCTACTCTCCTAGTACCTACCTACCTATCCTATCCTCCTAGTACCTATCTACATATTTTATTCTCCTAGTACTTACAGAAATTGTAGGTTTGTGGACTCACCTTGTGCCTTTACAATTTTATGTAACTTGTTGATTACAATTCTGAATTTGTAGATACAATTTTGTCATCAAAATCTACAGCCCCCCGCCGTTGATTTTACGACGTCATTGGTTCCATCAAGTTCAAACTAAGAACAGCTGTCACGTTACAAACAGTAATAGTCGTTATCAATAATCAGATAAAGACAGCAATAGAAGTTGTCAGATCGATCTGCAAGCGAAACTAATCTTTATCACCTATGAATCTGCAAGCGATATTCAACCTTAGGGTGGTACACCACTTTCTTGGCCGACTGTACCTACCTACCTATCCTACTCTCGTAGTACCTATCTACCTATCCTACTCTCCTAGTACCTACCTACCTATCCTACCCTCCTAGTACCTACCTACCTATCCTACCCTCCTAGTACCTACCTACCTATCCTACTCTCCTAGTACCTACCTAACTATCCAACTCTCCTAGTACCTATCTACCTATCCTACTCTCGTAGTACCTACCTATCTTACTCTCCTAGTACCTACCTACCTATACTACCCTCCTAATTAATACCTATCTCCATATCCTACTCTCCTAGTACCTACCTACAATTTTGTCGCGTTCGCGATTCACTTTTGTTGAGTTTCGTAACGCGACATTAGATCCTCCAACGCGCACGCGAATTTGAATTTTAAGCAGCGGTAATAAATTACAAATTGACTCTCCATTTTATTTAGAAAACGTTTGTATGGGAAATAGAAAAGGGCTGTTTTGAGGGTTTTCCCGGCAATTATTCAAATTTTTCTCAACTTTTAAACCTTCCCTAGACCTCCACGAACATTTCAAAACCAAGATGAGATAAATCCGTTCAGCCGTTCTCGAGTTTTAGCGAGACTAACGAACAGCAATTCATTTTTATATATATAGATTTCTTAATAAGGACCTTTGCCAACTTCTCGGGTGAGTACTCATTGCAAAAGTGCAATTGTTTTACTTGGCTTCTCAATATTATTATTATTTGATTTAGCCAATTTGTATAAAGAATAACATTTTCATTATTTATTTTCAAAAGTAGTAAGTAGTTACCTACCTACCAAAGTAAAGAAAAAAAGCCTGAGTGCTTAAAACAGAGACTAGGTTTACAGAGAATAAACCTTAAAAGCTACATAATTTGTTTTGTTAATATTTTATGTTAGTTTATTTTGAAAGTTGATTTAAAATTAAAATCATATATGTAAAAACTTTTGCAGTTTTAATTTACTATATTTATTAAACACAATGAACGATGCTATACGAATCTATGCCTTGCTTTGCCTTTAATATTCCTTGAGAACCGATAACTACAGTAATATCTACCTACATTTTGTACCGACATGTGTATTATGTATGAGTCACATTTCACCCAAGCGAAGCCGGGTTTTCATCTAGTGTGATTTTAATTTGGAACCTCAAATAAAAATTAGTATGATCATTTCAACATAGAGGTACCAAAAATAAGAACTTGTTCGAAAATCGAACTGGCCTCCACGAGCAAAATACAAAAAAAAAGAAAAATAGAACACAACCATTTATAAAAAGGTGCGTGTACCTAGTACGAATTTCTGTTTAAGAATTTTATTGGTTTAACAAAATAAAATATCAATAACATGTTGAGTGACGAGAGTGATTTGACTCCGTAGTTTATTAGATCCGAAGCCGAGCATTGCTAACAATTTACTCCCGGAAAAATCGAAAGAAAAATATATGAAGGCTTAAGAGCGTTTACGCCGTCCATGCGCTGTTTGACTCCAAAACAGTACTTTTCAAACCCTTTAATACCATCAACCCTTTATTTTACAAAAATGATAATTACTAATAACTTTAGGAAATTTCGTTGTCTCAATAGTTGGGGAGAAAAATATTTCAATTAATAGAGTATTGGTAAATTGTATCAAGATAACTCAACAGAGGTTTTCTTAATTTCCCTTTTAGCGTCAGTTTCGACGCTCTAATTATAGGAAACCACTGGCAAACCTAATTAGATTTTTTTTTTACCTATTGCTAAGATCCTAAGGAATATAGTTGGAGAAGAAAATTTTTTGATTTAGGTTTCTTTATATAAGAAATTAAAGTTCAAACAATGTAAAATATTAAGGAATTAAAATGATTTTTTCACCGATATATCTTACTTGATTTAATATAATAATAGCATAATATAATAGAAGAACATATGCTTTAAAACATCCAATTTAAAATTTCAAATAATTTACAGTGATTATTTTTCTATAAATATTTGAAAACTACTATAAATCACTGCGCGCGAGCAATTTCAAATCAGACCGCCGCGAGGCTTTCTAGAGAGAGGACATGTCGCTCGGCGCTCTGCCTGACCCGAGTTGACCTTAGTCGTACTTGGAAGGATAGCGGACGTTTATAGTGTGATTAAAAAATCTTGGTACTTTGATGATTAAATTTTTTTATTATTATTTTTGATGACTGACAATATTTTTAGAGACAACCAATATCTACCCAATTTTTTTACATACGAATTTTATTTATTAAAACTTTTACTTATTTTTTTGTAAATAAGAACATAAATTGTTTTTAAAGTTAACGCCAACCTATTGTATTTCCCTCATAAGAGGTGTCACTAAGAGGAACATCGCGTCAGGTTAAAATATAATTTAAAATAAACGTAAGTAAATCCGTATAAAGTGATTTATTTGAATAGAATAAGAAATATTTATTAATCAGTCACAAATCAATAATAATTAACGAAGTTCGGTTTCTTTCTAAAGTTTAGATCAACAAATTCATGTTTGAATAACTAAAAAACGACTATAATATTAATCATAATTATAGCTATACTTGCAATATATTATTGAATACTTATTTTATGCACTCGTACTTTAGTAATCCGTGTACGTTCAAATTCAAATTCAAATTAAATTTTACTACAACAATTGCACTCGAACGGATCATAGTGGGTTAGTTTGACTATAGCGCGCGAGAGCGCGCCAGCGCTATACACACAGGCACGCGTGCTTCTGTCTGTGTAAAAAATGCATTGAATTACCTAAACTTGACTTCGCGCGATAGACGTAAACGCTCTTAAGACGATTTTCACCTATGAAAAACAACGAAAGGCGTCATCTGTCAGAATCGGAGCTTTTAGTTTATTTTCAGCATTTGTCATCTACAAATAAGCCAAGTAGCCTATGGTGCGTCTATTTCAAGTTCAGATCCACCATAAGCATCAAACATAATATCCAAATCAATATCTTTCAATAATGTTCTCCGTATTTTTTTGCCCCTTTTTAAACTCTGAGATACTCACTTTACTGATACTTGTGTACTCAGTTGTAATTAACTCATTTTATAATATGAATAAATAAATACGTTTCTTTAATCTTTTGTTCTTATATTTCCCCAATGTTTGCAATAACAAAATAGAAGAATATGGGTAAGGAATAGATAAGTACCAGTCATTAAAAGTAAAGGCGGTCTTACATTAAAACATTTTCTTTCTTCATGTCTTTGTAGCAAGCTAGTAGCTTAAAAAAAACATTTATTTCAGGTCTTTTACCCATATAAAATTAAAAAAGAATTTTACAATTGCCATGCTTGCACTATAAACGTTACATACTATTCCAGGCGTATTTATTTTAGGTGGCTTTGTAGTAGAAAGTGAAAAAACATGTCGAAACAATCGTAAACAAAACGATCTGACGGCGAATATTCCATAGTTGAACAGTCCTGTCGTCGAAATAATCAAATGCGAACCATTTCGTCGGCGAAACATCCATAGGTGAAAAGTTCTATCGACGAATCTCTTAAAAACGAAACGTTCTGTCGGTGATCAGTCCAAAGGAGAAACGACTGTCGGAGAACGCTTGCAGAATCTTAAATATATTATCTAAGTTACACATCTTACCTTAGTAACCTAACTAATAACTATATATTTTTGTTACAGGTTGCCTTAACATTTGAAGTGAATGGCGCCTGTAGGTGGCACGAACTGGTTAATATAAAAATCGAAGACATTGAAAAGCATTCCGATGAGCTATTACTAGTAAATTTGCTCGATACAAAAACAGAAAGATCATTTGTCATCCGTGGACAATACGTTCGATTTATCGAACAGTACATAGTTCTACGCCCTACAAAATATATAAACAGTTATAGGTTTTTTGGACGTTACTGTAATGATAAGTGTACCAGGCAAGTAATAGTCAAAAATAAGATCAGCACCATGCCGATAGAAATTGCGAAGTACCTGAATTTGGCAAATTCCGAGCTTTACACGGGCCATTGTTTTCAAAGAACATCAGCTACACTGTTGGTGGATTCAGGAGTAGACATAACCCAGATTAAATGGCATGGTGGTTGGAAATCGGATACTGTAGCGGAAGGCTACATAGAAAACTTCGTAGAAAACAAGAGCAAAATAAGCAACCGAATTGCTGATAACATATATTTTAAAGCGCCGTCGAATGTAACCGACACGTGGAAACATTTATCACCGCAACCATCTACGTCATCAAAATCATTCGAATTTAGCTCACTGCCTCAAGCACTACATGATGGTTGGTGACCTTCACGATCCAAGATGACCCCAAACAAACGCAAACTTCCGACATTTTGCTTAAGAATAATACTCAAATACATTCCACCTCAACATCAATAAACATTCCAAATAAGAACATCACTTTGTCATTCCACAACTGGTCTAATGTATCAAACATTAACTTTTAATTGTTTTTTTTTTATTGCAAATACTACTAACTGTCTACTTAATGTAATTCCTAAAAAAAAATATTATAAATCCTACATCCGAGTCAAAAACGAAGTTCACTTGAATGAACTCGTATGTACATGTATTGCCCTTCATTGTTTATCATACTTTTACTGTTATATAATAATAATGCATGCTTAGTTTTATTTAAACAATATGTCTGTACAACATCACAAATTAATATTAACTCCGAACATCAAATACAACACAAACAAACATCACACATAAACAACACTTATACCTCCACGACTACCACTGCTTACACTGCCATCACAATACCAACCTTGGACATCCCACTGAAGATAATTAATAACTCACCGTATAAACCTAACACATCAACACTAAACAATAATTGGACCAAGTATTTAATTTGTGTTACACTCGTAAGCGTCATAACATCACTCACCTCAAATTGTATTCCACTATATATGTACTTCTAGTGATATCTTATATTACTACACACAATCTAAAAATCAGTCTAATCCAGATAAAGAATGAGCTTAATTGCCTCATCTTAATTCACAATGTAAATAAACACGTAATGAGTGCGACCAAAGGATTCTATACGGCAACAACACAAGCTTTACCAAACTCCCACTCAACGTTCAATATTCAAACTCAAACTCAACTCAAAGCATTTATTTCAATTAGACCATTACAGGCACTTTTGAATGTCAAAACACAAAAAAATAAACTAAGCTACAGTCCCAGTCACAGGGCATAATAACTTGTGAAAGTACTGTAGTTGCCCATTCGAAAGCGTAGATCTCTATGGAGAAGAATGGGCAAGAAACTCCATGGACACTCTTTTAAATCATTATGTTGTTACAAAGTCTCGGTTACATCATTCATGTCGAGATTAAACATACATGTGAGAACGATGTAGAAAGACGTGCGAGTAAGAGCGTCCAGAATAAAAAAGATAAAATTAACAATTCAAAAATACAATAATCCATGGCAGCTGCGAGATGACCAGTCACAACTGACAGCGCCCGTTCACGAACATGACGCATGGATCAGCCATCATTCAACTCAACCATTTTGGAGGGAACTAAACGACCCGACACACGCGCCACCATCAGCGAGACATTTGAGTGAGCATGACATTTCTCAACCGCCAGGGCAAATTCGAGTCAGTAAAAGATGTAAATGGTAGCTTTATCGTACATAGAACTCACACATGTGCTATGCAATTATATAATACTAAGAGACTGAATCTATACAATGCAAAGATATGTTTACAATCTTCTGCAGCTTCCACAATAACTTCACAAAGTAATCAATTAGTTTGCCCCTATGGTTGTGGAGCAGGACCAGCATTGAGCCAAGCATTTTTATCATCAATGTAATCTCCCAACTTATAGTATGCTTGCCTACATAGTGTGCGTTTTATACAAGATTTAAATTTCGTCTCATTCAGTTGTAGAATGCCGGGAGGAATTTTATTGTAACATTTTAAACAGTACCCCATGAAAGATGAGTCTACTTTAGCTAGCCTGAAACCTGGCTGAACTAGATGGTCCCTGGTTCTAGTATTGTAGTGGTGTCTGTCGCCTCTTTTACTAAATAAATGCAGATTTTTCCTAACGTACATGATGTTTTCATAGATGTATTGGCAAGGTACTGTCATGATGTTAATTTCCTTAAACAGTTCTCTTAGAGAATCGCGCCTACATAGATTATATATGGCTCTGATGGCTCTTTTCTGCAGAATAAATATAGACTCGATGTCTGCAGCCCGTCCCCATAGTAAAATACCGTAAGACATAATACTATGAAAATAACTAAAATAGACTAGCCTCGCGGTATCTACATCAGTAAATTGACGGATTTTCCTAACAGCATATGCTGCTGAACTCAGCCGTCCTGCAAGAGATGTTAAATGAGGACCCCATTGTAGCCTTGAGTCGAGCGTGATCCCTAAGAAAACAGTTTCATCGACGAATTCTAGTTTCTCTTGATTCAATACTATGTCACAATCACTAGTTTTGACATTTGGTAGGGCAAATCTTATGCACTTAGTTTTTTTCCCATTTAATACTAAATTATTCGAGGTAAACCAATTATGGACTTGCAGTAGGGCGCTATTTACGTCGTCAAGAATTGTGGCACGTCTGTTTATCTTAAATATCAAAGAAGTATCGTCGGCAAACAACACCATTTGTGGTTGGTTTTTAAATAAATGGGGTAGATCATTAATATAGACTAGAAAGAGGAAAGGACCCAATATAGAGCCTTGTGGTACACCCATCCTTACTTTTAAACCCATTGAATTGACACCATTTATTTGTACTTGCTGATGTCTATCGTTTAAATACGATTTCACTAAACTGAGTGCAAGTTTCCCCAAACCATAATGCTCAAGTTTAAAGAGAAGGGTTTCGTGGCTTACGCAATCGAATGCTTTCGAGAGGTCACAGATTCCTATGGCATCTTGTGCCTCTTCCCACGCAGTGTATATGTGTTTTAATAATGTGACACCGGCGTCAGTCGTACAACGTCCTTTGGTGAAACCATACTGTTTCTCATGTAAGATCTTATTGGTATTAAAGTGGTTAAGCATCTGATTAAGCATTACCTTTTCAAACACCTTGCTGAAAACCGGCAATACGGATACGGGTCTATAATTATTCGTATCTTTACTGTCCCCGGATTTGAAAAGTGGTATTACCTTGCTGTATTTCATAAGGTCCGGGAAGACTCCTTGGTCTACACACAAATTAAATATTAAGGCTAAGTACGGTGCTATAGTCTCAATAATAGCTTGACAAACTTTAATAGACACATATTTTATGCACAACTAAAGACTATTACTACCTATCTGTATCTATACAGATGTAGTACGCGCTCGCTTAATGACTCAAAGGTTAAGATGCAGATAATCACACCTCAATGTATATGCGTTTACTATTACGGGTCTTGTAAATTTGTGACCTCTTTAATTTTAATTGTTACTAATGGCTAATACCGACGTACTAATTGATGACTTAATCATATCGGATTCCATGGTCTGTAATGTGGAAGACTGTCATCGTTTTATCTCACACAGTAAACCTAATATTAAAATACTAACCCAAAATATACGTATTATTTCTCGTAATTTTGACGAACTAGTTGTCCTTTTAAAAAGATTGAAAATGGAGTGTGATGTTATAATACTAACAGAGTGCTGGTTATCGTGTAATCTATCTATACCAAATCTACCTGGCTATAAATACCAGACAACCAGAACGATGGTATTATAATCTATTATAAAGAATCGCTTAATGTAAATATAATTGAACCACCATTTTTGGATAGCAAGTATTTAATAATTACAATAAATAATGACACAGCTATAATTGCAATGTACCGCTCACCATCGTACAATAACTTGACTCCTTTTTTAACATCCTTCAACTCAACTCTATCTACCTTAAAAAATATTAAATCTGCTGCTATAGTAGGCGACATAAATTTAGATATTTCAATATAATCGCACGACGCCAAAGCACCTTAACACAACAGCTTTTGGTGGATTCTTACCAGCCCATACTTTTCCCACTAGGTAAGGTAAAACCTGTCTAGATCACGTTCTGCTTAAAACGAAATTTAAGTCACACACCTTTGACGTAAATTCCACAATCACGGATCACAACGCGGTACTACTCTGTCTTTATCAAGCTCACAAACATCCTCAAACTCACATTACTAAACTTAACACCATTGCTATTTGTGAACAACTAAAGAATATAGACCTCAGCTTCATAAGATATATAGAAGATCCCAATCAGGCTATGGGCAGTCTTATTAAGATTTTACAAGATCCGATAAACGATAATACCATGATTGTGAAAATCCCCCGTAAAAAACGAATAATTAGACCTTGGATCACACCGGGATTGCTTAACTGTATTAAAAATAGGGATCGTCTCCATAAAGATTCACAAACCACACCCGATAATGAAATATTAAAACTAACATACACTAGGTATATACATCATTGTAATGATTTGTTGGAGAGACTCAAGAGGGAACACGACAGAACTGAATTGGACAAAAATAGCAGCAACAATAGAAAGCTTTGGGAAGTTATCAAAACCATAACTAACACGAATAAAACGAAATCAGGCTTCTCTGATCATCTCAGTGAATTTCCCCAAACATCTGTGAATCAGGCAAATGATTACTTTGCCAATGTTGGCAGTTCCCTGGCCAATGGACTTCTTAACTCAACAATAGTTCGAAATCCAAGTGACTCTCCTGTCTCGAATCACACAATCAATCGAGATTCTGACACTTATTAAGGGACTAAAACTTTCAAGCGCAGTCGGACATGATAAAATATCTAACAGCCTACTTAAAGCAATAAAAGATCTAATTGTTCAGCCACTTTGTCATATATTTAATATTTGCCTTGGGCAGGGTGTCTTTCCGGACGTACTTAAAAAAGCCATTGCTGTCCCTATTTTCAAATCCGGTGATAAACACAATGTTTGTAACTACAGGCCTATTGATATACTACTAGCTCTCTCTAAGATATTAGAAAGAATAATTAATAGCAGACTAGTTAGGTATCTTGAATGCAATAGTTTAATCTCCTCTTCTCAGTTTGGTTTCCGTTCTGGCATGTCAACAGAGGATGCAGTGCATAAACTTACTGATTATGTTATTAGGGAACTTGATGATGGCAATAAAGCACTTGGCATCTTCTTAGATCTAGCCAAGGCGTTTGACACGGTGTCTGTCCCGCGTCTACTAGCTAAATTGGAACGTATAGAAATAAGAGGTTTGCAGCTCAAATTGTTTCAGGATTACCTGAGCGGTCGTAAACAATGCCTGAAAGTAGGCTCTTACATTAGCACGGACCGTCTTATCTCTTTTGGTGTTCCACAAGGTTCAGTGCTAGGACCTACACTTTTCTTAATTTATTTAAATGACCTTTGTGGTTTAAAATTGGACCAGGGTATTATAAGCCATGGCTCCTGTCACTGAACTATGATGAAACAGAGAACATTATTTTATCAATTTCGTAACACTAATGCTATCGCATCGCTTGACAGGCACACAATTTCTCACCGCTCTCGCGATTGCTGAAAACCCTTCCTGATAATTTATTCAATTCACACTCACATACACACACACACATACACATACGCTCACACACGGACACACACGCAGACACTCTCATACACAATACAGGCTTCTTTCAACCGCTTTTAATTTATTTTTGTTGTTACTATAGTTTTTATTTTATTTCTATTTTTGTTAATCTTTTGTATAAGATTCTATAATATATCCTTCTGGGAGAGGGCACTGGCTCCTGTAACACAGGTTTCTCATCTAGCACAGGAGTCAGGGACTTCACACAATTTTGTAACCACTTTCTTGTGTAATAAAGATTATTGATTATTAAAAGATTATTGAATATAATATCCTACGCTGACGAAACGGTATTGTTGTTCTCTGCTGATACGTGGGATAAAACTTTTACTCTGGCACAGAGTGGCTTCGAAAAGGTGTCTAATTGGCTAAAACAAAATATTCTTACCCTAAATACAGATAAAACTATGTACATGCCATTCTACATCAGAAATCCTAATAAACCTCCCACACAACTAAGCCTAAAATCGCACTCTGCTGATATCCACCCAACAAATGGAAGTACCGGTAACTGTCCTTCTCTGGTCAGTAAATCTGAGGTGAAATATTTGGCGTGGTACTTTCTGGCCGCACCACAGTCGCATTTTGAATCGGGGTTAATAAGAATAAATGTACGTAATATGTTCATTATTGTTCATAACAATAAAAAAGTAGTATAAAGATTCGGGAGATATTTAACAAAATGGGTGGCTCGGCTGGAAAGCATACTTCCTAGCCGCGCCACCACGTACACTGCAATAAATAGGATATTTATGTACAAAATCAATGGCAAACAATATTGTACGTCTATTGTTTATTTTATTATTGATGAGAAATACTGCAAAAAGTCATTATCTATTATGAAAAATATCGAAACTTCAAAATCGGTTATACCAATACTAATCACAGTAGATATTTATTTGTAAAAAATAAGTTAAAATTAGAAATTCACTAGACATTATTTGGACATTCATTTCAAATGAATGTTTTTATAACATATTAATTTTAATTTGACAATATACATATAATGTTTAAGAACAACTCTGTATAGTAACAGAGTACCTCCGAATAAAATTCATGGCACAAATGTCTGACAGTTCTGCCGGTCTCAGTCGAAGTAGTATTCTAGTTTCGATATCAAATCATGTAGGTAATGGCTTTTGCACTATTCCTCATTACAAATAGAACAAACAATCGTCGTACAATTGTTTACTATTGAATTTGTACATAAATAGCCTATTTATTGCAGTGTACGTGGTGGCGAGGCTAGGAAGTATGCTTTCCAGCCGCGCCACCCATTTTGTTAAATATCTCCCGAATCTTTATACTACTTTTTTATTGTTATGAACAATAATGAACATATTACGTACATTTATTCTTATTAACCCCGATTCAAAATGCGACTGTGGCGCGGCCAGAAAGTACCACGCAATTGATATACGTCTTTAAGAATTTACGTCATGTGGCCGACACTGTGTTAATTAAAAAGTCTATAAGGCACTATGTCAATCGGTATTAACCTATTGCATTACATGTTGGGGTGGAGCTTCGAGAAATACTCTTCTTCCTTCGGCAGTCCTTAAAGTTAGCTCCTTCCGACCCATATATTACCTACACATATTAATTACCTACCGTCCGCCAAAATTTCATTATAACTACGGTCCTCAAACAACACTCTCTTACACCTTTGGACAGAAGTATTGTGCTAAAACGACGTCGCAATGCCGTAGCTCCACGGTCCACTCAATTTAAACACATGTTTACACATAGGTTTTTCTGTTTTTGTGGTCCTTTCCTTTACAATAAACTCAATACCACACTCAACATCTACACACAAAACAAACAAGAATGCAAAACCAAATTATTAGATTTTCTGCACACATCCAATTATCAAACTACTGAGGATCTTAAAACTTTAAGACAAAAAATATATAAATATTGCATAAAGAAAACCTCAACACCCACCCATACAAGCACTATACACACAACACAACACACACCCACAATACAATACAATACAACACACATCAAACCATTTTAGATATTGATTCTTATTATTAGTTTTTGTATATAAAAGCGATTAACTGAAATGTCCAACCATTGTTAATACCAATCATAACTCTGGGAAGAGAACTGTGAATGAACCTGGAATACAGGCTCGGCCTAGCTCAGGCGCAGTTGATCATATTTTATTATTTGCGCTTAATTCTAACTGCTCGTGACATAAGGCACTGCTTTATCCCCTTGGTGAATAATCTACTATTCATGTCACGAAAACTTGCATGTCTGGACTCTGGAGACAGTTTTCATGATTGTAAAATATTCCTGCCGCCTTGGAAACAAAATTAACTTATAAAAGGTGATTTTCTTTTAAAAGGAAAATTATTTTCCTATTATGCGTAACGTTGTTCTAACAAAGCAAATGTGCACATTTGTACTGCCGAGAAGACTTTACGAGAAGCATTTTATAAACAGCTAATGATACTTGGCAAGTTATGTTATTGTTAACGCTTTAGTCAATATTATGTGCCCCGTACCTATCTATTGGGAACCGTTCGCTTGTTCGCGTTTTAAATAACTGCCTTGGTAGGCAGCGTTTAAATATGCAAGTTTTAGCAGACTTGAACAAAACACCACTGCTAGTTTTTCCGTAACGTACTTTCAGGAGATAGTGAACTTTGACCTGCACTGTGATTAGCATTATCACGTCCGGGAAATTCCAGTCGCTGTGTGGCTCGCGACGCTGACGATAATGCGTTGATAATATTTGACGTGGTATAAATTATTATACCACGTCAAATATAAACTACCTATTAAGGTAGTTTCGAATTAATGGCACAGTTGAGCTCCCACTAGCATCAACTCTGTTAAAAGTGCCAGCTATACATAACTTACAGCTGAGCTTACCTTCAGCGACTACTTATTAGTGTGCCTTACGATCAAACAAACAGAAACTGCAGCAATGGCGCCGGTAGAAACATACGTGTTCTTTGACTTGGAGACAACTGGTATCATGACGAGAGTACGAGTTGCCGAAAATTACTGAATAGAGTTAGCGTTTAAGAGCTCACCTCCACGACTGCATCAACTGCCTGCAGCTTAAACATCATCGCTAGACATCATCTACCGCCGCGTGGTGGCCGGCGCGCAGCTGGAGCCGATCGGGGCGGAGAACCACTGCCTCATGGTGCTGAAGATCGCTTTTGGCAGACTGGAGCGATTTGTTCAGTGGGTCGAAGAAAACCACTGCGGCTTCTCTGAGGTACCCAATACTGCCCCATACAGATACATATCGTTATTCATACTTGTTACTATTATTCATCATAGCTTGTGACACGGTCGAGAGTTGCAGCTCTCGCAAGCTAGTGCACGAGTACAACAAGTTCACTAGTTGCACAGCGCGGTGTCGCGGTGTGGTTCTTTTGAACTCAGTTGAAGTGTTATTCGTACAAGTGTATGATTTTATTTTATTTTAAAAGTAACTTAACTAACTTGTCATTATATGTAGGTATTTGTATAATAGAAGGCAGTTTCAAAAAATTGCAATCATACAGCAATACGTTGTTTCCAAGGTTCCAACGATAGATGAATACGTTTTGCTATCGGGACACTTTACAATAATTTCTAGTAACTGCAGTGCATTTTTAAACACCGTTAGGTTCGGTGCATGCCTACGTTACAGATGGTAACAACATTACGTGTACCTAACATTTTAACAGAACTATAAAATTAGCTCATCATAAGTTAACGTTATATGATGATCAATTTGTACCATAAACAATCATTTCAACCACAACTACGATCCCAGAGCAGCTACGGTAGCACCCGCAGAACGCAGAACGCATGTAACGATGGCGAGTGTTAGAGCCGCACTATCCGCTCACAGAGAGCAGCTCGCGATGCGGGCTTCCCGAGTCTGTGTCAAGTGTGTCTGTTACGCGAACAGTTTTGGTTCCATTGCTACACCTACAATGAAACCACTTCACCGCAACCTGAAAAACAGTGTAGATAACAATAACATGCAGTCGAGTGTATGTCAGACTTCTTTCGCATGTTAGGAAATGATATTATAATTAACTTGTTTAGTTTTAATTGTTTACTGAGCGACGTACTCTTCCTCTGTCAGAGGGGAGGGGCAGAGGGGGGGAGGGCTGCTAGTCACAGTCTGCTGCGTCGTTTCTTCGCCCTCCCCTGCTGTCGTATAGATGGTTCCGTTTGCGTCCTGCTTCATTTTTACCTTATGTTTATGCAGCTAGAATTTCCTCGTCCTCCTTATGCTCAGCAGTGAGCATAAAGGTCCTGAATTCGATTCGGCAAATTGTTGTTGGGTTTTTCCATTAGGAATTTCTCAGTGGCAGCTACGGGGTCTGGATTTGTGCCCGATTGATGGCAATAGGCTTGCCCCCTATAACATGGAACTTAAATATTACTGGCGAAATTTGGGTGTACTATTAGGATTAGGTCCAACTCTGCCTAACCCTTCGAGGATTGCAGGCGTGATATTTACTTACCTATTTGAAATTTGAAATTAAGATTGTCGATATTTCCTTGGGAATGACAATTTAATTATGGTTTCAAGTAATCCTTCTTATTAAGGAATATCCACAAAAGATAACATGGCCTGGGAGTCGATCCCAGGACGTGATGCTCAGCAGTCGCGCTTGCGACTACTAGACCAACACAGGCAGTATACCACAAAAAAATTGTGTATCAAAAACACTAGATAGCAGTAGTTGTGTCGCATGACCTCCGCAACCTCTGGAGTATAAAGCCTGGGCTCGGTCACCCCCAGCAACCTCACTCCTCATTGACTGCAGTGGTTGTTAGTAAAAAATACAAGGATGGTTCCTACATAAACGCCCAAACCTTCAACTGGCGGCCGTATACTTGTTATAATTATTGTTTAATGGGCAAATTGTAGGAAAAGAGCGGTCAATTGTTACTCTTATCACAGGGTGGTTTAATACTAAGAAGTATAAAGACCAAAGTAAGAGAGGGATGAATCACCCGACGCGCGACGCGCGACGCGTTTTGTGTCCGATGCGTCTGGTGGGCTACTTCCCGAAGGTGAAGCTACTTACCGGTGGTGGGGTGGTGGTAGAAACAAATGTCTCTTTAAGGTTTGCTTACGTATTGCAAGATTTATTTTGTGTTGTCATATGTCCAGCGAAGTTCCTTCGAGGTGGTAGGTATAGCTCTCGCCACTCTGTGCAAGTACTTACATAACTACCTACGTATATATACCTATACTGAAAAAGCTACAAAAGATTGTAGTGCAGGAGTGCAACATAAAGGTCTCGTGCGAAAAACTGTAGGTAATGACGTGTAGACTGTTGTAGGTACACTGAACAGATAACAATTGTACTAATTAGCGAGGAGCGCCCGCGCAGCGCCGCCGTAATAAAGTGCAGCCGCTATCAGCTCACCTAGTTGTCAATAACTTATGTGCGGCTTCGCGGCGGGGGGGGGGGGGCGGGGGGGAGGGGCAGGAGGGCACCGGGACGTAATCAACAGACGAAATTCATTAGCAGTCGCGACACGGACGGACAGACGGACAGCAGCCGTGCAACCACAATTGATATATTACACTTATTCACGTATCGGTAAAATTGTCCGATCGATAAGTGGGCGTGAGATGCGGCTGGCAGCGCTCCGCTTGCGACCTAACACTGCCGACGCAATCTCGACATTATCTCGTCCTCTTAAAAAACAAAGTTCAATATCCGAGAATTCGGTTTGGTCTTTATGTACCAAACTCTCCCAGCGCTATCTAAATTGTAAAAGGTGATAATGTCATATATGCCAGCTGAGAAATGGTCTGTATTCATGAGTACTTAGAGCTCCATTACAGTTAGCGGGTGCGAGTGAATTGCGTGTGATGCGATGCGCGGGCGCGGCGCGAGGGGCTAATGTGTAACCGTTGTCGCGCGCTCGCCGCACTAATGCGGCCGGCGCCGGCGCCCGACTCACACAAAAATCTACAACATTCCTGCGTTTAGGTCGCGAGCCTTTATTCTTTTTTTATCGGATCATGAAATAATAGAATAGGTACAAAGCAGCCGCCACGCGCCCCCGTCCCGCGCGCGCCTCCGCCCGCTGCCCCGACGCTCCGCGTTATCAGCACACTTCAACTTATAATGCAGCTAGCTATGTTATACTGGTACTTGTTAGTTTATTTATTTAAATGTGGTGGACTTCGATCAATTCTGTTTTGTGTACACATGTTAATGTTATGGCGTCGGGAGTGCACCGATGTATTGGCAATGTTGTGCTCGCTCAGCATGTAGCTGAGCTGGGCGAGGGCTGGAGTTTTGATTCATTTAGTGGTTTGGTGTTGCGGATTCACTCAATAGTATTATATGAATATACAACATAGTAATATATAATACGTATATTTATAATACACATGTAGCTAAATGACAGATTCACCGAAAAAAACGTAACCCATCATTCTTGCACATTAGCGAGGATCAATATTAATCTATAACAGGAGGAACCTGTGTCATTAAATAGTTTAACATTGTCACATCACATAACTGTCGCTCCGAGCAATGCTGAAGCGCACCTGCACACCGTCACTTCGCATAAAACGAGAATGAAGTCTCTGTCTACTCCTCGTAGCGTAGAGGGAGAGTCATCACGTTACGAGCCGGACGTATACAGTCACGAGCACCAAAATGCAAACACTTAGCAACTTTTAAAATTGATTTTCTCCTACTGTTCTGATTAAAAGTTCATGTTGTTACGAACATAGCATTTTGGAACTCATGTTTTTATTAAATAGATCCTATCTCGAAGTTACAATCGTTATTTCTCGCAAAAATTGCTTTTAAACTTAGGAAAGTGTATACAGATTGGTGCTCGCGACTGTACGTCACAGCGGTCCTTCGCTAGATGAGAATCGTATTTTACCGCCCAGACTGTTTTGTATTATGTATATTTTAATTAAATAATAACAGTCGAACAGGTGATCTTCGAGGTTATGCAGTGCGGGTCGAGGTCGGCCCGGGGGTGACCATCGTTACGTAGTACATGCCGAGTTCCCTCTGTGCTGCGGCAAGCACGTTACGCCGCTGCTCCCGGCTGTCAATTGTAGATATTTGACAGACGTTACAGTAGTCGGTGGCCCGTTAATCTGACAACCAGTCTTACCAAGGGTATCGTATTACCCACTACTAACTGGGTTGTAGAGGTCAGATAGGCCGTCGTTGCATGTAAAATACTGGTATTCAGCTGCATCCGGTTAGACTGGAACCCGACCCCGACATGATCGGGAAAAGGTTAGCCGTACCTGGTTTGTTTGGTGCTCAGCGGCGCTGTGACATCATTTCATGAATGGTTGCTTCCTCAGCTAATTTTGAATCACACGCTACACGTCTATACCTAAGCACCAGTCAACAGTACTGAGGTCCCGCGGTTCATGAAATGCAATCATTTATTATTTTCTACAATTTCTACCATCCATTTGTCCTTAACAGACGTTTTTTTTTTCCGTTTTCCAGATAGATAGATTCTTCAAACTATAAAACCGTTGATATCGGTACCAGATCAATTTAGCTATTACTCGCCCAACTATAATAACTAAGGTAAAATTTTAGCAACGAAACTGAACGCAATTATCACATCTAAACTGTGTTCAACTTAAATTAAAAAAATAAAAATATTTATTGACATAAAACATTGTACCTACACATATGCATATGGAATTCCCTGGCTCCTACGATAGTTATAATTGTGTTGCAGGAGCCAGCGTCCTTCCCTAATAAAAATAAACATTTGGTTTATGACAAAAAAGCAAACAAACGAAAACTTCTACTTTGCTTAAGAGCCTATACAACCTCAGCTCAAATTCTAATTTGGCCCTCACTTCCCCGCGCCACCTCACTCTTTTATCGTGTTCGCACACTTACTGCTCGCGGTGACGCGGCCACACGAAGTCGGAGCGATTTTGTTAGAGTAAACTACACTATTATCGGACGAGTACTAAGTACTTAATAAAATTATCAATCATAATTTAATATTAACTTGTCATTATAGGTATGAACATAAAATTTTACATCGCAAATTTAGTTTCAATGTACCTTCTAACGTCAAAATGGAATCACTTACCATGTGTTAATACAAGTACTTTACTATATTTATCTTTAAAATCATGAAAAACAACAAATCGTAAAATATTTCTTGCTCTTACTATGTTATTTTTGTTTTCAAATATCACAGCGACTGTACTATTTTTGCAACAAATACATTGCTCCTTAACCACTACTTAAGTTTGCCGCTAAGTGACTAGACAAGCAATGTAAACATCACAAAACGATACTTTATTAAGTGGATGCATCGCGGCCGCTGCGTCTTGCGTTAAGTTAGTGATGTGCTTGTGCAGATCGACTAACGTAGGCTATCGATCGATCGATAGGATTAGACCTCTTTGATAATATTAAGTTTCACCAATTTGAACAGTTCCCATTGAATAATCACATAGGTTTATAATTGATCGTGTAGTACGTTCTGTTTTAAGAAATGCGGATGTGTGCGCGACTGCGTACTTATTGCTTTTACTGAACTGCATGTGTAGTAGTTGCCGTGTGGCAGGGGCAAACTGGAGACCCAGGTTTCCGATACATTTTCGTCTACCGGGCATATCTCCTTGTTTCCTAAATCTATGTTATTTCCCATTGCGCCAACACTATAAACCTAAGTACTTCAATATTTTAATTTTACGTCGTCCTGTTGCGTAATGTTTATTCTGAGCGCAAGCGACACAGCTCGCCCGTTCGAAAGCCGAAACGAGACTGAGCGCGGGTGGCGGGCGGCAGAGAACCAACTTCAAGACGCCGATAGTTTAGGTATTTTCTTTTTACGGTGAAAATAATAGGAATTTCAAAAAAATAAAAAACATAAGATCTGCTTTATAGGTAGTTCAGTTAGTATGCCAAGTTTCATGATCTAATTTTAAGTATTTTTTGAATACCAGCAGTTTATCGTTCGGTTTGGAGGTAACTTTGGAATTTTTTTCTGTCGAGAAAATTTTATGGAATCGTGTTTTCGTCAAACATAGAACTTAGCATTAATTCTCAACTTTACCTTAACTTATATTTATTTCAAAATTATTGCTGCAGTATTTTCGGCGTAACGGAGGATCATGCTAAGCGATCTGAGGTAGTATGGGCTCTTAAGGAAAGAAAAAAAATAAAAATAAAAAAACAAACAAATAAAAATAATTCTCATTATTTTTTTTCTTTTATTTTGTATTGTTTTTTCTTTAGCTAGAGCTGACTGTTTTAATAATATACAACAATGATGACATTGAGAGCTCTCTTAAGTCGTTCAATGTGCACATCACGTTCAGATTCGTAGTGACATTTGCCTTAAAACTACGTCGCGTCGGTCTGTTTCTCAGCAACCACTCAAAGTCTGGATTCGTGACTAGTGTAGAACATGAAACTAACATTGTTATCGAAATGTGAGAGAAGTGCATATTATGTCTGCCGAACTCTTCGGGAAATCCAGCCGTAATGTTATTATAAACGCGGTCAAACTGCTATAGTTATAACTGTTTCAATCATGATATTAATCTTGATAGTTATTTAATTTACAGTAAGTGTCGTGTCCTTCCGCCTCCACAGCGGGCGGTCGTGACACTCAGCAATTACACCAAACTTAAAGGTTACGTTACTCAGTTACAACTAGTAAGTGTTGGTGTGCAATCAGGCAGTAACCGCTGACCGTTAGCGACGGGCACTAGAACTTACTCACTCGCACTGGCAGCTATGCCGCCGAGCATAGGTCGGCGCCGCCATCGCAGGACGTTGCCATCCCAGATACTAAGCTGGAATGTTTCAAGCGCTTGTCATTACTTCGTCGTCCATACCCATGCTGGTAGTTTCTGTTGGCTTTGATTCCCAGGTCGGACAGAGTGTAATTGGGTTTTTCCTTTTTTTTGCAGGACAGTGTCAGGCTGTATGTTAAACAAAATATGATTTGCGAACGTAACACGTTTGTAGTTACAGAATTATAATAATTAAAATCATCAATAGAACCCTCGAGGTTGATTTAATCCCAATCAGTATTTTTCATGGAAAAGTCACTCAATAGGGTTAAATGAACTTAGAGGGTTGTATTGATGATTTTAATGATTATAACTCGGTAAACTCATATTTGTGACGTGCGCGAATAATATTTTAATCAGCCAAGAAGAGAAATCTCAAAATACTTTTACCTTACATTTCGTAGGAAATCATTACAGGTCCTAAGAACTTTTTTAGTACCCTAACCTGGGTCCCTTACAAGTTTTTATTCTTTATTAGAAACAGGATCGATTGGCATAAAAAAATGTGTAAAATGGTTATTTTCTTGCTAACCGTAATTTTTTTTATCTGTGAATGGGGATCAAAATTACACGAAAAGTTATGGATAGTCTCATAAGAGCATTTTCGTGTAGCTGCATCGGTTTAAGTAGGTCACAAAAAAACATATTTTTGTATTTAAAAACCAATAATAGTATTAATTACTGGAAACTTTTTGATTATAAAATTAATATATATATTTTTTTTTCATTTTAAGATTAAAATGAAAAAACTAAGCCTAGTAATAGAAATAGAATAGAATAGAATATACTTTATATTCTATTATATTCTATTCTATAAAAAAAAACAAAAGGAAAACGCACACAAAAGAAATTCTTAAAAGTTGGTTGTTGGTTACTGGGAATAATATTAATAAGTTGTGTCACCCTGGTGGACAAAGAGAATATAAAATCACGAGATTTTTAAATATTTCCAATTTTAAACATGAATGTTCATGTTTAAAATTGGAAATATTTAAAAGGTTTTGTCTCTGTTCACCACTGGTGTACAACAAGAATTATTCTTAAAAATTGTGTCGCTGTCCACCACTGGTGGACAAGCCGGTGGAACACATCGGGAATCATAGCACTGTAACATCTCCCGCGTCAATGGTGGTCTCATCTGGGATTGACTGCCTTAGTTCCTTGGTTCCTGTAAATTCTATCAACGAAGTACGAACATTGTGTCAAGTGACAAGTTTAAAGTTCGTCACCATATACAAAATGAGTCCCGAGTTGTACAAAACTGTCTGGATGTTGAATGGGCAGTGATGGGTACCTATAGAACAGACTGAGGTGAAGGTATGTCTATATCCGAGAAGTCGGGACTTATGCGAAACACCAGTGATACGGGTGTAGGTAGGCCCAATACTTTTATTCTGCTAGAATAGTAACCTCAGTAACCAAAAAGAAAGGGTAATAAATCTAAAGCAAAAAACAGATAACTTGCATTTGATATGTTACTATCAGCGCAGGAATGCAAATAAACAGGAAATCATTCCACGTTTTCCGTAGAAGTAACGCTAAGATAGATAAACAGAGCTAATCGTTGGTACTTAATTAGCAGCAACTACTCGCACAGCAATGTTCGCCTCCTGTTTAGCCACGCTTCAGCAAACTCTGAAGAAACGAACCATCGCGAATTGTACTAGTCTGTTGTATCTAAAAATATTATGTAAGTCGTAAGTAGGAGGACGAAGTCGGATTTAACATAACATCACCACTGTAATCCACGAAGGGTTAGGCAGAGGTGTATCCGTCCGTCCACTGACCCGACCTGGTCCTGTGAATCAGGGCCCCACGCTGAGCAGTAGAGCCCCTGCGTTTGGTATATTAATTACAGTTGAAATGCCACGAGACCTACTCACTTCAACAATAACTAATTTACCAAACACTTACATCGTTTGTCCGTTTCTGTAAGAAGACTGTGGCACCTTAAACCACTTAAAACACACCATGTTATATTATTGGCTGAATATAAGATGAGGTCACGAGTAATGTGCTTGAAATAAACTTTATTTCCTTTGGAATCGTTTGTGGCATTTATACTCGTATGTGAAACAATGTTCAGTTGATATTAATTTGACTCTAATGAAACCATTTCACTTATTTCACCACGCCATCTATTTAAGGCACTCGGCAGGCTTCAGATGCAAACACAGAAACACATTTAATAACCATGTCGTGATGGAGCATTGCAAGTGCGTATTACAAGGCTGCCAAGTGTTTGCTACACACTGGGCAGCCCCACGATAATCTGATGAAAGGCCTCAATGTAAAGTTAAACAAGTATTCACTCCTGTAGCACAAATACTGGTCCCAGCTACTGTAATAGTTAACACGGTAAGTCCTACTACACCCGCCCCTTTCCAATTGGTGTGGAGATAGCCAGAACAAGTACTTATACCAGAGTGTATCAGATCATTATCGCACTTGTTTGCCAATTGTTGAGTCCAAGAGAAACGGTAGTAAGAAGTTGTTGATTAAATACTGACCCTGAACATCAGTTGCTTATTTCATAGCAAGTTTCGTCAAATTGTAACTGGACTGCTGAATAATCAACATAACCTTCCGGAATCTAGTGCTGAAATCATTTGGTACCCAATTGACGTCAATACTCGTATCTAATAATGGCACAGTTATTTGTAACAAATAGTCGATTGAAATGAAACTTATGCGCAACAATATCATTTGCGACGGGCGCCATCGGGAGTCCCGGGGTGTCGTGACAGGCGCCTGGCAGATGTTATCAGAGGGCGAGTGATAAGATCAGGTTGCGATAACGACTGCTCCTAATGTGTTGCGGAAGTCCGGCGGCCCTTCTTCGGTGACACTCACGATTGAATTAAGATAACTGACAAAATTTGTAGAAATAGTCTCACATGAAGTCATTCTTTACAGTCTATTGATGGCTAAGAGGTTCACATCGCTCGCCAATACAGTCATAACTAGCGACCAGATTATATGCAACTTAAAATCCTCGACATCATGAATGCTCGAAATGCCAAAATATGCAACATAAAATTGAAATAATAACAACAAAATAATGACTAAGTATATATAATAGCGCCTACTCAGACGGACAATAGTTTGTATTTATTTATTTATTGTTAAGAAAGTACACATATTTATTAATATCCATAAGGGAGACGGGGGGCACAACGGGGTCGCGGGGCACGATGGGGCCACCAACACATAGGTGATGTTGTCGCTAACATTCGGCCATTTAGTGTCATTCTTCAGCCTGATAGCGATCGGCGACTAGACTACACACGTTTGTCTTTTACGTCTGGAAACATTTTTCGACGACATTTCATCTAATTTTGAGTGATTACGTAAACGCATGTAAAAAGGTAAGAGTTTAAATTACTAATATTGTTTTTGTATCGTGTTTTTCTGCAGACATTTCATATTTATATATTTTGAACAAAAACACTCCAATTATAGATGCGGTTTTTTTATTCATTTTTAAAACAATGTTTGGCTTTGGGGCAAAACGGGGACATGGCTATCATGGGATCTATCCATTTCATATTTTGTTTTAGGTATAAAAATGGTACGTACATACAAAAAGAAAAGTTGGAGAGGTTTTTGGCCTGTAGAAGAAAAAATCCAAGCGATGACAATTCTTATTTGAAGTCTTCCGAGGGTTGGGTGGCCTTCCAGCTATGTGGACGTTGGTCTCATAGAGCCTGCGCTGTGTTGACGACGATAACACAGAAGAAATTCATATCTGCTCACTGAAATATGTACCCCGTACTGCCCCAACCCTGGGGCATGATGGGGTTTTCACAAGGGTTTCATAAAACTTAAATTAAAGTCATTATTTGTTACTAACTTTACCAAATTCTATGCCAAATGATAATTTAATATGTAACCGAAGTATTGTGATTAGTTTTAATTAAGAAATATATTTTGTTTATTTTTTAATTGTTTATTACCCTTAAAGTCCCCATTATGCCCTCCCTGCCCTATTAATGGCTTACACAAAACAAAATACGTCACTCCTAGCTCTGATTACTGTTACAACATTTTCCGCATTCTAGCTAAAGTTTGGTTCAGTCACAATGTCACAATTAGACATACTCGTAATCTTTTACGGGACTCCTGTGAGTGCCGACTTGACGAGTCATTACCCACTATGAGATTAAGACGTGCTGTAAGTATAAAACTGTCTTTGAATTATTATTGACACAAGTTAGCTAACAATAATCTTCAAAATAATTCCTCCCTATGATGACGTCACGTCCGGCTCCGTCCCACGCGGATTACTCGCACAGTAATTTACTGCGTACTCGTTTCGCTAGCCGGAATAGCTCCAATTGTTTCTCCATTGTGCTGCACTAATGACTCCTTTATCTCTATAGGATTACTTCTTTACTGTTGAAGTACTTTCTATAGTTGGCTTAGATACGTATATTGGTACAATATTAATGATTGATTGCTGGGAATGTGTTCTACAAATATCGGCGCCATTAATCATGCACCGTATGACAATGTCCAGACAGCTACGTAGTGCTACGCGACGCTACGTAACGCTACGACATGCTACGGAATGCTACGCGAAGATGACAAATGACTTCATATGAGCTTAATACTCGTAGTATACATTCAATGAGTTTAACTTTTTTAGCACATGTACCTTACCGGGTCTCAGCTGGATGAATTTATAGCAGTTTAAATTAGATTATCTAATTCAAAATGACAAGATTTATTAGAAAGTATATTTTTGAAGACTTGGTTAACCATATTTGGTTGCTGCTCTAACCTGTCGTCAGGTCAATTCTCGTTAGGAACAAATATTTTTATGACCTACAAAATAATGGTTGTTTAGGGACTGAGTTTTGTGTATGAAATTGGAAAACACACCAACAACTTAGAAGAAAATCCTAATCTTTAAAAATTTCTCACGATTCCTTAATCAGTAAGGAGCCACTGCTCTCATTATGTATTGTTTTCGAGAAAAGACGAGCACTCGTGTTCAAGGAAGCCGATAACACCGCCCAGTGTGTACAATAGTGCAGTAACGAGTAGTTATGAGCGGTGCATTGTGTGTATTGTGCGGGTCGCCCTGTGTTGTTTGCTGCGGCCGACGGCGATAGCGCTGACCTGCTGCGGTCGTGGGAACAGTGCTACGAGAACCGACTGCTGGAACAGTGACTTGTCTCCTGTGGGCAACTACTGCCATTGTGAGCAGATATTGTTTACAGGTTTTTGAGGGCGTTTTCATAATTTATCACATTGTTTTGAACGTAGTACTTTATAAGTACCCGTTTTCCTCTGGACTCTAGGTGGTTAGGTTAGACGAAGGTTAATCAATTCATGATAAAGCTTTCTATTAAACCATGCCTAAAAGTTAAAAAATGTAAGAAGGTTATATAGGATATTTTAAAACTCAATGATTAACTTTTGATACTGTTCTTAATTGCATGCTGTTAGTATATTTTATATCAGCTGACCCAGCGTTCATTGCGGCTTTAGTGGCGTTTCTGAAACCGTTAAAAGTGTGTAGTTACTTACCTGAAGACTTCATGAAAACCATCGTTGTACCCATCGTAAAAAACAGAACTGGTGATGTGTCTAGCCTGTCAAACTACCGCCCGATATCTCTAGCAACATTATTTTCTAAAATATTCGAAAACCTGATAGTGAAACATTTAAATGAAAAGCATATTCCTCTAAATAACGCACAGTTTAGATTTCGTCCGGGTTAGTCCACTGACATGGCAATATTTGCACTAAAAATACTGTTTACGATAATTTAAGTAGAAATACATCAGTTTATGCTTGTTTCTTAGACTTTAGTCGGGCGTTCGATACAATTAAATATATCATACTTTCCAAAGTATTATATTTATTCCAATAAACTAAGAAAAACACGAGTACCATCTAAAATTGTAGATCTGTTTGAATTTTGGTGCAACAACTAAAGAAAACAAGTCAGATGGGACAACACCCTATCGGAGATATATAGGCTGACTAGTGGGGTGAGACAGGGTGGTCTGACGTCCCCGGTTCTGTTCAATTTATATGTTAACGACCTGACCGAGGAGCTGAGCAGAACGAGGGTTGGATGCCATGTAGGAGGTAAATGCCTTAATAATCTTAGCTACGCTGATGACATGGTGCTGCTCAGCCCCTCTGCCGGTGGTCTAATGAAACTTATCGCGATCTGTGAGCGATATGCAGCTGCCCACGGTACGGTATAGGATATACGGTAAAGGACCAGAACATATATTGCCTGTCAACTTATGTGGATCTTCCCTTAAAATTGTCAATAGCTTTAACTTAAGTGAAAATTTAGATCTAGATAGGCAGCGGCGAAGCATTGCTTGTAAAAGTAGGTAATATGCTCGCCAGATGCTTAACACACTGCTCGTATCAGGCTAAAGTGACCCTCTTTAAGGCATACTGCCAGTCATTCTACATTGGCCAACTTTGGTACAAGTACACGAAGAGTACTTACAATACTCTTACTCTACAATAATGCGTTTCGGGCCATGCTTAATCTGCCCTAGCGGTGTAGCGCGTCTGGCATGTTTGCCGAGAATAGGGTTGATGATTTTTATGCTGTTATGCGCAAGCTTAGAGCATCTTTTCTCTTGCATCTAGGTACTTAAGTCTAAAACGACATTGTGATCACCGTATTTCACACCATTTACATGTCCACCAAATATTTTGTTTTAACCTGATATACATGAACGTTTTTTTTTTTGTTATTTCTCATTCCTTTTTTAACTTATTTTACATGTACTTAAGTAAAAACTTGTGTATAATTTGTAATTTTATGGGTGCCAATGCCTGAAATAAACGATTTATTGTTATTATTTTCTTTATTTATTTCCTTTACATATTGTTTTACAATTTTAAATATTTCTTAATAAAACATAAATAAAAAACATTAAAAAAAATTTTAGCCCACCGGTATCGGGAACAAGGTCCAAGCTACCGGCGGTCAGGGCTCCAGAGTGAGGAACCTCCTAACAATATGAGCCGTGTCCAGGAGAAACGCTTTCCGAATCAAGCCCTTGATCCAGCTGCCTAACGAGAGCCTCCTCAGGTATTGGTCGAGGCAATTAAGCCATTGGCTGAAACGACTATCGGCACAATGATGGTTGAGTTCACATCCAACATGTCGACAACCTCGTGAGCTAAGTCAAGATACTTGATTTATTATTATTATTATATTATAGTAGAGAAAACATTAGTATCTAAATTGCACCCGTGCAAAGCCGGGGCGGATCGCTAGTATAACATAAAAACATTTTTTTAAATGTTTGTCTGTTTGTTCCGGCTAGTCTCCGAAACGACTGGACCGATTTTGACCGGACTTTTACTGGCAGATAGTTGATGTCAGGTTAGAAAAGAATTAGGGTTCCGTTGAAAAAAATGTAAACCCTTGAAGTGGTTAGCAAAATCCAATTCTAATAGGAAAGTAATATTTTTATAATAATTTCACGCGGATGAAGGTCGCGGGCAACAGCTAGTATAAAATCTTAACTTCTGCCCGCGGCTTCTCCCGCGTAAGTTAAATGCTTTACACGGTACCTTCATAAATTGTAGCCTACTAGCTGTACCCGGTATGCATTCCAATACCACGTAAATACACACAAACATACATTTTAAGGCCTTCGCAAGCGTACACAGAAGAATCCACCAAAGTATCATCACAATCGGATCAATGGTTTAGGAACTATCATATGGGACAAACAAAAAAACATTCATTTTTATTTAAATAGATAGATGTGTTATTCTGATGAATTATACTACTGTACAATAGGACAGATTGGATTTGGATTCCAAAAGAACAAGTCCACATCGTTAGCTATTTTTTCCCTCATGCAAGCTATACTTTCAAATATTAATAATAATTATATAACTACATGCCTTTTGTTTGATCTATCGAAAGCCTTCGATCTGGTGTCACATGACATATTGCTACAAAAATTGGAAGCTGTTGGTATTAGAGGACCCGCACTTCAGTGGCTGTCGTCCTATTTAAGCAATAGAAAACAATGTGTCATCATCAATAAAAAAATGTAATTATATCCTATTCATCGGAATATAAACATAATAAATATGGCGTTCCACAGGGAAGTGTGCTAGGCCCAATATTATTCCTCATTTATATAAATGACATCATAAAAATAACTAACCATAAATGCGTATTATTTGCTGACGATATTTCTATTATAGTGGCATCTACTAAAAAACTAAATACCATTTCAGAACATGAACTGGACATCAATAATACAATTGACAAATTATTGCATTGGCTTGACATTAACCATTTGATGATAAATTTAGACAAATCCGTATACATCCAATTTAATCGATCAAATAATTCTAAAAATGACATTAAACTTAATATTAATAAAATCAATGAAGTAACGCGTACCAGATTTTTTGGTGTAATAATAGATAAAGACATTAACTGGAAAGAGCACATAGACAATGTTAGCACTAAAATTAATAAATTTGTTTATGCATTAAAACAATTAAAAAATGTGACTAATATAAAAACTGCTGTAATGTCATACCACGCGTACGTCGAGTCGTTGTTGCGTTATGGCCTAATAATGTGGGGTAACAGCACTGACTTCCAAAGACCATTCATCGCTCAAAAAAAGTGCATGAGAGCAATTTCTGGACTTAAGCCCGACGACTCATGTCGGCCAATATTTAAAAAACTTGGTTTGTTACCGTTACCGTCGCTTTACATTTACGAAATATGTGTGTTTGTTATGAAAAATAAGCAACTATTTAAGACTGCAAATGATGTCAATCCTCGGAACCGACGAGATCCATATAAACTAGTGTTAAATGATTTGCCTAGACTGTCTAAATACAATAGTAACTGCTCGGCAATGTGTGTGTGCATTTATAATAAAATACCAAGGCATTTCAAAGCTTTAAATACAAAATTATTTAAAATTAAATTTCATAAGTGGTTACTCGAGTGTAGTTTTTATAGTTTAAAAGAATTTATAGATAAAAAATGTTGATTATCGATGTTGTTACTTAACTTGTCTTTAAAATTTTGCACGCTACGTTTTATCCTAGCTAAACATGCTTGTGCCTCAATTTGTATTTAACACCCTTGTATGTACCATGTTTTACGCAAATAAATATTCTATTCTATTCTATTCAATTACAACAAAATTCGTTCTGTAGTTTTTGTGTGACAGAGTAACAAACATCCGTCAATCCATCTTCTCAAATTTTCTCAATTATAATAGTACCTAGTAAGATATAGGTAGTAAGGATTGTGTGCCAGCGACACCAAGAAGAAGAAGTCAAGTACTGAGCTCTGTTACTGTTCTCCTATCAGCTTCTATTTCTTTTGTGTCGATGGATAGGACATACGAAACCACAAACAATTCTTACTCTTATGAATCGATTTCTAGATTGGAGAAAATAATAATTTCTAGTTGGAAGAAATCAGCTGTTGCCTCCATTTAGTTAGAAATTCGAACAATAATGTATCTGAAGTACCTAGTTGATTTATTTTCACAACTTCAGGGTTGGTTCCTTAGTTGTTAGTAATGCTGAGGTTGTTTCACGTACACCTTGCACACATTTGTATGTAAATTTACATATTATAAATTAAAAGCTGGTAATTAGAACGCAGTTTTCTAATCATGAAACTGATAACCGTAAGTTCGTGTAAATAGCACAGCTTCCTAACTAGTTATCTCGTTATAGAGCACCAGTACCTAGGTAGGTGCACCAGCAGACGTCGCTTCTCAATTATCATCCGCTGATCAACTGGTGCCGGCGATTAATTAGCAGCGACCGCACCACAGGAGGGGGCAGGCAGGCCGGAGGGGGAGGGGGGCAGCAAACACTCGCACGATTGATTGCGACGCCGCGAGTATAAACAAAAACGCAGCACTAATTCCATTAGGGCCCGAAAACTAACCCCTCTATAAATCTCCACGCGGCGCCCATTACTCGCGATAGCAGCCGCCCACTGCCCCCCCCCCCCCTTACCCAACCTGCGTCCTCGCTCCCCGCGACCCCGCGCCCGCGCGTCATATGACGCGTCACGTGCGACTACACTATGAGCGCTGCAATTTATGGAAAAGCGCATTTCCTCTCGCGTGGGGAGTGCCCCGCCCCTTGCCGCCGGGGGCGGAGGCCTGCGCCGCCTCCCGCGCCAGTGGGCGCGCGCTCGCCGGCAGGACTACACGCGTCGACGTGCTCGTGATCGCGGCTCAGTGAACCAGTGCTCATCAGCTCGTGCCAGTGACAGTGATACCTAGCAGCTGACATCTGACCACACATCATCACCCGCAGCTCGGAGCCACCAGCCTGCACTCCTACACAAGTGAGTATCGATTCCTTTATATTGTTATCCACAGACATTGTTTGCAACTGTTAAGTTCGTTGAGCTGACTTTTTCATACCATCGTATCGGTGTAGTTGTAAATTTTCAGACAGCATTATTACATCAGCATCCCAGACTCCCGACGGATATGTTTTCATCTCGTTGTTGTTGATCTTTTATCTCATCAGCATCATGTTAACTTGTGAATTTATTTGAGTCTTGTTGTTTCTTTTTATACTAATCTCGGAACGTTTCTAATCAGCCGTCGATTTCTATGTAGGGTTAAATAATTATCAAGTATAACGGAACTCTGTATTCCTACTGACCTGTAAGATTTCAGTGTGCACTACGCGACATTAGGGCTCTACACTAACAGCCGACGGAAATTGACAAAATTACCGATGAAATGCCTATTGGCCATGTTTTACGTACGTAACGATACAGAAACTTAGATAAATAAGGAGCATTAGGCTTTCCGTTGACTTCACTGCAAACGTCGCACATCTTCAGATTATTTACATTTTCATGCAGCTCTCCTGTAAAGTGAGCCAAACTATTTCAAACGCGTCACCTACGAAATAAAGCAAAGCACAGCACTATGATATTGTGCCTCGTTCACATTAGCGCCAACAAGAACACTGGCACAACAACTGGCATCTATTACTCCATGTAAACATTGAAGTACGTGACACATAATATTACGTGTGAAGTGAGTGTTTTTTGCAGCACTAGGTAGTAGGTACTGTCAGAACAGTTACAACGAATGCGTTCGCAACTAGCAATAAATGGCAATAAATCAAGCAATTAGTTGTGTAGCTCCGCGATCACGTAAAAAACTGTTCCACCCGGTTACTCGCTAATAGCAGATAACTCGGCTTCTTATGTACATCATATACACATTACATCACTTACACATTACATGCTTTGGATACTTAAGAAATCTTTATTTAGATCTGACAGTGCGTTGTTGTAAATTGTGGTTCTATTAAGTACTTTATGGAAGCTTAATTCTTCTAACAAACAAACCTTTGTTTTTTTCACAGTTTAATATCACAGTCAATTATTATAGACATGCAAGGTTTCATCACATATGACTCCATTTGATTTTTTTTTTGCCTTCATTTGAATGCAGATCTTTCATCCATAACAAACTTATCCCAAAACTGCAGGCTCCTAATAATTTATAAGAAGTAAGGTCAGAAATTGTGTTTATTGGCTATAGTTTCTTATTTTTTAGAAGCTTTTTTATTTAAGGTCAATCAATATCTCAATTACAATAGCCATTAAAAAATAATTAGGAACTAACGCCAAAAATTAAAAAGATTCTGTTAAAAGATCATATCTATTTTTCCGTTTTGGTTAGTGTTGGTTATTATTTTTAATTGCTATCATTGACAATGTTTGCAATATTATTTGTAAGCATTACCGTAAGCTAACTGTAAGTAGCATAGCATCAGCGTGAGCGCGCATGTCGGCAGTTGCGCGGCGCCGGCGCGGGCTCGGGGCAGGCCATTGTGCGGCGCCGACGCGGACGCTCGCATTCCACTCCTGCGCACCTCTTATCTGATACTGCAGTGATAGCCGAGCCGTACGAGCATGTGAAAGTTTCAGTAGCCGACAACATTGTGGCTACACATTACATTATAACTGCAGTTGCGTCTATACCAAGTAACGTTACTTGAGATATTTCAATAACATGTGCCCATAATCGTGTTTGGTAAAGCCCATTGTGGTTTTCCAGTTTCTGTGTGTATCCTTGTTTGGCATGCTTTAGAATATAACATGGTGGAGAATGTAAAACTGGGTTCAGAAATTGATAGATGAGCTATTTTTCTGTTCTCAATTGTATGTTGTTTGTTTTCAATCAATTACAAAAGTTATAAAGCGCCGTGTCATCTAGTTTTAGCAGCCTCCTCTACTATAACGCGTACTATGACGTTCGATTTGTGGCTCCAGCACACTTGCCGTGTGTTGTGCAATGCGTTCCCGGTGAACCGTGCGCATGCGCGAGGCGCACTATCAGGCGCGCGCACTAATGTGCCTAACTTTAGACACTATTAACATTTCTGGTGCACCACTGACCAGGCACTACGCACTTATGATATAACAGTTTCTGAAAGCCTTCAGCCGTTAACAGACACAGGCATGTTGACAGAAATAGAAATTGACTTGAAAACGGGTTTCTCAGATTACACAAAACATTAATAAACTCACGCCTTTTTCCCATGGGGGTAGGCAGAAACCACAACACGCCACCTGCTGCGATCCTTACATACTCCTTGCACCACGTCCACGTTAACACTGGTTATACACGCACGCTCACGCCTGCACTTGGAATTCGGAGGGTTTAGTAAAAGTGTACTATGATCTGTTATTGACAAAGATTTCAAATATATGTACTATACGACTAGATTGTCGTTAATAAAATTGACGAGATTGGGATTTTGGAGAATGTACCATTTTAGAGAATCAATAGTTGTGGGGCCATATCGTCGCTTGCATTTATCATTCATACAAGTTAGTTAGTTGTTAAGTGCTGATCGCCGACTGTTACCGATCGATACTTGTTTTAATTGGCGCGTTATCAGCCGCGGGTTGTTATCAGCGCGTGACGTCATCGAGGCGGATTGGCGGCCTGCGCCTGCTACCTGCAACCCTTCTGACCTACTTACAGACGGCAATAAAGGCGTCGAGTCGTGGCTACGTGTCGCCGGCGCCGCGCCTGCAGGTAACCGCGCAGAAAAAAAACGCAAGACATTAGGACTCGACCATTGGACAAATTTATGATGTCATACCGGACTTCGCACGACACCGGACGGACGCTGCAGATCAGCCCCAGTACCACTCAACCGCGCTACTGGCTCGTCAGCGAGTCCTAATGATGTTTTCAATTATTCATTTACTCAATTTGGGGACACATTCAGAGTTACAGACTATAATAATATAGCCTGCCTTGCAGAAATTACGTTTTACTTCATACTTTACCGATATGATTGATATGAATCATTGAATATATTTCGTGAATTCTGTCAGCATTTTGGACAAGATTTGGAATTGTATATGTATATTGTGGAATCCGAGGAAGAGTTACGTCAATTGCAACCATCTCTACCAATAAATGGTATGCCATGAACACTAACGTCAACATAGAACTGATCAAAAAAAATAACCGACTTTCAACAAAACACTAAAAAAAGTGAAAAATAAAAACTTTTTTGCAAAAAAAAACCGACTTCCAAAAAAAAAAACACTAAAAAAGTGGAAAATAACTTTACTTTCGGAAGTCGGTGACTATTGTTTGTTTCATTGACTTTTTTGCCACCGACTTCCGAAAGTAAAGTTATTTTCCACTTTTTTAGTGTTTTTTTTTTTGGAAGTCGGTTTTTTTTTTGCAAAAAAGTTTTTATTTTATCCTTTTTAGTTATCGTATCACACACAAATCCTTGTCAAGTATCAATTTCGCAATTTCTTCTACTTGGATGAAATTTTTTCCAGCTATTTTGATTTCAAAACCAAACTGCTGTACCGATTTCGATGAAATTTCTATGGGACCAATCGGGAAGTAGATCCATTCAGATAAAAGAAGAATTTTTCAAATCGGTTCATAAATGACGGAGATATGAGGTAACAAACACAAAAAAAAAAAAAAAACAAAAAAAAAACATACAACCGAATTGAGAACCTCCTCCTTTTTTTGAAGTCGGTTAAAAATAACATTACTTTCGGAAGTCGGTGACTATGGTTTGTTTCATTGACTTTTTTGGCACCGACTTCCGAAAGTAATGTTATTTTCCACATTTTTTTGTGCTTTTTTGGAAGTCGGTTATTTTTTTGCAAAAACGTTTTTATTTTACCCTTTTTATTTATCGCATCACACACAAATCCTTGTCATGTATCAATTTCGCAATTTCTTTTACTTGGATGACATATTTTTCCAGCTATTTTGATTTAAAAACCAAACTGCTGAACCGATTTTGGTGAAATTTCTATGGGACCAATCGGGAAATAGATCCATTCAGATAAAAGAAGAATTTTTCAAATCCGTTCGTAAATGACGAAGATATGAGGTAACAAAAACAAAAAAAAAATACAACCGAATTGAGAACCTCCTCCTTTTTTTGAAGTCGGTTAACAAAACAAAGATAAAAACTATTCAAAAGAATATAGAGGAAGAATCCACATACTTTCTGAGTGTACAGTGTACTGTTGTTAAATCCGCTGTTTAACGTCTCAGGCAGTACGCCTGTACCTATATACACTAGCAGGTCTTAGTGCACTCCTATGATCCTCCCAATATTAACTTCCTTGCATATCCTCCAGGCGTAAGGCACGACCGGCAGTAGAGCCTGCCACATATACTTCACTCCACCCGAGTACTAAATAGTGAAGCTATTAGTGGCGGTGTCTTCACCGCAGACGGTGTCCATTACGAGCATCATCGTAACACTGGCGACATGATACGTGTTTGTTTGTTTGTTAGTATGCGGACGAGCGCGGGGGGCGCGGGGGGCCACTGTCATTGATACATCAGCGCGCACCATTAGTCAGCTTTTTTGCCGTCCCTCGTCATCGGATTAAGCTCTCGTCAAAAAACAAAAAAAAAACTGTGACTACGACCGGGAACATTTCGCACTTAGTCGCCCACCCTTGCACCACGATCAAGTCGTCTTGATAAATGACTCGATGTTGACAAACGACTGCTGATGACAAAATTAAATATTGGCTAATATGTCGCCCTAGTGGACATCGAGTTTTTTAAAGTAAAGTTGTTCTATCTAGCGATATTTACTCGAGCCAATAAACTCCTCGTAAAATGATAACTGCGGTACTCGTACAGCCGTAAGCGGGTTTATAAATGTTAGGAGCTTGTTTGCGTGAGATGAGTCTGACTGGCTCGTGGGGCTATTACATTACTTTACGCTTAGAGTTCTTATAAGTTTTTGCAATAAAGAAACATTTTACTGTACATAGTGCACATTGCGGCTACAGCTTAAAAAACCTAGAAGAATAATTCAAAACTAGCTTCACTTGATAAAATGTAGAAATATATACCTAGGTACTCATAGTAGAGCACATATAAAACGTTCCATTAATAGCGAATTAATTCGAATGCTGTCGGTACAGTGCAGATAACCGCCGGACAAAAGAACTGGGCCGCCATACCTAGCCACAAGCATTCATTGTTAAATCCACTTATCGTTGCGTTATCGGCAGCAGAGCGCGGCTCGCCCGGACATTCTGGACCAAGTATCGCGGTGGCTCGGTCGCACTCTACGTAAAAAAGCGTGGCGCCTCGGCATTAGGAGCTGGGTTATTTATAGGGGGATTAATAGGGTTGTGTTGCATCTCTGTCGCTCTCGAGGTACGGAGGTGATGTGGTCTCGGTCGCACAGACAGTTAGCTGGGCCCCTCCTGTCAGATAACTCAATAAATGCGCCGTGGATAATGCATGACGACGCGACCCTCGGGTGGAGCCGTGGAGGGGGGGGGCGTTACGTTTGCGCAACGTCGCCACTTGGCTCGTGCTATGTCATTTATATGTTCCCAACAAACCTTTTTTTCTTCGTGGGCTATGAATCGTTTGCGTCTCTTGAAGGTACACTTTTATGTTGGGTAACATTCTCTCGCACTGACTAACAAAAAATAGGTATTTCAAATATAGCGGTTTGAGGATGAATAGTGACGTAATGAAGTCAGTTATCACTGTGACGGTTTACAGCAATTAAAGTCGTACAGGTGCAGCTAGAATATCAGGTTATATACAGGGTGGCGCCGACAATACGACAGCAAATTAAACTGCGTATATCTCATGCCGTTCCCAGTCTCCGTACAGAAATTCGTCTGAAATATATCCAGTGGTTTAGTCACAGGACATTATTTTTCATAATCGGAATTTTCTACGTGATGTAGATTAATGGGCTAGTACTGACAGGTTAACGACCCCCGCATCGGTATAAACACATGTTGCCAACTCGCTATTTCAAAAACCTTTGCCGAATTTGTTCCTTAAATGTTATTTCCGGACGGGAATTAGTGCAAATTATGTCTAAGGCTAGTAAACCAATATTAATAAAAGTGGTTATATTTCGTTAAAAAAAAAATTCAAACAAACTAAATAGCATAAATATTTAGTTTGATTTTTTTTTAATTTCGATGCTAAGATTTTGTTGTTAGTTTAAAAATATTCCTATGAATTAGTATTATGTATCGTTAATGTAGGGATTTTGTAACTGCTATAATTACCAAACGAGTTAATTGGCAGAACATATCAATAAAGCAGTTGATAGCATATTAACAGTGAACATGCTCAGCAGGCATTATTAAAGTAAATCAATTTAGTTGCCATATATGTAATGTATTTATGTCGTACCATCTCCTACCAAAATACACCTAACCAAGATTATGTTTATATTGGAAGGGTCAACAAACATCTAGAATTTTTCACAAACTAGTTGCCCACGAACGTGTGAGTGTCCAGGAACCTACTAGGAAGTGGACACAATCTTTCAGGTAGAGTACCTATAGCCCATTCACTCACTCACTTAACAAACCAAGCCTGTGTTGTGGTGATACGGATAATCCCCTTCGCAGAAACAATGGTATTCACTGAACTACGCTCTTTTGGTAATCCGTACTGCGAGGAGGCACTTCCAGAAATGATGCTTATTATTGTTACATCTATTGTGTGAGCGTGGTAGCTGGGTGCTGATGTAGGATCATGGAAGAGGATCTATCGTATGACCATACTGAAAATAAAATTGACCAATGAAAACCAAAAGCCTACTATAGATAGGTATAATAACGTGCCATTAAAAATTAAAAATAACAGAAGTTTTCATGAAGTCAGTTTATTTTTCAAACTAAAATAAACTATCAGAACGTTTATTGCATTATCATAGAGTGAATCTGAACTTTCAATCCGAAGGATTTCGAAGCTAGGCCTTTCAACCTCGCCGTGTCGATGAATTGGCATGTTAATATTTTGCCAAAGACTTTTGTAAAATTACAAACGTTATTTACTAGTTCTAGGACCCAATTGTCCGCTGAAATATTAGCAACCACGACATAGTAAATAAAATGAAATAGATCATTGTCAACATGTTCGCACCTTGTAGTATCGTGCGCGTTGATGTCTTTTCTACGAACAAACTGCAATTTGCTACATTGCTCGAATTTATACATTTTTGGTCTCCGTTATTATTATTTTGGTTGCTATTTCATTCTGTCTAGCATAGAAGAAAGGTATAAAAGAGATTTCATTAAATATTTTTGGTTCCTCGTCATTAAAACTATATTAATATGTTAATCTAAAACATGCATTCTGCCTACCTATCAGTTTTGACGTCATAACAGTTATAACAAACACCTATCTTTTGCATGTTTTCACACAGATAAGATACACACATATTTAAGTTTAGTTTAGCAAATAGTTTAGTCGTAATTAACTCATATTTATCGTACAAATAGCAGGGATTATCAGAGATTAAAATTTGATCCGGTTCTGTTCGATTATCCAGAGATTGTTGTTTAAATTGTAAAATTCAAAATATCAACTATTGTAATTATTGAATCGTTTGTGAAAACAATCGACGATATTCCTATACATCTTGAAGAATTATAAATATGATCCGGACAAAACCGCGGGCAGAGCTAGTAACGAAATATATCATTTCTTAAAAGTCGAGTTTATATTGTAGGTATATGTTACGTATACGTGTATTAGGAGAAAATCTTACTAAGTAGGTATCATAAATATCAGTTTAACAAGTCGTAGGTTTTATAAGTATTTATTTAAGATTCCAAATTCCACAGACACGTATCGCAGATTATTGTTATTTGATGATATTAATCAGCGTGTCTCGTGAGATTATCGCCATTTGATAATTATCATTAGATTTCAGGCAGATGTGTTGTATAATGACGTGATAAATGTTTGGTATATTACTATGTTGGTTTCGCGACCCTAAACCTCTTACCTGCTCCCTGAATACCTTACAAGCACAGCATACTCCTACGTTAGGTTCTGGAAAGAACCTAAACATGCTTCATGTTTCATTTAAGTCACAGTCATAGATAAAGCTGTTAAATCTTATAAAAGCAGCATGAGCACATTGTAACCTTCCAGGGGTGTGTGTGGGATCAAGTGTAAGATCCAATGTAAGAAATCATACAAGAGCAAAAAAAGAATGTGTGTGTGTGTTCTCCTATTAAAAATAAAAAAAAAAGATGTTTGTGTAACAATAAAAGAATTTCGGGCGCCTTGGAGACGCACACTACATTTAAAGAATACTTGCCAGATAGAACAATTCGTAGAGTCAGACTTCTAATCTGCCGGGGGTGACTAAACTAGGATAATAGAATCAATGGAAATACCTTTGTTAATACCTTGTTTAATATGTCAGTAGCTTCCTTTTTACTTTAAATATTAAATTACTAATTTGAGGTTATTATTATTGTTGCATCTTTATGAGAAGAAAGTAAATTAAGTTTGGGCCAGATGTCTGGCTAAAAAAATGTTAAATTAGACCTCAAGATTTCGGCGTCGAAGATGAGAGAATCCAGAATCCATGAAATGGAAAATTATAATCATACGAAAGAAAAAAAAAACGCCACAGCAGGGCTGTAACAAAATTTTAAAGGGTTAATACACAAGTCTATTGGAATTTCAACACGTGGGGAGCATGGCGTCCTAAGAAGGAACTTACCGTTTTTCCGTTAATAAATGACTTTTCCCGTGTGCACCGATAAATCCAAAGTAGGTGACAATCACACTAGAGCATCGTCCAATATTGAAATTCTGAAACATCAATTTGACTTAAAACACGAACCTAAAATGATGACCACATATTGGTCTGGTAGAAACAAATCTTACCGAAGAAATTAAGGATCCCTCCTTCAGAACACCTCGTCCTGGGTGTTTAAGGCAGCGATTATGGCATCATTTGGCCTAAAATATCCGTGATTATACCGGATTTGTAAAATTAAATTGGCGAGATAAATGCCGCGATGACGAAATCAGGTCGTAAAGTGAAACGTCAAAAAATGACAGTTGCCGAACTAAACCAATGCCACTAAAAGACAGTATAAAAATCGTTCCGAAATCGACTAAAATGTGAAAAGCATGTAACGGTTTAAAAAACACGTTACAACATAATGTTGTTTTTTGTTGGGCCAATAAGCATCACAAGAACTACGTCGTAGTATTTTTCGCCGCGTGGCACATATTTTTTCATTTTATGATGAGCCTGTAGAAATTAAACTCACATAACAATTGATAGTAATCCTGCTTGATAAAGACAGAGCAGGAAATTATGTTTATTTCAAACTTTTCCTCTGTTCTTTTCTGTTTTTTTTTTGTACGGGAACCAAGACAGTTGCATCGTTCCTCCGGACTCGTCGAGCCGCATCGCCTCGGTGCTCTTCTGCTCGTCGCTACATTTGAGCCTGGCTTTAAGGAGTTGCATTGATTGGGAATAGTCTGACGAGCTTCACAAATATAGGTGGTTCTTATTCACGGCAGGTTAACGATCAGTCGCTCTTATATATAGATACTTGGAGATGTCATAAATTAACTTAATCAAATAAATAGCTCTCGAAACTTATTTATCGTAAGTTTAATTGTACAGATACCGAGACAGATGATGAATAAATAACATCAAAAGTACAAACAGCAGTGTATATAACTATCTCAAATGAGTCAGAATTGCTATTTTTAATTATTTATCATCAAAAGCTTCATACATTTTTGTAGGGATTTGCGCACACTCATCTTTTGTATAAAACATTAATTAATGAAAATCAATTAATGAGGCCTGTTTTCCTGATAGGTGATTTGCTTTTTGTATACTTGTTGCATTATACAATCAAGCCCACCCACTAATTGTATGTGAATTTAATTTAATCATGACTTTTACTATTATTAAATAGTACCCGAGTGTGTCTGAAGAATGTGAGTAGAATGACGTCACCAGAGCTCAGTCAACGTGTAAACATCGACAATATGTGTACTCACCGCCTCTTAGTAGTAGTTCCGCCACGTCAGGGTTACCTGTTACCCGTTACCTATCCTATGCTCGAGATATTATAACGATCTCACTCATAAACATGATATAGTTTTTGGTACAATATTTAAGCGATAGTTTTCCTAGTTAGATTTATATTTTTTTGCATTTGAGCGGGTTTGATCTAGATCCCAATACTGTCCTACTGCTAGACATTGCGAAAACGCTTGTTAAAGTTCTTAAATATAATTTTAATATCTTATACTATCATCATCTGCCTAGCTTCTTCGCATAGCAATATATTACTAAACTAAAACAAATATTAAAAACACAAATATAGATGTATCATATATAAATGACTCATAAGTAATATAAAAATAAGTTGTTATAACTTTTAAAAATAAAACTCCTAATATTTTATGTGCATTACTTACGGGATCAAAGTAAGCACATAGGTAAATATAGATATACTACCTTCTACGGTCACTCAACTAAATTGCAATTTAGTCTGTAAGTCACAACACACAATGTTTACATTATCCATATAATTGTTATGCATAATTAAATTGTGTTGTATAAACAATAGCACAACAAAGTCCTCACTAGGACACAAGTTATTGAGCTGTGGTCCTTGAGCTCACGTCGTGGTGCTATAGACGTTCTCGTTGGAAAAAAATGATATGTTCGACATAAACAGCCGTTTAGAATGCAGTTTCTAAAATCAATATTCTTAAACTATTTAATATTCATCAAATGAATGATAATTCTGCGATTTAATGTTATTTATGGACCAAACACCTGGAGCTTGTGAAACCAATGTTAGTATCGCAACTAATAAAAATATTAATGTGAAAGTTTGTTTGTTTCGATATTTGTCGTTGGTAGTCCTGTTAGGGAACAGGTACAGGAAGAGTCCCACCGGAGATAAATGATATGATGGAAAAAAACCTTCAAAATCCTCAAATGTTAGTTGAATTCTTAAAAAGAGGCGTATTACAAAAAAACGCGAAATTGCAAGGTTTCCTCGTTGAAATTGTATGTTATCCGTTCGTTGTTTGAAAAAACAATTACATGTTAAAAATAGTTCGTTTCCTCTACTACAATAATGATAAAGCAAATTTGAAATAAATTATTAATTTATTCAGTTAAAATCATTCTCCCGATGCATGTTTAATTTCGTCAAAATGATGTACATATTCGGAGATATTGGGGCTTGTTTCGAAGTCTTTTCGGTCAATAATTGAATTAGGTCCAGTTTTTTTTTCTTTACAATAACGGCATATAACGAAAATGTATTCTATCATTATTGAATTTGGGGATATTTATAAGATGAAAAAATATTTTGATGGTCTATATATTTAATAGAATCTACAAATTAGAGCTCCCAAATCACGTCTCCGTGATTTTTTGTCTAAACATGCTTCGGGAGAATGATTATTACTGAATAAATTAATAATTTATCTAAAATTGGCTTTATTATTATTGTAGTAGAGGAAACGAACTATTTTTAACAAGTAATTGTTACTTCAAAAAATGAACGGAATACAGACAATTTCAACCGGGAAACCTTGCAATGTCGTGTTTCTTTTTAACACGCCTCTTAAGTAAGCCCACCAGTAAACAGTAAGTTCTGTCTACTTCATCATTGTGCCGCTGCGCGCTGCCGCGCTGGCACGACACTATAGGTATTTCAAATTGTGTTGCGTCTTCTCTCTTACTCCGCCACTTCCACGATGCCGATGGTGGCAGCGCAGGGGTCGCCGAATGGGACCAGTTGACTAAAGAGCCTCACATAAACAGCATGTTCTACTGAGGACACTAACTAGCACAGCCACCACATGCTGTTCCACTGATACATGGATCGTGACTGCATTCGAGCGTGTGATAACTGGCTAAATGTGGGCGTAACTAATTAACATATCTTCCTAATCCTTCGGCACGTACAGGTGTGATAGATGGTTAGGGTACCTGATGCGAGCGGCGACGCGAGGGTCGGCGCGTGGCGCCATTTACATCACTTAGGTTGCAGACTCACACATTACATCACAAGCTAAACAAATAAGCCCACAGGCATAACAAACACCTCTTTAATCAGCGTAAATATCCTGTTGAACCGACTAAGTTATATTGAGTCTGTCTGGCATACGCGGCATTCAAAATCTGACTAACAATTTCGTTACAAATGTTACAATTGATAAATCCCGAAGCAAAGTAAACAATGTTTGTACTAAAATGTTACTGTTTACATATAATACATAACTAGCTCGTACCAGAAGCACACACATACATATGTTATGTCGTAGAACATGTGAGTGGAGTAAAGTGCACTTACCGACACGTGACGACGCGGCGGCCCCCTATCAGTACACACTTGAGGTGCTGCCTGCCCCACATGCACCACGTGCTGCGTGATGCTGTGGACATAATACAGATATCTCAAGTGAGTGTATGGAGCCTCATCAGCTAATCACAAACCATGGCTCACCTTGTACTTGCGCAAATCCACCTACACTTTAAAGGAAATGTTTTTATTAACCAGATATAAATCCACATACAACATTCAACTGGATTAAAGGAGCTTTCCCAAGCCACTAGCAATGCCGTTGATGTGTTCATGCTGCACAGTTCTGGTCGATCCTAATTTGGCTCAAATAATTATGAGAATCGTCGACACGGTGCAGAAGATGGTAAGAAGGAGTTGCTATCACATGATGAATTAATACACACCAGATTTGTGCACAGAATCTGGTTTTGAAACTTCAGTATTCACGTTGGAGAGAACTTCATTCACTCAGTAGCAAACGTGCACAAATTACAAGGTAGTAAGATGCTTCAACTCGCTCGGGGTGATCATAACACCACTGATATCGATTACATATCGTAAACACTCGATAAGCATCTTATCAGCGGGATCTGTGTGATGTTGTGACATGTGTCGGGTATTTTGTGACAAGTGTCGGGTAGTGTTTGTTTACTTCCTAATGTCGCGGGTTATGTGGGAGTATGCGGGGGTGTGCGGGGGTATGCGGGGGTGTCGTGGGAACCGCTCGCGCCTTCAAGGTCACGGGGCCATGGCGAATAACGACAAATACACAACGACACAACGACAACAAACACAACACACACACAACAACACGACGACATAACACAACAACTACATAACGACTAACATCTAGTTCTGCTGAGATCCTGTTAACATTTCGATAATAATCTAAATCTTGATAAGCATCGTTTCATTATTTAGAATAATTTAGATGATCCTTCCATTTTTTTTTTTCCATAGGTAAGCGTTCGTGGATGTAGCAATGCGCCTTTATAATGTTTTTGCTTTGTATAACGTCTGTTGAAGACTTATGAAAGGTTTGTGTGCTGAACGTGATCATTGCCAAACCACAAGTAACGTGACATGAATCCCGCTCTCGATCGCTAGCCGGTAGACCGTCCACTACTGACTACCATGTCCTCGTAAGAACACTCACACAAACTAAATCCAAAAGGCGTCTGTGAAATTCATACGAAAATGACCCCGATTTCATGAACCAAGCCAGAAAACTCTCCTAATAAGTAGTATGTTTTTATGCGCAGTGAAATTAGTGTTTAAAAATGATAACCTTTCAGCAAATAATTTATTGATATCTACATTATTTATTCAAATAAAAAAAACACATAAACTTCATTATTTAATTACTTACTATATTATTTTATATCTCAGTAACCACCTGTTGTGTTTCAAAATACTCCAACTCATATTTCAAAACACTTTTATTGCAAACACCATGTATAATATTATGCATACACACATATGTACATACGTCAGACAATTTGTCTTGTTGTCTGTTATTTATCCGCGACAGGCGAGCGCGATCTAATCGCACATCTAATCTTATCTACGTGATAATGATAACATCATTAACGTTGATAGCCGTCGAGCGAGCAGTCGGCCGCGAGACACATACATTCGCGAATATGACCTTCTATATCAATCGTTTATTTTAATAGTAACATATCACCAATCAATATTGAAATGGAAGAGAACACTTTGGTGAATAGGCCTATCGCGTACTTCAGAATATTACAAAACAGCTGAAGTTTTTGTTCTAAAATAAACTACTGAGACCAAAGTATGAATATTCATAATCAGCTATCAGTTATTAAACGAACCGTCAATTTAAAAAAGGTTTTTTGATTAATGAAGATTTTTAGGCCCTTTAAGTGAAATTTTGAATCAAGATATACCACAGTAATGTTTCCTTATACACTCAAAGGAGCGGCTCCATGTGTGGAATGCCGTATTGGTGTTTTAAGAGCTGCAAATATTTAGGGAATATTAAGTGCGGTGAATTGTCGACACATTCACTCACTACACGCTTGGGAGCAGTACTCACACACACACGTATGTACGCACGTTTTGTAATGTGCAGTGTGTTTCTTTAACAAAATTGAACCAGTCTGCTTAGAAATTAAAACCCATACTGCAGCAATACTATATCACAGAAAGACTAAAGCCATAATCATGATTGCATCCGCATAAAACGATGTAGTGACAAAAATTTAAACGAGTATGCTTAGATGGTTTGGTCATGTGGAGAGGGACGCCCTAGACGACATACGCTGACCTTGTTGGTGAAGTCCGGCGTGCGTGTATGACCAGATGTATGAACGTGGACAACGCAAAAGGAGTATGTAAGGATCTTAGCAGGTGGCGTAAATCTGCGGTTTCTGCCTACCCTCATGGGAAAAAGGCGTGAGTTTATGTATGTAGTGAGGAAATAATTAAATTATAATTAATTGTTCGCATGTTCATAAAACAGACTCCCAAAATGTATCAAATTCTTAACTGCAAATAACTGTCCATAAATACGTATGATATATTTTTTAATTTTTATAATACTCTTAGCAGTTGGTTAAAAATTGTGTTCAACTTCGTCACTGCCGTAGAAAGCCTCTACGCGGCTACGAAAGTGCTACGAGTGTCTACGACCGTAGAGCGTAACCCAGGCGTAGTTCAATACTTGCGATTCCTATATAGCATCCTATGCTGGTATGAACATGAGTATTCAAGACATAATACCTATTATTATATTTCTACTTGATTTATTGATAGCGTCAGTCTTAAATCAATATTTTACGATTGCTATGATTGATTTAAAAATAGAGTCGACGGATTTATAAAATAAAAGTTTATCAACGTGACTTGATATTCAAATGTATCAAACATACGTCACTCCAACGACTGACTAACTGCTTTAATAGAAGCTGGGACCTCAAAATAGTGCGCAATAAATCAATAACGCTGTTTAATAACTTTCATGCTAGTTGTGTTATATACAGTATTTCGTTATTGCTACTGTGCTACGCTCCATAAAATAAATATTACCGATATCAGTGGTCGATATCATTTAAATGTATTTTGGTATTTGATTACAATCGTACGTTCGCCACAGTTAATTCGATCGGTCCGAAGTCGGTCCGCTTAAAAGTGAATTCCGTTTGGAATTCGATCATCAGTTCGAGTGTCACCTCACTCACCGTGGAGCGTGGCAGCCGGCAGGCAGTGCGAGCTACACCGCGCGAGTGATGACGTCAGATCACGCCACATGTGACGCGCAACCGGTGTGGACAAGCTGCGGACACCGGACACTGACAGTGGTGTATCTGTCAGTGGCCGGGCTCCGCAGCCAGTCGATTTGACTCCGAACACAGTGCTCATCATTGCAATAGAAACCACACAGTAATTAATTGTTCTTTTCATCGACCGCACATGCGATTGCGATTTTATATTAGATAATTAGGAGTGAAATGATTAGGTGCATAAAATCATTCCGCAATGAATATAAGGAAAACCGAATACCGAAATATTTTGATCGATTACTATTTTACCTAAACTGATGCGTGGAGCTGAGTCAGTTAGGTCAAGAATATTTTTATAATCATTATGTAATAAAATATTCCAGACTATGTATTGTAACGAATTTACTGCGAATTCGATGTATTATGTCCAATAATAGTAGTTTGTACTTCAGCAAGTGCTCAGTTGTCAACTAGTTGACTGCCACAGTGTCGCCAGGCATGCTTCGGCCGTGTGAGAGTGTGAGAGCCGACACATTTGTACTACAAGTACATTAGCGCTATCTGCGTGTCCCATCGCGGACCATCCCGGCTCCTAATTTAAGAGCAATATCAATTTCGTGTGTCGCCGGCCTGAGAGAGGGGCCAGGGGGGAGGAGTGCGCGGGCGCCGGCGCTATGTGACACACGGGACGCGGAACACACCGGGACAGAGCGCGACATTCCGCACACGTCACACCGTGCTGGCTGGACTACATGACACTGCGAGAGATTCATGCAATGTGTAGATACATTTGAACATTCCAGTTTATGTCCATTCATACTGAAAATACGTATGATTATTATTCATCATGAATAACTACGTGATTTGGAATAAAAACAAATGATAAAAGTATATCATTGTCCAATTTAGGTATTTTCACAACGTTTTGTAAAAGTAGGTAATTGTTAATACGCCGTAATATCAGAATCTACCTAGATATGGTGTCGCACGGTAACGGCCCCGGTACGTGCAGTGTCCGCGCGGCCGGTGTGTCGCCGGCCGGCGGTGTCTGTGTCGCGCCGCCTCAAAAGCCTTTCCGTGTTCCGCGCGCACCCCCACCCCCGCGCCCGCGCGCCCCCGCCCCGAACTCGCCCGCGGCTGCACTTCCGCCGCGCCGCAATTAAACCCGTCGATAAATTTCCAAATTTAATCAAACGACTGCGTCGCGACTAACGCACAGAGCGGGCTCGGGACAGACCCAGTGCCAGCCTGCCAGCCGACTGTCGCCTGCCTCGAGCTCATGTGATGTATGAGGAGAACTTTGCGGTGCTTTGTCAATCGGCAATGTTTTGCCTCAACTGGGGCATACCTTTTTAGCTGATACTTCCAAAAGATTTTGATTCTCACTAAACTTGATAATCTAAGAAGATCAAAAGTCGTCAGGAACGATACACTAGAACCGAAATCCAAAGACAAATGAAAAAAACCAACCAGCACTGGACTCGCACTGCCTCTCGCATGGGCATGTGTCCCAAGTCCCAATGTGCAACGTGCCACGGTGGAAACATTATAGGCTGATTATGCCAACCGAATAAGTTCATCGATTCTTACTTAGTAAGGGTGCGAGCTAAAGTGCTGCTTTTGTTATGACATTGTTTCAAATCAAGCAAAGGGAATCTCAAAAGAATCGAAATATATCTCAAATCAAAGCTCACACGAAATAAAGTTAAATACTAAGTTCTCCAATTCATACTATTGCGACTTGTGCCAAAATCGTTGTAGACCGGAGTTAGGGCCAATTGAAAATGTTGCAATTTCTTGCATTTTGTCAAGGATTTGACCAAACAGTCATTGGTTTTTAAAGTAGATCATGTTGAAAACATTGTGCGCAAGAAAACCCACAGTAATCAATCCGAGCTAGGCTGGTGGTCCTAGAATCGACTAAAGTCTAATAAGGCAGTGCAACATGTTCAACTAGGCTTATTATTAGTTCGATTGTTCGATCAAATCTTTGGCAAAATCCAGTAAAAGGCAACATATTTGAAGTAGCTCTATTTCTGTTCTCCGGCGACTTTGGTACTTGTTGTAATGAAGTGTAGTCCTAATAGTGAGCTACATTTGAGATATATTTCATTTCTGTTGGCTTTACGCCCAGCTTTCTTAGAAAATTGCCCATGGTCCTTTAGCACGAAACAAAAACAGTTATTTATTACAAATGTATAGGTAGAGCATTAACTGTTTTACTAGCTACCTATAGGTTATTACTTAAGTACGACAAGTTTCTGATCAAAAATATTTTCTATTTAAGAATGCCTTCTTATATCCTTACGTATCCTTACTAAAATTAACTATGTATGTACATACTTACAATTTACCGACCAACTGTTATAACTATAAGGATAACAAATAAAATAAACAAAGTATTGCAAGATCAAGTTTTCCTCATGAAATATTAAATTCTATGAAAGGCAAAGTGAGTACGTCGGCAGATAATGGGTGATTCAAACGACGGGAATACTTACATTGAAGTTTAGATCAATGTAAACAATTAGCGGAAAATGTGTGGAGTTTACCTTAAACTAGGCTCGTCTGATTAATGTGTTTAACGCGAAGCTTCACCAGGCACGGCTACACGTGGTAGAGGCACTAACTACTGTGCACTGTGGCACAATGCGTCTCACCAAAGCCTGGATTTTCACACTGGGTACAATCTGTGAACTCCTAGTGTCCTAAGGTTAAAAAAAAATCGGACAATCGGAATAAAAGGTTTTTTAGTTGATAAAATACGATAGGAACACTATTCTGGTTAGTGCAATATTTTGCCCACAAATAAACTTTTAACATAATCGAGGGGTGAAAGGCTATTTGGTTTAAGCGACATTTTTGCAACTTTACAGGAGAGCCATTTAAAGTTTAAAATTTCCGAAAAAAAATCATAACAAAAAAACTTCTTCAGCTATTGGAATGGAATAAACTTAATTTAAATTAATTTGAAAACGTCGAGGTGTTGATGCTTATACTATATAAAACGGACCTTTAATTAAGAAGATAAATGTCGCTTAATACGAATTGCCTTAAGCCACTATTTTTCAGGGAACGGAAAAAAGATTTCAGTGACTTCATAACTACAATTGGCTACAGGAAAAAAATACTAAGCGACTCTGCAGTATATTTTCAGAATAAGCCAAACAGCATGAAGTGATGCAGCCCAAAATTAACTGTAGCAAGCTATTTATCTCACCTGCCAATTGAGATTAAATTGACTGACTGGCTAATTCACTTAAGTAACATAATAGTATTGAAAATGTAACGTTGGATGTAACATTTTAAGCGTCTAATATCAGTCAATGGCTGTTGAAACAACCTGAATATACCGCTATCACCGAAAATTTCAGGTGCTGATATTGAATAAATAAAGAAATACACAGAATCAGTTCAAGTATTTATTAAGTCACGTAATAATAATAAAGTAGAACGACCGCAGGGAGGTATGGCAGAGTAAGGAGCTCCACGGACGCTTTTTCCGGGCCCTTCATGGGCCCGATGTAGACCTATCAGCGTCCGTAGCCTGGCTACGTTCCGGCGATCTCTTTGGAGAAACCGAAGGTTTTGTCTGTGCAATTATGGATGAAGTTATGATGACGAATAACTACCGGAGATTTATTGTGAAGGACGGCACGGTTGACATATGTCGGGCATGCCGCCGTCGGGCGAATCAATTCGTCACATTATCTCCGGGTGTTCTCGTCTAGCTAACGGAGAGTACTTACATAGACACAACCTTGTAGCCAGGATTATCCATCAGCAACTTGCTCTAAAATACATCCTTGTGGAATCGGAAGTGCCGTACTATAGGTATGTGCCCGACTCAGTTCTCGAAAATGGCAATATCACACTGTACTGGGATCAATCCATCATCACTGACAGGACTATTGTGGCCAACAAACCTGATATAGTGGTGGTGGATCGATCAGAGCGGCGCGCAATGATTGTTGACATAACGGTCCCGCATGACGGGAACCTCGTGAAAGCCGAGAAAGATAAGCAAATCAAGTATCTTGACTTGGCTCGCGAGGTTGTCGACATGTGGGAAGTGGACTCGGCGATCATTGTGCCGATAGTTATTTCAGCCAATGGCTTAATTGCCAAGAGCCTCGACCAATACCTGAGGAGGCTCTCGTTAGGCAGCTGGATCAAGGGCTTGATTCAGAAAGCGGTACTCCTGGACACGGCTCGTATTGTTAGGAGGTTTCTCTCTCTGGAGCCCTGACCGCCGGTAGCTTGGACCCTGTTCCCGATACCGGTGGGCTACTATTTTTATATTTTTAAATGTTTTTTTTTTTTTTTTGTAAGAAATATTTAAAAATGTAACTTTATGAAGAAAAAATGAATAAAGTAGAAGACGTAGCTCGTGCAGTCCGTCCGTTACCAAACTGGAAATCCCCAGGACCGGACGGGCTGCACAACTTTTAGATCAAATGGTTCCAAAGATCGCATGCTCGCCTGGCTTCCCTGTTCCAGTCAGCCTTAGAGTCAGGGACGCTGCCCGAGTTCCTGACAACAGGTATAACCCACCTGCTCCATAAATCGGGTAGTACTGCGGAACCCACAAATTATAGACCAATTACCTGTCTACCAACAGTCTATAAAGTTCTTACATCCATTTTGAGAGCTAAAATTAGCAATCACATTGACGAAAATTCTATCATGTCCGCTTCTCAAAATGGATGTAGGAATGGGTCCCGCGGTACTAAGGAGCTGCTCCTCATTGATATGGCCATAAGCCAACAAGTTCGCCGTTCCCGGAGAGATCTGTCGACATGTTGGATAGACTTTAAGAAGGCCTATGACTCGGTGCCACATACATGGCTCATGAGGGTGCTTGTATAAAGTGGATGCAACTCTGCGCACCTTCTTGATGTCATGTATGGGGCAATGGAGGACAGTCCTTCACTATCCAGGATGTCGGCAAATCCAGAGGAATAGCGCGCCGATAAGGATTGCGAGGTATATTTCAGGGCGATAGTTTGAGTCTACTTTGGTTCTGCTTAGCCTTGAATCCTCTTAGCACGCTGCTAGAGGATTCAGGTCTAGGCTATCGGTTGAGGAGAGGTGGTCAGGTTATATCTCACGTCCTTTACATGGACGACCTGAAACTCTTTGCCCCCAACGATTTGCAACTGATGGAGCTACTGAAGGTAACTGAAACTTTCAGTAGCGCCATCAGGATGGAATTTGGTGTGGACAAATGTGCGGTCATGCATGTAAAGCGAGGGGAGATTGTGGAATCTGTGGGAAACCAATTCTCGGATTCCATAAATCTTATATCCCTTTCAGCAACCGAAACCTACAAGTATTTGAGTAAGTCGGAAGCGCTGGGCATCAATGTAGCTGACATGAAGCAATCGTTGCAGGAATCGCTTCTTTGGCCGCCTGAGATAAGTATTTAATAGTCTTTTATCAGGCGGAAACAAGGTGCGTGCCTTCAACGGTTGGGTCATGCCGGTTTTGATGTACTCTTTCGGCATACTCAAATGGACACAAACAGAACTAGACGCCCTGGATCGGAAGGTCCGTACATTGTTGACGACATATCGAATGCATCACCCACGATCTTCGGTTATGAGACTGTATATCCCGCGGAGGTGCGGAGGTCGAGGCTTTTTAAACGCTAAGACTCTCCACAATCGCGAGATATGCAGTCTCAGGGAATTTTTCCTAGAAACCGACGTGGGGATGCATCGGGATGTGGTCGCGGTGGACAAGGGCCTCACCCCGCTCTCCTTGGCTAAAGAGAACTGGCGCAAACCTGTAGTACTTGACACTAACGATCGCAGGGAGGTATGGCAGAGTAAAGAGCTCCACGGACGCTTTTTCCGGGCCCTGCATGGGCCCGATATAGACCTATCAGCGTCCGTAGCCTGGCTACGTTTTGGCGACCTCTTCGGAGAAACCGAAGGTTTTGTCTGCGCAATTATGGATGAAGTTATGATGACGAATAACTACCGGAGATTTATTGTGAAGGACGGCACGGTTGACATATGTCGGGCATGCCACCGTCCGGGCGAATCAATTCGTCACATTATCTCCGGGTGTTCTCGTCTAGCTAACGGAGAGTACTTACATAGACACAACCTTGTAGCCAGGATTATCCATCAGCAACTTGCTCTAAAATACATCCTTGTGGAATCGGAAGTGCCGTACTATAGTGTATGTGCCCGACCCAGTTCTCGAAAATGGCAATATCACACTGTACTGGGATCAATCCATCATCACTGACAGGACTATTGTGGCCAACAAGCCTGATATAGTGGTGGTGGATCGATCAGAGCGGCGCGCAATGATTGTTGACATAACGGTCCCGCATGATGGGAACCTCGTGAAAGCCGAGAAAGATAAGCAAATCAAGTATCTTGACTTGGCTCACGAGGTTGTCAACATGTGGGAAGTGGACTCGGCAATCATTGTGCCGATAGTCGTTTCAGCCAATGGCTTAATTGCCAAGAGCCTCGACCAATACCTGAGGAGGCTCTCGTTAGGCAGCTGGATCAAGGGCTTGATTCAGAAAGCGGTACTCCTGGACACGGCTCGTATTTTTAGGAGGTTCCTCTCTCTGGAGCCCTGACCGCCGGTAGCTTGGACCCTGTTCCCGATACCGGTGGGCTACTATTCTTTATATTTTTAAATGTTTTTTTTTTATTTTGAATTTTATATAGGAATATTTAAAAATGTAATTAATAAGTTCGAAAAATAAATAAAGAAAATAAAGTAGAATTCTTGTACGAAACGTCTCAATGTAGGAACAATGTAAAAAAATAATAGGACCAAAATGTTTTAACGAACATGCAAAATACACACATCAAAAGTGTCTAGGGATCAAGCATTTTTATGCGGATTTCTTGAGATTGAGATGTGGCTTTGTAATAAATTTATGATTTTATAAATTTATATGGATCCTTTTTGGTGCATTTCATAATTTGAATCAGGAACTCTCAATCAAATTCGAGTAAAAGATGAAAATAAGCTGTCAATATTTTCCCTATAAAAACATACAACGCATTGAAGACATTATTAGTGCTACTGTTTCCCTACTACTGATTAAAACCAACGTTATTATGGAGCGGCGACGTCATTTAAGCAGGGAAGAAATGCTCAGAGCCGTGGGAATGATAGAAGCTGGTTCCCGGCAACGTACTGTGACTTTAGCTCTGAATACAAGTCAGAGTGTTATCAGTCGACTTTGGACACGTTACCGAAGCACTGGTACCGTGGCTGAGCGCCATGGAGGACGGTATCGCTGCACCACACGGAGACAAGACCGATACATTCAAATCTTAACTCGAAGAGCTCCAACAATAACCGCCATGATGTTAGCCGTGAGGCTTCATCACTCTTCAGGGAACTTAATTAGCGACCAAACAGTCAGAAACCGCTTGCATGAAGTGAACCTTCATTCCCGAAGACCGCTACGGGTACCACCTATAGCAATGCACAATCGTAGGATTCGATATCAATGGGCTCTTGAACACAGAAATTGGGCAGAAGAACAATGGCGTTTTGTGTGCTTTTCTGATGAGTCTCGTTTTGGTATGAGACCGGATACAAGACGTATACGACACTGGAGAACCCCTGGACGCCAACAGCGATTAAAATCCTGCCAGGAAGTCCATCCTTATAGTGGTGGAACCATCATGGTATGGGCGGGTATTTGGATCGGCGGAAGAACTGAGTTGATTTGGATCAGAGGCAACCTCAACGCTCAAATGTATGCTGAGACGATTGTATCAGACGTCATCGTTCCTCTACAAGTGCAAATCGGTCCCTTATTTCAGTTAATGCATGATAATGCACGACCGCACACCGCAAGAGTTGTAAGACAGACTCTCGCCGCAGCTAACATCAATGTCCTGCCCTGGCCTGCTCAGTCGCCAGACTTGAACCCGATTGAGCATGCATGGGATATGCTACAGAGAAGAGCTCTGCCGAATATGGAGGGTATCCAGTCGCAAGAAGACCTTTTTTTGTTGTTGCAACGAACATGGGCGGCCATTCCACAGCGTGATTTGGATGAACTCATTTTGAGTATGCCAAACCGATGTTCTTGTGTTGTTAGTGTTCGCGGTAGAAACACGGATTATTAATTGTTTAAGTTACCCAATAAAATTTTAAAGAAAACTGTTATATCAGTCTTTTTTTTGAACTTTAATGTTAGTGGTTCAAATGTCAAAAATCCCTTTATTAGGAAAATGGCAAATTTCTTTATTAATGCAAAGGTGACTTGGTTTATCGTTACTGTGACAAACGAAAACACTTTATTTGCTGAATCCTTAAAGAAAATTTTAATTAATATCAATCAGGAGAAAAGTTATTGCAAAAATATATGTTGATCCCTAGATACTTTTGATGTGTGTAGCTAAAACAAAACGGCTATTTAGTTTAAGAAGCACCCTAGGTAGAAAATAGATGCAGCTGAAAGAGCTTAAGCGACACTCCATGTCGTATTTTGTTTACGGACAAATGATTTAAGCGACATCACGACATGTAAATCGTGGAAATCAAAATGATTTAAGTCACATGTTAATAAAAAATAGAAACAAGAAAAACGCTTTAACCGATATTGAATCTTTTATCTGAGAAAGGCCTACTGATTTATGTCTCGGTTCTTTAAATCATTGTATAGTTCAAGTACACTACTAAAAAATTAATGCAAAAACGACGTCAGATAATACACTGCCACTTTGGAAACAACCCAAAAATAGAGTTGTTTGAAGCGCCAAAAAAGTGCTCAGATTTAAATGAATCCGGCATCATTGTATATAACTCAATATCGCCCAAGATGTCACTTAAACCAAATAGCCTTTCACCCCTCGATTATGATCATGTCGGTAATCCTCGTGTCGCTGGTGCACATTGTATTTTTGCCCTCAAGGTACGCCACTTCGTTGGCTGCACGTTTTGGGGCCCAGAGGGGCTATCATCCCTAATTGTTTGGTAGAGGTGCCCCTATAGACCCACACTTCGCCAGTTATGTTGATCAACCGGGCACAAATCCACCAACCTTAAGTGATTACTTTCAAGAAAACCACAGTCCCAACGGGCACGGGTAGGAATTTGTATCTGGTACTTTTTAATAAACCGCTGGGTTTATAAATAGTAATGATGTCACGTTTCGGACTGGATGATCACAACAACGTTGGTGACAGTATCACGAGTAGCCAGTGAACACGCATAGCGGTGTGTGGAGTGGTGTGGACAAAGACGCATATCTCGCGATAGCCGGCTACATCCGACGGGCGGTGACCGCAACCGCAGTGACGGCAGTGATATCCAAGGTAACTTGTGTACTTATCCTCATAGCTAGCACATCGCTAAAATGTCACATTTTGCTTTGAGTATAACGCGCGTCAATCAGATCTGTTCATTGTTTTCCAAGAATTGATAAAATGAGACCTACTTGTGGTTTTAGGAACGGACTGATCGTTTACTAAATTGTTACAAGTAGTTTCAAGTAATGCCTGCATCTAGTTTATTTGACACTTTATCATTGTGCCCTTACTGTAGTGTATTAGGTCCCTTGAATAGGCAAAATACTCACCGTCCACCTACGTACCTACCTACCTTGGTAATGTAAGTGAAGTTAAAATTAATCTTATTACAATAATATTCTTATGTAAGTAGATTTGTGTATTTGCGAGCCTAACGAACTAATTGTAATTAATTATGTCATGATGAGTATGACTAAGTATTATTATCGGCCTAAACGTACGTTTACCTAAAATGATCAGTGAAGCTGCGGTCAAACCGGTGTGTAGTACGTACGGACTGCGGAGCAGACTCCTAGGTTGACAGATAGTATCCCAACCCAACTGAACGGTCTGCCAGCGTCCAATCCTCAATCTGTCCGTTGGTAGTCGTAAAAAAAGACAGTAATTAACTAATCATATTTATTATTTTCGTAACGATGATCATTACAACAATGCCGCGGTCTCCGGTCGCCGGTCGCGGTCGCGGTCGCGGTCGCGGCGCTACATCGGCTACTAATTGCTGCGCCTGTGCCGCTCTCACACATTTTTTTCTTACCGACATACGGCGAGAATGCTTTTATTCCTAAGACGCGGGACCTGTTAATGTGTTAATCCACTCAGATCGCCTTGTTTCTCTGTTATTAATAGCCAACAAACAGTCGTGCTGCGTCTCGCTCGCTCGCACCAGCGCCGCTTGCGACAGACACGAGCGACCCACACACACACGCACATACGCGCGACTCATAATTTTGAATTATTAATAAGCGCAGCTCGGAAGGTTCCGTGTGGTCAGCGTAACCCGTCGGGCTCATTTTTCGGGAGACTTATCGACGCATCTCCAGTAGTACGTAGTGAGTCATTAGTAAGGGATGGCTGCGCACTGGTGGAGGCCCACAGTGCACAGTGGGACACAGCTGGGCACAGTGGGGCACTGCGCCGCTGTCACACGCAATACTGACGTAAATACTTCGTAACAATAGCATTCCAGGCGAGGACATCTGATGAGCGATAAAAAAGCTTTTAGCTAACGACCTTACCAACGGGACATGAACAACCACTACAACAAATAAGTAAATGTCTTTCCACTAAAACAATCTTGTCGAAAGTTTATATTAATGAATACGTACTCAAACTCAATTGATTGCATACCAGTTCACCACAGTTTACCTCAGCTACCAGTACCAGTTCACCACTCAGCTCACCACTTCCCATAAAGTTCACCTCATTACTTCGCTTAAAGTTCAGAAAAGCCCTCAGATGTCAGAAGCTACCGTTGTGAGGATTTATGTGCGTGGACGTGGCTGGTGTAGTAAGTAGGTGAATGGTACGCAGTGCGACACGCAGGCTGGCTCGGCCGCGCGACTGCCCGCGAGTGTCGCTCGCAAATCTGTCGCAGCGCTGTCGATGTCGCCGAATGCGGTGTGTGCCGAGTGGCCGCGTCGCTTTCTCACAGAAACCCGCGCCCTAATTAATTACCTCTACATCGAGAGCTACAAAAAAACAAAACTTGTCGCGGCTTAAGAGCGGCGGCGCCAGAGAGAGGTCCCGGCGCCGGCGGGGTGCGGGGTGCAGGGCGCGGGGCGCCGGAGGCGCGGTGCGAGGGGGCGGGACAGGCGCCACTCGCTTGGGAAACTGTCCCCGACGCACTATGCTACAGGCCCATCGCCTCACATTCGGAAATCTGTCCTCTGCTTACTATCCACTCTTATCACAATATGAATAATAAAATACGAGTTATCGAGCCGTCTGCCGCTCCTCCAGTCACCACTAATACGTGAAGCTTCTAATGAACTTCGCTATAAATATCACATTAAGTTCCGGAGCTGAGATAGCTCCGCTCCGACCCTCACCGCTCCGCTCCGCTCCTGATGCGCAGGATAAGAATTTTATAACATGTTCTCTCGGTTTACAGCCTGCCATTAATGGCTCCAAATAACACTGGTTAACATTTAACTGAACAAGTGAACACCCATTATACTTAGGAGTATACTAAACTGGTTAAAGTTCCCGCAAGAAGGGAAAGCTACCACTCAGTACGTGCAGGAGTGAGTGCTGAGAGGAAGCCGGGCGGACGCGCGCCGGGCTGCCGGGCAGAGGGCGTGGTTATCGTTTTGTAACTTTATGGCCTAGAGCTCATTAACCGCTGTGCATTCATGTAAGTAATCAAATAAGCAGGTATTGCAAAGCTCGCGAATCCCACAGCTGCCTGAAGTTCGTGTAGCGTAGTCAGCACTAATGACCGGGGGGTCGTGGGGTGGTGGGGGGAGGAGGGGAGGTCGCACGTGATATGCTAATGTGTGAGCGACAGATGTCGCGCGTGTTGGACAAGTTGTCGCGATAGTGCGCGCATTGTGTGCCCGCGCCGACACATCCGCGCATTGTCCGACTGCTGATGTGTTGTCGGATCGCTACACTTAGCTGTGAGCCACACAGCTAGGTGACGTGCTAGCAGCGGGCCAACGCATAGTGCCACTATGGCAATGGCCTCACTGACGCATGGTGTCACGGTGCATGACTATTTTATAATTGTTCCAGCTACGCTACTGACCAAGCGTGGCTCTTAGCTGTAAGGCTTCGGCGTCAGTCAGCCACACTTGCAAACTATATTTGATACTAATTGTAATATTTCACCGGTGGGTTTTTCCGAATCATCATCATCATATTTCTAGCCTTTTCCCAACTATCATAGGGTCGGTTTCCATTGTAACAGGATACAACTAAATACAAGTTTTTTGCTCGGAGCGACTGTCTATCTGACCTCCACAACCTCCAGTTTCTAACTTTGCTGATATAGTACTTGTAAGTCATGGAGTTTTATTATTTATGGGTATACACTATACAGTGAATGTATACGCGCCCATTATCACGTGAACTATGGGAGTGATAAGATACGACGTAGCATCCCAGACTCATGTGCTGCACTGGAGCACCACACCGCTAACTGTAACACCGACCGGTGTCGTACTAAAAAGCCAAGACGGACAGATTAGACCGATTCTTGAATACGCTTGGTAATGTTCGTTAGTGGACTACATACATAAATGAGTTAGGTATAGTATAATAATAAAGCCGTCGGCATTCTATAGGGGCAATTCGCTCTAAACAAATAAGTAACCGCCATGTTTTCTGTCTTTTTGATCACATCGGTGTCACCGTGTGGTAGGAGTGTCCCGCGCTCCGTCAGCCAGTCAAACCGAACTGCTGCTAGTTAATATGCGCATAATGTCGCACGGCGCACGGCGCGGGGCCTCGCGCGCGCCAGACAATGTCTTTGTTTTTATACACTTTATCGAAGGACAAGTTCGTTAAACTGTGGAGATAAGTGAAACAGCACTCGCGCTCTAAATTCCATACCTATCGTTTACTTTGAAAAAAAGCCATTTCCCTCGGAATTGCATCCGGTGTCTACTCATTGGACATCAAAACCTGCTACAGACATAAGTTATATTCATCTCGCGATGATAAAAATTTAGTACGTACAGGTGAGAAGCTATTCACATAGAATGCGTGTCTGCCCGGCCATGATGTGGTGAGCTCGTCGGCGGGTGTCCAATGGCGGCGCGCTGGACCGCGGGCGCGTACCGCGGGCTCCCGACGGCGCCGCCATTGGCCGCGGCGCAGTCACTGACCACGACACGCGGCACCAACGTCGAACCGGTCGCGCGTACACTGACACTACAAGCAGTACTGCTCGTGTGACTACAAACTGTACTTGTATAGACAATCATTATATTCACTTGGAGCATCGCACGCCGGTACGAGCCACACACTTGTGCAGCAATTAAGACTCAGATTACGTGGAAATATCGACAGAAATCTGCGTTTGATAGAGTTAATTAAGTGCAGATTTAAAAGATGTTTGTAATCCGTGCTCGGTGTAATGACCGTAAAGATACTATAAGGCTCAAGTCGGCTGATACCAACGCAGCGGGTGCTCCACAATATCTCGCACGATATCATAATTCTGAGCGTATAGCCCTCGCTGTGATACTCGTATAATCGCGAGCATGAATCAATAATGTGTTACTTTTGTTTACGAGAGGTAGTGGTCGGTGGTGGTCACCCCGCGGGCCATAAACATGTCAGTCCGCGGGTCACGCGCGGCCACCCCGCCCCGCCCGCCGCGCGCCGCACCGCGCCGGGGCGGGGCACAGCTGGGCGGGGCGGAGGCTCTACACATTTCCCGGAGGGCGGCCCTGTCCCGCGAGCCCGCCGGTCCCGCCGGTCCCGCCTCGCTAACACGTTTTTCCTTTTGCTCGTTTGGGATGCTTTTAGTAGTTGTACATTTTATTTTGGTTTCGTAATGATTGTAAGCTTGAATGTCGAGCGCGCACAACACCGTCGTTAACCGCGACCAGCGTCCTTTTATGTAAATGATTTAATTGTTACGTTAAAGGTTTTAACTGTAAGCACTTTGAACACGAAACTACAGATTTTTCGTAACTCCTAATGGAAGTGAAACTCGCTGCAAATATGTACCTTCATAAGTATGACGATAGCAGTCAGTATGTTCGTAATGCTGACTGTATAACGCACTAGGCGCTAGTTCCTGCACTCACAGGCAACGGTACGTCCAAGGTATAATAACAATTAAAGATTGACTGTGCCTTTATTTTATAGCATTAAGCGCGGTTTTCGTATGAATTATGAATTTCGTACAATGTTGGGCCACAAAGGGGATGAATGAAAGGAAAATACATGTGGCTGAGATAAGAATGCTAAGGGGGATATGTGGTGTAACGCGAATGCATAAAATAAGAAATGAGTACATAAGAGGAAGTCTGAAAGTGGCGCCGGTGACTGAAAAGTTGTGTGGTAGTCGGTTGTCGTTGTATGGGCATAATGATATGGAGGAATGAGGAAAATTTCGTGAGAAAAGTTTAGAGTATGAATGTGGATGGCTATAAGATCCATCGTATCGATGGATGGACTGTGTGAAGGATGATATGGCGAGAAAGTGGGTGTCTGCTGAGATGACGAGTAATAGAGAAGGATTTTTCACCAACTGGACACAAGATATTGGACGCACGTGTGTTCAGTTGGTGAAACTCAAAATTAGTATGACTTATTATTTCGTAATCTGGACACGCTAAGATTTTACACGCGCCAAATGGACACCCGTTCGCATATAGAGAAGTATGGAAGGAGAAGACATGCTGCGCCGACCCCAAATAAATTGGGATAAGGGCAGGAGAATGATGATGATGATGGCGGGCGGTTTTCGTAATTCAAAACTTCAAGAGACACATGCAGGCATGACATGCGGCTCACCGTTCATACTAACAGTACCTAGATAAAAAATAATTCAAAACTACGATAGAATCAAGGAACACTAAGTTGGTATTCTACCAACACTACCCACATCTTTAGTGGTAGGTACAACTTACCATACAATTTAAGCAACTGGGAATATTTTAAACAGAAAATACTTGACCGGGGACCGTTCCTAGCCGGTAAGACTGTAGAACCGCCTCGCTCGTGGACTGTCGTCGTCGTACGTTCTGCCGCTCTAACATTCATGATCGTGGTCGCTCTGCCCCGTGGCTCCGACCCTCTTATCACCAGCGCGCCTCCAGGGCTCTAACGCGGGTGCGCTCGTTAATTAATATGAGCATAAATCAAGTCGCTTGTCACGAATAAATCTTACAATTATTTAAGTAATTAGCTTAAAATAATAGACGTACGTTTGTCGGACGAAGTGTAGGCGTTATGAAGATCAGTCATAAACCAACCGCACTAGTCAAAAAATAGCTTTTTATGTTAATAAACTTCAATGTGATGTAGTGTTTAAGACACCTTGATCACAGCACGAAGCCGCGCGCCGCCAGCTCGGCAGGGCGCCATTAAAATTTTACAGCTTTCCAAATTATTCGACATTTTGATAGAAACCAGTGCCGCTGTCCGTTCAGGAGAGACATTCATAATTAATTAGGTATTTAAAATTTAAACATTCAGCTAATTAATATTAAAGAACTAAAATATCACAAATCACCCACTTAGTAAGAGTAGTTAGGCGGGTATAGATACCCACACTCCTGCACACATCCTGCACGTGTAGGATTAAACTTACAGAACCCGTTACCTTGAATTCTGGGCACTTTTCCTTAACTACTTATACCTATGTACATGTATGTTGTTAGTTTTGCCTCTTTTTGAGAACTGAAGGTACCCACCGCAGCCCAAAGGGCTCCTGTCTGAAACTTTCCAAAATCAGTTTCAACGTTCTCACTTTCCTACCTACTCAACTATCAAGTTTAGTTTCCGTGCAGGATATGTTTGGTGGACAGACCTCTGGGTTGGGCTCCAGCCAGAGGTTTACGTTACATAACCTGAATCGATTTGGATCTACCGTTGCGGGCACGGTACCAACCCTAATGAGGTCGATAGTCTGATTTTATTTTATTTCGTAAGGGAAAACTAACTTAAATGCAAAAAAATAAGTTAAACCTAATCCCAAATTTACCCTAGCTTTAATAAAATCTAATTTGCTTTTAAGATATAAAAGTTTAATTAAAATCGGTTGTGTAGTTTAGAGTGTAGATATGAGATGTACAAACATACACACTTTTGTAACTTTCATGAGCAAACAGACTAACATTTAAGAGGTTTATTAATTTACCACTGTTTTACCACATTTACTTTCGAGCCTGTCGCCAAGTAGCTTCTAATCTGTACTATATGTTTATAAGAAAACCTACCCTATCGGAGGATGGGTGTACAAATTTTCGACCTCACTTTGCTCGTTCTTGCGTTCTATGGTCACTATAATAATTATTCTCAATCTTTTATGCATAAGAGGACAACCTGTATGGTAAAAAAAAATTAACGAACTTTGTACAAATGCAATGTGTCGATGGCAATGTGTTGTTGGGTGATTTTCGACCACAACCTTTTTTGAGGGCTGCATCCACTCCTGTTTACTGTCGGCATATTTTTCGTAAATGAAAATCGATTCCTAATAGTCATTTAGATTCCTAGGAATTACTGCTAGTTTGAGGTAAAACGTGTCGATTAAAATAAAAGGAATTCATCTAAATTTCTTAAGGTATGGTGCTGTAATTCAGTCTGTAAATTTTTCGTTTCCTGCTTTGTCTCAAGTGTTATCGTACGAAGACCCCGTAGTATCCAATGTTCATCATTACTAATACTTTCGGAAGCCCTTGAGCCATGAAAAGATTTCCCAATTGTCCATTGAGTTTCTTGCTCATTCTTCTCCACAGAGATAAGAGAGGCTGGGGATTGGGCAACTACAGTACTTTGACAGTTATTTAGCCTTGTGACTGGGACTGTAGCTTCATATTGTTGTTTTGACTGTAAAAAGTGACTGTAATGATCTGTTAGAAATAAATGTTTTGAGTTCGAGCCGGTTCTAGCTCGAGATGTACCCATTAGAGTGCGTAAGGTATTAAATGAGCAATCCTTTTTACTTATATACCCAATGGTATATAAGTAAAAAGACAATTCTGAAATGCCCGATGAGGTGAACGATAAAGCTTTTAGTGGCTAAGTGGATAGGTGACTGACTACCCTAGTCACAAAGAAAACACTTTTGAAAAAGGAGAAGTAGTTTCTTCTGTCTATACGTAGGGCTCTCCGGCGCTATCATTAGGTTCTCACCCATTAAAACAAAGACGCGATAAAATCAATGACGACATCGCTCGTCAATTTAATGAAGTCGTTGTTTAATGTGGAACGGTGTTTGTGACCCTGTCAGTAGGCAGTGGGTAGCGCCGCCGGGCGCCGCGCCGGGCCGGCATGCGGCCGCACCGCTACTCTCGCCGGCGCCCCACGCCTATATTTCAGGACTTTATCTAATCTCGACCTGAGGGATGCGCCCCCCGACCCCTGCCCTCCCCCGGGCGCTGTCGTTACTCCGTCACCGACAGATGTCGGTAATAACGCGTCGCTGCGCACGCGCCGCCGCACTTTTTGCCATCAACTATTAATGGGTGTATCACGAGGCTCCGATGTGGGGGATAAGCGAGATAAACGGGTGTCAATAGATAATGTCGCCCTAATTATTTGGTGTCCCAATTCTTATAATTTGGTCCTGATGGTGAAAACATGTCATCGTGTAACGTGCTGACCTTATGTCGCTGACTTTGAGTTGTCAGTAAATTCTTGACCTTTTACAAGTGCCTGTAAAATCCGGTAAAAATATTGAATTGGCTTTATGTACGATTGACGAACATTTCGGCTGAAACCCTAAGAACGAACTACTTACTGCTTACTTACAATAGTTACAACGCGTAGCACTTGTAGCGGCCATAGACTCATATCAGAACCAGAACCTATCTTTACCTACATTTTAAAGAGATTCATCTTCATCATTCTCATGCCGTCATCCCAATAGAGTGTATGTAAGATATAGAATATCCTGTGCCGTCCGAAAATAAATTGGCATTAATAATGCCAGGAGGACGATGTTGATGATGAATTACAATTAGGAATTACGAGTCTGTATTTGTGCCCAGTTTATAGCAAGTTATCCATCCTTATTACATGAGATGATGGGATTCAAACAAAACCGACGAAGTGTGGATAGTCCTATCTAATACCTGCTCTTCTGCTTAACCTTTCGCTGGAAGTAGGAGTAATGTTAAGATATTAAGTGTTACTTCAATATACGTAATGATGTTCGTATCGCAGCCTAGATCTAGGAGCGACCCAGTCGACATTGACATCAGGAACTAACTACTTGTAGCTCATTACAATTCTATGTTTATCACACAAAATTATAGGTAACTACGCGATGGACACATGTGGAATAAAACTTAGGACAGCTAAGTTTTAATAGACTACACACAACATGGCAAGTCGGTTTCAGCGAAAGAGTAGAACTAGCAGGCAACGCCCTTATTCGTATACCCTACGAGGATACGGGAACGGCTCTGATTTCTTTAGAGACAGTTCATTCAGATTGCTGTAGGATTTTATTATTTAATTGATTTAGAGCACCACTTTTTAGAAACACCGACATATTTATAGTGACATTTATTCAGATACATAATCACCCGGTTGTGGCGTAGTTACGAGCTACGTGTGAAGTCTCCCCACGGCGTCGTTTGGTAGGATCGTTACACAACGTTGCAGTAATTTGCACATGCAGCACATGTTACGCTGGCTGTGTTTTTTGTGGTCCGTGTAAAAAGCATGGCTTGTTGAGTGCGTGCAGGTGCGGCCACTTGCGGCCACTTGAGCGCACATGTCGGTGGGAACCCGCGGCCGAGCCCCGCGACACCGCGACACTGCCGCATGCTGGGCCTCTCACAGCTACCGTGATGTATGGTGATGGCGCTCTTTTTGTTCACTTGTCCTCCACTTCAGACACAGTAATATGAACGTTATGCGCTTTTGATTGGTAGTTTCACCTCCCAAAAATACACCTTAATTTCCACTTCAAAATTGCTGTTTATATTTATTTATGTTTTTGATAATTAGGAGTACCTACCTAGTTCCACTTTATTTTCATATACCTAGACAAGGCTGATTGGCACGTAATAAAATGCTCATTAAATTCCAGTATTCTCGTTCAACCTTCAATATCAATTTTGTAAGTTTTACGAGCTTTATCTGATCTTATGTAGATATCGAATGTTATAGTAAGATTATCTATGCTAATGAAGATATTACAATTTCTATGAATATATCTTAGCTCGTTCGTCAAGGTTGTGGCGGAGTGGTTCGCGCCTGCTCCTCCGCCGTGCCGCACTCAGCTACTTCATACAGACCAAAACAATAACGCATTACTCTACAAGTTACTTCGCGATACATCAAACGAAAATAGACGAACGCATTCACAGTCACACAAATAAACAAACCAGATGTAACATGTAATATAGGAAAACAGGGGGGGTAGCTAATAGCCACGTAATGAACAATGATTGATTATCGAATGTGATGCGTGGCGCGCGCGTGGCGGCGGCGTGGCGGCAACGTGGCGGCGGCGTGGTGGCGGCGGCCGGCGCGGTGGCGCCAGACGACTCAAGTGGTTCTATAAGCGTACAGCGGGCTGTTGGCCTAGGTCGGACATCAAGCAGATCACTAACTGATCTCTGCGCGATGCTCCGTGTTATACAAATGTAGATAGCTCGCCTTGCTCCTGTATCGCGTCATCTGGCTGCAAATAACAGGTATCTTAACATCTGGCGCCCGCCGCTGGCTCATTGACAAATTATAACATTGCATTACACCTTGGAAAGCTTTACAGTTTGATTATCCCGTTCTGGGCGATTTGCCAATCTCAAAAGATATCTAATTCAACAATAACGTACAACTATCGTTCATAGATATAGGGTATCAAGATCTTTCCAGAAGCTCGTGGATTAGTTAATTAGTTGTCATCTTGCCATTTCGTTTTTAAAATTTCTATTATGTGTTGTCTAATTGGTGTTGCAGACATCTGCCAGTCAGAAAACACTAGAGTAGATCCTATCATCTTGGTGTCGGTACACCACACCACTCCATGTTATGTCATTGTCTGTCAGCAGCCTATACTGTTGTCTGTTAACATGAAATACTTCGTGTTTCTGAATGACGGTATCCAAACAATTATTATTATATTCCAATGCACATCAACACCGTCACTAGTTATGTTACTTACTGCCAGCACTATTATATCTACTATCTTATATTTAGCTATTATGTTGCAGTAGCTAATCTATTGCTCTGCGTAGACGCAGCACATCTCCGAAATACTCCTGTTATCAGGAGTACGCGACCTTTAAATCCACTCCCAATGTCCGGAGCACACTCCACTCCTCTGCTGGTCTATACATAGTATGTGTAGATATGTTGCAGTGCTCATCGATACACTTGTATTGTTCAGCAGTTTGACTCACAGCCCTAATATTACATCGTCAGCTATTTACAGCTCAATGATTATCTTTGCTTTGCCTCTAAAACTTTGATAAAGCCAGATATTTCTACACTTATTTCTACTTAAAATAATCTGAAATATCTGCATGAATGAAACCTATGAGACCCTGACCGAAGTATTTATATCGTAGACTTATAGAAAGTCTTCTCTTGCAAGTCTTTTGTGGAATGTATTTGAATGTGAATGAGGTCCATTCGCCCCGAGATCAGGAGTCGTCATTAAATCTGTATCAATGCCGCCTGCCGTTGGACACAAGTGACCACTTCTCTTATCTCTACAAAAAACATATCGAATCATCTCTCATTTCAAGTACTATCAACGTAGACTTAGTGCCTACCATACTGTTTCTTCTTTAACTTCAAGCGAGAGAGAGACGACAAAACTAATTTGCGTGTGATGGGTGCATTTAGTACAGTACCTCATAAAAGAGAACTAGTGTAGGATATTAAATCAAATCAAATCATTTATTGCAATCCATAATGTACACTTACAGGTGGTAAAAAACAAAAAGGTATAGAAACAATTATGGACCCTATCGGGCATAGCAAATTTTAAATAATCGGAGAGAGGAAGAGCGCTTTATTAATTTTCCTTGTTATTAGTTACATTTATTTTATATTTCCATTCATCTACTAATTATTTATAAAATTATAATTAATATTTATTTAATTATATTTAATATCGCTTATTTGTTTACTAGCTTAAAAATTGTTCATTATTATAAATTTAAATGTAGTATAACTATTAAGCATTATAATATCATTAATGTTTTTTTTTTTTGTTGTGCTTCTTGAATATCTGTTTTTCATAGTTATGTATTTTTATTGGGTTACCTATGTTTCATCGAAAAGAAATTGACAAATTATCACTTACCAAACAATTTTCCGCATAATTTCATTTGCCAAATTATTACTTCGCAAAAAATCTCTTCACAAACAATTTTAACGCAAACCTAATGTTTGGCAAGTGAACGTTTAAACAATAACTTGTTTACCAACTAGTACTTTTACCAATTCCAATTTATGTAGTCAAATATTTCAGTTGGAATAACGCATTTTACGCAAAATAAAATAAGGCAAATATTTAGTATCGTCAGTTTTAAATTTACCATTTCTATTCAATCAATTGCTTAGGTAATGGCAAAAAAAATGCATTTATGTGTCAGTTGCATAGAAACGCGTATGTTGCGTATATTAGATTTCGAAAAGGCAGCCATTTCAAGCATAAGATCTAACTTTGAAGACGTTTTATTACAAGAGTGTTTTTTCCACTTGGGACAAATTCTAAACAGGTAATATTAATATTAACTATTCTGGTAGTATTTTTTAGTTACAGGAATTTTTTAAATAATTAATCTCGTCTAACTAGTTCAGTTTCGGGAAGCCTTTTTTAGGTTTTTTTTATATTTCTTTCTATACATATAATCTAGTCGTTTCTGGCACTCGCCGCCCGCTGCCGCGGCACCGCTCGCTTCGCTCGCTCGTCTCGTGCGTAGGAGGTCACAGTTCTAACCTAACCTAACCATTTTTCTTTTAATAATTAATACCGTCTAACTAGTTTGGTTCTCGATAGCTTGCTAAAAATAATATATTTTTTCAGGAAGTCACAGTTCTTTTTTTTTTGAAAAATTGTTTGGGAAGTGATAATTTGTCAATTTCTTTTCGATGAAAAATAGGTCACCCTAAAATAAAATTGCATTTTTTAATTACATAATTCCCAAAAATCTTATTTTTGCCTTAATGTTTTTTTTGTCATAGCAAATCATTTGACCTAACGTTTATTGTCTAAAGATTGTTTGCTGTAATAAATCATTTGATTAAAGACTAAATGCCATAATGACATTATATTTGGTAATATTCTGCCAAGTAAAAATTTTACCAAATTTGAAAAAGTACGTACTTACTAAAATCATTCCAACAATTGCATTGGTATAAAAAAATGTTGCTAAAATCAAAATCAAAAATCAAAATCAAAGCATTTATTTCAAGTAGGCCAATTACAGGCACTTTTGAATTGTCGAAACAAAGACAGCAATAAAAAATGAAGCTACAGTCCCAGTCACAAGACATAATAACTGTGAAAGTACTGTAGTTGCCCATTCCAAAGCGTAGATCTCTATGGAGAAGAATGGGCAAGAAACTAACAACTAACATTTGTTTGGGTAGTGAAATTTTATCAAAATCTTTTCGGCAAAACGTCAGGCTCCCATTTTATTGAAATTATCCGTTAAATATTCTTGTAATGTGTAATACCTTTTTTAAATTAAGTATTGCTTTAATTTAGTTAAAAATATACTGGTTTTATTTTGTTGTTTTATGTCTTCTGTTAATTTATTGTATATTTTTATTGACATTGAATATGGACTAAATGAGTGTATTAGTTTTTAGTATAGCGACACCACGTTTCTTACTAAAATTAATATCGCTATAAAGTGTTCCATCCGAACTAAATTACAGTTAATGATTGTTAAACTGACGTCACTTAGGCAACGGGACATTTAGTAAAGACCCTAGTAATTACGAAGGAGCTACGCGCGCCACGCCCCGCGCCTGCGCCGGCGCCGCCCTTCGGCCGCAGCCGGTCGCACAGCCGGTCGCCGCAAGCCGGACCGCGGGAAATGCAATATAAATTCGATGCATAATTTTTCAGAGTCGGCTATAAATTGACGCAAATATAGCGAGCGGCCGTCCGTCCGGACGGACGCTAATGTATCGCGTAAATCAGCCGCTGTGCCGAGCCGACCAACCACGCTCCCGCCGCGGCCACCACGATCTCGACCGTACTGCCAAGATATAAGGTGAACTATTAGTGTGCACTCAGATAAATAATTAGTTTAGCACGGAACATTTGTAGCGTAGTTCAAGGGCAATAGCTCTAGAGGAGGTTGTTGGTATCTATGACGAACATCGGACGACGATGTTAAGGATAATGACGAGCTAATTAATACATTAGCGACCAGATAGCGATCCGCGCCCAACGGACAATGTTTTATAACTTCGTTTGTACTTAGCTGTTACGAGGCATTTCTGCTATACGACAAATATGTATATCATAATATTTTATTGATTTTTTTCCTTTTTGTTTGTTTACAATACACCTGCACATAATTATGCTGCTCCTGGTGTTTCTCGTGCCTCCACGTCTAATTATGAGTAATTAGTAAAAGTTGGCGAGTAGCTCTGTAATTACCGTGTCGGCCGCTTATCACTTATCTCGTCACAAAGAGGTCTCCGATGCTCCGCGGGACATGTAACATTACTGTGTCACCGATTCCTCAAGTATTACATGTTGCTGCAGCGGGTATTGTTTAAATTGCTGAAATGTATCGAAGACAATCATTATTAATGTAGGTAATTAAATGCTTCAAAAACATTTTTCTTCTCCGGTCATTGAAAGCGTCTTGCATTTACGGAAGTTATCTTTTAAATTGAAGCATGAAACTGAAAATCTATTATTATTGACTTCTCCGCGCCCTATATTCTAATTAAGCCAACGTGTGAAGAACTTCGAAAGGGTGGTGATTTAAGAGTGAGGTGTTAGTTAACCCCGCATTCCTGTCATCCTGTGAATTGTGTTGAGTAATAGCGCCGAAGGGAAGCTTGTTAGGAGCTGGCGACGGCGCCGGCGCGGGCGCAGCGCGTGCCCGGGAGCCACACGCTCACCACCCGTTTGTTCTACACACAGCTGGGCATGCGCGGATACAGCGATGTGGTCGCGATGGGCATGCCCACAACCCTAATTGAGATCTATAGTCTGATGTTCTAAGCAAGTCACTAATATAAAAAAAATGTAACCCTAGCATTAAAATTATCTAACGTGACTCGCCCGGACAGCGTTGCCACTGCGGGGAAATCGTTTTCTAATACATGCAGAGGCAATTTTTTTTTAATGATACATCAATATCGGTTGAGTAATTTAGAGTTTAAATGTGTGAATATTATGCGTTTAAACAGCTGGACAGCTGCCACTCCTAGCGGCTCAGGATTTTTAAAATTATAACGTTTCATGTCTGATGTCACAGAATTAGTAAGTACATAATAAATTGTAGTGTACAGTGGAGTCACTCTCAAACTAAAATATTTTAAGGCTAAAATGAGCATCTGAGTACTCGTACTACCGCTACAAACTTACACATTTTCTTTAAACCAACGCGCGCGGTTCGAACTTTGAACCCTGCGAAAAAAAATATCACAAAGGCTCTTTTTTTCGGATGTGAAATATATGGCATAGTAACAGATAGTATATTATCACTTGAAATAACGTTCTCATGATATAATTTTCATATGCTATAAAAACAAATAACCCAATTTCATGTGATCCAATGATACTCGTACATTTCATATAAACTTCTTTTGCTCCAATAACATTTAGTATATCGTTCATTTCAAATAATTTTCAATATGTATAATGCTCTTTTTATAAAACATTCAGTTGACCTAATTTTCATATTTACTAATTTTCAGCCGAAATTGTGTTATGAATAAGTAAATATCAGGAAACATCATACTGTTCTAACTCCATCTAACCCAAATGATTCCCCAACAGTAGAGGGGACCTGGCGCTCGGCGGCCGCGCGCTCGCATCTTAATACGTAGTTATTTATTCATATAACAATTCAATTCAATTCAATTTATTCAAAGTTAATTTTTTTACAATACAACATAAGTCTTAGAAATAATGTAGGTAAAACAGAGTTAGATGCCTGTACTAGGATAAACCTGTATCACAGGCGATGTGTTCTAATACTAAGTACATATTTGGACAGCAAATTTTTAAACAATATTTAACATACGAGGTTTTTTTTGAAATTAGTGAAAAAAATTGTTAATTTATTATGATAATAATATTCACCTAACAAGCCACCTTACAATGTTATAAGTGAGGACATAATACTATGTTAAGGTTGCCTAACCTTATTTCAGTTTTAAGTTAGAGGCCAAAGCCCGAAGGAATTCAATTTCAGTGTATTCCTCTTTATTTTTCAAGATATTATCGATTCGTTCGTTTTGCTTCTAACAGCATTTTTTCTTTTTTGATGATGAATGCCCATTAAGAAAATATCCTATTTGACCCAATATTAAACTCATGGGCTAGGCAATAAAAACTTCTTGCTAGCACGAAAATGGCAGGCGTTTATTATCCAATCAGTTTTCGCAAAAATATCCAAAACTAATTCGACGTTTCAAAATTATATTAAACGTTACTATATAATTTTAATATTATACTAACTAAATACTATAGTAACTGAATATTCGTTACTGTGTGTGTGCATTATAGAAAATGTTTATTATACCATATAAAATTAGGTAAACTGAAATTATATCAATAATTCATTATATCATTCCATCGTTATACTAAAAAAAGTATAGGTGATGTGATCATTAGAACTTTTGTTAAGAGCCTACACAACCTCAACTCAAATTCTAATTTGGCCCCCACTTCCCCGCGCCACTTCACTCTTTTATCGCGCTCGCACACTACTGCTCGCGGTGACGCGGGCACACGAAGTCGGAGCGATTTTGTTAGAGTAAACTACACTATTATCGGACGAGTACTAAGTACTTAATAAAATTATCAATCATAATTTAATATTAACTCGTCATTATAGGTATGAACATAAAATTGTACAGCGCAAATTTAGTTTCAATGTACCTACTAACGTCAAAATGGAATCACTTACCATGTGTTAGTACAAGTATTTTACTATATTTGTCTTTAAAATCATGAAAAACAACAAATCGTAAAATATTTCTTGCTCTAACTATGTTATTTATGTTTTCAAATATCACAGCGACTGTACTATTTTTGCAACAAATACATTGCTCCTTAACCACTACCCAAGTTTGCCGCTAAGTAACTGGACAAGCAATGTAAACATCACAAAACGATACTTTATTAAGTGGATGCATCGCGGCCGCAGCGTCTTGCGGCAAGTTAGTGATGTGCTTGTGCAGATCGACTAACGTAGGCTATCGATCGATCGATAGGATTCGATCTCTTTGATAATATTAAGTTTCACCAATTTGAGCAGTTCCCATTGAATAATCACATAAATTATTTCTTATCAAAGCAGTCATGGAAAAATATATGAATTTAAGAGTACATTATTTGACAAAAAGTGCCACCCCAGTAATATCAAAGCGGCAAGTGCTGCATAAATACTTCCACTTTACAGGTCAGTGAGTAAACACCATAGCAGGGTTCAACAATACCTACTGTTTCAATTTCAATATGCTATGACAGCCTAAACCAACGTAACCGGATTTTTGATTGTTTTAATATACTTAATAATATTTTTTAAGCAACATATTGTTTATTTTTATTATAACATTTTCTGGAATTGCAGTTTATTATTTATTTTATTTTGAGGACCCCATTTTTTTTGTACAATAATGAATGTAAGATTCGATAACTTTCCGATTTAGTCAATCACTAGCGTATTTGTAAAATAAATTGCTTTTGCACAGCACAACGATAGCGAACGTTGTTTTTGTGTGGGTAAGTTGTACGGTGCATAGTATATACACGCTGTGATTGATATGATAAGGTTTATAATTGATCGTGTAGTACGTTCTGTTTTATGAAATGCGGATGTGTGAGCGACTGCGTACTTATTGCTTTTACTGAACTGCATGTGTAGTAGTTGTCGTGTGGCAAGGGCAAACTGGAGACACAGGTTTCCGATACATTTTCATCTACCGGGCATATCTCCTTGTTTCCTAAATCTATGTTATTTCCCATTGCGCCAACGCTATAAACCTAAGTACCTACTTCAATATTTTAATTTTACGTCGTCCTGTTGCGTAATGTGTGTTCTGAGCGCAAGCGACACAACTCTCCCGTTCGAAAGCCGAAGCGAGACTGAGCGCGGGTGGTGGGCGGCAGAGAACCAACTTCAAGACGCCGATAGTTTAGGTATTTTCTTTTTACGGTGAAAATAATAGGAATTAAAAAAAAAAAAAACAAGACCTGCTTTATAGGTAGTTCAGTTAGTATGCCAAGTTTCATGATCTAATTTTAAGTATTTTTTGAATACCAGCGGTTTATCGTTCGGTTTGGAAAAAAAGGTTCGAGAAAATTTTATGGAATCGTGTTTTCGTCAAACATAGGAAAACATACGGTAACTTTACCGTATATTTATTTCAAAATTAATGCTGCAGTATTTTCGGCATAACGGAGGATCATGCTAAGCCATCTGAGGTACTATGGACCCTTAATATATCAAATGGTACGCACCCCTTTTTTCTGCCCCTGGCGCCCTTATTGGATTTTCACATGATTGACCGGTATAGACAGAGGCTGTAATAAATAAGGAGCCCCTTACCCCGAGGCCTCAAAAGGCAATTATGGTACACATACACTAGGTTGCACAAAATGGAGCATGTGGACATTTTGATCTCAAATTACATAACTATCTGGATTTATTCGAGGCAAGATGTAAAATTTTTTGAGCTCGCTGCACTCGCTTTTGCAACCTAATTTCTCTGAATCCTTAAAGCCATAAATTTTTAGTAAATAGTTTTTATGGTGGTTTATGGTTTATTTATTGTTCATAAGTGGACTGCAGTATTTTATCGTTGTCTAGAGATATTGTGTTATCGTAATAAAGTGTTTAACGCACGCTCTTGGAGCCTTTCTTAGTTTCTTCCTTTTGTTCTTAAAATTGTCTCCCTTAGTCAATTGGTTGTCGATCGCTATTTCTGAATAAAAAAGGCTTAAATATTCTTTTAGTTTCCAGACTTATTAAATAACTCTTAAAAATTTGTAACTTCTACTTCTATCTTCTTCTACAAGTGTGGAAAATCTAACCAATCCGAGGTCACCGAGGTGCTAACATTTTAGATTCTTATAAGAACTTCAGTTGCATCCATAAATATGTAGTTAACTAAACCCTTACAAATCAGTTTTCACTCGCACCCTCCTGGCCCAAAAGCTGGCGACGCCCTTGATTCAAACATACACACTTGTCATTTTCATGATGAAACAGGCTAACATTTCACAGGTTTATTAATTAACCAGTGTTCGCCCCACGGTTGTACGGTCGGCCAAGAAAGTGGTGTACCAGTTTTGATTTAGTTTCCCGGTCATCGAAAATTACAACAAGGTTCGTTATAAAAAGATATTACTGAAAGAGACAACATTATCATGACGTAAACCTATGTATTTAGTATTCATACGTCATATGTCACATATAAGTACATGACATTTTAACCTTTAGTATAAATGAAAAGGACATTAGTTTCTACAAAGCAATTGAAATGTTTCCAAACAAAAGTAATAAAAACTATTTAGACAACCGAATTCCATTTGAAAAAGAAAACTGACAATTGACATTTTGTCAAATATATGCAAAAAATCGATATATTTTCCGTGTTATTTTTCAATCAACTGCATATAAAATCATCTCAATGCCTGCCAACTTGACCATTGCCGAAAGAGCACAAATAATTGCCCAATTTAATGAGGGAAGCAGTATCAGTGCGATATCCCGGAATTTGAATATATCGAGGCGTTCTGTCCGCTTTTGGATTCGTCGTGAAGGAGAGGAGGGAAGTTTGTTGGATCACAGAAGAAGTGGTCGCCGGCCTGCACTCTCCAATAACGATAGAGAATTCATGAGACGGGAATATGAAATCAATGGTTTTAAGCCCACAAAACATTTTGCGGAGATGTTCGATGTGAGTGCCCAAACAATAAGGAATCATCTACATTACATGGGGTTGCACCACAGGCATTACGCCAAGAAAATATATTTGACGGATGCTCACAGACTTGCTCGTCTGAACTTCGCCAGAGAGCACTTAGAGTTTGATTGGTCTAATACAGTGTTTTGTGATGAAAAAACGTTTAAATCCAGTCAGCATGGACGTCTTCACCTTTGGCGATATAATTCAACACGGTATAAAGATGATCATGTAATCCCAAATAGAGAATCAGGTCGAATTTCCGTAAATATTTGGGGCTGGATGAGTACGGATGGTGTAGGAGAATTGTGTTCTCTACCTCCTCGAGCGACGGCTGTAAATTATATCGACGTGCTTCAGAATGCAATGCTACCGACAGTCCGTAATGTTTACCCGGAGAACGAAGTGCCACAATTTGATTTTGTTCAAGATAATTGTTCAATTCATAATGCGAGGATCGTAAGAGCCTGGTTTCGTTCACACACTGACGTAAGGGTAATTCAGTGGCCCTCAAGATCGCCGGACCTCAACCCGATAGAAAATCTTTGGGGCCTTATGGTCCAACGATGGTCGCATCAAAATGAAAGAACCAAACAAGCTCTTATTAGTCACTGTAATTATATCTGGGAGGAAATGCGGGGAACCGATATTTGCTCACGGCTTGTTGGTTCAATGAGGTCTCGTCTTTTAGAGGTTATAGAGGCCAACGGCGGTTACACCCGTTTCTAATTTTTAAAAATTTTCAATATCTTCTAAATATTACTATATATGCTATGTTTTTGTTTGTTATAAGTATTTTAAAATTGATTGTAGAAATTTAATAAAAGGATAAATCTATTTTTAGCTTGTTTTTTATTGATATTGTAATTACAAGTTTACAGAAATTGTAGGTTTGTGGACTCGCCTTGTGCCTTTACAATTTTATGTAACTTGTTGATTACAATTCTGAATTTGTAGATACAATTTTGTCATCAAAATCTACAGCCCCCCGCCGTTGATTTTACGACGTCATTGGTTCCATCAAGTTCAAACTAAGAACAGCTGTCACGTTACAAACAGTAATAGTCGTTATCAATAATCAGATAAAGACAGCAATAGAAGTTGTCAGATCGATCTGCAAGCGAAACTAATCTTTATCACCTATGAATCTGCAAGCGATATTCAACCTTAGGGTGGTACACCACTTTCTTGGCCGACTGTACCTGCGTGGTCCTATACACAAGCAGTGGCGTATTTATTTACCCTTAGGCCAAAAAGGCTATGACCCGGGGCGGCGAGAACTGCACTTGTTGATAAAAGTGCCAAGTATTTTCTAGCCTCTAGGCTGCTTAGTTTTCCAGGCTCGCTACTCTCGCATCCTACAGTCTCTTAATTGTTCAAAAACTTTTATGCGTAATTATCATCATTCTCCTGCCCTTATCCCTTCTTCTTCCACACTTGTCTATTACTCGTCATCTCAGCAGTTACCTCCTCATTTATTTTATTTTATACGTAATTATGTAGACAATATTACCCGTATGAATGAGAATGGTAATAATAAAATCTATACAAATCCGAGAAGGACTGAAAAATTTTTCGAGCTCTTTTCGCTCGCTCTTCCATTCTGGAGTCCAATATACTTATTCATTCTGAAGAAAGTAAAATATAAAAAAAAATCTAATATGCGAGTCGGGATGCAAAAAAAATCGAGTTCGCTTCGCTCGCTCGTCTCTTAAAGTCTTCATGGTTCTGAAGCTTTGTCTGCCAAAGTCGAGAACATCATTTCAATAACGCCTATATAAATGAAATCTATACAAATCCGAATTCAGGGCGGCTATGACGACAACCTATTTTGAGGGCTGTATCTGCGCCTGGCTGGTACACAAACACCAACATTCGTTTTCAAAGCACGCACACTCGCACTCAAGCAAAACCTTTAACCGACTTCTAAAAAAGGAGGAGATTATGTATTCCACCAGCATTTCTATGATTTTTTTCATTAGGTCCAATTTTCGTGTATCTTTTTTTATTTAGTACAGGAAACTCGCGCGGTCGTCCCATAAATTTAATTTACTGAGGTAGTTAACAAGTTATCCTCTATAATGTGTATTTTTTCATCTTCGAATATTTTGATGACATGATATCATAATAACTTCTCGTTACAAAGTAAAAATATATGACAAGAATTTGTGTAGGATATCTCAACTAAAAAGTCAATGAAACAAACAGTCACCGACTTTCTGACGTATAGTTATTTTATGTCACATGTGGCCACTAAACGCGCTAGGAATGCGTGCGACGTGGGCGTGAGGCCGCAGCAGCCGCGTCGTGTTCGCACAGTTTATGTCCGTGAAGCGCCGGGTCCGCCCGCTACATGGCAGATACAACTTCATGGCCCGATTGAGTCATAAATATTGTTAACACCCGCGATTCCCAATACTTTGCGAAACCCCTTACAAGTTTAACATGTATGCTATTCCACTTCTGATCAAAATGCAAACCTAGCTGTACCTACTGTATAGTATTCCAGCGAAGCACACGGCATTCAATGTTTTTTACGAACCCGCTGTAGAAAAATACAAGAGTTCTGTTCGTTATTAAGTGTGTAGGTATGCACTCAAACACGTAATCTGACGCAAATAGTAATACTTAGCAGCACTGAGTTACAGCGGAGTGCTGGTGTGTATGGCGCGCCTAATTGCCGGCAACCGCTATAAATTGCGCGGGAGTGGACCCCGCCGCCGCAACCCCGCGCCGCCGCCGCCTCGCCGCCGCCGCCGCCCGGCGCGCATAAATCTGCGCCGGCTCGGTAATGCAACCCGAGCCGCCGCGTGACACGTGGGACCCGCTCCGAACATCACACGAGCGTTAATTACCCACAATTTGTCATAACGAACACGAGTGGGGCAATATGAGACGAGCTCGGGATTCCTTTTAGAAAAAATATGTCTCTCAATTTTGTACAAAACATGGTCATTCATCTTCCAACTTTGTAGGTTCATTATCATTATCTAGCGCTAAGATACAACATGAGATAGATGGAGAACTGTATGTTCCGTGTACAATACCCAACTGTTAAAAGTGTTGCATGTAAAGTAAGATATAGGTAGAGATCTAATAAAACCTCACACTAAGTGCACAGTACTCGTGAGAGGAACTGACGCCACTACGCAATACACATACTGCACCTACTGCACTGCCTTACACATCGTAAGCAAGCACACACACACACACACACACACATGAGCAATATTTTACATACGGTAGCTCGCGGGTCAACGCAGGTCGACGTAGGAAACTTGTATGCAATACCAGACAGAGGTTCAAAGCAGCATCACGCACAGGTAGTTTCCATCATAAAGAAAATGATGATAATCTGAGGATGTTGCTTAAAATTCTGCAACGAATCTTACTCCACTTTTTCCCAGTTCGTACGAGTCTCCAACCGTGCCGGTTAGGTAAAGACTTTCATGTAAGACATTGCCATCTTCAGACCAGTGCAGTGCGATCCGATAGTGCTTGTTACGAGGTCCACAGCGCATAAACAGGTAAAATATGATGCATCCGAGATGCGCCCGTGTCTCAGCCACCGCCGTCCGTACAACTAAGTGTGGAGGAAAAGGAGGCAGAAGGCGAACTCAAAAACTAAAATGATATATCATGACTGCATAACAGGCCAGGTTTATGTATAGTAATACGGCTGGACGTAAACCGGATTCGAGAAAGCGCCATAGGTTACGTACATCCGAGAGGTGTTCCCAGCTGTTGTGCAAGGCGTGGTGAAAATGTCAGAGCAGTTATTTGAAAAGTAATGAGGTTTCCTTCAGTGACCTTCACCAGTGCAGGCAGACCTTCTTACCGAAATCGTTCATTCAACCGCATGCCAGTAAATGTAGCCATAAACACGTAAAATCGGACCACGCGTTTGGTCTGTAGAGTGCCACAAACACGCCACAAAGGAACAAACATATGTACAATTGTACATATTATTATGCATATAGGCTGATAAACACGTTACCTCCCTCTGTCGGGTAAAAATACATGAGTACCTCTGTCATCGCACAATGAATACAGATGACCTTCTGTGTGAAGGTACCACATGTCACAATAAAGTGTGCGACAGACGACGCAGACGGCGCGGGCACCTCGCCCTGAACATGCAAAACGCATCACAACCCCGCGCTTATGATTTTAGCGAACACGCTAAAAATGGCCGTATGTAGTGCACTTTATGTTACGGACGATGCTCGCGGAGACCGCGTAGGACGTACGCACTCTAATACCAACTAATAATACCAACACTTGTACTAAGAGTTACGGGAACGCTCAAATCAGAACCACAATTATTATTTTTTGTATAATCTACAGACTCTTCCATTAAACTTATATTATCTACTGTGAGAAGATATTCACAACTTCGACTCCAGTCACTTGGCTCATTGGTTTTCTAGGTTGGGCGATTTTGGTAATACATATTATTTTTACAACTTATGTTTTCAACCATAGGCATTTGAATGAATGTTATCTGAACAAGGTAATCCTGAATTGGCACCTATAATTAATTGTTGACGAAACTATTTGAAATTTGGATCTGTATGTAGTTTCCTTTTTCCCTTTAACTTTAATTAGGAAACATAAAATAATCATTTAACATGGATTCCCAAACCGAAATATGTTTTATCTTTATTTACCAATTAAGGCTACTATATATTTTCCGCGTATTCTCGCGCGATAAGCACACGTCACGTATTTCATGCATTCACGTTAACTTATATGTAATCGTTAATTAAAACCATTGTCATTACTGACACAGTTTTGTTGCAACGATAGTGTTTCAATAAAACGATAGGTTAGGTAGCGAAGTCACTGTGGTAACACGGCCTAACAATATTACATTTTTCGCTGCACTAAATTCTGCGACACTCATAGTGCATTGTTATACGATGTATAATGGCGTGATGCGCGTGTTTATGGCCGGTGTCGCAGGTAGGTGCGAGCAACTACGTGTCGTATCAGTAGCGGCGCGGGCGCGGTTGCGCGCGATAGGGGCGATGCGGAGGGCGCGGGGCGGAGGCGCGGGCGATCGTGCGCGACCTATCAACTGTATCGACTCACGAAACACTCGATAACGTGACACTTGTAATACATCGATGTTTGACAAATAGCTCACCTGCTCACCAAAACAATAATAGCTCTTCCTTAAACCTCTACGAGTAAAGAACATAACAGGACTTGTCTTAATAAAAAAATGGAATCATCAATCAATCAATATAATCAGTTATATCACAGTCTACTGCTAGAAATATATTGCAAGGAGTGGCTGGCGAGACGGCATGACACCCACACTTTCCGGCTGACACAGGTTCAGGTGGAGTGTGGAGACTGCTCCGCCGACAAGGCACAGAACACTCTGGAGGAGTGCCCAGCCCGGGCAATGCAGCGCCGGGATCTTGTCGCGTCGGTCGGTACGGAACTGCGGAGTGGAAGGACACGACCTCCCTCTCTATCCGCAACAGGCGTACACGTCCGTCTTCCACCTGCATTCTGTCGCAACCACCATAACATTGACCGATTTAAACCGCTTACTGACAGTAACTGGTATAACTCTTGGAAATCTTACATCGAAACCGTAGTGGAGATTTTAATACGATTTTCCGAGATGTAGCGGTAGAAATCAGACATACATATTACTCAGACATGATAATATTATGTAATTTACACACCATTGTCCATTATTTGTTTTACACTATGAAATAAAATAAAGCGAATAAGCATTGGCCATTGTAAGTGCTGCATGACAACAAGAGTGACGCGAAATTGAACGAAATCATTTATTTTTCAATTAGAACACAATAGCAAACTCTTGATCACGTTATACGAGTATGCAAACCTTCTTAGGAAAACTTACCAAGTTAGGAATCCATCATGTGCTCGTTATCTACAAAACGCGACAAATATAAATGATTGAGGACATTCATGACCTTCAGTAATCACTGTGATAAACTGAAATTGCTTCATAAATTCATATGGGATCCGGTCTCCGCTTTCATTTCCCGGGATCTACATATGTATGTCACAACACTTTGTCAACAAAAGACGGGATGTTGTTGCCTCGGTTGACCTCATGATTAGCTAATGTAATGTACATTATTCGAATCCCCACAAGTACATAGATCTGCGTCAATTCGCGCCCGATATGATAAGTTGACGTCAACCTCGTGTGGTTCAGACCTATAAATTAATTGTTTTCTTCGCGATTTCGAATAATAAGCAAGTGGGATACCACGATAGATACGATAATACGCGTTTAACTCAATTATATTCTCGCAAAGAACGCGCATCATGTAAACCTCAATATTTATTTTCATCCCACCATCTCGGAAAGAGTATTTTTAATCTTCAATATCTGAGTGGAAAAGCCGTTTTTATTCTCTAGAGGATAAAGTAAATTGAATTTAGAACATCGTGTGCACTAAGTTTGTGAATTAAAAAAAACATTAAACCTATTTACTGCTACCTCTATGGTGCCGAACATATCATACATCTTTTTTTTAATTTGTTAAAAACTCAGACTCGGAACCTTCTTGGTGTTCTTTTTTCAATTTGCTTTGTACGCGGTTCTTTACGCGGCATTTTTTCACGTCATTGTTAAACCTTATATTAAAAACAAGAAACTTGAAAACAAATGAAAAAACTAAAATGAGTGATTCTAGCGACGAGTTAGTTTGCTTGACGCCAACAGAATTGACTGAAACTGTTAATAATGCGCAAATGAGCTTTCTCCCTCAACAATCACGCGAGAAGTATTTAAAACAGTACGATATGTTCAACACGTGGCGACTAGCAAAAGGAGCCAAAACTTTCTCAGAAAACGTTTTGCTGGCATATTTTATAGAATTATCCGAGAACAAGAAAGCAAGCACTCTATGGAGTACGTATTCGATGCTAAAAGCAACAATAAAGATGAAAAAAGACAAACATATCGATACCTATCCTAAATTAGTGGCATTTTTAAAAAGAGCCTCATCTGGTCATCAACCAAAAAAATCGAAGGTTTTCACAGTATCTGATATTGAAAAGTTTCTTAACGAAGCACCCGATTCCGTATATTTGGCGGCAAAAGTAACTCAGTTGCACATTCAGTATCTACTTAAGTATATTAATCTCAATTAAATAGTATACTTAGTAGATGTTGATAGGCATAATTATGCGTTCATATCAATTTTATTCATTTATCTACTACAATACTCTTTACGTTACAGGTTGTTCTTATTATTGGAATAAACGGAGCATGTCGAACTAATGAACTAACACAACTTAATGTCAAAAACATTGAGAAACATTCAGATGACTTACTATTAATTAATTTACCTAATACAAAGACAAAAAGAGACCGCAACTTCGTCATTCGCAAGGAATACGTAACGATTGTTGAGAAATATCAAGCCTTACGCCCGCCTAACACTCCAATCAATCGATTTTTTCTACAGTATCGCAATGGAAAGTGTGTTAGACAGCCTATGGGTACTAATAAAATTGGCAGTATCCCACGAGAAATAGCAACATTTCTTGAACTTCCAGAACCCCTGTTGTACACGGGTCATTGTTTCCGACGAACTTCAGCCACACTTTTGGCTGATTCCGGAGCTGATCTCCTGTCCCTTAAGCGCCACGGAGGCTGGAAGTCCAATGCAGTTGTAGAGGGATACATAGAGGATTCCATCCAAAATAAGTCTAAAATATGTGAAGGCATCGTAGGAGCCATTACACTGAAAGAGCCTCAATCGGATCCTTGGACTGGCCCTTCTACATCAAAAATAAGCCGTTATGAAACACCTAACCATCTCCCTCTCTCTCCAACATTCACGCCAAGGGAATCCGATGAATCGGTACAACTATTAAGTATGACAGATAGTTTACCGAAAAACAGTACACAAGTGACTAACACCAATATTACAGTACCAAACAAAAATATTACACTCAATTTAAATAACTGTAGCAACGTTACTTTAAAATTTTCTTAATTATACCTTTGTATTATTTTGTTATAATTTAAAGATTATTCTGTAATACTTACCTGTCATAATGTAGTAATTAATACCTAAACTGAAATAAAAGTGTACCTATCTTGTGATTATAAACGTTTTTTTTTTTGCATTTAGTCATTTCCTCGCTGAGGTGGAATGAAAAGTTACGTGTTGCACTCGAGTGCAAAGATTTTTCACCTCGTGCTCTTTTGATTCCCTCGCTAACGCTCAGGATTCTAATTTTGAATCACTCGCTGCGCTCGTGATTCAATTTTAGAATCCTTCGCTTGCTCGGTCATCAAAATTGACCACGCGGTTAAAAAGCAACTTTGCACTCTTGTATAACAAATAACTATTCTCAATTTGGATATAACTCTAGCTGAACCGTCTTAGAGGATAGTAGGAACTCGATCCATGAGGTGGACACAATGCTGCCCGTCCATGCGTCCACTACACTTGCTAGGGAAGCGTTGAAGGAAGCACCTGTTTCAGTACAAACAATCTGCGTCACATAATAAGTTTTCTGTTCCTTTGTTTGGTTTTCCTGTTAAACCAGAACAGAATTACGTGATTCAATTAAAACCATTTAGTACAATTTATAACATCCTTAACTATACCGCTAATATCCCCTCATCATAACTTCCAAGCGATGTCACCGGCCGTTTATTTATTTATATAAAATCTGCACTACCAGAAGTATCGCAGATGTCCTGCCATCCCAGAGACTAATTTCCCAATAATTATTCCGACACTATGCTCACTGCTTGACGGCAGAAACAGGCGTGTCTACCACTTAGGTACTGCTGCACCCCCAAACGAGCTCCTTCACATAGAGCCCTTATGTTCTTGATCTTCGTGTCGCAGGCACATACCTACTTCTGATTTTGTTGGCTCAAAACTTCGCCACTTCCACAACACGTCGGACACTTTGACTGCATGTTTCGGGGCACAGAGGGCAGGATAAGAGGTGGGACATAGCTAGCAGCAGAGCTCCGCATCCGACATACTACTGTTGCGTCGAGAAAGAACCCCCTTCATTTCACGAGGATATTCACTACTACCTCTTAAAGAGTGCAAACTATTTGACATTAGCTGTAAGTGTCGCTATGATCACTAACGTCGCTTTTCTTCTGTCGGCCAGGTGTGCGTGTGATGCGAGGTCGCTGAGCGCCTCAGCAGTCGACGGTACAGCGGCACAGCGATGTTCGGCGGCGGCGGGGCGGGCGCGGGCTACAGCGGCGGCGGCGGCGACTGCGCCGACGGGTACGGGCTCGGCTACGTGGCGGGCGGCGGCCGCCTGCAGCAGTACGCCGCGCACTTCGCGCCGCACCAGAACGTGTGGCACCACCACCATCCCACGCACCACGACTCCTACGGTCAGTACCTTTTTTTTATTATTGCTTTCAGAACGGTGAAGGAAAATATCACGAGGAAACCGGCCATGTTATAAAAGCGACAACTCGACGGCATGTGACGTCTATCAAGCGCGTGGTGGATAACAGCCGACGCTCGCATAGAGCGGACCCAGCAAGGGGAACATGGGCTGGTTATGATCACAACACCTACATGAAGCGTGTAACAGAAAGGGTATAGTCAGATGAAAGGATGTGCTTCAGACCATCAAACTGAACCACTTTCTTCATGGGACCAACATCGTTATCACGAAAAAATATCAGCTGCCCTGTCCTACACAACCTTTAATACCTACCTAGTACTTGACCCAAATGTGGGATGCCAGACCAACATTTTGCTTTGAATCTGTAATTATATCCTAATCGCTTTATTTATCCATCTAAATATACACAACCTTAGCCTATCTACACAAGCGGCTGGCTGATTCGAAGTTGTAATAGCTTTTCAATAATCATAAAAACTTTTTAACAAAAAATCTAACCGACGAAAATCGGAACTGAAAAACGAAAAATAAAAATAAAAACCGATCGAGTCGGCGCCAACCAAACAAACTAGAAAATTAATTAGGTAAAGCGTGAAATTATGGTAGCTTGATTGATCTTCGCTTATTGTTTGTTGGCGCCGCCTCTTAGCTAGACTAAAAAGTTTTTTTATTTTTCGCTTTTCAGTTCCGGTTTTCGTCGGTTCAATTTTTTGTTAAAAAGTTTGTATTTTTCGGTTTTTAGTTTCCTTTTTCGTTTCGTTGCTGGAATCCACTTCGTTATACTTAATTTTTGGTTGCCATTGAAATTCCAAATTCCACAGTTTTGTTAAAAAGTTATTATTTTTGGCTTTACTATTTCCTTTTTCATATTTTTATGTTGTTGCTGAAATGTACTTTGTGCTTAATTTTTGGTCGCTATTGAAATTCCAAATTCCTTGTTATGCGAAGGGTGACGTTAGGTGAAGAATTTTCCCTACCGTCAAACAGTTCGACGAGTACAACGGCAAGATGACTATATATACATAAATAGTCCTCCTGAAAGTTTTCGCTCACAGCGGCTAATCTTAGAGAGATAAGCGATCGGCCCGGGTGATATTATAGTGTACAAGTATGTGCGCAGACACAGGTGCACTCTCTGTTCCTTTACTCTCATAGACCGATGGGACGGCAATCCGTCATGACCGGAGAGAGATCAGGCGCAGGACCAACGGCTTAACGTGCGCACCGAGGCACGGGGGTAACATAGCGCCAACTTTCTAACTTTAGGGCTACTACTGAGAAATTTAATGCAAGATGACTAAGAAACACAATCGAGCCTACACAGTTCGTTCCATCGATGAATCTCGCAAAGTAGCTACCTGTGGGAAGAGACCTCCAGTTAAAGATGTGAACAATTGTAGTGCTCTTTCATCTGAGATAAAATTAGCTACCGAATCCCGTGTTATGCTGCGACAAAACATATCAGTATATGAGAGCTTCGTCAACTGTGGTATGGGTATAGTAATAAAAATAAATAAATGGCTTTGCTGCGCAGTGCACAGGGGTCAGCTAGAGGAAGGAGAATTACCAGATTGCATTGTAGTGAAATTTGACGATGAAAGCACAGGAAGCAAACTGAAAGATAGCGATGGTTGTGCTGCTAAACCTCCAGTGGGTGCCACTGTCCTAGGAATAAAGGGTCAAGGTGACACTGAACGCAGGATGTTGCCAGTAATTCTATGTAGCTATGTACGTCTAAAGTTCTCATTAAGTTGCATGAAATGTGCCAAACACGATATAGCTGCTGTGAACTGTTGAGGACCTCTTGCCTTCCGTCGCCATCATCAGATACAATCCAGATCTCTATTATATGTTGTATTGTCATCAAAACTTCATATGTGTGGCAAATTTAAACAGAATAGGTTCACAATTGAAAAATTCAGTAGGAAAAAATCAATCAACCCCTGATTTTCCCCCTTAGGGGTGGATCTTATTTTTCAAACTTAAATAGGATCAACTTTTCGATATACGCTCTTCAATAAAAAATAATCATTGAAATTGGACTTCTCAGTAAAAAGTTGTGCGTAAATATTGTATATATATATATATATATATGTATACGGGTCGAATTGAGAACCTACATTTTTTTTCGTCGGTTAAAAATAGTCGATAATAACATACAAACACAAATATCATGCAGTGCGTGCAATAGATTATTATAGCTTTGTTTTTACAACAATGCAATTAGCGCATAGAGACAAATAGAGTGATGTATCGATAAAAACGCGTTATAAATAACAAGTAAACTATGATGAGTCAGTCGTTAGGGCATGAGCAGATAACAGAGGAATTCGCACGACGGCCACCGGTCCAATCACTGCCTTTGTCTCTCACTGATACAGTATCACGCAGAGCGCACACCGATACGCTGTGATGCTAATGCTATTTATACACTCATCTCATCAATATAATATTATAAATTTCTATAGGAATTATTCGTGCGATGAATGGACCTGCATTACATTAGATGGTTTTTCATAAACAACAAACAATCTGAATGAACGAGTGATACAAGGTAAAATGTTTGTGTTTATGAAACGAGAATAGTATTTTAATAAATTAAATAGTGATGAGCTAATAGAATAAAAAGTTACAACCACAACTTCACATAAATGAAACATGGTGAATTATTATGAATGGACCTACGAGGAAGAAAGCTTCATGCGTAAAAAAGAGCAAACAATATCGTAAAACTGTAGCTGTCTCGCTCAGATGACACAGCAATTACCCACGAAGGTCTTTCATATAAAACATTATAGGAAAAAACTGAATAACAACAGTTACCAAGAATTATCCCTATCAGCAACAACTGAAATTCTATTATTAACATGAATAATTCCTAACAAGCGGCGATTGACGCGGGCGGGAGGATAATGTAGTGAGTGAACTAAGATGGGGTTTACCCGACTACAGAAGTAGTAGGAGCCAGCGCGGGGCACGTAGTCACGGAGCCAGGCGGCAGGGACGGGAGAATACATGGAGACAGCGAACCAGGTCACTGGATGAATGACCCGGCGGCGGCCACTCTACTCAATGGAAAGATTTGCTTTGCAATGACGAATATTTTGTGGGTAAACATAAGACAAATTATCGGTAACTTCTAACCAGTTTCACGAAATAAATAAACAGCAACCCAATAGGCAGTACTTGTCCAAAATTATTTTTTTCTTTTCCCTATTAAACTTCCAAGGCTTTGGCCCAAGACTGGACTCAAACATCCGCATAAAAGTAACTTAACGAATTAATATACTAAATAAGAACAGAGATAAAATGTTAATTACAAAGTATATGATAACGGCGCATTGTCAGATAGTTTTGTTATCACTAATATATTTAACATAATTGTGGGTATCTTATCGTGGCCCGGCCAGGGTTCTGTGTAATATAAATAATCATTAATTTTAATTATACATAGCTACGTAGATATAGACATTTGGAACTTACCTATGTCACAATCTTTTAGGAGTAAATCTGTTAGTTCTACATTAAATATTCCATCGAAGATCGAAGCGCTGCGCCCGCGCCGCGTTCTTGCGGTCATCCTGACCAGTGGCGATTGGTTAGAGGAAGGAGCTCGTGCGTCCGTCACTATCAGCATTTACGCGAAGGCTGTGACCGCAGAGTGATTCAGTATCGTGAGCCAATTCCCACCCGATATGATTTTTCCCTTAAGCAGGATAAACGACTTGTTTTTGTTTGATCGGGAGGAGTCTGCTGTGAGTGACGAGCGAGAGCGACAAGTGCCTATTAGTTCCATGCAGTCAAAACTTCATAATTATGTGCAATAAATTACCTCAGTATTACTAATTTCCCTTACTGATTACATAGTTACCTTCTGATCCTATAAGCCTATCCTATCTAATGTGTACGTGATCGTATTCACAATCATGGTTGTTCAAATTTACTACCTGCCCGAAAATAATAAACTTTAAATAACTAGATATAAGAATGTTTGGTTTTTAACTTTTACCTATACCATAAGGCCACACAATACGTACTCTACATGTGTACGTTCTTTATAATCATTGTGGCTCAAAGTTTGTGAATTGCGCTGCTGCCGTAACAGCAGAAGGCTGTCGTGAATCAGCGGCGATAAGCGCGTGCACCCGCGCCGGGCAGCGGGCAGGGCAGCGCGCGCGCCGCCACGCACGGTCAGTCCTAGCGTGACCTCTGACCGCGCGGGTCGCGACACATCGAACTGTACCCATCACTCATTACTAAGTAATCAAGTGCTATCTTCGCGCGACGACACGGATCTGATTGAGCGACAATGGACGCGATGCACCTACCCGCGAATTGGTTGCAAAACATGGCGCTGCTTGCAGGTCCGTTATATCCAACAGTATCTGCATTTCTTTAAGAAATTCAGTCAGTGGCTGCATACTTTTTGTCAACATTTACTTACGCGGAACTTGAGATATCCAAACAAGAGTTATTTATAAGTAGAGTAGGTGCATGAGTACACAAATCCACGTGATTGTTTAATGTTTTGTTGACTTCGTTTTTGGTTAAACTTCCACTGCTATACAACCAACGAGATTCACTACGAACTGCTTGTTGTTAGTAAGACAGTACTTAGGCTTCTCTATCTTGAACAGCGATATGCGTCTATCACAGGTTTATACGTTTAAACTATCCTTTCTAATTATTGTATGTTGGTTTTCCTTTTTCCTTGTATTGTGTACTGAAAGTGTTTTTTTGTCATGTTGTGTAACGTGTGTGTGTGTGTTGTGTTGTGCAGCGGGCGGCGGCGGGGTGAGCGGCGTGGGCGGGGTTGCGGGGGGGCTGTACTCGCAGAACATGGTTATGGGCTCGTGGTGTGCGCCCTACGACGCGCTGCAGAGGCCCACCGCTTACGGTAACTACACTTTACTCCTGAACACCTAAAAAATAAAATTTGTGGAATAAATCTTTGGAAAATTCGTTCACCAATAGGGAATCAATATGGATCCCTTCAACTTTGTATACCTATGCAGAGACAACTTTGTCCACAGGTTCTCCTCTCAAACTGACGATGTCTTCATTGCTTTTATTGACGGCGCACTTTTACAATACGTCTTAATGCTGTTTACTATATTAACCCTTACCTACTTCTTCGTTAAACATTTAAGTATCAAATCAAATCATTTATGTCTTTGCAAACATGGGTAATTTATTGGTACATAGATGTTTTCTTATATAATATAGTCCTCCATATTCTACCGCGTCGCATGGGCATGCAAATATTATTAAATTCCTAAACTAATGAGAAATTGTATAGAATTTTATTGATACCGAATAATTATAAATGTCAAATCAAGAAAATTAAAAAAAAAAACATAATAAATATCAGATTAGACTGGAAGCCGACCCCGACATAGTTGGGTAAAGGCTAGGCTATTATGATGATAATAACAGTAATTTTTTTTAACAATAAAAAAAAAATGTCAGAATACCAATCCAGCCATGTTTTCCTTGTTTCTCTCCCTAATCGTTCACAGAATGCTTTTATTCCACATCGTGTACCAACATAATTATTATTGTGCTTATTTAATTTTTTAAGTTAACTTTATAAATGTATCTAGTTACCGTACGCAAAATACGCGCTTTGGACGTGGAGTTGCGGACACCAGCCCGTTATACAATACAATCTAGTTACTGCTTTTAATATTAAGATCAGTCATCCATCATAGTTATTTCTGGAATGAATTCAATTATATATTTATTTGCAAGAATATAATTATGTAGCTTACATAACTTCTTAAGATATATATACATACATGGGTTCCACTATATTCGGAATGCCAGTCGTACAAATATTTAGATTTTACATCTTGGTTATATTTATAGCATGCAGTGCACATTTAGTAATTAGCAATAACATAAAAATACTAATAATAATTTCATAATAAAATTAAGATTACAATGCAATAAATACAATTAAAATTAAATACAAACCTATTCATTTAAAATAATGATTTATATTAAAAATAGCGATCAATAATAATGATGTCATGTCAATAAATAATAGCAAGAATAATGAAAATGTTTCAATATTATACAAGTAATGTCAATATGTATACGAGTAGATGTCATAATAATTATAATATCGTACATTTATCTTGATGAGTGTTTATGTTATACTCAGATACTTATCCTTCATTTGTTATTTCATGATACGTACCTAACTAACCATTCCTGCACACGTTAAGATAAATCGTAGCAAAATTTACTTTGAGACAGTTTCACAAAATCAGTGGGCGGAAGACATTGCTAAAGACAAACGTCTCAATTTCTTGATCTAGACCAACGGCACATCGCTACTATATAGAATAACTACAGTACCTAATCACTTCATGTGTCAGCAATATCTAACGTAGCTCAGTGTCACATCCTCGCCCTCATTATATTTCCCTAACAATGCTCTCAATAGTTACTAGATGGATTACCTCGACGGTCGAACAAAACAATTTGATTAATTGTATTATAATAAAGTGTATTTGGTTTTGATCCGGAGTCATCCAATCCTATAGAATAGTTTTAATTATAAGGAAATAGATATTAACAAAGTCACTCAAGCTTTGAGGAAATTGTAACGTTTATGATTAGAAGGATAAAGCGCTCGAGCTTACCGTTCACACAAATACTCAAGATCTATTAGTCTTCCTCTAATTGTAGGACTTGTGGACATTCATAATTTTTAAAGTATCCGTTTGTTCAACTATACATTTCAAAGAGCCAGAGATCAGTTTACGTTAAATGCGTGAAAACATTAGGAAACATATTTTTTCTCTCCTAGCCTAACAAAAGTAAGTATAGATGATTACAAAGAGTATATTTAGCGGCTGCGATCACTATTGTTCATCGCAGAAGACAATAACGCAGCGATTGACGTCAGTGAAGCGATAGTGAGCTGATTCACTACTTCGCGAGCTCACGGGAAGAACAAGCTCCAATGTAGCTGCTTTATTCATCACACGTTACAATTTGTCCCACAGTCATCATGTAGTGTGTTGACTTTACGAACGTTGACTTTCCTGGTGCTCTTTTAATTCGAAGAGCGTCGATGGCCATCTAAATAATTGAATCGCACCCGAATTCATGAACTCTTCTTACAAGATTTCCTGGTGATAGCAGAGTTTTAAGGGTTCTACTCCAGCAAAACCTTTGTTAGTCGCTGCCTTATCCTTGTCTGAAACTACACTCAATTTTATCTGAATTAGTGACAGATATAGCGGGCCAGCTTATGCCCAAGGCTTCACCCACGTGGAGTTCGGATATTGGCCACGGGATCGTGCTTCTGGGATAAAAAGTAACTAAAACCTATCTGTGTGCCAAATTTCATCCAGATCCGTTCAGCCGTTTTGGCGTGATTGAGTAACAAACATCTTTACATCCAAACTTTCGCATCTATACAATACTAGCATAAGCCAGCGGCTTCGCCCGCGTGAAGTTCGATAGTTGACCCAGGGGTCGTTCTACCGGGATTAAAAGTACCCTATGTGCTATTCCAAACTATAATCTATCTCTGTGCCAAATTTCATCCAGATCCGTTCAGCCGTTCTGGCGTGATTGAGCAACAAACATCCATCCAAACTTTCACATTTATAATATTAGTATAGATGCATAAAACAAAGTCGGAAGAAGTCGAAGAAGTAACAAAGTCGGGTTAGTTACACCATTTATTTATTTTGACAGATTTTGATGTAGAAGGTAGGGAGGGTTGGTAGTTAGGGGAGGTATATAGGGTCTTTGTTTTATTTTAAAAATCAAATTTCATAAAGTTTCTTATACATTTATAGTAGGTAAGTACCTAACTAAATTAAATTTGTTATAACGTTTTTGTAGCTGACTATACATTAAAACATCAAATTATATAGACGCGCGAGTTGACGACAAAAAAAGTAGGCAAAATCGAAAAGTGCCAACTCGCGCGCGCTCGCGAGATTCGCGCTCGCCAGTTGACGATTAAGTCGTCATTTTCGTGAATTTTTCGTGAAATTTTGATCCCTATTCACATATTTTGAAAAAAGGTACCTACAGTTAGCAAAAAATGGCCATTTTACACAAATTCTTTTATTGATGCCAATCGATCCTGTTTCTAAAACTGATCAAAAACTTCTACTGAAATAACTTATAATGTTTTTGAAAATCTGTGAATGGGGTCAAAATTTCACGAAAAGTGATGGATAGTCTCCTAAGAGCACTTTCGTGTAGCTGCATCGGTTAAGATTGTTCCCCTTACTGCCCCGCAGAAAGTGTCCACCCTGTATACCTCCTGTAATACCTATGAACCTTGAGAACGAACATGTATATCACATGCTAACTAGGTAATCTAATTCAGATACGAGTAACTAATTTGATTACAGTTCATGTTTTTCCCGGATGTTTATTTTCAGGACATAAATGCCTGCATAATCATCACCCTAAACATACACACATAAGGATAATTTTATTCACTAACCGCTATCAGCTGAAGTATTAATATTTTTCGACCGCTCTCTAGCCAAAGGAAGCTTGAGTTCAGATAGTTGGGTGCCTATGTTCTTATTATCCTCATAATTTTATCGTAATAAAACGCAAACAATGGTTATTATTTATTGTTCGATAGTCCAGTTCGATAGTTTTAGTAGTAGGTGGTTTCTTATTGTGTTTATATGGTTAGTTATGTTAAACCTAGTTAGTTAGGTACCTATCTGCCTTGCGCAAGCATCACACAATGGACTTATCTATATTTATGCACATACCTAGTTAACTAATAGTATGTGGATAGGCACATATTACTATTAGTTAACTAAAATTACTACAACTGTACAAACTGTTGTATAACTTACAGGAATAAGTGACTAAATGAATATTAATTATTATTCCTAGTAGTAATATGTGATTTAATTTATAATTTGAAGATGTTTTACGTATTAGACAAATTAAGTACCTACTGTAGCGGCACTAAAAAAGTACTTCAACAACATAGAACAAAACATACTACAACGCCATCTATGACAAAAATTAGAAACTAAAATAAAATTACATCGCGCAGTTAAAAGTTTTCCGCGACATAAGACTATATAGTAGAACCCGACAGCAACTGTCGGGCAGTAGACAGTAGCCCACCAGACAACCGTCTAGTCGGAGGATCCTCCCTTTTCTATGGAGTGTTGAGGAACCTTACACCCTGTTCCTCATACCCCTAAAGTACTTACCAATCGTATTTTCTTAGAATGTTTCTGATACTATAGAATGTCATATTTGAAGTCTGCCAGCCCGATATCCGCACCCTAACAATTAAATTGAATTGGATTCACAGAAATAAATGCGTCGTTAGTTTTTCGGGCAATTAGGTGCGCTCAATTAGTGCTGTAAGCGAATGTATCGGGGTAAGCGCTCAGATGTGAGGCGCGCTATCACCGGATAGTGATAACGCCGATATTTGCGGCGCGCGGAGCCGACTTACAACACTGTACCTACACGGGGACTAACAAGGTACGCCGGAGTGGCTGCAGAGACTAGCAGGAACTTGATACGCAAATTTAAAATTCTTTACGGAAATACAGTTTTGTGGCCACTCTCAATCGCCTAAAGCACCGTGTCTGTCCGGATTTATTTTCAATGCTATAAGTTTAAGGTAGATTTGGAGCACCTACGAATCATTAAATATCCAATCGAGATACCTACCTATAACGCTTTACAACGACATCGACAGTAAGCTGTGTGCCATGTCCGTGTATGGCGGCTCCCTATCACTCACTATCACCACTATTATTGTTCGATCTTCTCGGAAGCGATGCTAACATTGTTGACACGGCAGCGCCCGCTATGTCCCCGCGCGCGGCGTGTGCCACTGAGTGAGCTCGGCTATGGGAACTGATAGCGGCGGATAAAACGGCTATCATTGCCTTTTCCTGTAACCCATGGGATAATAATAAGTTTATGGCTTCGATCATCATTCGCAGCTCGAATCATAACATCATTATTCGACTAACTCTGCTTTTGTTGTGTCCGCTCTTAAGCTTTATTAGTATTAAGGTGTATTTAGGCGTCCGCGTCGTCCTGTGTCCGAGCAGGCGCTAGCTATGCCCCACTGATCCGAGCGTGCGAACAGATGGCGTGCTGGAGATGTACGAGGAGGGGCGCGAGTGCGTGAACTGCGGCGCCAACAACACACCGCTGTGGCGCCGCGACGCCACGGGCCACTACCTGTGCAACGCGTGCGGCCTCTACCACAAGATCAACGGCGTCAACCGCCCGCTAGTGAAGCCGAGCAAGAGGCTGGTGAGTCTCTCTCGACCGATAGTAACGCGCTCTGTTTGCGAACAGGTGCCGACGCAGACCTACTCACCCGCTTCTATAAGGAGGGCACCGTGCAGAGATGGATGAGTGTGGAGGGCATGGCCAGGGGCATGAAGAAGGTGAGTCGGTGGCGTGTAGACTAGTGCATGCTTCCTACCGCCCCGCGTCGCCCCCGCGACATCGCACGCCGCGGTTCCTGTAGATATCCTTACTTTTCGGGCTTTGGCGAGTGTTAGGAAACTACACGCTACCGCTCCCTACTTCGAGTGCGCCGCTTTGTAGCACTCCGCTTGCACCGTTACATATTGTACCTCTCCAGTAATATCACCTCCCAAATCGATCACCGCAACCTTCCATTATTGACGATGAAATTAGATAAACGTATCGCGCCGAGATAACTAATCGATCGGTAATTGCATGTTAGTGAGCAACGCGGTGCGCGGGCGCAGCCGGTGTTACACGGTGACGTCACGCGGTAACGAGATGAGAGAGCCGCGCCTCGCTGCTAACGACGCCGCGCGCCGCGCATATTGGACTTTATCGATCGACAGCAAGAACGTCAACTAGTTATCTCGGCGCGTCGTACTACGCGCACAGATAGGACAGCTCTCGTCCAATGAGCGGCGGCCCCGCCTGCGTGCACGCACTCCTCGGACAATGCAACTTGTAGCGCATGCGCGTAATTGTATGTGATTCGGTACAAGATGGCGGTGCGCGGTGTCACAGTGCATCACTGGAAACCGGCGCAGTGCGCGGTGGCTCACTGGTCGGGAACTGTCTCGTGTCTCCTGCAGCGCTCTGACGTCACTGGTTTCTGTAACGATGATGTGCATGTGAGGTGCTTGGGTTTTGTTTGTTCTGTTCCTTGGTTTTGGTGCTCTCTTTATGTATTTTAGTTGTTAAGCACGCTTCCTTTACTTCTTCACTACCTAGTTGTTTTTAGCATATTTAATTATCTACAATCCTACTATACGTGCTACTACTATACGTGCTATACGTTATAGGTAGATACCTATAACGTATAGCACGTTTTCAATTGTACAATGTTCAGGACTAGAGTCGTACTTAGTTAATTAAAAAATTCAACAGCAAAACAGTTTCTATTAGTTATCTGTAGCAATTTAGGTTCCACACTACTTACATTCAGACTATCTAACTTAGTGAAGGTCATAAATTAGTTGAACGTTCGACAGTCACATGTTTAGGAAATTTAACTAGCAAGGTCTTCGATTAGCATCACCTTGTACCTGTTTTTACCTACCTACTTCAATTAATATGCCTGGCTCTGCTCATACCGATGCTGTCTCGTCTGTGTCCATCCAGCCACAATTTCAACAACCTTCTTAAGCTCGGTTTACACCGGAGTGAAGACGACCGGAGCGGAGAGGAGACGTGCGATCCCCGCTTTGGTGCAAAACGAGCCTTAAGAGAGTTCCTTGGAAACAGATAAGAGAGCAAAGACAGTAGTATTTAGGTATTAAATTGATTATATTGGGTAAAATGCGCGCGAGATAAAGAGACCTAGTCCTGAGACAGTTGTAGCTAGCATGGCCATACTAGCTAGGGCCCACTTCCTTGTTGATGGTAACGGTAATAGTTGTACGAGTGTTACCGGACAAGCCGGCGACACTCGAGCACCACATAACTCCGTGTTCCCCGCAGTCGGCGGCGCGGCGCCACGGGCAGTGCTGCACCAACTGCGGCTCGCGCAACACCACGCTGTGGCGGCGCAATAACGACGGCGAGCCCGTCTGCAACGCGTGCGGCCTCTACTACAAGCTGCACGGCATCAACCGGTACGTACTGCAGCTGCAACGCGTCATACAACATTATCAGTAGTGGAAAGATGTCCTGTTAGACGTTAATGTAACTGTTAGCCTGTATCATCCCACTGTTGGGCAAAGGCCTCTCCCCATGACTTCCAAATTCTTCGATCCAGGGTTAAGGTGGACCTCTGATCGTTGGTTCTGTCCAGTTCGTCCCGCCATCTCCTGCGAGGTCTACCGCGTCGCCTTCTGGCTGTGTCAGGGCTCCACATCGTGGTTATTTTGGCCCACAGCTCGTCGGGCATACGGCAAACATGGCCAGCCCAGTCCCGCTGCAGCTTAGCGGCTTTTTGAGCAACGTCAGTAATTTGTCTTTTGGAGCGCAGTATGGTGTTGCGTACATGGTCGGTAAGTTTGACGCCTGGGATAGTGCGCTCCATTGCACGTTGGCAGACCTTGAGTTTGGACTTTTGAACGTTTGTCAAAGACCAAGTCTGGGATCCATAGGTCGAAATGGGAAGAATGCAGATGTCCATGATTTTTCGCTTGAGTGTTGGACGTAGACCTCTTTTATGCAGCTCCATTGCGACTGGTCTGGTACTTGCAGCGGATTAATAATTCAGTGAAGCTACCAGAGCGAGCGGCCCTAAATACCTTTTATGGTTGTAGATTATACGAATCGAGACCTACGTCTGTTGTTTGTAATTGGTTTTTGGTTTCAACTTCCTCATCCATTGTGTTTACCTCTACGATTTGACGAATTAAAACAAAATAATACCAAACAATCCAAAAACTCTTACGATACAAAAATAATATCCTTGGGTAGCTACCATACCTACCTAAGTAGGTAAGTGGTAGCTATCATCAGTTACGAAAAATTGCCTAATTTAATCCATTATTCCATTTTATCAGACCTCTAGCAATGAGGAAGGACGGTATCCAGACGCGGAAACGTAAGCCTAAGAAGTCTGGCAACGGAACGAAGCCGCCACAAGACGCCAACAAGAAAGATGAGCTCAGCTCTCCAGGGATGGACGGTAATTATTATCATTATCACAATTCCCCTGTCCTTATCCCAATTTATTTGGGGTCAGTGCAGCATAATTGTGTTCTTCCATACTTCTGAGCTATTAGTCCTCATATCGTGAATCACCCCGTAACCATTTCTGGAACAATCACCTTTCACCCAATCAATTAGGTTATCGTTTCCTTGGTTTTCCCATAGTCTTATGTCGAATAATACTTACTACTTCAAAAGAACTAGGAACGAAGCAATACCAGCACAGAATTGAATGAAACAACTTGTTATTACAGACAGCAAACAGAGTCTCCCCGAGGTGGCACTGCCGCTGACGCAGTCGATGCCCACCCACGGCGCGAAGAGCCGCGAGGCGCACGTGACGCCGGACACGTCGCCGCACGGACACGGCCACGGACACGCGCACGCGCTGGGGCACGCGGCGCCGGCGCAGCACGCGCACGCGCAGGGCGGCCACCACGCGCACGCGCAGTACCCGCTGGGCCTGCCCGCCGCGCCCTTCCTCTCCAACCCGTCCCTGTTCAACATCAAGAGCGAGCCCAGCAACGCGGCCGGCTACGACTCGTACCCGCCGCACTCCACGCCGCACTACCACTCGCAGCAACACTATCTGCACGCACTACAGGTTAGTTTTTTCGTCTTTTACTGGTTTATTAACCTGTGACTGTACCTTTTTTACTTATAATAACATCGTAGGTTCTACGTATTCGTAGTTTTTGTGCTACGCACTTGTAAGCAATGCTACGTGCTTGTAAGCAATGCTACACACTTGTAGACACTGCTACGGACTTGCAGGCAGTGCTACGCACTTGTACGCTGTGCTACGTAGTAATCAACTTACTATAGAAGTCAGCTTACTTATTAGGTAGTGGCTTATGTCTACGAAATGCTCTAGTCACTTTATAGAACATAGATCAATGTACCTGTAGGTGCAGCATACCAAGTACTTCAGAGGAATCATCAAGTTACCTGCATGAACTTTGACAGTTGTAATTTTTCCGACTTCTCGGCGGTACCAAAGCACCTTTTTCTCGTTTCCAGTACGGACTGGGCAACGGCGAGGAGGAGGAAGGCAGCGGCTTCCTGCACCAGCGCAACGTGACGGCGCACGCCAAGCTCATGGCGTCCACGTAGCAGCGCCCGCACGCGCGCTGAGCGCAGTGAGCACACTCGCCCACACGCCGGCGGGACCGAGCCGCGTCACAGACTAGACACTGGACTGAGCAGTGAACCAACGAACAAACCGTTCGTCTCGCAAATGTGATGACACAGAACCTCAAGTGCAGTTCCATACAACGCGGCATGAGTCAGGAGCGTCGGAGATCACGATTTGCGACAATTTATCGAAGTGACGCAACGCGATAACGCCATCTCCGAGTCTATTAGTATTTATCGATACTAATAGCTATTTCAACTTCGATTAGTTAACTGATAATCGACAAAATGTGTAGATTGTAATATTGTGTTCCGATCACTCGAATGTACATAGGTATTTAGTTGTAACATTTTAGGATTAGTGTTGTATTATCATGATGAAGGTAGCGATGCATCGTAGGCTGTACCTAGTCGCTCTGAGGGCACCTTGCCATAATGACTGACACAATGGTAACGCAAGTATTAACTATTTAAATATTTTATAGTTCCGCGACAATTATAATCTCAAAAAAACTAGTCTAATGATTCTCTGTTAGAAATGTTTTAAGAGTTGGGAATGGAATTTGATGATGTGACAATATTGATAAGATAGTTTTCAGACCGGCGAACCGTCCAGTGCAGGGCCGCGTCTGACCACATATTATCTGTGTGTAGTCGAGGTGTTTGTCGCTGCACCTCGCTTGTCTGAGAGCGATCTTCTACAAGCTATCCTATTGTGTAGATGAACCCAACCCTCGTAGATAAGTAATTATTCAACTAAGTTAAACAGTATTCACATCATGCCACCAGAACATGAACAATATGATTACAACGCATCATTATCTGATTGCAGTTAGATAAATATTTGAGAACCGGTAATTTTAACTAACAATCTGTAGCAAAAATACAAGCTTAATAATAGTCTTTTAGATTAATTGATGATACAGTGATGTAGAGTAGAACGAATGTATAGTATGTGTATCAAAGAAGTCATATTCTATTGATTTTCTTTACACTTACATGCTAACACTTTAGAACTGTCGACCTTTATTCTTTTAACAATTTTAAGAATAGTATTACAAAAGTGCCTACTATTTCCTTTCCCTAAAACTTATTTTAAATGTATTAAAATTTAAAAAACTCATGTAGTGCAACACTCAATTATTCCAAGTAACTCAATGACCATACATTGTGTTCAATTTGCTGACCAAGCTAAAGTAAAACACACCGACTAGATCTGATAGTACTAGCAATGTGACATGAACACACAATGTGTTAGAAAGTATTTCGTGAATAAGTAACAGTGAGCATGCAATGCAACCAGACACAATAATGTGGGCATTTATTATACTTGTTAGAAATAAAATATTAAAATTACTATTAAAGCAGTTTATTTCATATAGTCCAGCACAAATTTTATCACAATATGTATGGCATACAGAAAAACTTTAGGCTTATTATTGAAACATGACAGAAACTTAAACAAAATTGAACCATTGGCAACATATAAATAAATCTTTCTTATATTTTTCCATAACAAGTCTCAAGTTTTTAACTAAATATAAACTAGAAATATGTACAAAGCGAAGTTTATTGTATTATAATATTTTGAAATATATATAAGTGAGCGCACAGAACTGTGTTTCTGTCCCCACCCAGTCACTCGTCGTTCTCCAAGGAGAGCTTCTTCAGCGCCTCTCCGCCGAGCCTGTAGTAACACCACTGCTCTTTACTAGTTAGGTTCACCGCACCTTTGTTCTCATAGAAAGTGCGTGCTGGGTTCCAGTCTAGCACATGAAAGTCAAGGCGGCTGCAACCAGAAGTGGAAGCTTCCTGGAAAGTTAAATGTTATATGTAATCAATGGAGTATTGCATTAAATACTGCAATACTGTGAACAAAATAAGAGGTCCCTACTACAGAATATACATACCTTAGCAACAGCTTTGAACAGTCTCTTGCCGACGCCCATGCGTCTCTGGCTGTTGCGCACATAAAGGTCCTCCAGCATCATGGAGCTCCCTTCCCAGGTGGAGTAAGTAGGGAAGTACAGCGCATAGCCCACCACTGGCTGGGTGCCGGGCTTCTTCACCTCAGCCACCTTACACTGGAATAAAGGAGGCTGCTTCTCGAAACCATCGCGTTGTAATTCTGAAATATCATGGATGAGAATCAGTTAGTTTTATCACAGCTAACCTTGTTGTACTTGATGATCAACACATATTAGAGCATACCTTCAACCGACATTTGCGGGCCTTTAGGCATTTTCTCGAAATCAGCAAGCTCCTATTAAACAATGTAAGTATTAGCTTTTATAACCAAATGTTATTATTTAAAAATGTACTTGGAAAAGGGGAGGGACCTGTATCATTTCAGACACTGCCAACATGTCGTCTCTCTTTGCAGCACGGATTTGTATGTCATCATCGCTGTATTTTGCAGCCATTCTGGTAAACTTGTAGGTTTATTTATTCAATTTCCAAGATGTTCACACTAATTTTGAAAATTCTGTCAGTCTGTAACTTCTCGGTCATCTGATCAGCCAGCTGTCAATCTGTCAAACTGTATTCTGCAATTTTTTGTGATGTGCAAAGATTTTAAATAACTTTGTGTACGCTTTCGCTTTTGACTTAAGATGTCGCCTGCAGGCCTATTGCGTATGATCGTTAGTTGCTTAGTTGTTGATTTAAAATATATTAATTTTGGCTCCAGGTTCCATTTGCCTAGACGCCAATGGATTGCATTTTTTTTTGCAGAATTTTAGCGCAAGCGGAATCGGAAAGCGCGGGAAACTTCCAACTTGGCGGACGTGAATTTTTGGATCCAATTTGTAAAATTTAAAATTGTTTACTATAACTCTTTTTAGAGCCTACTGCACGACACTGTACACGTGCAGCTTGTGGACCGACTATACGCAAAAGTCGTACAGCGCCCTTCGTGTCCAGTTCAACAACGCGTTCAGGATGATGTTGGCGCTCCCCCGCTTTTGCAGCGCATCGACTATGTTTGCGGAAGCGCGCGTGGATTGCTTCCACGCCACGCCCACTATGCGCAAGAGAGGCACGTCGCTGGTGCGGCGAGTGCGGGGGAGCGCTAACAGCATGCTGGCCGCGCTCGCGGATAGGCTTGATTGCTCCATCATCTCCCACTGTTGTAAGCGACATGTGGCAGGCTGATGCGACTAGCAAACCTCATTTATTTCTAAGTTTAGCACATTTTGACATATGTAATGTGTTGGATATATGTAATGTGACTGTTTGTGTGTAATATTTCTATTATGAGTCTGTGTTACTTGAAATAAAATGATTTTTTTTTATTTTTATTTTTTTTATTTATTTATAGGATCGGTAGCAGTAGTTTTACGTTGGATATTCTTTTATTTATATTTTTAACTTAGTTTTAGTGTATATTCTTCATTATTAGTAAGTGTTTTGCTATTTTATCATTTAGTTTTAAGCATGAACCACCCGCCTGATCCGGGGGATCTCGTTCCCCTGGCAGGCGTATTTATCACTATCAACTCGAATAATGAATCGGGTATGGATACCGACGGCTCATCTTCGGCCAGAAATTTAAAAAGGACACGCGTACATCTATGCAAACATTGCAACAAACGTCGCCGCACCCGTAAGAATCATGGATCTGAAACTTCCGGATGTAATTGCAGTGATTCGAAAGTTGCTGAATTGCCTACTTACTGTTGATGGAACAGCAGTCTGGAAACCATCACAAACAATAGTAGTTACATTTGATGGATAATGCATTACCTGTGGAGTTGTACATTTTCCCTTCCATACTGTGCTTTAACTGTTGTAGGTTTGGTCACACTAACATTCAGTGCAGGTCCAAACCTTGCTGCCATAAATGTGGCAAAGGACACTCAGGGGACAGAACTGCGATAAAGATGTAGAATGTGCATCTTGCTGTCTTTGCTCTGGTTTTCAATTTGCAATTGACAAAGCTTGCCCAGAATTCTCCAGACAAAAATCAATTAAAACATACATGGCAAAAAGTTCAGTCTCTTATGCTGAAGCGGCTGATACACTTTTATCCTCACCATAGCAAGAAATTTCAAATATCCCACAAACTTCATCCCCTAATTCTAATAGTTCAAATAGTTACACGAAGACTGTCTTCCTAAAACCGAGAGCACCTCCAAAACGTGCATGGTTATAAAGACACACAATGCTGTTACAAATGTTTCAATTAACGATTTACTTTCTGCTTTACACAATCTTCTCTCCCAGTTCAACATATCACCGTCCAACGCTGCCCAATCTTACAATTTATCTCAATCCAGTCATAATGGACCCATCCAATATAATCCAGTGGAACTGCCGCAGTCTAATAAGCAAAAAGAGTGATATTATACATCTATTAAACAAATATGAGCCATTTGTCTTTGGGGTCTCAGAGACTTGGCTGAAACCAATTCATATTTTTAAAATTATTGGTTATACAACCATTATACATAGAGGATAGATCTGATGGGTATGCTAGAGTAGCTATACTTATCAAGAATTCTATCCCTTTCTCTTCTATTACATTACCACCTCATAGTGAGGATATTTCAATTGTAGCTATTGAAGTGAATAATACTTGTATTGTTTCTATCTACATTCCTCATCCTTCTTCTTCTGTTCTTCAAGAGGTGAACAACATCTTTTATTTGCTATCAAAGCCATTCTTGGTATTGGGGGACTTTAACTGCCATCACCAATCATGGGGTTGCTCAATATCCAGCAATTATGGGGAAGAATTACTAGATATAATAGACTCACACAACTAATGTATCTTGAACTCGAGAAAAGCCACACGTCGGTGTGCACCCAATCAAAACCAAAGCGCAATTGATCTTTCCATCTGTTCTCCAAGCTTGGCCTCAATTTTAACTTGGCACACTCTAACTTCCACTTATGGTAGTGACCATTTTCCAATAGTTATTGAATATCCTCTTTCTAAACCAAATGCGCCATTAAGGAGATCAAATTTAAAACATAAACTACCAAATCGAAATAATAATGACCGGGTCAAATTCAGAAATATTGTTGACAGCAAACTTTTAAAAATCGTTACATGCTTTTCAGGAACAAGTCGATTTCGGAACGATTTTTATACTGTCTTTTATTATCTGCGACGGTTTTGTTCGGCAACTGTCATTTTGACGTTTCACTTTACGACCTGTTTTCGTCATGGTAGCATAGCGCACCAATTTAATTATACAAATCCGGTATAATCTCGGATATTTTAGGCCAAATGACGCCATAATTGCTGCCTTAAACACCCAGGACGAGGTGTTCTGAAGGAGGGATCTTTAATTTCTTCGGTAAGATTTGTTTCGACCAGACCAATTTGTGGTCATCATTTTAGGTTCGTGTTTTTAGTCAAATTGATGTTTCAGAATTTCAATATTGGACGATGCTCTAGTGTGATTGTCACCTACTTTGGAATTATCGGTGCACACGGGAAAAGTCATTTATTAACGGGAAAAACGGTAAGATTCTTCTTAGGACGCCATGCTCCCCACGTGTTGAAATTCCAACAGACTTGTGTATTCATCCTTTAAAATTTTGTTACAGCTCTGCTGTGACGGTTTTTTCGTAGGATTATAATTTTTGATTTCATCTGTATTCTCTCACCTTCGACGCCGAAATCTTGAGGTCTAATTTAAAAAAAAAAGTTATATAAAGGCCAGACATCTGGCCAGAACTTAATTTACTTTCTTTACAAAAAGATGCAATAATAATCTCAAATTAATAATAAATTATAAAACGTTAATATGAGCATAGTAATTTAATATTTAAAGTAAAATAAGGAAGCTACTGACAAAATAAACGAGGTATTAACAAAGGTATTTCCATTGTTTCTAATATCTTAGTTTAGTCACCCCCGGCAGATTAAAGGTCTGACTCTTCGAAGCGTACGTTCTATCTGGCAAGTATTTTTTAAATGCAGTGTGCATCTCCACGGCGCCCGAAATTCTTTTATTGTTACACATACATCTTTTTTTTTAATAGGAGAACACACATTTTTTTTTTGCTCTTGTATGATTCCTTACATTGGATGTAGTCCGTAGTCCGCAGGGTCTACACACACACACACAAGGTTACAAGCTTTAGCACACATATTAATTGTAGCGGCAGATGAAGGTTTCCCTGTAAAAAATAAAAATATTAGTCAATCCCATCGCCTCCATGGTGGGATTCGGAGTGCACAGAATTGTTTAACATTCGTAAAGAGGCTGAACACAATTATAGCTTAGATAAATGTCAGATGTTAATTTCTAAATCGTTACTAATTTAATTAATGAAATTATTAAAATTTTCAAAAAGAAAACATTTGAATCTTGGCGTAACTTTTGCACATCAATTTCACCGAATACTCACCCTTCGATTGTCTGGAGTAATATTCGTAGATTTAGGTCCATTTGTCACAAATGGACCCACTGGAGTCACTGGCTAAGAAGGAAGGAAGAGTAATAACTCTTCTCATAATCCAGATTCGTTAGACAGTGACTTCTTAAGTAAATTGGCTCCCCCTTGGGTGCCTGAGGCCATTGAACTTAGTTTGCCTCTTGTATCTGTCAACCAAGATACTTCTGCAACGCTAGAGCAGCCATTTACTCTCACTGAATTAAAGGGTATCATCCATAATACTAAGGACTCTGCTCCGGGCATTGACGGCATCCCGTATTTCTTTTTTGTTAATTTAAATGACGACGTCCTCGATAATTATTAATTATTCAAAGCTTGTTAATTCTGTCATGATTACCGGACACATCCCTGATTAATGGAAAGGGAAACGTCAAATGGTGTTGCCATTCCTCAAACCAAATAAAACCCCAACTGATGCGTCTTCATATCGTCCCATAGTTTTGTCATCAATTCTAATGAAATTATCGGAGCACTTAAATAAAAAATCGCCTTGAATGGTATGTAGAGATTAAGGATCTTTTGGAAGACTCACAATTTGGTTTTAGGAAAGGTAAAAGTACTTTCGACTGTTTAAGTATTTTAACATCGGATATTCGATTTCTCTAATAACCAATCCATCTAGCAGTTTTTCTCGATGTTAATGCGGCTTATGATAATGTTGTGTTATCAATTTTACAAAGTAAATTAAAAGCCTTACAGGTTCCATTGATTTTATCGAATTTGATTATTAATATCCTTCGTGAACGCTCTGTTATCATGGTTATTGGAGATCATGAGGTTTCTCGCCTTGTATGGAGAGATAAAATACAACATTTATACTTTTGATTTGGACTCGTCCTTAACCAGCCATGTTATGGTTCTTCAATACGCCAATAATTTGTTACTGTACTCGTCAAGTCATTCTGTTGAACAAGCTAGCTTTAATGTTAATTCTGCTTTGTCTACTCTGGAGTCATGCTTGCACTTGAATGGCTTGGCTTTATCGACATCTAAAAGTGCGGCTGTTTTATTCAGACGAAAGAAAAATATTCCTTTAGTAAATCTAAGGTATGAGGGATTACCTATTCCAGTTAAAGATAAATTCAGATATTTAGGTGTAATATTAGACTCCGAATTAAGCAGTGTTCACTATTGCGACTATATTGCTAACAAATGTGAAAATCACCTAAACATGCTTCGATGCCTCTCGGGTGTGTGGTGGGCTGCTCATCCCTTTTCTTTAAAACTTATATACAACGCTATCATCAGAAGCACTCTGGATTATGGTTTGTTCGTTCTGGAACCAGGCAGTGTTATGGTCTTTAAACAATTGGATCGTATACAGTCTAAAGCTTTACGTACTTGTATTATTTCGGGTGCTATGAAGTGGAGTCCTATTAATGCTCTACAAGTTGAATGCGGAGAAGCTCCACTTTATTTACGAAGGCAATTCTTATGTGATAAATACTTGTTCCAAATCCTTCAGCTCTCAACACATTCTCTCATTCCCACACTGGATGGATAATAATGCTGCAGATTGAATCATCAGATTACTGGACCCATAAACGTAGGTACTCCATGTCTAGTTGTTGGTTATAAAAATTCCGTTCACTTTCTTCTCCGATGCACCGTTCCAGTCCCTATTTTCAGCTATAGTTACGAAAGTTTTCAATTCATTCTCCATAATATATGACTGTGTCAGCAAATCAGATCCTCATAACTATTTAAATTTCAACCTTTTTCTGTATGAACATTTTCAATATCACCACATTTTTACCGATGCTGCCAAACGTGCTTCGACGGGTTGTGTTGAGATAGGTATTTACCATTCCCAATACAAGATTGTACAAAAAATAAAACTACCTCCGGAGACTTCCGTTTTCACTGGGGAATGCTTTGGTATTTTTAAAGCCATTGAATATGTTTGTGTTTTAAAGCTCAAAAAAGTTATAATTTTCACTCTCAAAAAATGCTCTTTTAGCCATTAATAAATCCCCTTACCAAAATAAGTCGCAGCTCCCTATAATTTACTCAATACTAGAATTTGCGTTCAGAATGATGACTGAGGGTATGTCACTGCAATTTGCATGGATACCGGCCCCTGCTGGAATCCATGGCAATGAAGTGGCTGACGCTCTTGCCAGTGTTGCGGTGCATTGTGGGGACTTAGTCTCATATAAGATCTTTACTTAAGATCTCGTGACGTTGCCTAAAACATTTCTTCGGGACATTTGGAAGATAGCATGGGATAACAGTAGCAGATCAAAGGGTTATTATTATTCCCTTATCAACTGGAGATTCCGGAAAAACCATGGTTTGGCAGGGCGAAATTTGGCAAAATGGAGACCTCAGTTTTAATACGGATGAGACTGGGACACGTTTGTTCCCCAGCCCATCTTGCCAAATTTCGTATAATTGACGACCCTATTTGTTCATGTGGCACAGAGGTAGGCGACTTAAATCATATATTTTTCTACTGTCCCCTATACGACCTGTTTGCCTTCTTCTGTTACCTCCTATCCCTTAGTACTTATTCCTTTTCCTACCTCAATACTGTCTTTACTTTGTACAAATAGTTTTCCTGTTTAAAAAAGTATAGTTTCATTCATGTCCTTATATAATATTAAGTTGTAAATTATTTGTCATTGTAAAGTACTCATTATACATTTCACAACTGATCCTATATGTCCATCTTATCCCAAATTCCGATAAATAATATCGTACTTATTATGTTTTGTTTCCCCATTGTTTCCCTACCTTTAATTTCTACGTTATGTACACACAAACTAAACGTGACATTGGCTAAATGCACAAACCGTGCGAAGAAAAAGAAAAAAAATGCGCAAACGAATAGATTAAAACGCCCTCCAATTGGGATAAGGATGCTGTAAGGTTAAGTTATCCACATTAATTGTTTATTATATTTTTTCCTCGAGTGTAAGTAACTGACGAATCGACAAAACTGGCAAATTATGGAAACTATCGAGTTGACGCAACTGTCGAATACACAAAACTGTCCAATCAGCGAAACTGACCAATTAATGAAACTGTCGAATTAAATAAACTATAAGTGAGGGACACCATGGCCTTTCCTGCAGCTAGAGTGCAGGTCGGATACCGCGGCACGCTAGCATTAATGAAAACATCCGTCATGCTCTTGCTAGCTCCGGGGTGCCAGCTGTTTTAGAACCCAATGTCTTGACACGCGACTATGGGAAGAGACCAGATGATAAGGCCTTTATGTTATGCCATGGAAGTTGGGTAAACCTTCGGTGCGGGAATTGGGGGATGCAATAAGGTGTCGACACCTTGGCACAATCCTATCTTAGCACAGCGGTTTTGCGGGGGCGGCTATATGTGCCTACAATAGTCTAACTAATAGCTACGTGTTTATGCCAATTGGGGCACACACTAGCCCTTAGTAGCAAGTCACCAGATTCTCAACTAACCAGATTCGAAACTCACCAAATGTACAATGAAACACAAAATCACAAATAACAACAGGTATATTTTTGTTTTTTTCCCCCATCTTGAACTTTAATTGCTACTGTCTAGCAATTGCGAGGTCTATGTATTATTGTTTTTTTTACAGTAGTACTAATGGGAAAAATGTAACACCAGCGAAGTCTTACTACGAGTAAGTCTATTGGGAAGGAAACTCCCAGTAGTACTACTGGTAAGACTACTCGGTAAAACTACTGGGAACAGGCGGTTTATTCACCAAAGTAAAGTAAAAACACGGAATTCTTGATGTACACTGATCATCATCTTCCTGCCTGTCCCATTCTACTTGGGGTCGGCGCAACACGTTTTCTTCTTCCATTCTCCCCTGTCAGACGTCACGGCATCACACAACCCATCCATCTTTTTTTGGCCTTCCTCTCCCTCTTCATCCATCATCATTAATATCCATCACTCTTTTAGTAACATGCTTTTCTTCCTTCCTCATTACATGTCCATACCAAGACAGACGACTTCCTTTCAATTTTCACACATCCATCACATTCTCATCTCCGCTACATGCAATCGTTTTTCATCTATCTTCTTCACAGCCCAGCATTCTGATCCATACAGTAACACAGCCCTGATCGCGGACTTATATATTTTGCCCCGTTAACTTGAGGGGCATCCGTGGGTCGCAAGTTGTTCCACTGACCTGTCGCCATTTCATCCATCCTGAGTTGATCCGGTTATGTCCCGGTCTACTTCGCCATCTCCTTGGATAAGCGACCCGAGGTACTGGAAGTCTGAGGTAGGAGTCATGGGGTTGTCTATCAGTAGAATAATAATAATGTTGTACATCATTAATTTGAAAGTTATCTAGTTTATGTGTTAGATAGTACATTATCTGATGAATTGCGAATTTGGTAAGTTGCCAATCTGGTAAATTGAGAATTTGGAGACTTACTAATAAGGGTACAATAGGGCCATGTCATCATTCTCCCGCCCTTATCCCAATTTATTTGGGGTCGCCGCAGCATGTCTGCTTCAACAGACCATACCTCTCTATTACTCGTCATCTCAGCAATCACCTTGTTTCTAGCCATATCATCCTTCACACAGTCCATCCATTGTTTCATTGGTCTTCCTCTAGCCATCTACAGCCATACTCAACATTTTCCTTACTATTTTTTGCAAACACTAGGGTCATGTACTTATAATGGGCCAAATAAAAAACATGAATTTAATTAACTGTATATTCATTAAATATAATACAAATGCATAAAGAAATAAATCAGGTGATCGTACAAGTACGGCCTTGCTAAGATAAAGTTAATCCAGTGATGAGTTTAGTATAAAAATATGAATATATCAATAACCTATAGTACATTTCACCTAAACAGTAGGTTTTTATTATGATTTTTACAATATCTGTCAAAGTAAATATATTTATCTAGCCTACTTATCTTACTTAAACTTCTATATATTTACAGTTGGATATATCCTATGCAATGCAACACAGGAGTTGTTAACTGGAAGAATAAGGTTAACTTGGTTTTGTTCTATTGAATTATGTATTTATGTTACTTGTAAAAAACATCATTAGTGGAGATTCAATCACTCAGCATAAAATGAACCTTCTTTACTCAGGATCGCTCTCTGAACATACATGAGAGTCGTACAATAATATTGACACGATAGCTATGGGTTCTCTATTTCGTATTTAGTCTAATGAAAGCTGTCCTGTATACCGTGGGTGTTCTTGTCTGCCACAAAAGTGGCGTTTTCCAAAAAGAAATTGCTGTCGAACATCAGACATCGTATTTTCATAATAGTGATCTGCTGATTTTTAATACACAAGAATACTCTTAAGTATTCTTTTTTTTTTTCGTTTGACCAAATTACTGATAGTACAGCAATATCTACTCTGATGCTCATAGCAGTCTGGCATTTCAAAATCGATCCGTCGTTTGTCGATATAATTCAGTAACTTTTCTTTCTGGTTCAAGTTAAGCTTTCGGGCACAAAATGCTCGCTGGCCGAATGTGTCCGTCGTGTATGGCGCCACAGTATGCGGGTGTTCGGTCCGTGCGTAGCTAGCTGGGCACGCGCGTGCGGCGTCAGTGCGGGTACTCGTGGCGCAGGAACTCGGCCGCGTACGAGCTGCCCCACGCGCTCTGCGCTATAGAACTCGATGACGCTGCAGCACATGAACAACCAATTATTTAGGATTCATTTTAGACAGTAAACAGGAATTTTCAACAAAAATATTTAATAAGCATTGTAAAGACCTCGAATGCACGAGGTCAAATCGGGGCAAGTACCAATGTGACTATTTCAATTCATTTATGTAAAGTTTATCTTGGATATGGAAACACTGATATTGATGGAGGAAAACAGCGAGCGGAAACCGTGACTTGTAATAAACATAAATCGGAAAACCCGCTTTGCGAAAGCGTGGTATTCAATGCTCGTGCGTGTATTTTCTGTTCGTACAGAGAAGGTATGAGCCCACCAACTGCTACTGCTTCATGCGAAGAGGCCTTCAAACAGCAGTGGAATATTAATAGGTTAGTATTATTATTTTTAAACAGTCTACTCACTGTTCATACTTACATAATTGCGCGATAAGTTTCTGAGGTGTGATGGGTGTGATCCGCGAGTCTGAACTCCGGTCGTCTTTCGTGTCGACATCTAAACAAAATGATGGCGTTACTTCAAGCTTGTGGCGACACCTAAGTGTATCACTGCCTCGTTGGGCTAAAACTGCCCTCGTAATAGCAAACAAAGCATTTGCATAATGTCGATTTCGGAAAAAAAAAAGTTTTAGGACGAATTATACCAAAGAAACTGAACGCTCTCGTCACATCGAAACAATGGTCGTGACGCAGATCGTCACTTTCGCAAAAAGTCACTTCCGCAGAATGTCATTGATACTAATAAGACCTTATTACAAACAACTACAGAATAGGGTATTAATAAAATACATAATAAATACATCAGGTCTAGGCTATCGGTTGAGGGGAGGTGGTCAGGTCATTTATTCTCACTTTCTTTACATGGATGATCTGAAACTATTTGCTCCCAGCAATTTGGATGAAGCTACTGAAAGTAACAGAAACTTTCAGTAGCGCCATCAGGATGGAATTTGGTGTGGACAAATGTGCGGTCATGCATGTCAAGCGAGGGGAGATTATGGAATCCGTGGGAACTAAACTTTCGGATTCCATACACCTTAGATCCTTCTCCTCTGAAGCATTTGCATCTATGGGTCTTTGTTACCTGAAAATAAATAAATTGATTGATTAGGCATCAATACTGCCGACATGAAACAATCGTTAAGGAGCACTTCTTTGGCAGCCTGAATAAGGTACTAAGTAGTCGTTTGTCAGGCGGAAACTAGCTGCGCGCCTTCAACGGCTGAGTCATACCGGTTTTAATGTATTCTTTCGGCATACTCAAATGGACTCGGATCCAGGGCATCAAGTTCCGGTCCGCGCATTGCTGACCGCAAATTGGATGCATCAACCATGTCGTCGGTGATGAGACTGTATATCCCGCGGAAGTGCGGGGTTTGTTGCTTCATAAATGCTAAGACCCTGCACAACCGTGATGTATGCAGTCTCAGACTTCCTAGAAGCCGACGTGGCCGACGCACCGAGACGTGGTCTCAGTGGCCACACTAGTGCCCGCGTTGCATTGGGATCGATCTATCGTCACTGACAGCACTATTGTTGCCAATAAGCCTGACATTGTGGTGATAGATCGGTTGGAGCGTAGCGCAATGATTGCTGGTATAGCGGTCCCGCATCACGAAATCCTCGTGAAAGCAGAGAAAGATAAGCAATTCAAGTTTCTAGATCTGGCTCGCGAGATTATCGAAATGGAAATGTGGGACGTGATCACGTGAGAACAGCAGTCATTGTGCCGATAGTCGTGTCGGCCAATGGCTTAATAGTCATGTATCAGGCTTATTGGTTACAATAATGGTCCTTTCAGTGATGATGGATTGATCCCAGTATTATGTGATATTGGCATTTTCGAGAAGTAGCTCGGGTACATACCTATAGTACGGCACTTTCGATTCCACAAAGCTGTATTTTAGATCAAGTTGCTTATGGATAATCCTGGCTACAAGGTCGTTTCTATGCAAGTACTCTTTGTTAGCTAGACGAGAACACCCGGAGATAATGTGACGGATTGATTCGCCCGGTCGATGGCATGCCCGACATTATGTACATTCAGTCAAAAAAGTATCGGGAATGGATGATTAGTTTATGGTTCCAAATTTTTTTTCGTTTTTTTTTTGGCACAATTTTTAGTTAGGTCGTATCTAGTGTGTATTGCGAATTTCATAATGGACTAAAACATAGAACAAACAGTTGAATCGACTTTATCAAAAACTCGTGCTTATAAGTGGTACAAAGCGTTCAAAAGCGGTCGAGATGGGATGGAAGATATTCCCCGCTCTAGGAGGCCATCAACGTCTTCAACTGAAGTTAACGTCGCAATCCATCGCACCCTATTCTGTAGTGCATATTATGTGTCATTAGTATCAATGACATTCTGCGAAACTGACTTTTAGCGAAATTCGCGATGTGCGAGAGTTGTGACAAACTTTTTTGTAATGACATTTTGCGAAAGTGACGATCTGCGTCACGACCGAAACAATTTGTTTTGCAATTTCATTGGTAAAATTCACCTTAAGTGTACAACATCAGGCAATGTTGATATCATATGGCATTTTTTCTTATTTGAATAATAGCATACATAGTTACAAAAAACCATCGAGATATAAGTACTAACGTACTAGAGAAGACACCGTAAATTCCTACTTTGTCTCGTTCAACTGCGGCGATCGCGCCGCACCTCACTCAGTCGCTCTCTAGCTCTCTTTCGCGCCTAGTACTTCTGACAATAATAAATTAATTCATAGAAAAAATCGACGAAAAATGCCTTGGTGTGTGTTGAGATATTGTACTAATAATTCAAGGAACACGGCAAAGTGCAAAGGAATTACGTTTCATCGGTAAGTAAACTAATTTCCTTGTTTTACAAATTAAATAATTACCACGCGCCATATTGTATTGTTTGTCATAGACTAATCAAACAGAGTGCAATGTAGGTAGATTAGACTGACATTACGGTGAAAATATCGTATGTTGTGTTTTTAATGTTGATATTAATATTTAGTTTTTTAAACTATCGCACTTTAAACAGATAATTATTAGTCTTAACGGGACTTAGCACGAACCTTTCATTTATATATTTTTTTCTAGTCTTGCGCAACCACAGTGGATGTAACTACATCGAAACGTCAGCAGATATAAATAAATGAAAGGTTCGTGCTAAGTCCTGTTAAAACTAATAATTATACATATTTAGGTAGAAAAAGATTTAATAAATTTTCCTATAGTATCATAATTAACCAGACAGTTTTTACATTAATGTTTAATTAGTTTTGGATGTAATTAATTATTTTAAATTCTTATACAGATTTCCACGTCCAAGTCATAAAAATAGAGAAAAATGGATCCGATTTGTTCAAAACAATCGCTGTGAAGAGACCTGGCTACCATCCGATCATAGTTACATATGTTCGTTGCATTTTCGTGAGGATGATAAGTATGTTACGAAAGGGGGAAGGCATTTTCTAAAGAAGTCTGCTGTGCCCTATGATGATGTGAGTATCAATATAATTTTAAATATTTGATGCTCCGTTTGTATTAATTCCGAGTATGGTGACAACATTTAATTTAGCCGCCACTAACATTGTGTTGTTTGTTTTAGCAAGACACTTTGTGTCATGGAGCCATTGAGCCGATTTCAGAACCTGTCAGTGAGTCCGAATCGGTTTTTGATACCCCAAGTAAAATCATCCTGAAACATCAAATTCGGACCCTGACGTCGGCTAAAAAAAAATTATCAGAAAAATTTAAGAAAGTTCAACGCCAAAATAGAAATCTTAAGAAAAAATGTGAGTCATTGAAGCTTCTTGTAAAATCATTAAAAACAAAATTTCCACTCGGTGAGGTAGCTGAGAATAATTTACTGGCAAAGGCAGAATTACTCGAAATCTATAAAAGAATGTCAAAGTGTAAAAAGAATAGTAAAATCTCTTTAAAATATCCTCCATTATTACGTAAATTTTCATTAACCCTCCATTACTACTCGCCAGCTGCATACAAATATGTGAGAGATATGTACGGCAATCTTCTACCACACACAAGAACTCTCTGTCGCTGGTATGGAACAATTAATGCTGAGCCAGGATTTACAAATGAATCGTTTGAAGCTCTAAAAAAGAAAAGTACTTTAAGTCAGCAACCTCATATATGCAATCTAGTATTCGACGAGATGGCTATTAGACGCCAAAAGCTTTTTCACAATCAACAGAAGCTTGGTGCTGTGAATTTTGGTGCTGGTCCTCAAGAAGGTGATGGAGATGATCATGTTGCGTCACAGGCGTTAGTATTTATGTTGGTGTCAGTGATTGAAAATTGGAAACTTCCTGTAGGCTATTTTTTAATATCAGGTATAACTGCAGAAACAAAAGCTAATTTAATCACTACATGCTTGCATAAATGTCATGAACTCATGACGCCGGAGTTACAGTCGTAAGCATGACATTTGATGGATGCCCTGCAAATTTGTCAGCTGCAGAAATTTTAGGGTGTAAACTGACGAACCCAAATGATTTGGTGACCCATTTTCCACATCCATCTACACAGGAGAAAGTGTGTATATTTCTTGATCCATGTCACGTCATCAAACTTATAAGAAACTCATTTGAGAAAAAAAGATTATTATTTGATCAAGATTGTAAGAAAATAAAGTGGCAGCTATTGATTAATCTAAATAAACTGCAAATGAAAGATGGTCTTAGGTTTGCCAACAAACTTACACCACGGCATGTGTACTTCCGTAATCAAATTATGAAGGTCCGTCTTGCTACTCAACTCTTAAGTAAGAGTGTAGCCAAGGCATTGCAGCTATGTGACGAGGATTTGAAGTATACACAATTCGCGGACTCGTCGGCTACAATACAATTTTTGGAAACGTTTAATGATTTTTTTGACACAATGAATTCAAGAAAGTGTTATTTTTATGGGTTCAAGCGACCAATTGACGCCATAAATAAGTTAGAAGTACTGAATTTTTTGTCAAAAGTAAAAAGATACATATTAAATTTAGAATTTCATATAAAATGCAGAAGAGTCGTAAAAAGAAAAGATTTAGATCCACGTATTACTTTGTCGATTTCAAAAAAGAAAATTGTTGAATCGGCTAATAAAACAGGATTTATAGGAGCTTTGATTTGTATAGAATCTCTAAAAACTTTATATCAACATGTAGTAGAAGAAAAAAAATATATGACATATATTTCTACATACCGCCTAAGTCAAGATCATCTAGAGCTTTTCTTTGGGGTCATAAGAAAGCACGGCGGGTACAATAATAACCCCAACGTTTTACAATTTCGAGCTGCCTACAAAAAAACCCTGAACCATTTGGAACTTCGTTCATCATTCACGGGTAATTGTATACCTTTAGATAATATAAACATTCTATGTAATTCTTCAACAAATGTTATTAATAGTACGACGCCCTTAAACAGACACGACGATGAGGAATACGAAATATTGTCAGCAACTAGATGTTTAGAATCTGATATAGAAGCTGAACACAATTGTTATATTTTTTCCGATACTCTCAGTTCCTAACAAATACCATTTGGTTCTCAATTGATAGTCGGTTACATATCTGGCTACATTGCTCGAAATCTCACAAAATCATTAAAATGTGAAGAATGCGTGGACGCATTAACAACAGCAGAAAGGCTGCCACACCATAAACTTATAACTATTAAAGACATGGGCGGATTGTTATATTCTTCAGAAGACGTATACAAAATATGTGTGATCACGGAAACTATCATACGAAAACTTATAAACCAAAGTGGTGGAATTAGCCTCTCCACGAAATACTATTACAGTTACATTACTGTAAATACTTTGGAGCATTTTATTCACACGGAGGTATTTACATCTTTGGTTCAGCATTCATTTTGCCAACCAAGTACACTGAATCATAGAATTCATTTGATTCGGGCGATTATTAATAAATATACTACTATTCGTTTAACACATGAAGCAAAAACAGATCAAAGCGTTGATTATTCCACAAAAAGGCAAAAGATGACTAAACTCATATTATTTAAGGGTAACTAAATAAAATATATCAAAAAAATAAATTGTTTATTATTTATGAAATAAACCCTGTAGGCAAAATACCTACGTTGTCCATTCTGTAGTACTCCTGTCATAGTCTATTGGTCTATAGGGAAGACATGTTGTTGCACTTTGTCGAAGAAAACGCGTAAGTGCCGTGATTTACATGGCGCTTAAGACCTTTTTGCCGAGAATAAATACACTTCTGCAGCAAATCTAGCGCTGTAGTAAATTAGTTACGGTTTAGACGAATTGTTATTATTTTAGCGCTGCAGCGAACTAAAGATTCAAATTACGAAGAATAGGACAATTCAGTTATTTGACGTAGCTTCTCTAGTACGTTAGTACTTATATCTCGATGCAAAAAACCTTTTTAAATTAATTTTTGTTAAAAATGCAATGCCTCATATGATACTAGGAGGACAGAAGGTACCCAGATTCCCAGGTCGGGCAAAGTGTTGATTGTTGCGTGTACATAGTGAGCGTGGCGTACCAGTCCCGGGCGGCGCGGCGTCCCGGCGCTGCGCCTGCGCCTTCAGCAGCTTGCTCATGGTGTTGCGCGGCGTGGGCGGCGGCCGCTCCAGCGTGCGCCCGTGCGCCGCCGACACGTGCCGCTCCAGCATGTACCTGCGACAGAGCCCGGTCAGCGCGCGCTCGACGGCGCCGCGCCCGCGCTGACGTCACACTCACCGGCGCTCGAAGCGCTCGACGCAGAAGCTGCAGCGGAACAGGCGCCGGCGGGGCTGCTCGCGCGCCGCCGCCGGCTCGGCCGCCTCGTGCGACTTGCTGTGCGCCGCCAGGTTGTACCTGCGACACGCCGCGCCGTTACCAAGGGAAACACACAATGAAAGAGAAAGTCTACATGCAGACTGATAATATTGTCCATTTGCAATCGTATGTCATAAGAATTAATGTTTTATTCAATAGTTATCTTCCCAGTGCCTTAGCCACGCCCCCGCAGTACGCACCTCTCGGAGAAGCGCTTGCCGCAGACGGCACACTCGTGGCGCTTCTCGCCGCTGTGCACGCGCTTGTGCCGCTTGAGATGCGAGCGCGTCATGAGCGCCAGGCCGCACACGTCGCACGCGTGCGGCTTCACGCCCGAGTGCGACAGCTTGTGCATTTTGAACGACGACGTGTGGATGAACGACTTGCCGCACAAGTCGCACTGCAACCAATACACAAAAACACTCAAGGCGCAATTTCGTATCGTAACTTTCGAGGAAAGTATTAATATCAAAATGTCAAAGACTTGATGTGATATTGTGTACAATTTTTCAAGAAAAATCTTTTGATCCCGAAAGTTTAATAAGTGCACATGTACTCTAACATACCTGATAGTTCAACTTGCCCGTGTGTATGTTGTTATGCCTCTGTAGCGCATTCTTAGACGGGAATAACTTATTGCACTCTTCACATTTCCAGTCACTAATACCTGAAATTATAGATAAACAGCTTTGTAAAGAAGACAAAATAATGATAATTTCGCAAAGAACAGGCAGTAATGCGTGTGTGTAGCTTTTACCTTTATGTAGCGCGATGTGTATGTCGCAGGCGCGCTTGTGCTTGTAGTGCGCGCCGCAGACCTCGCAGATGTAGGGCGGCTTGGAGCCGTCGTGCTTCTGCTTGTGCTGCTCCAGGCGCGCTGCAACATCGTCACTCAGCTCAGCCGCACAAGTGGCAACACTTCAACTACGAAACCCACCCTGACTGGCTACTGTTATGACATAAAGCCAATGTGTAGCCAGCTATATCAGTACATTCCCGGACCACCCTCCCAAAAACTTTGAAAAAAATTAATAGGCTTAGAAACGCAGCCGTCGCACGCATATTGAAGCAATTTCAAGTTAGCGTTTAAAGACTACGTAGTGCGTAAGTCTCATGCGTACGAATTACTCGTGTGCTTGTGTGCGTGCCGGCAAACAGAATTACGTGCCGTTTATGCACACATTCATTGTGTTGTTGACTCAATATTGAATGAAGCTATCACTCTGAGTCACCATAACATGTTACTATAAGGGTATCTCTCTAGTGTAATTGCTCTATGGGTGTATCTGTAGTATCAATACCTATAATTGTGACTGTCACACACTTTCCACAAATTGTTTTTTTTTTATAACTTGTAACCCTTACCATAATATTGCTAGATTTTAATATTAATGTCATTGCTCTAATATAAAGATACTTTAACAATAATAAACATAGGCAAGTTATACCTACATACATTTTAGCAACTTTGATCCTGAACACTTTCAAAAGCAATGTTAAGCATTTTTAATGGGGTTTGTTCTGAAATTGTTAGTGGATCATATAAGAAATTTATAATACATTACTTTGTTTAGCAAAAACTTAAATTAGGTCCTAATTCACTTTAACATGTTAGGTTTTGATATCCGTCACATCTGTAATTTTGAGTGGTAGTTTATTTAATGATCATGACTACAACAACCATTTTAACAGAATAATTATTCCACGAGAAAGTATCCTGATAAAAGGTACCACTCACATAAAGAAGTGTATTTAGCATCACACTGGTCACATTGATGCACCACTTTGGTCTTCTTCTTTCTGGGCTGTGCTGCTATCATCTTACTTTTTAATGGTCTTCCTATTTTCTTCTTGATAGGTTGCATGTCATTGCTGAGGTCATCAACACCGAAACTGTCATCGTCATCATCAAAGTTTTCTATTTTTAAACAGTTACTGAATCCATTGCTGTATATGGGGCTTTGTGATCTGTAAGCATAATACAGTGCAAACAATTAAAAATGCTTATGATTATTTTGTGATCTCAGCTGATTAATTTAAACTGATTTCTATCAAAGGAAAACCAATGTTGCAATCAAGATGATGACGATGTGATGAATGTGGTGAATATAAATGTACTGATTAGATCAGCTGCTCAGCTGCCAACATTAGTGAGTCAGTACACATGCCATATTCCCAGCTGATTATATCATCGCACATTCACTTTACATACGTTTGCTACACATTTACAAGTTTATATTGCAAACATGTTTACATACCCTTCAGCAGAGTTTTCGATCTTGACCTCTGGCAGCAAGGCATTAGGGTCCTCAATGGCATGCACAGCTAGCTTGTGAGCTGTGAGCCCTATGTACCCTGTCGTACCCTTTGCACCACAATCTTCACATTTCCAGCTAAAACAATCACATAACTTATTTGACAAGTGAGTTAGTTATCCAGCTATTCTTATATATTTACCAGATCAACCATTTGTAATGAGCGATCTATAGTACTATATTAGCATGTAATATTAACTTTTAAACAATATCTCCTGCCCAATAAAAGTCCACCAGAAACCTACTTATACACTACCAACCACTTACACACTACTACTACTATTACTACCTACCTACTTATTTAACATTTTGAAATATCACTTGACTATTGCTTTGAATTAACCTAAAGGTGTCAATTGTAATTCTTCACATGAATGTAATTCACATAACATTACTGTAGCACAATGATAACATTATCAAGTTACCTGTCACTATTGGCTTTACTTCTCACTTTTCGTTTGTTTGTGGATACTTTTTTCTTTTTTTTCTCAACTTTGTATCTCTTTCGTTTGCTCTGAGTGGCCAGTGGTTCATCATCCGAGTCGTCGTCGTCCACATTGTCACACACGTAGTCGTCGTCATCGTCAGCGTCGAACTCTGCCTTCACGTCCGTCAGCCGGATGGGCTGCACTGTTGGGTCGAACAAGGGGTTCTTCGCAAGGATGGCTTCGAAAGCCTCCTTCAACTTGACGTACTCGATCTCAGCTTGCTCCAGCACGTTGATGAGGTCGTAGCAGCTCCTGCACATGAACTTGGAGGCGCTATGGCCAGCCAGGTCGATCTGCGTGAACTTGTGCAGGAAGGTGCTGAGCTTGACGCCAGACGCGCGCGTCGTGGTGCAGTGGATATCCACGCACTCCCGGATGCGAGACGTGCACGCCACGCACTCCAGCTGCTCGTGCTTCACCATCACTTCCACCTCGGTCTTGATGCTCTCCATGTTTTCCTTCTTCTCGATCTGCTCCACTTTATTTTCGGAGTTCATTGTACTCGTTTCGGCCATTTCTACAACACGGCCAAATCCGACCCCCGTCGATTATAAACTATCAATACACAAAGTATAACTTTACAAAATTAGAAACATGGAAGAATGATCAACTTATTTGACATCACTTATTACTATCAAGCCAATTATTATTTTTTACAAAAGAAAAACAAAATGCATACGAGGCGAATGACATTTTCAAGCAAAGCTATCTATTTTCCCGTTAACAATTGACAACTTGACTTTGACACTTGTTGTCAACTGTTTGACAGTAGCGTAAAACAAGAAAAAGCAAGTTATTCTATGGACATGCAGTCTTGTGTTAGAATGGCAACGAGAAAATAAGCAGATTTACTTTCTTCAAAGAGTATAATAATAATAGACTTTCTTTATACGCAGTAACAGGCAAATGTATAAATAAATAAAATTATTGCAGACTACATTCCATAGATTTGTTAGTATTTTAGTGTTAGTAACAATCAAAGAGTAAAGTAAGTAACAATGTTGTTTATGTATCTAGGTTAGTGTTGTTAGTAGCAACCATAGAGTAAAGTAATATAACGGGTAGACCCGCCCCAGCTTCGCACGGGTGCAATGTAGATGTTAATGTTTTCTCTACTATAATATGCATGTATTATACATATAAACCTTCCTCTTGAATCACTCTATCTATTAAAAAAAACCGCATCAAAATCCGTTGCGTAGTTTTAATGATCTGGTCTCAACTCGAACAAATTACAATTTAGTCTTGAAAAGAAATCCTAGATGGCAGCATAGGTAACAGTTATGAAAATAAAAATCACTAAAATACGTTAAACTGCAGATTTTGGCTCTGAAGTAAGATTTGCAAAAATCAAAACTTCCTTCCTTAACGTTGCTTTATCTATTTTCACAAAAAAATCACGTTATTTCAACAAAAAAGGTAAATGAAGTCTTTTGTTTCAATTCGAATCCACAGAATGATCAAGTAGCCATGCCATTTACTAAACATTTTGTTTAGAGCTTTTTGCAACATACCTATTGCTACATACACACTAAACCGTTTAGAGAATGCAAATCGTTGCTGATTAAGTGGATAGACAAGTTATGCTACGATGAAGTAGAGAATCTTCTATTAAATATGAGGTAAAACCGCATCCGTATAAAACATCCACACACATTGACACACATACACACACACACACACATCCATACATACACACTCACGTACGCACACACATACACACACACCAACTGACTAGATATTGATAATAAATTAAATAAAAAATATTAATTCATAAACTTTTGTTTAGTTCATGTTACACTAATTGTAAGACATAAAAGAGCGGCGCCTCCTGGCACAGGCATCTATATGCTTAAAAGGAGACGCCACCAACTGTATATGTGTATAATGTACAACCTTTGATTATATAATGTCTAGATAGAGCGTCGCCCTACAATCGTATCAAAGAAAACGAGTCAACATTTTCAAGTATGTGTGCGTGCAGGCGTCGTTTTACACTATGCGTCTATGTCTTTTTGTGCGTAAATAATGATACCAGCTACTACAATTCTCCCATAAATCACATAAAAAAATAGACTTATTAAATAAGATAAGTTTTAGGTGTATGACACGATCTGCACTGATTGGCGGGCAAGCACTTGTGAACCAATAGTTGGTTGACACTTTTTGACACGTTTGCGCGCACTTGACGCTCCATCTAGACATTATATAATCAAAGTGTACAACGTGTAATAATGAAATAAAACATTTTTGTTTTTTTTTTATTTTGACCTATGGCGGTTTACTAAATTTGTCACATGAACTGCTGCGTGAAATTTGCTCAAAATGCAACTGTTCCGCCAACTCGAGATAGTTTTAGAGAGGGTTATGTTTTGCGAGAGTATGTATGTATGACGTATGAATGTACATATAATTGTTTGGCACGCTCTGCGGCCTGGACGGCTCAGTGGGTTTTAGCTTGAGAGGTGTCGTTAGATTCGTATTTACTGTGAGAATGACACCGGGTATAAATTTTGAATCAGAACACAACATATGCTGGGAGTACCTCCACGCGGTGAAGGCTGTACAAATTTTTTTGGCTAATCGTCTGCGAAATCTTTCACATTTGTTAACTAAAAAGGTGGAAATAAAAAAAAAGTAATTAAAAAAACTAAAAAACCCGACTACGGTAAAAAACTTAAGTTAAAAAAAAACACTAAAAAGCTAAGAACAAGCACATTTTAAATTTAAAAAAGTTGGAAGCAGGCGGGATCCATTTAAGTTTGAAAATATAAAAATGGAATGGCTTCCGACTGTGTTTTTGAGTGTTTTTTACCGCAGTCGGGTTTTTTAGTTACTTTTTTTATTATTCCTTACTCCTTGAACGCACGGTACGATGTCATAGTCGTTATGCGGTTTAAAGAATATATCTGTTGTCTGTCTGTTTGTTCCGGCTAATCTCCGAAACGGCTGGACCGATTTTGACGGGACGGGACTGGTAGATAGCTGATATTATAAGATACTAGCTGTCCCGGCGAACTTCGTACCGCCTAACAGTCAATGAATCCTACCCCACCTACCCTACCTACTCTACCCACCTACCTACCACCTACCTACCACCTACCTACCACCTACCTACCACCTACCTACCACCTACCTACCACCTACCTACCACCTACCTACCACCTACCTACCACCTACCTACCACCTACCTACCACCTACCTACCACCTACCTACCACCTACCTACCACCTACCTACCACCTACCTACCACCTACCTACCACCTACGTACCACCTACCTACCACCTACCTACCACCTAGGTAGGTGGTAGGTAGGTGGTGGTGGTGGGGGGTGGTAGTAAATTGTCGGTAGATAGGTGGTAGGTAGGTGGTAGGTACCACCTACCTACCACCTATCTACCGACAATTTACGCTTTCGCGACATAGACAATAGTTTATTAACCTTTCTATTAGATCAAAATAAAATAAATTTCTGAACGCACGCATAAATATTTGACAATCAATAAATATGTCAATCATTTGTCACTACTGACAGTATTTGACAGGATGGACATCAAATGTTTGACAGGTACGAAACCAAGGAACATTTTGGGAAAATGATTTATCTTTCGTAATTTTTTATTCGTCGATTTTTCATTGTTTTTAAGATTTATTCTGCTATTCTAGGCAGAGACAAATACAACAAATCAATAACCATGAAAATTGGTCCAGCAGATCTAGAGTTATAAGTGTTGTAACAAACCCGACTTTGTTTTATATATGAGGCATATAGAATCAAAGGTAGCTAAGTGCCTCTATGTCACATTTTCAGGAACCGAAAAAAACGTTTTTCTAATTTATGAGTCAGGGGTTTTCATACTCTCTCAGTTTTGATTTTAGAGTATGTGATTTAATATGGGTTTTGGCTACCTTTATCTGGGAGTACTAAATAATAAGCCGAAAAAAAATAAAAAATCAAACGACTTAGCTATCTTTGATACCAACAGTTACACTTAGCTGTGTTTGATTTTTACTCAAGTGAACCTAGCTGTCTTTGATAATGACTGTCGCCATATTGACATCACAATGTTAGTGATGTTCCCAACAGATGTCGATAGCATGGACCAGTAATTAAAACACGTTTTCATGTAGATATTTAAAATGTTCATAAAACTTCAAATAATAACCAAAATCGTTATGAAACAAACACACGTTTTCTTTTTTTAATCAGACTTTTATTTTCCTTTAGGAACAATATTCTATTCTTATGAACTTTAAATTTTTCTTATTACTAAATTATTCTTATTACTCTTAATCAGCTGTTTCTTCTTTTTCAACAAAAACAAAAGTTAAATTTTTAAATCCAATAATCAACATCGTAACAAAAAAACAACACTTTTTCTCTTTTTAATCACATTTTTCTTTACTCTCAGAAACAATTATTCTATTCTTATGAACTTAAACCTTTTCTTATTACTAAATCAGCTGTTTCTTCTTTTTCAACAAAAACAAAATTTAAATTCTTAAATCCACCGTATCATCCCTACATTCACAATAGTTTTCATTATCATCTTCCCTTCTTTCTGAATCCCCCTCTTGAATAACTGGCGATCTTATAATATTTACATAAAACTGACATTCTGCATTGGTTTCCCATTCAGCGCCAAAGTGCTTTTTTAATAGTGCATCGACATCAGTTATTTTTGCACGATTCATGGGTGCTCCTAGTGGCACGGTGGATGGGAGAATCATATTGGTTTTCATTCCAGTTTTGCAAAGATTTACTGCTTTACCTATATCTGAATTAAAATGCAGTTCTCCACGAATAAGCACATTTCCAACAGTCTTGGATCTCTTCAAAATAAATCTTTTGCATTCACTTATTTTAAAAGGCCATCTCGCAGTCGGTTTTAGGACATCTTTTGCGGCACTCCTGAAGTCTAACATTTGAATGTCACGCATTTTTGTAATGGTTGCATTTGTTGCAATGATGTCTATGTAATCTTCAGGTCGAATGATTACTTCTTGTTTTTTAAGAACTTTTTCAATGTTTCCGAAAACTCGGTCTGGTGGCATGAAAGAATGCCCAGTAATGGGGAAAACGACTTCAATTTTTTTCAGAGACGTGTTGTCGAGAAGCCATCTTGACAGCATACATAGCAATATGCTATTCTTGTTCTGCCCGCCACATCCATCAGCTACAAGACGAACAGTACTTATCCCTTCAAAATTAGTTTTATTTAAACGGTCGTACACTGCAGAGGCTATCTGGTTGGATGTTTTTGGAAATTCGTTCTCTGTCCACAAATATGCATAAGTTGTGTCTTTATTCAGGTGATCTTTAGAAGAACCCTGAACAATCGTAAAATTGTAGAGATATATTTGGCGACTGTAGTATGCGCTTTGGTCAGGTACTTTGGGTAGGGGATTATTTTTTTGACAGTCGAATGAGAAAGTGATCATATCTTCTGATTTTTCCTGAAGCAATTTAAAGAATGCTTTTGCCCTGAGCTTGTGGACTCTTTTTTCGATCATGAGGTCTTTCTTTTTTTCTTGGTCGTTTTCCATTTTAATTTTCCCATCCAATTCAATGCATTTCGAGCAAACGTCTGTTCTCGGATTACCGAATCCTAAATTGAAATCTTGGTTGAATATTGCACGAAAATAAGACTTCTTTACAACAGATTGAGGATTTTCGGTTTTGAACATCTTATAAAGTTTGTTTATACTCAAATCGCTGTGCAGATATTTTCGCTCTTGTGTTGCAGATCGACAGTAATGTGATTCTATGCATTTTAACTTCATAATAAACTGCCGAACTATATCTTTTTGCTCCTTATACTTGTTTATTTTATGATTTCCTCCCCTGTTTTCTTTAGCAACCTGTCGCGTATAGTAAAACACCTTCATGACAAATTCCACTCTATACTTTTTTATTTGCAAGGAACTCAAAAAAAATTTTTGGCAGACAATCACAAATTTATTCTGACTGTTTAAAATCCTGTACTGGATATTAAAATCTCTTCTAAGCCTTTTATTTTGGTTAGGACGCCTTCTTTTAATTTGTTTTATTTGACAGCACTTAAGAAGAAAAGCATCTTGACAGCTTTTTTTTGTTGAGGCATAAAATGATTGGTGAAATTTTAGAAGTTCATTCATTGTCAGGCTTGCACATTTTAGCGTTGGATTTTTATGTGAACAGTTCACTCTTTGAGGTAAAGCAGTTGACAAGTATCTGTGAAAAAAAAAACGTTTGGTTAGGTACTAGGAACTTGTAAAGGACTTAACTCCTGACAAAAAAAGGGGTGTTATTAAACATACTACTAGTTTGTAGCTATTATTTTACTTAATAGGTATATGGTACTGGCACTTGTAGGTAGGTTTGCATACATAGTAAAAATTAATAATACATTATTGGGAGATAAAATAAAATAAAAACAATAATAAATATTTTTAACACTCAAACTTCTCTATCTTAGCACAATTTTAGTTACAGTTAGGTAGTATGTATTAGCGTTATGGTACATATATAATAGCATGTAATAGCAATACAGGCAAAAATAAATATTGCGAAAAATTAATTTAATTCGATTGCAATTATTTATCTTTATCTATACATTGTGTGGAGTGTAGACGCGAGGCACATCACTAACCTTTCTCTCTTAGCAATGTTTGCCTTCCAGTTTTCTTGGTTTCGTGTGCGTTTTCGACCTCTGCCAGTACTTGCCGGTTCTACAGGGACCTCCATAATAGTCGTTTCACAACAAATTAAGCACGAGAACTCACTAAAAACACTAAAAATACAATAAAAATATTAGGTGTGGCTAACGCGGTTGTATAGAAATCGCCATTTTATTTTCGAGAATTCAAGCGTTGTGATTGGTTGTTTTATCACCTAGCTGTCTTTGATTGTGACCTAAGGTGACTTAGCTGTATTTGATCCCAAAATCAATTTTTTAACGAAATTTAAAGGGCTTTAGCTGTATTTGTTTCTTACAATAATAAAATAAATAGTTACAACCAAAAATTCGCTAGATGGCTCCATACTTAGTTATTTTTTTGAAAGTTTGTCGCTTAGCTGCCTTTGATTCTATATGCCTCATATATAGATGAGTAACTTACTTTACAATATAAAAATAATTAGGGTTCCGTGCAAAAAAAATAAAACCCTTGAAATTGTTAGCAAAATCCGATTCAAATACGGAAGTAACAATTTTTTTTACAATAATTTCACGCCACCGAAGGTTATAAACAACGCCAACTAAAATTATACTAGATAAAACAAAAGATATGTTTTTCAGTCAACGTTTAATATCACCAAACCTCAATATCAGTTATCAAGGATCGGTTTAAAAAAAAAGTACCTAGACTACATCGTTTTAAGGTGTAACAATTGACAAATTAAAAGAATCAATTTTAATCATTGGCTCACGCGCTATAAAAACTTGCATGCACTATTAAAGTACTGATGCGATACATGATGTGATAATGTTTTAAGTTTGCTTTCTTTATTTAAATATAATAAGTATCAATATTTTTTTTCCAAACGCATCGTAAGGTATTAAAAAAAATTACAGAAGTTACAAGTCGCAGTCGTCGTGATACTAACAGGCTAAAAATAGTTGGGCCTAGCAAGGCAATGATGCATAAAAGTATTTTCTATTTGGCACCAATCACATAAAATAAACTCCTCAAACTTATTAAATTATTACCAACTAGACTTTATAAAATACAGTTTAGAAAATATTTTAGCAAATTGTTATTACAACTTATCATTTTTAAACGATTGAAAAACGAATGCATCGGTAATCGCCTCTACCTACAGCTCTCCTCAACCACTACTTTTTTTATTGTACGCCATTTCTTGCCATGCCCACACATGTAGTTTCTTTTAATTTAGTTTTGATGCCACCTAGTATCTAGGCCGACTCCGATGGCGTTGTCTTTGGCAATTAGGGAGCAGCTGCTACTGCCATCTGTTGAAAATCAGGAAAGAAAATAGCTCAATAGCCAGACTTAGGAAGCTGTCATTTCTGTGTATGGGATTGGGTAGCTGTACGTAGTATTATATTATCTGTGTCTAAGCATACAATATAGGGACAGACAGACAGCGGGAAGTGACTTTGTTTTATACTATGTAGTAAATTAGACCTAAGACTGTGTGTGTGACCCAGTGTCTCTGAAAGCAAAATCAAGTTCTATTATTTTCTGAAATAGAAACACGAAAACTGCACTTGTGCTTTAATTATTATTATTTTGACATACATTTTATGTTCTCGGCTAGCCGGGAAGAGCTGATAATACGGGCCTAAGCCAAGTGATTATCAGTTGGAAGAGATGTAGTGTGGTCACGCGTAGAAGATTGAATGGAAGATGGTAGCGTATTTGAGTTTTGATTGAAGATTTTCTGGTTCAAATTGCAGAAACTTTCTCACGAGTCTGCATGTATTTAATATCACTGCCTTTTGTAATAGATGGTAGGTATTTGGAGGTAAGTTAAGAGAATTAAGGGATTGGTGAAGTTGTTTCGGTATTACTCCTGTTGAAGACAATACTATTGGTACTATTATAACTTTTTGCAGACGCCAAAGTCGCGTAATTTCATCTTTTAGTTCAATGTATTTGGTTAGTTTCTCTGCTATTGTTGTCTGTAGGTTATGTGTATTTTTGGTAAAGCAATATCGATTAAATATCCAATTTTCTTTATCTTGTCTATAAGTGTAATGTCTGGTCTATTGAAGTGAATTATTCTGTCGGTAAAAATGCCGCGATCAAAATACAGTTTTGTCGAGGGATTTTCTAAAATAATCTCTGGATTGTACTTGTAATATGGTACAACGGAATCTATGAGTTTGTACTGGTGAGCTAATTTCTGGTGTATGACGTTGGCTACTTGGTCGTGTCTGTGTTTGTAATCTGTTTGGGCTATTAACTTGCACGCACATATATTTTCTGTAATTTTTGGTTTCAATTATTATTATGAGCCTCATGTGTCCCACTGCAGGGCAAAGGCCTCCCTTCCCTCTTCCCATTTTTCTCTATCTTGGGCTATTTGGGCCCAATCCAGCGTCCAAGAGTCCAGCTCGTCACGCCATCTCCTTCTGGGCCTACCGCGTCGGCGGGTTCTGTTGTTTGGAACCCAATCTGTTGCCACTTTGGCCCAATTTTGATGCGACATGCGGCATATGTGGCCAGCCCAGTTCCATTTTAATTTGGCGGCTGTGTTGCAAACGTCTGCGATTTGGGTCTTGAATCGAAGTATACCGTTCCTTATACGGTCAGAAATTTTGACCCCTAGCATACTTCGCTCCATGGATCGCTGGCAGACAGCGAGTGCGGACTTTTGACGCTTCGTTAATGACCACGTTTGCGCTCCATAGGTGAGGGTGGGAAGGATGCATGTGTCCATGAGTTTCCTTTTGAGGGAGAGTGAAAGTGGTCCTTTCATGAAGTGTTTCATCGACCAATAGCTCTTCCAGGTGTTTTCGGTGCGTCGACCTACTTCTTTATTTTGCCTCTCCTGGAAGGAGACTATTTGGCCGAGGCCAAAAGTCCAAAAGAAAAGTTTAAGACCACCTTAATTGAAGTAGGAAAATAAAGTAAAACACTAATAAAATATTAAATGGTTAATTAACCAGTTTAACTATCTAATCAATTAGTCACTAATTAGTGTTTATTGACAAATTGTAATTTAAAAAAATAAGGAAATATTAACAGTCCACGCGAAAAAAGGCTATAGTTAACTAAACTGATGTTTCATCAAAAAATCCTCCTTTACATTGTATGATTTTTTCACAAGTCTCGGCATACGAGCAATCAATTTGTTGATGGTGTCTTGTGATATATTGCTCCAACTTTCGCATAAAGCATTCCACATTTCTTCTTGCGAGGATGGGCCACGATTACGGACATTCCTGTCAAGCTCTTCCCACAAAAGTTCAATTGGATTGAGATCCGGGCTCTGAGGAGGCCAAACCATGTTTTTTAACACCCCTTGCGCCTCTTTCTCTTCTAAATATCCTCTGCATAATTTGGAGCTATGCTTTGGATCATTATCTTGTATGAATATGAATGCGTCTCCAATTAATCGCAACCCGGAAGGAACGGCATTTTGTTCTAAAATGTTTTTGTACTGTTCCTTTTTCATAATTCCTTCAATTTTGACCAAATCGCCAGTTCCTTGACTAGAGAAGCAACCCCAGACCATAATTGAGCCACCGCCATGCTTGACTGTTGGGACTACACAGTCCGGCATCTTTTCTTGAGCATTGCGTCTCACGTAAATTCTTCGTTTTGAACCGAATAGTTCAAACTTGGATTCATCGGTCCAAAGAACTTTTTTAAAATCTTCTTCAGTCCAATCTCGATGGGCAAGAGCCCACTGCATCCGCTTTTTCTTGTTTTGTGGCCTTAGCAGAGGTTTTCGTAAGGCGACGCGACCATACAACTTTGCATCACTCAGTCGCCGTTTTACTGTAGTCAATGATAAAGGTTTAACTCGGGTTTTGTTTACTTCAACGCGGATTTCTGGTGCTGTTAAGCGTCTATTTCGCTTGCTGGTAACAACAATGAAATTATCTTCACTACACGTGGTAGCTCTCGGCCTTCCCGAGCGTGGACGATCTTGAAAACTGCCTGTCTCCCTGTATCGAGTTATTGTGCTATGAACACAAGTCTTCGATAACTTCAGTTGTGAAGCAATCTCACGTTCGGATTTGCCTTCATTATGCAAAACAACGATGGCAGAACGCACTTCAGTGCTAATTTCGCGTGCTTTTCCCATTTTAAGACGTCTTCACTGTAGAAACCACAAGTTTAGACTAACTGAGATTGTTTGTGAACAACCCAAGTAAACTCAGGTAAGAATAAATTGAAACTACGTGTTTTCAGAAGCTAAATAATCCTTAATATTGACCAATGCCAAACAAAAGCAAAGTAATAAGTAATGAGCACACAATAAACATATTATTAGGACTCTACCACCTGGCTCTAGCGCAGCGTTTGTCGGTGATTGAAAACAATAGATGTTTATTGTCCAATAACTTGAAAGTAAACAAAAGAATGACTTCTTTAAATATTCTACATTAACAATAGAATATGCAGGTGTGCATTTCTTTTATTTATCTTATGGGACTTTATTACAATTGATAGATAATTATACTGTTTAAGTGCGGTCTTAAACTTTTGGCCTGCAGTGTACATATATACTCATGGACATACTCAACCTCCACACCCCCTATGTCTACTTTGCGTTTCGTGCTGTTCGTCATTAACTTAGTTTTCGTCATGTTCATTTTGAGTCCGACCTCGAGGCTGGCGTGGCTCAGTTGTTCGAGCATGACGTCCAACTCAGCCGCTGAAGACGAGAAAAGGACAATCTCGTCGGCGAATCGAAGGTTAGTTAATCTCTTTTCCCCAACGACAATGCCCTTTTCCCCCAGGGTGCATCTAACTTTTGAAAAACTTCTTCAAGGGTCGCAGTGAAGAGTTACGGAGATAGCGGATCTCCTTGTTTCACTCCTTTTCGGATTGCAAAAGATGGGCCAGTGGTGTCTAAGCGTATGGAAGCTGTACTATTGAAATAAATTAGTTGTAGTAATTTAACATAAGTGGGTTATATTTGTTGTTTATGGAGTGTTTTGAATACGGCTTCGTGTGAAAGACTGTCAAAAGCTTTGGAGTAATCTACGAACGCAAGGTACAACGGCAAATTAAATTCTTCGTGCTTTTCAATCAACTGATTCAGAGAGTGTAGGTGATCGGTAGTGGATAGGCCACAGCGAAAACCGGCCTGTTCCGGAGGTTGGTGGAGGTCTAATTGGTCGGATATACGGTTTCCCAGAACTATGATGAGAGCTTTGTACAGATGAGAAACAAGACTAATGGGACGGTAGTTGCCTAGGTCAGATTTGTCTCCTTTTTTGTGTAGTAAAATAATGTTAGAATGACAAAAGTTACTTGGAAATATGCCTGTTTTTAAAATGGAGTTAAATAGGTTGCATATGTGTGGTAATAAAATTGACTCTCCCACTCGTAGTGAGTCGGTCGTTATGCCGTCTTCACCTGGGCTTTTGTTGTACTTCATGGCACTGAGAGCCTTGTGAACTTCATAACCAGTTATCACAGGGATCATCAGGGCGCCGGATTGCCACCATGGGATCTGGAGGCGATAGTCCTCGCGCGCCTACATGATTGGCGCGCGGAGGTTCTTCGCCGGGAGGATTTTCCGCTGCCACGGCTAATTACCGCTCAGCGGACAAACCTCCGGGCCGATCTCATGGTGACATGGAGAGAGCGACTGTCGCAACCTCGTGCAGGGCACGCCACGATAGTGGCGATAAGTCCCCTCTTTGAGGAGTGGCTTGAGAGGCGCCACGGCGTCCTCACCTTCCGCCTGACACTCCCTCCCGCTCAGTCCAGAGCGGGAGAAGTCATTTGATGATTTCCCATCCGAAAAAAAAAAAGGATCATCAGGGCAAGAGTAGACTTCATCTGCAAGTTGGAAAGTTGTGTCCTCGTCTGAATATAGACTCTTGTAAAAGTCTGTACAAATTTGTATTAATTTTGTCCTATCACCTTGTTTCACACCATTACTGTCTTTCATTCTACCTACCTATACCTACCTCTATCCATCCCACGCGTGGCTGACCTCAGGGAACGGTTATTTGTTAAAGCAGAATGGGCGAGTTCAGTGTTGTAATCCCTGATATCTTTTCGAATGCTCCGCTTTACCTTTCTGTCCAGCTCTCTGTACTCGAGAGACTGATATGGTAGATTCTGTCTCTCCTCTATAAGATGGACTGTATAATCGGTGAGCTTTTTCTGTTTGATCTTGAGGCGCTTTATGTTCTGACTAGCAGTTTTGATGACATGTTTGATATTATTATATTGTACTTGTACATCTTCTGAATTTTTAGATTCGAGAATGCTGAAACTGTTTTTGATTTGTAAGTTAAATTTTTCTTTGTTTGCGATTAACGTTGATTTGTCAATTCGTTTTATGGTTTTATTAATTATTTTATTACGATGTATTTTCATGTCAAACACTACAAACTCTAAGTGGGCGGTGATCTGAACTAAATTTTAAACTGTTTAGGACTTCGACATTTTGTATTATTTGCTTGTTCGAGGAGAGACAAAAATCAATTTCATTTTTTTTCGTGTGGCCATCTGGAGAGAGCCAGGTCCATCGCCGATGTGGTTTTTTAGGGAAAAAGCTGTTACTTACACTTAAGTTCTGCCCAAAAGCGAATTCTAGAAGGCCTTGACCACGTTCATTTCTGTCTCCCAAACCGTACAGTCCCATAACGTTCGTGTTGTCCGATGTTATTCTTGGACCAAACTTGGCATTATAATAGCCCATGACTAGTGTCCAAGTCGCTCTGTGTTCATCGCATGCCTTGTTAAGCAAGTCCTAGAACTCTTCCACTTCGTCGTTGCTATGCGAAGATGATGGAGCATATACCTGGATTAGTGTAAGGATCTTTTTATCGGCCACGCGAAACTTGAGTAAAACGATTCTATTAGAATATGCGACAAATTCGGTAATATTATCCTTCCAGCGTTTTGAAATCAGGAAGCCAACACCATGTCTGGTATTGTCTTCTCCATTGTGATAAAATATGCTATTTTCTCTTTCTATTGTGTTTTATCCTTCTTTTCTTACTTCTGCTAGGCCAACTATATCCCAATTTAGATTTTCTAGTGCATGTTCTAACTCTAAGATTCTTTCTTCGGTTCGTAATGTACGTACATAAAATGAAAAGATTCTTAATTTATCGGTGTCTCTCTCTTTTTTGCGTTCCATAGTTGTTTGGCAGTTGACCCTCGCTCGGAGATTATGATCCCCGACCCCAGAGTGCACCTGCGTACTGCCAATAGCCGTGCACCGACTGGAGTCGCCGATCACTTGGGGATTGGCTTGATCGTCGTAATTCAAAGTGGGAAGGGGTTTAGACAGTTCAACCTACCACGCTTGTCTAATGCGGGTTGATGGATGAGCAGTGGACCACCTGACTGGGTCCATAGGCGCCACCGTTGACATGCTAGCTAGATGTTCTTCCGCCGCCGCCCTAAGTCAACATCCTGCTCTGATGTCGACTGTTCTATCAAGACCTCCAGGAAATAATATCTTTCCCGAACCCTCTGATAGCTTCAAGTCTTGGGTTAAGATGTAAAAAAAGCCCTGGTATGCAGGCAGCTGGTTTGCACCTGCACATAGCCCTTAATCGCCTCATACGACACCCATGGGAGGTGCGGGGTGGTTGTATTCTATGCCCGGAACCACACGGGGAACCACACGTACTTTAATAGTTATGAAATATAATTTAAAAACCGAGACCCAGCAAAGAAAATTAATATTTTTCTGAAGTTTATAATCTAAACAAATGGGGGCTATCGCGCATGAATTCGCAGCAAACTCAAACTCAAAGCATTTATTTCAATTAGACCATTACAGGCACTTTTGAATGTCAAAACACAAAAAATAAACTAAGCTACAGTCCCAGTCACAGGGCATAATAACTTGTGAAAGTACTGTAGTTGCCCATTCGAAAGCGTAGATCTCTATGAGAAGAATGGGCAAGAAACTCCATGGACACTCTTTTAAATCATTGTTGTTACAAAGTCTCGGTTACATCATTCATGTCGAGATTAAACATACATGTGAGAACGATGTAGAAAGACGTGCGAGTAAGAGCGTCCAGAATAAAAAAGATAAAATTAACAATTCAAAAATACAATAATCCATGGCAGCTGCGAGATGACCAGTCACAACTGACAGCGCCCGTTCACGAACATGACGCATGGATCAGCCATCATTCAACTCAACCATTTTGGAGGGAACTAAACGACCCGACACACGCGCCACCATCAGCGAGACATTTAAGTGAGCATGACATTATCTCAACCGCCAGGGCAAATTCGAGTCAGTAAAAGATGTAAATGGTAGCTTTATCGTACATAGAACTCACACATGTGCTATGCAATTATTGTATAATACTAAGAGACTGAATCTATACAATGCAAAGATATGTTTACAATCTTCTGCAGCTTCCACAATAACTTCACAAAGTAATCAATTAGTTTGCCCCTATGGTTGTGGAGCAGGACCAGCATTGAGCCAAGCATTTTTATCATCAATGTAATCTCCCAACTTATAGTATGCTTGCCTACATAGTGTGCGTTATATACAAGATTTAAACTTCGTCTCATTCAGTTGTAGAATGCGGGGAGGTATTTTATTGTAACATTTTAAACAGTACCCCATGAAAGATGAGTCTACTTTAGCTACACGAACGTCTTTAACGTTTCAGACGTTAAAGACGTTCGTGTAGCATAGGTACTCAAGTGGGACGGTACCGCCCCCTAGTGGGCGCTAGAGCTTTTCATGGGGGTAGTTGAGGGTCCAAAGGCAAATGGGGGCGTTATGAAATACCTCTATTTTCATGAAAAAACATTTTATCTAGCCATCTAAAATGTTTATCTTATAACTATTTTGTAAAAGGGGGCGTTTGATTTTTTTTTCTTGTAAAAGGGGTGGCAGTTCATAAAAGGTTGGGAACCTATGGTGTAGAGTAAGGTCTTCTTTAAGTCCCGCCTCTATAACCAGTGTGTTCTGCCCACAATGACATACGGTGCTGAAACATGGACGCTTACGCAGGCTGTGTACAGACTGAGAGTTGCACAGAGAGCCATGGAGCGTTCCATGCTCGGCATCAAGCTGGTAGATCGAGTTCCTAACGTCGAAATCCAAAGACGTCCAAGTACTGGCTAAAGAAATGTGGGTCGTCCGGCTTCAAGATGGGCAGACGACATGGTTGCCATCGGGGGGAAAACCTGGATGAGGCTGGCATAGGACAGTTGAGATTGGCAAAATAAAACAGAGGCAGGAGTGGGTGAATTCAGGCTGTGGATGGTGATGAAGGTCTTCAGAAATGTCAGTTGTCATACAGTGTTCACAAATATTCACGATTGTAGTCAAGATTGAGCCATTCTTGATTAATTATGACTTGAAGATTTTAAGTAGCAAGCTAGGATCCTATTTGTTAGTACTCAGAGGAGGAATGATATTTAAATGTTTCATGCTTGCTCATTTTAGGGACAACATTGTAAATAATTGTGAAGGTATCTTAATTTTACACTGTGTTGTTATACGTAATAAAATGAACTTTTTATGAAGTTATTGGTACTTTAAAGTACAAGAAAGATAGAATTAATGACAGGACTTTACTTCCATTTACGCCATCTGGTGAGCTCAAAAACGATAGACATAATTGAGGCAGAGGTTAGAATATAACGTACCGTATAACATTAACATAGATCTATTCCGATGCTTGTTTGTACTTAGGTGTTATTTAGTAGGTTGTGAGAAATGAGGTGGGAGCTTATTCCAGATTCTTCACTGCTTAAAGTGCTAGATTATTGAGAATCTAATAGAAACACTCAATAACATTTTGCCCAATCTGGGAATCAAACCGTAGACCCCATGCAGCAGTCACACTTGTAACCATTAAACCGATCAGTCGGTCAGTACACATTGTAAAATACATACACATACAGTAAAATGATTGGGCACAAATAGCCAAAGAGAGAAAAATGGAAAGAGCGAAGAGAGGCCTTTGCCCTGCAGTGGTACACATAAGGCTCATAATCCATCTATCTTCTTCTAATATGATAAATCTGTAGACGTGGCGTTTCTGTACATTGAAAATATTTAGAAAAAAAACAGTAAGGGTGTTAAAGGATAACAAACAGAACCCGTTTCTAATATTTTTAGAATTTTTGTCTGTTTTTCTTTATTTTTTTGATGCTGTGAGATTTCCATTTTTTTTTTGTATTGATATCGTATGCATTTTTATTTTTTTTCAACAATTTTTCCCTAAAGTAATAGGGAAGTATGGAAGAAGAAGACATGCCGAGCCGACCCCAAATAAATTGGGATAAGGGCGGGAGAATGATGATGATGATTTCTTCAAAATCCAAAAAGTAGTTTAGTGGACAAATTCTGATAAGTTTACATATTGTTCTTGCTGTAGTTTAAGTATTTTTCTTTCTATTTGCAAATGAGCGTCTTTTTTAATTTGTAGGGATATTAACCTTTGGGTTTGGAACCCAGGATAGATCATGAGTTGCATGTATTTGCTTTCGTTCATAAACTTCTTCGGATCAAGGACATTTGAGCGAAAGACATTTGCGCGAAGGACACTTGCGCGATCCCATTTGCGCGAAAAGACATTTGCGCGCATGGACACTTGCGCGAATGGTCCTTTGCGCGAACGGATATTTGCGCGACTTAAAGGCCAGTGACTTTACAAACAAAACGTAACATCACGCCTGTTATTTTGGGGTCGATGGTTCAAGGTTTGGAAAAGGATGGGATACCCGGTAAAGGTTAAGCAACTCTTGTCAAGGTTTGGACACAGATGGGTTACTTTACCGATCCAGGTTAAGCAACTCTTGTCAAGGTTTAGAAACGGATGGGTTATCTAACCAGTTCAGATTGACATGGGCGTCGTTCTCGTGATTTTCAGGGTCGCTGATGACGAAAATGAACTCATTGAGCGTATGCAGTTCACTTACTTAAAGAATGAGTTTTTAGGGTTAGTTTTATTTGATTTGACCCCAGTTAGCCATGCATACGGGGTGGAAAGGACACCGACGCGTAAACAGAAACCGCTTACTCAGTACATCATTCTGAACCCCCACATAAAAAAATGCCGTCGGTTATAAAAAAAAATCTGTTGTTCTATATATTTTGACTGTGTAGGTATTGCACTTGTAGGAAACAGCTGATTTTTTTTAATAAGCGATGGAAATTTTTTATGTGGGTTGTTCAGAATGATCTACTGAGTCATTTGTTCCAGTTTCAGCTTCGTCAAGCTTTGCTGCCGACGAAGTCCATCCAAAAATTTCCATATGGAAGGGTGATGAGCTGATAGAAGTGACGAGAATCCCCTGTGGAACCCTTCAACGGAGTTGTTCATTCGGGGCATTTCCTGAAGAACTGCATCAAAAGTATTCCACAAATCAATAGGGAATCTAGGAGCTCGCCTGCCCCGTTTTTCCATCCTCCCAATCCAGTTATCTTCGAAATAATTTATGACTTCTCGGAGGAGGCCGGAATGCACAACATAAAACTGAGATTCGAGAAGTTCGTCAAAAGCGTTATCAACAACTTTTTCATATGGGACATACGCTAAAGCACATAACTGGCGAATGCACAACGCGAAATCAGGGGTGTGTATATAGTTATGCAAAATGTCTTTTTCCGACTGAACTTTTCGCCAGACACTTTGAGAAAAGTGAAAAAACAGCCTCGCAAGGATGCTGCGGGAAAACTATCCCTTAAAGCTAAAATTGAAGCCTGTTCGAAATCAGTCATAATAGACAGAGGTTGCAAGTCTGCTTCTTGTGACTTAATGGCCTCATAGGTCATTCGAGACATAAGTACATATATTACTGGTACCACTTCATTCTCATAAAGACAGTGTAAGGAATATAATTGTTTAAAAAGAGGAGGTGTCATCTTAAAAGTTCCATCAGCAAACCAATGACGTTTTTGCTTTAAAATTTCAAAAAATTCTGTATGTCAAAGATAAGGAATCTATCCTCACTTGGACCAGTATCGTATATAACTTTCGGGAATATCAAGGAGTTACACGAGAGAGAGGGTTCGCAGGGGCAGAAATATTTGCGTTGCGAATCCTGTGTTTTGTGTTGTGTTTATTAAACTTAGAAATATCCTACTTTATTTAGTTCCTACCTAATCTAATGTTTGTGTTTATTTGGTTACCTACCTAATTTAATGTTTGTGTTTATTTGATTACCTACGTAATATAATGTGTTTTTATTTGGTTACCCAGGTACTTAATTTTATGTTTGTATTCATTTGGTTACCTACCTAATTTAATGTGAGTGTTTATTAATATTTGCATGCTATTTTTATGGCAAAATGTGTCACTGCACTACATGTTATATTTACCATCTTTTGTACCACGTTTAACTCAAATAAATAATTTTGACTTTGACCTGTTAATGCACTTTTTCAAAGAGGACACTGTTGGAAATTTTCCAGCTGCCTCGATTGATGCGCTGCTGATAGTATCTGCAATTATCTGCTGAGGTGCGAATTGTGTTCAGATTGCCTGATCTTTCATGGTGCATATGATATGCCTTTTTTTCAATCATAGCACGAATAGGAACACGATTGTGCTGACATATTATTCTTAATGATGCATTAGACACATGACATCAACCTCGGCACTTCCCACTTTTATCCTCAATGCATCGCCAATATGTTTTATCATTATTATTTTTATCACAGAAAAGATCTTTACCCTTTGAACTTTTACTGAAATAGTGTGATTTCCTGTTGCTGAGATATCAAAGATGATGTGGATATCTGATTGGAGGATGATGGTGGTTGATGTAACGGGGGTAATTGATGTAAAAATGCCGCTGGTGGAGATGTTGGATGATGATGGTGGAGTCGGCCAGAAGAACCAGGGGGTGGTGAAGACAACGGAAATTGACGAGAGGATGATGGTGCTGAAGATGACGGAGGAGGTAGATGATGATAAGATGTTGGTGGAGGAGAGGACGAGGTGGTGAAGATGGGGGTGGTTGAGGAGAGAAGGATGGTGGTGTATATGTTTGGGGTTATTAGAAGATGGTGGTAGAGATGACCAGGTTTGTTGGGTTTGCTGACGAGAAGAGAATGGTAGCAAAAATGAAGGACGTAGTGACGACGATGGCGATGGTGGTCGATGAGTGTTGATTAAAATCGGAGAAGGTGGATTGAAATAAGAAATATCTTGGTTGGAACACATGATGGTATGTGGCTGCTCCCCTGCGTTACCGGGTAGGCTACCGTGCTAAAGACAAACATTACAACAATCAAGACAACAACATAAGCCCGAGGGCGTAAATTATGTTGGGAGTTTTAGTCCGATTTAGGCCCGTTTGCACATGACATGATATACAGCACCTCAAATGATATTTAGCGCAAAAAGTGTTTAAACATCTCACAGTCTCTGTTGAATGCGATAATGCACGATAATACGTTTCATACATCGTGTTGCAAACGGGCCTAAACTGTTACCACCTTCACCGCTTGGAGGTGCTCCCAGCTTGTTGTAAATGTTAAATTTTATCTAGGTAGCAGCTTTGCGATAAAAGAAACTCAATAGAGTCATCGGGGTTCCGTATGCGCTACTTTTACTCAAACATTTTTTGTGTAAAATCATTTCGTAAGTAGTTTTGGCAAAAATATCCTTCCGCGTAGGTGAAGGCGCCATTTTGGATTTTCATTTTGATGATTCTCATTTTCGTCATCAGCGACTCCGAAAATCACGAAAACGACACCCATGAAGGAAAAACCTAAAATTTTCTTCGGTGCCATCTTGGAATTTAATTTCGACCTCGTTTTCGTCATCAGCGACTCCGAAAATCACGAAAACGACACCCATGAAGGAAAAACCGTAAATTTTCCTGTTCGCCACCTTTGATTTTCATTTTGACCTCATTTTCGTCATCAGCGACCCCGAAAATCACGAAAACGACACCCATATTAACCAGAACTGGTTAGGTAACCCATCCGTTTCTAAACCTTGACAAGAGTTGCTTAACCTGGATCGGTAAAGTAACCCATCTGTGTCCAAATCTTGACAAGAGTTGCTTAACCTGTACCGGGTATCCCATCCTTTTCCAAACCTTGAACCATCGACCCCGAAATAACAGGCGTGATGTTACGTTTTGTCTGTAAGGTCACTGGCCTTTAAGTCGCGCAAAAGACCATTCGCGCAAGTGTCCATGCGCGCAAATGTCTTTTCGCAAATGGGTTCGCGCAAATGTCTTTCGCGCAATCTAAATTGATTCCCCCCAAAAATTGACTATGAGTTCCTTTAATACTTAAAACAAAGATGTAGTGTACTAACAGGTTTTAGTTGAAATTAGAATTGCAAAGGATGTTAGGAATATACTATGACTTCACGTTGCCATGTAATGTAAACTGACAATGTCAAAAGAATACGCGGTCACGTGAGCAAAGCCGCGGGCCCATCTAGTAAATAATAATAATCCGAATGTATGTATGTAGGTACCTACAGGTTTCAATATCGTTAAATTTATATTAGTGTACTTGGTCTGTTGTCTAATTATTATTACCTGCTAATGTAAAATCCTGCTGTTATTAAACCATCTAAGTTGCCGAGCTCGGGTCATATACAAAATAATTGTAGTGGGTAGTATTCGAGCACCGTAGAACAGGCACTGTGTTGCGCACTAGGCACAGCAAGACCGCGAGGGCATCGGGCCGTGGCGGGTCCCCACCCTCAACGCGCCCGCCTTCGCTGGCCGCCGCCGCGGCGTGGGCCCCGGGCGGCAGGCTACCAGTCTCCCGACAGGCTCACCGGCGTCACCCGCGCGGACTCGCCAACGACCTGCGAACTCACGCGTAACGCAACCTCTTGCGTTCTCGATGTGTGCAATCTGTTTTGAAGAAGGAACTATGTGATGGTGTATTACCGGTTTATGCAGTGAATCAATCCATTTTTATGTTTAAAATATTTTAAAAGTGACTGACACATTCTAATTTTGAAAAAGTTCGTAATAAAAGTTTGGAATTTGGAAAACTCTACAGTTTTCAAGGAGCTTGTAGGTAAATACAATTTATTAATATTGCTAAAGTTGTTCAGTTTGAAAAAAAATATGTTTTTTTTTTAATTAGTAGCTGCTCTTTACTTGTTCAAGTGTTGTTCTGAGGTTCAGTTAAATCATAATCAGGCCTGTATATTTACGACGTGACAGCAGAATAGTGTATTGCAAACAAGAGCTATTGTGTGAAGACGCAACACTGCGGTCCTTAGCGGAACTAGCTAATGCGTCTGTGAGAGGATAAGATTTAATAAGGAGATAAATTTAGCAGTTTTAATGGGTTGCGTCCAGTTGCGCCCTTGGTGTCCGTTGCGGAGTCCACAGGAGAGACACGCTCGAGTGGCGACGGATAAGCGCAGGCGCAATACATTGCTATGCATTGCTCGCAACTTGCAACCGCTGTTTATATAATTATTATTTTATGTTCACAAAAAATAAGACTTATTGTGATTGCTGCCTGACCAATCATAGAATTAATAGGATTTTTGATAATTGGGGTTCTACATATTTTAGAAGAGCTTTTTGCTACGGTAGAAACCTATGACATTTAGTATATATAGTACACTTATGTTACCGGTCAACTTCTTGCTTTGATGAAAAAACATTTTTGTATAAAAAATAACCGACTTCCAAAAAAAAAACACTAAAAAGTGGAAAATAACTTTACTTTCGGAAGTCGGTGACATTTGTTTGTACCATTGGCTTTTTTTGAGTTGTAGTGAGTAGGTACCTAGTTAGCATAGGTGTACAATAGGTACTGTTATATCTCGCCTGGAGCTCTTATCGTGCATCAAACACATTTGTGTCGCTGTCTGGTGGTAATGGGTGGTGTATGTATGTACTGGTGTAGTAGTAAAAACCTGCAGCACCGTGACGCTGCGCCGGCGCCGAACAACGGGCAGCCCCAGTTCCAACACGCGCGACAGATGCGCGACGCGCGTCTCTACACACAACATGATCTGAATGTTACACTGAATCAGGGGAACATGCATTTACATCAGACACGACGGTTCTCATTTGATTGTCTGGAATCACTTACTATATCTTTAGGTTCGTTTTAGAGATGAAACAATGAGCTAGTTCGTTAGTACTAGCCCAACTAACTATTTCGATTAAAGATATCCTCGCAAAAATAAATTACTTGGGTTGGGCTTGCATGAAATTCATCATTCCGTGCACTGCACTTTCTCTTCCAACCCTGATGTGATGTGCATTGGAGGTACGCAACCTTATGCAACACCACATCCAAAATATCGTATTTCGTCAGGACACTATTGTTTACATTCACTCTTACGTGTCCAATAAAAAAGTGTGGAAGACTATACGTTGTGGTCAAAGCTCCAGATTTGCCTCTGATACATGCAGTCTGAAAATCAATGAGTATGGACTCGTCTATGCACGGCACACTATCGTTTATTCTGTGACAGCTCTCGAGCTGTAACAGAATAGACGAAAGTAATACTGTGCCGTGTACCTAAGTGTAAACGTTGCACCAATAACAGAAAGTTAAAAGGGAATCGTTTGCCTTGGTATGAAACTATGGACGTGGTGATGAGGAGGAATAAATCACATATGACTAAAAGAGTGATGATTTTAAATGTTGGTAGATGCGGAGGGAAAGAAAAGATAGATGGATTATTTAAGGGATGATATGAATGTACTCGTAGGTAAATGATAGCGTGACGGTTGACAGGGGCGAATGGCAGATACAACGTGTTGCGCTGACCCCAAGTATCATGGCACAAAGGCAGGAAGATGATGAGTACAGTGGTGTCTGGTACCATGTTACAGCAGGTTCTTAAGTTAATAACTAGAATCTTCCTCAGGTTGTGGCGAGCTGGCGACCGCGTTGCGCACCGCTGCCGCTGCCGAGTGGCAGGCTGGCAGCTCGCGCGGAAACACTGTTACGTTAACTGACATGCCCACGGTGCCCATGCTAATGCCATGAAACTAATTTACCTAATCCTAAACCAGTAACTCGTATTATAGTTGGATAGACCGGGGCACTTAACAAAATTCTGTTTTTTTTTTTTCAGAATTTATCAAGATTTTAAAGTCAACGAGATATTTTCTTAAATCAAGACATTATTTAGTTTAAAATCTGAAAGTGGTGGCTTAGGACTGGCACTGGACACTGGTGGAGTTATTGTGAAATAAACCATATCATTTTGCATTGCTATTTTGTCAAAATGTATATTTCATTCAGACTGTAAAAAAACTCGTGTCAAATGTGCCTTTGCTCGGTGCGCAAGGTATTCGCTAGATGAAGTTGTAAGTCCGTGACGCCCCTCGGCAGTCGTCACTCGATCACCGATCGCCTGCGCCTGCGTCTGCGCACTCATGTGTGCCAACAGGTTTTATTACCCTTCGCTTGTGCTCAACTTTACGCGTAATTTGATCCCGGAACCCTTGACATACATCACTGGCTAATCATTATAATGTAGTGATTAGTCCCACACAAAGATCGGTGGTCAGAGGAAGTCCTGATTGTAATTTTACCTGGCGTTGATAGCGTGATACAATAAAGGATTTGAAGCACAGCAATCATTGCGGCTATGAACGTTGGACTTCGGTATGCTAAAGAAGGGCAGGACCGTTTTAATTTGACAACAACAGATACTGAAAAAAACATATTTAAAGTGTCATATGAAGTAGTAGCAGCCAATACTGCATCTAATACCCAGCTAGATCGCATGTGGCCCAGTGACACAGCTCGATTAGGTCCCGTAACGATAGCATAACAGACAATGACCCAGTGGTCCCAGTTCCCATTTCTGCGAATTCCGACGACAGACTGAGTAATGTCTTACTACGAGTACCTATGCCTCTCCGATAGCGCGGCGCTACCGCACCTCAGCAGCTCTTCAATATGGCTCTGGAGACAATCCGATATTACAACGCCATTTAGATGTTAACGAGCATCACAAATTGACAGTTAACTCTGATGTGAACCAATAACTTTTTCTTTTGATCTTTGTTCTTTCTGATGTATCTAATCTGAATTAGTTTCTACTTGATACAATCTTTATGAGATTATTAACAACCAAATCATACGAATTTTTTATGGTCCAGACCAAGTCCTAATCAATCACGGTTAGAATAAAATTTTGTTCCACTTGCTTTCACTTAATTCATCGGAATTACAGTTAAAAGATCAGTCGTAATCAAAGAGAGTTGGTTTTATTAACTCCATTGTTTCTGCATTATCATGTTCATTAATTTTGTTTAGCTGTGCTCGAAAGGAATGCCACACTTGGTTTTTGTAATACGTAACCGTATATAAGAGTGGTCCAAAACAATGCGCACATGTAAATATGCCAACAGTTGAAGAAAGCGAAATGAGCCAGCGATGGCTGCGCTGATGCTGATGTTTTTTTCCGCTTTCTAAATACAGCCCCGAGAGGTTCGGCTTGCGAACTGTATACATAAATATCTTATTATAAGTAGATACGTGCCAGATGTTGTACCTAAGGGTTTCATTGTACGTAGGCACTACTTGTGGGAGAACTAACGAAGTACACCTTACTTCGTTCGTTTTTCAGAAATAGATACTACGGAGAGTTTGGAAGTGCCGCTGCGCCAGTGACCGAAAAGTAAAAAAGGGAATTGTTGGTCTTTGTATTGTCATGTGATGAGGAATGATTAAATGCATGGGCGGAAAAGGATTCTGAGATCTAAGAAAAGATGGATGAAGTGAGTAATAATATTTGAATGAAAAAGAGTGTGACGTTACATGACAGAAGAAGAAAAAAACACTTTGTGTCGATTCCGATTAACGTTCAGTCGTATGAGGACGAAAACTAAGTTGTTGTTCCGTAGCGAAATAAAATCGTTCAATTTACTATCAAGAAGAGTGATTTTTCATTCCGCTGCTTGTCGGAAGCCATTTTAAATTTCTATCGAAAGGCTGCGTATTGTCACGCGTAAGCTCGGACATCAACGCGAAAGTCACCACAAATTACCTATTTGATCTTGTTACTTGTCTTGTCAGTAATTGTCCATTGTCTCAATCGTCGCTATGTAGATTTATACCAGAATTACTTTGTTGTTTTTAGATTATAATTTAGTTTTTAAATATTTACTGACTATTGACCGCGACCTTCGTCCGCGTGAAATAATTATAGAAACACTACTTCCCTATTTCCATCCGATTTTGTTAATAATTACAAGGGTTTTTTTTTTGCACGGATCCCTAATCGTTTTTCTAAAATAATTAAAAGTAGCCTGAGTTAGTCTTTATAACATCAGCTATCTGCCAGTAAAAGTCCCGTCAAAATCGGTCTTGCCATTTCGGAGATTAGCTGGACCAAACAGACAGACAGACATATACATGTATGTGCATTCAGTAAAAAGGTGTTATTTTGAAAATACAAACAAATAATTCAATTTCATTTATTTGTTTTGACCTTTTTGTTTTTGAAAATGCTGCTTACACCGCCACACCGGCGAGCGTCATTCTTTCATGGAAAATGTTAACACCGCGATTCAGGAAATGGCGTCAAACGAACAACGCCATCTATCGTGTACGGAGTTAAACTAAAATAAAATGCATGGATAGCAATTGAACAAATACTCTAGAGGCTATGTAGATTTTTAAAGCAACGCTATCTAACTACCTTTTGCTGTCATAACTTTTTGAAAAACCCGGTCAGTCGATTAAAAAGTTATCTTGTGAGCATATTAATTCATTAGTGCCAGTTTGATTCAATAGATGTCGTTGCATGTAGGTATCTTACGTAATGACGATAAGTTCTTCTTGAACACAATAATAATATTATTATTTAATAAATTCATATATCTTTTGATAGAGAGCACGGATTGCAATAAAACAAAAACTATAATTTACGCACAATATTTGTGCATTAAAGCTAACCGCATTGGTTTTGTAATTTTCACGTGATGCTTCAACAAACAAACATACCCGTTGATTCACAGACTGCAGACACAGACAAACAGGCAAACATTCTAAAAATATTCATTATATTTATTTGCATTCCACAAGGTAAAACAAGCTGACAAGCTGGTTCTGTTTGACACCCCTAATTTTTTTTTATAAATATTTTCAATGTGCAGAAACGCCACGTCCCCAGATTTATTATATGTATAGATATAATATAGATAGATTAGGTTCTACAGACAACTTTAGACAAGTAAGTTCTAAAGGCAGTAAGTACAATTTTTTTTTAATGACACTCAATTTAAGTAACATACAAACATAGAAAAAGCAAAATACAATAAGCAAAGTTAAAAGAATTGAAAATTAGGAATAGCCGTGGGCTGCAAACTAAGCACAGCCTGTATCTTGGTGGCCCAATACATATAGGCAGTAAAGGCAGATTGAATAGTCGAATGTTAAGTGTGGTTCAAGGAAGATGGGTAGCAAATCTAAGTGTCGGCCCTCAGCTCAGGCGGCGAGATAGACGGAAGACATAGCTGCCATTGGAATTTGGATCAGCAGTGGATGATGAGATGATGAAGATGAAAGGGTCTCACAGTTCCACAGAGTCACGCACTGCTACCTGTGCACATGTGCGGGCGATTTGTAACGTGTAGGACCTATCTGTTATTGCAGTGACTGTGGTGCGAGGAAAAACGCGCGCGCGCCGCGGGCATGCGTCCGAAGCGGTAGCGGCAGCATGCGCGCGCTCACGCTGTGCCTCGCGCTGCTCGTGCTGGCGCCGGACATCGATGCACAAGGTGCGTACATCCATATGCCATGTATTTGCTTGGGAAAACGTCCCGAGACACGTGTCTCTAGACTAAGATATCGCGACGTCGCGTGACATGACATCCTGGTTCATGACTTTTTCATCGTTTTCTAGAACTGGCGATTTTGTTCTCTCTAGGACCCCTATGATTCTTGCAAACTGGGATACCTAATACTTTGTAGTTCTACAACATAATCATAATCACTGATAGGTAGCTTTTGAATGGAAAAACAAAATGATATTTTTTATTCGCAGCTGCGTGAAAGTATTTTCTTTGACTTCCTGCAGCTCTAAGCTTGCTATTTGCAAGAAATTGATTATTAAATAGTTAAAGCCGACTAGCGGTAGGTAAGCATCTACCACTCTCGTTTACCGCCCATAAACACTGAACGCGCTGATACTCCACAGTTGCGCTATTGCTTTTCACAATGTAGGTACGTTTGCAATAATTTTGAAACAATTGTCATTTTTGTTCTGAATGTCGAACAGTAATTATTCAAATGATCGTACAATTAGCACGCTGATAGCCATAACAACAGTATCGGCGTGTGCGACGCGGGCCGTTGTTTTGCAAGCGCAGAACAACATTGATAAATGGCCAGGAGAGCGGGCGGCGCATGCGGCGGCGGCGCGTGCGCTCATTACGGGTAACTGCTTCATTGTACGCTAACTCGGACCGTTTGCGTGCTGTTATTGCATTAACAATACTATTATCGCAGATTTGATTTCAATGTTTTTTTAACCGACTTCTAAAAAAGGAGGAGGTTCTCAATTCGGTTGTATGTTTTTTTTTTTTGTGTTTGTTACCTCATATCTTCGTCATTTATGAACCGATTTGATAAATTCTTCTTTTATCTGAATGGATCTACTTCCCGATTGGTCCCATAGAAATTTCATCGAAATCGGTTCAGTAGTTTGGTTTTGAAATCAAAATAGCTGGAAAAAATGTCATCCAAGTAAAAGAAATTGCGAAATTGATACTTGACAAGGATTTGTGTGTGATGCGGGATAACTAAAAAGGGTAAAATAAAAAAGACAAAAAATGGCAAAAAAGTCAATGAAACAAACAATAGTCACCGACTTCCGAAAGTAAAGTTATTTCCCACTTTTTTAGTGTTTTTTTTGGAAGTCGGTTTTTTTTTGCAAAAAAGTTTTGTAATTGAATGGATAATCGAAAATGACAATTTGGTGCCGCGCGGTCAAACGCATTGTGGTTGTGAAGCTCGTGTGACGAACTAGATGGATTATGTTGTGATAGGTCAGGCTCAGGGAACATGGTCATTCTCTAATCGGTTTATTTTCGAATCGGTTGGGATCTTTCGGCGAGGATAATTTCTACAATAGTATCTGCATAGGTTTATATTGCCATTGCCAACCCAAACTTGACAAGGCTAAGATTTGGTTGTCAGACAAGAAGTGTGCTGTTTTCAGTTTACAATATAATGGCCGTGTTATTCTCGTTGTTATTTCACAACATGGCGCGGTACGTACTGCATCCATTCTGTGGCGTACGCTCACCGCCGCCAAATTATCCTCCTTATGAAACTCGAGCCATTTGATACCTCGCTGAATACTTTCGCAATCACATTTTCACATTCTAGTGTAACTCGCGGACTAGGTGTCGGCTTACTATTATATACGAGTTTCTTCTTTATGAATGCAAAGTTATTAGATTTTAATTAAAGCTATTGAGTTGTAGGGAATATGATTTAGAATCTCTCTTTATTTAGACTCTGCAATGGCCTGCGACCTCTTAGAAAAAAATATTCTTCAATTATTGACAGTGACACTAGCAGTTTTCGTTCCAGTCGTCATATTTAAACATCTTGTTCTTCTTCCTATTTTTCCTTATTTAACTTGTGTTTTAAAGCTTTGCAAAAAAATACAACTCTTCTAAATGAATCGTAACTGACATATCCCCCTCCCCAGTTTAGATTTTTTGTCACTCGAATAGAAATGCTACCCGATATTGAATTCTGGAAGACTTCCAACAAATCTATGTTGTTAGTTTAAATGTTGTACCTACATTAGTTAAATGTGTCAAACAAAGGAAATCGCAGTACAAACGAGGCCCGATCAGACAAGTGAAGGGTAGTTGTTTCATTCGGCGAGGGGTGGTTCGCTGACCGACACCCCCTTCACCCCCCAGCCCTGCCACTACTTCTACGAGGCCATTCTTGACACATTTTCACATGGTACTAACGTAGCAGTGATTTTCTTGTCAGGATTTTTTAATTTCATGTTCTGCTTCATTTCATGTATGCCGCCTGTAAAAAGTTCTCCATGATATGGGCAGCGGCTGTTGGTGTAACATTGCTGTTATGTTTTATTGTAATAGCTGGGTGACTTAATCGGACGTCACATCACATCATCGGGCTTAACAGGATCCATAACGATGAATAGCATTGCTCTTGTAGGTAGTCAGCTTTGGTTGCTAGGGTCGACGAAAGTAGTCCTGCATAGATTTTAAAACCCTCGACCTCGACATTTCGTATTCTGATTGCATCAATCTGTTCCCCTCATTTGTGCCCTCGTGCTATTAGCTCTGTCTTCATGTATTAGCACTGACTGTGTTATCGGTGGGCAAGTGAATGGTTTCCTCGGTGGCGTGCATGGTGTAGTGTCGCGTGCCACGCGGCAGTGGGACTGGCGCCCGGCGGCGAGCTCTGGCGGAGTGGCGGCGCGGGCAGGTCGCCGACCGCTGGCTAAGAGCGGTCACTTGATGCACTACCATTGTTAATTACTTAGTGTGTGCTGCTCTGTATTAACTTGAACTAAACAGAAACATTCAACGTCATCTATTTTTGCCGAAAATATCCTCATGGCTCTCCTACTTCAATTTATTCCTATCTCAATTTTGTCTTCTTCAGCCGTCATCTCAATACCTATCATCACTTCTCTAGTCACAACTTCTTATAGGTACCATAATGTATCCATCGTTTCTTTGCTCTTTCCTTATGTATTTCTTCAACGTTCATACTACAAACTTTCCTCACGACATACCCTATATTTCTCTGCATCACATCACAATATGCCCATACCATGACAACATATTTCCACTTATCTTTTCGGTCGGCGGCGATACTTTCAGATCTTTATGTTTATCTTAGGTATCTATATATACATATTTAAACATCCTTTTTAAGATTCTCATCTCAGCTACACGCAGTGCCTTCTGTGACCAAACAGTTAAAATAATGTCATTTTGGAAAAATTGCCCCTTTGCTAATTGTGCATGGTTTATGGAGAAATTATAAGAAAACTATCATACGTGACTTAAATGGTTCTATATCTAACTGCCCACTTGTAACGCCAAGATTATAATCGAGCTTGTCGAGGAGAAAAGCGTGAACCTTGAACACGACACACACGCGCCACACCACACGAACAGATCCGGTCGAGATAGTGAATAGTGTGCAGCAACCAACAGCTGGCAGCAGTGCTCTATCGGAACAATTAACAATTGCGCCAATCACAAGCATGACAGTTACAGAAACTGATAATTGTACTGTAACGCCGGCGCTGAGTCCCGCTATGAGCCAACACCGGATAGCGAACACTTCGTTTAAGTACGTAAATTGAAGGGTTTAACTTAATTGTTCCCTCGGTGAAGTATGCCAACGCTTTTACTCATCATTATAGACCATATTAATGTAGCATTTCTAATGATATCGTTCATTAAGGCATACGTAGAGGCAGCCTCGCTCCGGTCCGCTTGCGATTCACGCAAGGGCTTCATTTGTCAGTCTTCAGCCAAAATATTATCTTAAAGTGATCTACTTGTGCACAGAGCTAAATGTTGTTGTAGGTTAGTGTGTACAGTATTATTATACACCTTAGCAACATGCTAGCCGTTTCAAGTCACAACATTGCAACAACTCCGCTAGCGGCTAGTGCGGTCGTCCGATCCGTCGCGGTGGTCCATTGTTCATAGTCCGCTGTCCGGGTCGCAACTTCCTCCTGTTTCATACTCAGTGAGGTAACGGTGACAAGACAACACCGGCCACGGGAAATATCGCAACACATTTTATGCTCGAAATTCGGTGAAACATTACAAATGCATAATGAGTCGTTTGTTCTACAGGCATTTGCTTAACACTCGATAAATATAGCTCCAGCTGTCAAATTTGTAATATCGTTTCGCAATTCACTACTTAGTACTTTGCATGTAGATGAAATAGAACCTAGACATGATACAAAGTGCTTGCAATCTAATATCGTCGATTTAATATGAAATTGTAATCGATCTAAGCCGAGTGCTCTACTTTGCTAAGCACACAAGGGAGGAGCATGCAAGGTCTATTACTTCCTAGGGTTCAATTTAAGTTCACGGAAAGTTCGTGCAAACAGCGTTAGACGTTAACACTTCAAAATTAAATAATAATTAAGGTTTAAATCGTGTAATATATTCTTAGGCGGCACGCAAGAAAGGTACATGAAATATGGATATTAAGGTAATAATTGGAGCAACGTGTCGTGGTCTACATACTAATGTTTTTGAAACTTACGTTCATTCTGGTGTAGCGTGATGCAGGCACCAGATGTGCCGCTAATTGTAGATACACTTCACTTATAATAATATCCACGGGCTCGGATTTTTGAAGCCGTTGGCAAAAAGTCGCAACTTATTTTCCGCATATCTTTGCTGGCTCAGGGCATAACCATTCTTCATGTTGATAACATTGCTAAGTATAACTATTTACATTGTGAAAGGAATTTTGCATAAGGAGTTCATAACATTTTCATAAGTTGCCTTCAGGTGCACTCTCAATGAATATGTAGGAGATGCGTAGATGATGAGATATACATACATAGGTACTCTCCACATCGCCAGTCACTGCACTAGTAGTTTAATTAGTAATTGTTACGTCTTGTTATTTCTGAAAAGGTATGTATGTATACCACACACATGTGTAGCAGCAACATACAAATGAATTTGAATCATATTGGTGGAGCGAGATAATAACCGTGTACGAAGGGTACGTATAAAGCTGTCGGAAATTCATTGTTCTCCAAATCGTCGTTAATAATCCGCAGCTAACAACACGAACTCTTCCTTTTGTTTCTAAACTTTAAATTAATGATTCAACTCATGAAGGTGCTCGAGGTTATAGGAATTCAGTACTTATCTACCAATTGGCGGAGGAAATCCTTAACCTTATGTTAAGTTGTTAAATGTAATTTTTTCCTCATCATAATGTCTTTGTAAAACCGTAGGTAATCAGAGCTTGAAATAATTCACATCTTTCTCTTATCGAACATTGAAAGTCGAAACTCAAATTGATTTATATAGCTCAACGGCAAAATTAATGTCGAATCAAAATTAATTTGTCAATCTGTTCTGAATTTAATTTGAATTGTTTTTACCGTTACACAATGACCGCGGTGCGCCGGCGCAGCACTCAAACTCTTCGCGAAGACGATTCATATTCATGGTATAAATGCGACGGCCATTTGCAGTTAATTGACATTTCATTATTCAAATATAGAGCGGAGAATCTTCAGTAATAGGTTCTGTTGTGGGCAGTTATCTATAGCGGTTATGAGTTCTCACAAATTACAAATAGACAGCGATGAAAATTGATTGTAACACGATAAATTTAAATAAATCATGTCACGGATTGCCGTGACAGCGAAACAATCCTGTAAAGTTATTCAATCAATTCAGTTTGTAGCATAATAATAATAATAATAATGGCTGTGGCTCGGTGTCAAATTGACGTGACCTGATTTTTTTTCAAGCCGATTTTAATTTTAATTTTTTTTATCAAATTACTCCACTAAAACTAAAACCCATAAAGCAATAATGAAAAGAAAAAAAAAACGTTATAAACATACAGAAAACTGGAATAAACAATGAATAAACAATGAATAAAATAATATAACTATATGTCACCGATGCTGACGAGACACCGAGCCAAACAGGAGGCACACCTACCATCTCCGGGCTCACCGCTCAGCTCCGCCTCGCAGCCACCGGGACGCGCCACATCCGTGAGCACCGTGTCGCCGGTCGCTGCAGTTGCGTCGAGCTCGAGCGACGAGTTTTTCTCCCCGCCGTCGACACCACCACCACCACCACGACGACGAGGAAGAGGACGGCCACCAGCGGGCTTGGGACCTCGAGGCCAACAGGCCCCGAATAGGGTCCCCGCTGCCGGTGGAAATGTGTCGCGCATGCGATGGACTCAGTCCATAAATGAGAATGTTATGCGCGCATATTATGGGGCTACTGAGGGGGGAAGCAACTTGACTGCGTACCGTGGTCGGATGCTCTCTCTGTTTCAGGTGCTTGAGCCAGCTGTCAACGTGTCGGCGCAACGGCTGTCGGATCAGGTGCGGGTCATACAGCGTAACAATATGTTGGATGACACCGTACTTGATCGACTACGCCTCGACTCACGAAGTAACCCAATTACGCCTGCTTCGCCAATGATCGCGGTGCAGCTGCAAAATATATACAGTGCTTCGCCGCGATCCAATCACGGTGGTGAAGAGGATGATGACGAAGTTATATCCGTGAGTACCCAGTGCAACGCACAATTGAGGAGCGCTTTGGAGGAGGCATTCGGGGAGTACCGTTCTACACCGCCTCAACTTAGACCACGTTTACCTCGTTTGCCTATGCACAAGAAAAATAAGGCGCTGGTGTGTGCCCTAGATTCGCAGCTGTCAAATTGTTTTGCCAGCAGCAAGGACCTCGCCGATACCCACTCAATATTGTACTGTGCAGCTGTAGCGGCATGTCGTGTAGCTCACGTCAAGTTTCCTAACAACGACAGAGCTACACGACCAAAATTTGCTGTTCCAGCTTGGCAGTGCAGGATTGAGCGGCGTATTGGTGAGGCTAGGGCACTCATCGGCAAGTTAATCTGCTTCAGGGAGGGCAATACTCGCCCTAGAGTGATGCGCTTTGTGAAGCGGGCGTTCTCGCGAACTGATATTAATTCTCGTGATTATCTGGCCCGCGTCACAGAGCGCATCGACTTCCTGAAGCAGAAGATCTGTGCATGGGCAAGCCGTATTCGTCGGTACAAGCGGCGAATGGAGCGGTACACTCAGAATCGCACATTCCAAAACGATGAAAGGTGGGTCTATAGGGCTTGGGAACGACCGGACCAAGGTGTGACTGACATGCATCTACCGGATGATGACACAATATGCTCGTTCTGGCGCAGCATCTGGTCGGTACCTGTCAGTCACACTGAGGGCGATTGGACCCGGGAGGTTGAACGAGCGTGTGATCCAATACCAGAAATGGGGGCAATCATCATCAGCCCCCAAGACGTAGCTCGTGCAGTCCGTCCGTTGCCTAACTGGAAATCTCCAGGGCCGGATGGACTGCACAATTTCTGGATCAAATGGTTCCAGAGATCGCACGCTTGCTTAGCGTCCCAGTTTCAATCAGCTTTAGAATCCGGATCGCTGCCCCAGTTCTTGACGACCGGAATTACCCACCTGCTCCATAAATCAGGTAGTACTGCGGAGCCCAAAAATTATAGACCAATTACTTGTCTACCAACGGTCTATAAAGTTCTTACATCCATTTTGAGAGCTAAAATCAACCAACATATTGAGAGTAATTCTATCATGTCTGCCTCTCAGAATGGATGTAGGAACGGGTCTCGTGGTACTAAGGAGCTACTCCTCATTGATATGGCCATTAGCCAACAGGTTCGCCGTTCCCGAAGGGATCTGTCTACATGTTGGATAGATTATAAGAAGGCCTACGATTCTGTGCCTCATACATGGCTCATGAGGGTGCTGGAGTTGTATAAAGTGGATGCAACTCTGCGTGCCTTCCAGATGTCATGTATGGGGTGCTGGAGAACGGTCCTTCGCTATCCAGGATGTCGACAAATCCAAGGGAACAGCGAACCGATAAGGATTGAGCGTGGCATATTCCAGGGTGATAGTTTGAGTCCATTGTGGTTTTGTCTAGCCTTGAACCCTCTCAGCACATTGCTAGAGGGTTTAGGTCTAGGTTATCGGTTGAGGAGAGGTGGTCAGGTCATATCTCACCTTCTTTACATGGATGATCTGAAACTCTTTGCCCCCAACAATTTGCAACTGATGAAGCTACTGAAGGTAACAGAAACTTTCAGTAGTGCCATCAGAATGGAATTTGGTGTGGACAAATGTGCAGTCATGCATGTGAAGCGAGGGCAGATTATGGAATCCGTGGGTACTCAACTCTCGGATTCCATACACCTTAGATCCCTCTCCTCAACAGAAACCTACAAGTATTTGGGTATGTCGGAGGCATTAGGCATCAATACTTCCGACATGAAACAATCGTTTAGGGAGCGCTTCTTTGGCCGCCTGAATAAAGTGCTAAGCAGTCTTTTGTCAGTTGGAAACAAGGTGCGCGCCTTCAACGGTTGGGTCATGCCGGTTTTGATGTATTCTTTCGGCATACTCAAATGGACTCAGACGGAACTTGATGCCTTGGATAGGAGGGTCCGCACATTGATGACCGCAAATCGGATGCATCACCCACGGTCGTCGGTGATGAGATTGTATATCCCGCGGAAGTGCGGGGGACGTGGCTTCTTAAATGCTAAAACCCTGCACAACCGTGAGGTATGCAGTCTCAGAGAATACTTTCTAGAAGCCGATGTGGGGATGCACCGAGATGTGGTCTCAGTGGACAAGGGCCTTACCCCGCTCTCGCTGGCTAACGAGAACTGGCGCAAACCTAAAGTATTAGACACTAATGACCGCAGGGAGGTATGGCAGAGCAAGGAGCTTCACGGACGTTTTTACCGGGCCCTACATGGGCCTGATGTAGACTTCTTAGCGTCCGTATCCTGGCTGCGTTTCGGTGACCTCTTCGGGGAAACCGAAGGTTTTGTCTGTGCAATAATGGACGAAGTTATGATGACGAATAACTGTCGGAAATACATTGTGAAGGATGGCACGGTTGACATATGTCGGGCATGCCACCGTCCGGGAGAATCGATTCGACACATTATTTCTGGGTGTTCTCGTCTGGCTAACGGAGAGTACTTGCACAGACACAACCTCGTTGCTAGGATTATCCACCAGCAACTTGCTTTGAAGTACAACCTTGTGGAATCAGAAGTGCCATACTATAAGTATGCGCCCGACCCAGTTCTCGATGATGGTAATATCACGTTGTATTGGGATCGACCTATCGTCACTGACAGGACTATTATTGCTAATAAGCCTGACATTGTGGTGATAGATCGATTGGAGCGGCGCGCAATGATCGTTGATATAACGGTCCCGCATGACGAGAACCTCGTGAAAGCAGAGAAAGATAAGCAATTCAAGTATCTAGATCTTGCTCGCGAGGTTGTCGACATGTGGGACGTGAATACAGCAGTCATTGTGCCGATAGTCGTATCAGCCAATGGTTTAATAGCCAAGAGCCTCGACCAACATCTGAAGAGGCTCTCGCTTGGCGGCTGGATCAAGGGCTTGATTCAGAAAGCAGTACTTCTGGACACGGCGCGTATTGTTAGGAGGTTCCTCTCTCAAGAGCCCTGACCACCGGTAGCTCGGACCCTGTTCCCGGTGCTGGTGGGCTACTATTTTATATATTTTTAAATGTTTTTTTATACTGATTTTGTATAGGGATATTTAAAAATGTTAAAATATGTAAGAAAAATAAATAAAGGAAATAATAATAATATTTATTTAGTCAAACTACAAAGGTCTATAGTGTTAATAACAAAATAACTTAACCTATGTTAGTACTTAATTACTAAAACGGAGCGAGTCCGGTTCGTAAGCGCCCACACTAGCGGGCATAGATAAAGATTGAATCGCATTAAAACAGTTCGAGTGAATCGGCTTCTTCTAGGCAAGCGTGCTCCCTAGGCCGCATCATCGCTTCACAGCTTCACATCAGACCAGTAGCGGCCAAACGCAAGTCTATTTAGTATAAAAAAAACAACTCAAAAATTGCAGCTGTTCCTGACTGTTTTGAAATACGAGAACAGTTAATACTTGCACGTGCATTGTTGCGAAAAGAGAAGGGCCCTACACATGAAATTAAAGAAAGGTAGGTGCTGGTAAAGCTTTAAAAGATGTTCATATTAATTTATTGAAAAACTCTCTCTTACCTATCTAAACATTTAAAGTTTTGATCAGGATATTGTTTGATAGGTCAAAACAGAAAGCTACTATGGTAAGGTGGTCAGTTCGGCGGCATGTCACAACTCACTTGTGATCGCGTAGTAGCGGAGTGCGGACCGTGTGCCATGGGGTCGCGCGCTGCCATGCGTGCTTCCGCTGCGCACGCCACTTGCCACGCACACATCTACCAAGATATAACGACATTTTTTCAACACTCCTACAATACGTAGTAAAATGAAGACGTTGTAGCGGCACTACAAAATAGTACTACAGCAACATAGAACACAAAGTACTACAGCGCCACCTATGACAAATATGAAGAACTAACATCTAATTCCTACATCGCGCAAACAAGATTATCCGCGACTTAAGACTGTTTAGAAAAAACCCGACAGCAACTGTCGGGCAGTAGGCAGTAGCGCACCAGACACAACCGTCTGGTCGGAGGATCCTCCCTTTTCTATGGAGTGTTGAGGAACCTTACACCCTGTTCCTCATACCGTTTATTTTATGAATACCGGAAACAGCGCAAATATTGAAGCTTTCTATTGAAACTTGCAAGTTGTTAAGACTTTAACAGTCGAAGATTACAAAAGTTTATTTTTCAAAATAAAATTATATAAATAACCACTCACGAAGTCTTTTACGCAGGCTATCCAACAGTAATGGAAGTAACAAGTCAATACGTAATTACGAGCTGACAATGAAAATGCCGTATATTGAGATGAAAGTAAAGATAAATCGTTTAAGTGCCCATTATCTGGTAAGAAGGCGCGTAATGCAGTAATGACGGAGATGACGAATCAGATCGGAAACTATCGCCAGCTCGTAATTCGACTGATAGTCATCTCGATGAGATCGCGTCCGCCTTTCCCCAGCCACAGGCCGCAGCCCGCACGTAGCCGTCGTTTATAGAATAAATTGTCCTTGAAATTATTGGAAACTAACTGCAAGTACATGCTTGTAAGTGAAAAGATGCCTTTCCCTCTCTTGATCTCGGAGCAACAACAGATCTTTATGAAATTTCTCATTTAATGTCCGTAAGTAAGTACATTTGTATTTATCTGCTCGAGAAAATCTCAAAATCAACGATTTCATGCAAGGTATCACCAATGTAAACCTTTCGAAAACAATTCATGGAAGATAAGGGTTATAGTATATTTTTCAAGTAGCTGTGTGTTTCAGCTCAAAAACAATCGAACAAACTGTTTGGTATAGAACAAGCATGTTTGCGTGTGAGGCATTTAGACAGCACGTTCATGGTCGCTCACGAGCAATTACTGCAAGTGCAATATTAATATTTGAAACCCCAAGCCATCATATATTATAAGGGGAATATAGGGGGACATAATAAATTAAAACCAACATGTTAGAGTGGTACATACTTATTATAAGTGAATTAAGTCTGGTTATGGAAATCTAAATTAATTATGATCAATAGCGAAGTTTGATGAATGTCTCCCTCCCCACTTCATCAGTCCAGCAGAGCACATCCCTCCAAGACAGGAACTGCAGTTCCAGGATTTAAACGAAGCCAACGAAAGAGCTGTGCAGGTCGCTATATACTGGTCGGATATTATTTGAGTTCATCGACACGCAAAGAAGAAGAAGAAGCGAAGTTTTGAAAGTCTTACGGAACTGTTATAACTTCCCTGAATCCATCTACCATTCGTGTCAGTAATATTATGTTCCTGTATCTCGTGGTCTGAATTACAATGTCAGATGATGTTAGTAGATCATCTGATAAGCAGGACGTCTATTGGTTGATTGACTGTAAGCTTGCGCATAGGACCATACCATGTTTGTTGGTTTATTCAGAAGCTTGCTACACGACAACGAAACGAAAGTGTCGGTGTCTCGTTGATAGAGGGAAGGGAAGGCTGTATGCTTTGGGTCAGTCCAAGGACCGACGGGACCGAGTAGTGCCCGACTCATATTCAGTGACTACGAGCCCGCCATAGCCGCCATGTTGTCCGAACCTGCCGGAAGTGGCAAGGGGGATTTATAGCGCGACCACCTTCCGGTGCCCCACTTGTCTCTGTGCACCTGCCATGAAAACGTTTCATTAACTTGACTATAAACTTTATCACAGATTGTGTTGTTTTACTATTTTGTTTGGACGCCGACGGAAGCGTGGGAATTTACGGTAATTGGGCGCCCGAGAGATGTTTACAATATTTCGGTACAATTAATGGACGCTGTTAATGTAAAAGGTCAAGTTGTAAAGTCTGGGAGAGTTCAACAAAATACTTCAAAATATTTTAGTAATGTTAGTTGGTTTTTAATAAAAGGCAGATTTATTAACTAGACGGCGCACCTAAGAACTGTCTAAAAGCGAACACGCCTGTTTTATCCGAAGGGTTAGTTAGGCAGAGGTGTATCGAAATCTAGTGCAACCCACATTTTTCGCCAGTTATGTGTAAGTCGATCCCATGGACTAGGCGGCGAGCCAGTTCCAAAATTCCGGGCTGCAACTGACTAACTGTCTCCTGACTCATGTTAACCGTGCCTGGTGATACAGCGCGGCTCTCGTGGCGCGTGGGCGAGGGCGAGGGCGCGCCGAGCACTGCGCCCGCGCCTGCTCCCCCCGCGCCCGCGCCCCCTACCGTGGCCGCCATAGCGCTGTCGATCAAGTCCCGCGGTGAGTGAGCACAGCCAACAGTGCGCACTCCACCAGTCCAAAGCACGTAGTAGTTCTGTAGTCACTAGTGTTTGTGCATGACATGTAGTTTTGTTGAGGAAGCAACGTGATTGTGAGCACTGAAGATGTTGACGGTGTAGTTATCTAGTAATCAAAGGTACCACCTTTGCACTTGTACAAATCATCATCATTATCATTTTACTGCAAGATGTCCAACTCAGAAACTGTCTCCCCCAAAAATCATCATAACAGCCGCCACCGGTTCTGTGCTTTAGGCATCCGACAGATCCCTGAAACCTCCATAAAACCATCGGCCTGCTTTTTATGGCCTTGTACTGGTTCATGTAGTGTAGGTATTTTATTGAGATTTTTCTGACAATTTTCATCAAATATTAGAAACTTCTGATTTGCAAAATAATTATTTAGTTGTGGTATTAAATACACCGTGCTTTGATTAAAGCGTTACGAATTTAATGCGCTAAAGCTACTCAATTCAGAAGACATTACATTTTACAATCATATCGTACAGGCCGAATTTTCACAATAAGCTTCTCATGGAGCCTGATGAAGCTAATGCTGGATGAATATTGCCACATCGAATGAGCAACAGGTACCAGCAACCCCTGCAGGGCGTCGACCCTTGCGGCTTAGAATTGCGTGACCGTGCTTGGAAGAAAACGAGAAAATAGTTTTCCTTGACCGTGTGTGTTACCTATTAAGTGTGGCATTTATTTTCTTTTCCATAATTTCGCTAATACATTATTGTTTATGGCGAAGATTGGATTTTTGTTTTGGTTGGAAATAGCGTTGCGTTGCGGTTAGGGATGCCAACTTAAAACCAGGTCTTAAAACTAGAAAGCAGAAAGACCAGACAGTTAAGTTAAATTCGGAAAAAAGCGGGACACCTTAACATGACTTTGTGTTTATATGCCTAGTAAAATGTGAAAAACCTAACAAAGCAGGACAAGCCGGACACTGTCTAATTTGGCTGGGCATGCACTCTTTATGAGACCCATGCAGCAGAGTGCATTACCCATTTATTCGCTAACGTAATGTAAAATTTAATAAACATTTCAAAATCGCTTGTTTGTCCACCGGACGCTTTGGACTCACTTTCACTGAGCGGTCATCATTCGCGTAGAAATCGTAAACACCTCCACTTATAGTATTTTATTGTTACTTATAATATAATAGGTTGATGGTCTCAGATGAGGTAAGATAAGGTTTACGGTTTAGTTGCATGCGGTCACAGGTCGTCACACCTTCGTGATAGGTCGCAGACGAAATAGCTGTGATGATGATAATGGCTAGCGAAAGTGGACAGTTCGTGATTTTTCGAGATTGAAAGTTCTACAAACGATATAAAGAAAAATGCAAGTTCTGTAGGAAGGAGACAATATTTTAGATCCAGACTATCCAATTTGAGTTGTCTAATAACTCTGTAAAGTCTGACAAAGCAGCAGCTGCGCTGTGAGACACTGGTGTTAGTCAAGGAACCAGTAACTAGGCCTGTTGTATATTGAAACTGTACGGCGCTAGGCCAGCTCTAGATAGTGAGTGAAGTCAAATACATATGTCTGATCGTGGCCCGTAGTCGACCATGCATCGTCTTGCATCTGCACAATGACTCACATCGCAGCGCATACGCCACCGACCACCGCGCCGTCTCGCTCCGCTGCCGCGCTGCGCGGCGCCTCATAAATCCCACTTTTTGTGCCATCCGCGCTTTTTTCCTCTACACCTGCCTAATGAACTTGTTGAATACCGTAATTACATGACACATATGAACGGAAGTTACGAAACCATCCTGAAATATCCTTTGCGAACGAGTGGAAGTAATTATGAACGTATAGGACCAATCATATGCATCACTACGCACTAAATGCAACAACCGTTTCTGTTGACCAATACTGGCTTATGAGGGCCAGCAGATAATGAGTCGTCTTTATTCGTGGTTCATATCCATAGCACGATCTATTAGGGGGTCACGTGATAAGGAGGTTTGCCAAAAAAAATTTTGATACCAACAAGCACTTTGGCACTAAAAGTTCAAACGAAGACTTCAGAATATTTAAAACATCTGATTCCAAAAGTCCGTTTCCAAAGGAAAAGTCATTTGCATATCCATTTATTCACGTCAGTAATCCATAAAAGTAGGTAAACGTTCCATTACATGGAGGAAATGACCTCCCCACCACCTCCCTCCCACCCCCCAGTGTCCTGGATAGATAAGTGGACGTGGTAATGCTGCGACCTGAAAACTCTGAAAACATTACAATATCGATGTATCTACACTATCTATAATTTCATTGACAAAGACCTTACTTTACTGACCCACATTTGGGCCATTATCAAATTTATGAATAAATTTAATAGAGTTTCCATTCGATATTTTGGGAAGCAATTATGATTAGTCACTCAGTCATTAGTTTATTGAGACCTTCATTATTTCTGGTTCCCTGTAGAGTGGTTGACCCAATAACCGTATCAGATTTCCTAAAAAAGTTTGCTTGTGCTGTCACGAATTCACCATGAGATGTTTCAATCACTTTCCAATGAATCATCAACATTTGTAACGAACATGACTTTTTGTTTGTGCAGCACACACAGAGAGGCTCGGAGGTAAACCATTAAGTTAAGTCAACCGCACTTTATTAGTAACAGCCTAACACCTAAAGTACGAAAACCACTTCCTAACAGAGACAAAGTGGTGCTGTTGCCATGGATGTGCAGCTGACAGTAGAGCCATCTAGGTCTTACGACGATGTGTTATTAAGGCAGAAGATTGCTTATCTTGCAGCCATCCAGGACAGTCGCTGCTACTTGATGAACGGCGGCGCTGTAGAGAGCTTCTTCATCAGCGAGGATACGCCCGTCGGAAGTGTTATTGGTAAGTAGGTTTATATGACTGAACATTTTGACATCTGAAGTAACAATTACATTCCACTAAATCTCGATCGCTGCAACAAAAAACCAAATATAACTGTATTTCATTCCTTTGTAGTGAACGGATTATTTGTAGCTTTATGCCAGATTGCCGTAAAGAGGAAGCAATACACATTTTCTTTTACGTAACGAGATAATCTACTGATTAATTGCCAAACAATTTATCAATTAGTCTTTAGCGTTGCAGCAAAAGCCTCGTTAAGGTGATTAGTATTATTACGACTTGATTTATTAGCAACAGAAAGCACAGTTATATGCTCATACTCTAGAATGTGTTGTTACGTTATAGGTACTTTGAGCGTAAATGGCGACCCTTCAGAGGAGCAGGGTGACATAACCCTGCGGCTGCAGGAGAAGGTGGCGGCCGTAGGCATCGCGCCCGGCACTAAGAACTTAACCCTGCTGCGTGCGTTGGATCGCGAGGAGAAAAAGGGGCCTTCCAATGTGTACGTGAATGTGCGCTGTGATAGGAGACGGACCACTGACCCGGTTAGTCTAAATTGTTCTGATACATAAACCTGCTTTATAACTGCGTATAATATAACATATGATAGATTATTTTGAGGAAGACAATCATGATATTGTACAGTCACGAGCACCAATATGTATACACTTTCCTAAATTTAAAAGCATTTTTTGCGAGAAAAAGCGATTGTAACTTGGAGATAGGATCTATTTCCTAAAAATATGAGTTCCAAAATGCTATGTTCGTAACAGCATACACTTTTAATCAGAACAGTAGGAGAAAATCACTTTTAAAAGTTGTTAAGTGTTTACATATTGGTGCTCGTGACTGTACATGGGGCTGATCTGACTACTTACTTCGACGCTTCAAAACATCGTGTTTCATGTTTGTTTCATATCAGAAGCATAACACTAATATCTTATAATAACGTCTGGGACCTCCCGGATACCACAACGGGCAAGGCCTGTCCAAGCTTGTACGTGGCATTCCCATAGCTTAGTCCCAATCGAATCAACGGGGTCAAACAATTTCGAAGTAGAAAGTTTTTATTTTATCCTTTTTCAGTTATCGTATCTCACACAAATCCTTGTCAAGTATCAATTTCGCAATTTCTTTTACTTGGATGGCATATTTTTCCAGCTATTTTGATTAAAAAACCAAACTACTCAACCGATTTTGATAAAATTTCTGTGGGACCAATCGGGAAGTATATCCTTTCAGATAAAATAATTTTCCAAATCGGTTCATAACTGACGATTTGACGAAGCTGTGAGGTAACAAAGACAAAAAAAAATAGTAAAAAAATTCAACCGAATTGAGAACCTCCTCCTTTTTTTGAAGTCGTTTTACGGTGATGTTGGTTGTTGTAAAAGACGGAATGTTCACAGAAAATAAAATCACTGTATTGTATCCGTCCTCTAAAGTGAGTTAGGGGTTAAAGTATGAAATTTCCGATTTATACTGCAAAATTAAAACTCGTTTTTTTCCAATATGTAACATATTTATTTAATCAAAATATTTACCCTCATTATCTATACATTGCTGCCAAGTCAAGTCAAGAATCGAAAGTTCATTTATGCTTTTGCGATAGAACTCGAGAGATCTAGATTCAACAAACTGTGTGAAAGCATTTTGTATTGGCTCCTGGGCAGAAAATTGGGAAGAAATTTTCTCTTCTGCTTTTACACACTTTGTCTACATCTCTTTTATTAGTATCTCCTTTCGCAGGTATGCTGGAAGAGATTTCATTAGAAATAAGCATTACCTTTGTACTCTTTTCTGTTCCTTTCTAGATTTCTGTATTTAGTGTGTACATAAATTGTTAAATAAAAAAAATAAAAAAAACTTTTTACCACGTAGAAAATTGTCCAAATCACGAAAAAAATGGTAGTCAGTTGGAGTAAGGTCTGGCGAGTACGAAGGATGAGGTATGGTTTCTAACTGCAGCTCCTGTAGAGTTACAACTGTGTCCCGTGCAGTGTGAGGTCTTGCGTTACTTACTTATCAGCTTGTTATTCTGAATTGGTTACTGTTGTTGTGAGTTACTATGGTAAATCACTCGATTCAGTGTGCCTCTTGGCAAATGCCTCTTCTAGCTGCTTCCATTGAACTCTATCACGAGCTACTCTCCTCCCGTTAGGAGCTACAGTGAGTTTTAGTTCGTCTTCCCATCTCCTCAGTTGCTATCCCCTGCTTCCTGTGCTGTTTCTGGGATACCAGTCTGTTATTAATTTACACCACCTCTCCTGCTTTGCTTTCATCATATGGCCTGTCCATCTCCATTTTTGCTGGTCAATTCTGATCAAGATGTCCATCACTTTGGTTTTAATTCTAAGTTGGATATTTCTTCCTCGCTCTGTTTTATTTGTTCCTGTCATACTGCGTTCCATGGCTCTTTGGCAATATTGTAGTTTGCTTCTGTGATATTTAGTAAGTGCCCATGTTTCGCAATCGAAATTAAAATATTGGGCACTAAAGGAGATAATGAAATATAAGCATCTAGGTGTGACAGTAAATGAATTTTTTTCATATTTTTTTATCTAATTGATTTCATGCAAATGAGTCAATATTGTAGGTAAGGTAACGTTAAACCATGCTGCTAATTCCTGGTTAGTATGACTCGGATCGGCTTCCACCATCACCTTCAATTTTATTCAGCGTTAGTCACCTGCGTGCCCACGCAGACCGTGACATGCAGACCGCCCGGTCTTCCACGTGGTTCGTTTTTCAAGTCGAAGTTTCCATTACGAAAGCGTTTAAACCAAAAACCCACGGTGCGTTCATTAGCAGTCTCCTCTCCAAACGCAGCATTGCTATTGCTAGCCGTTTTTGCCGTAATAGTTCCGCGTCGGAACTCGTATTCAAAAATTGCACGGATTTTCGAAGTATCCATCTTATCCGTCTAAGCTGAAAAAAAAACAATTGAAATTCGAAAATCTAATGTTGGTTTTTTAAAAGAAAAATCTCATAGGCACAATGTAAAAACAGTTTCGCTCGAATATCTCACTCCATGAAGGTTTAATGTCAATTCAAAGTATCTATTACCATAAAACGGCAATTTCATACTTTAACCCCTATTATTAACCAAAATTTTGTTGCCATCATCATTGACACGGGAACTAATAGCTGTTGTATTGTTGCAGAGCTTCATAATCCCAGTGTCGGTGCGCGTGTGGGACGTGAACGACAACGCGCCGGCATGGCTGGGCGCGCCCTACCGCGTGCGGCTGTCCGAGCTCACGGCCGTGGGCACGCGTGTGGCCGTGGGCGCGCGCGCCGCCGACGCCGACCAGCCCGGCCCGCACGCCACCATACACTACTCCGTGCTGCCGGGACCCAATCATGTGAGAACACTGCATCATAGTCTTGCCTTGACATTTCCCAACTATGTTGGGGTCAGCTTCCAGTCTAACCTGCAAAACCCAGTTGCTATCTAATAAAATACTCTTCGGTAAGACCCTCGGGCTCCTAGCTACCAGTATTGTCAAAGATCGAGACGTGTGATACCACTGCATACCAACATTAAACTTCCTGATGTTGGCAGTCATTCCTTGACTAATTTCTTGAATCGTAGGAATCTCTGAGGGCACTGAACACAATCAAAAGACATGACAACCATAACTCTACGTAGCAGAACTCGAATATAATGTACAACTTCCATACTTAGCCTACCTTTCTAACCCTCAGGAGTACCTGGGCTTTTCAAACGAATTGGACAGCGTTTTAGTCGTGAAGAAACCTCTGGACTATGAGACGCTGAGCAACTTCACTGTGACCTTGCGCGCACAGGACGCGGGCACGCCTCCGCTGCACAACGACACGGTGCTGCAAGTGCAAATCCTCGACGCTGATGACCAGAACCCCAAGTTCACGCACGAGCATTACACTGCAACACTGCCTGATGATGCCAAAGAGGTAATGCGCATGTTATTAAAAGAGTGATTAATTTTGATGATGATGGATAGGATAGGGACAAGGGAGAGGTAGACCAAAGGAAAGATGGGAGTGTGAGTGACTGAGTGAGAAAAGCACGATGGTTGAGAATGGAAAATGAAAATGAGATGTGCTTTCCACTCCAAATAACATGAGATAAGGGCACAAATTCAGACCCCGTGGCTGCTACTGTGTTTCTAAAGGAAATGACCCAATAACTCTTCGCCCGACCTGGGAATCAAACCCAGGACCTCATCCTCTGCAGAGCGGCTGCTGCAACCACTAGACAATCGAGGCAGTCTTCAACTAAATATTTGGTTGGTATTCCAGGGTACGATACTGTCCACATCGCCGGGTCCAATCTCCGCGGCGGACCAGGACGTGGGCATCAACGCGCCGCTCACGTACTCCGCCACCGGCGACAACGGCCGCCTGCTCGTCGTGGACAAAGACACCGGACAGGTCGCCGTCACCAAGCAGCTCATCGATGAGCTTAGGCAGCCTGTTACTATCGTTATCAAGGTACCTGACTCATTTGTTTTTTAACCGACTTCAAAAAGGAGGAGGTTCTAGAAATGATAGCAAATGGACTGGGATTGCTGAAATCTCATGTCTGTCTATTTTTTACACCAGTTCATAACATAACATCGCGCCTGTATGCTCTGAGGGGGTACGCAGATGTGTACAGTACACCCAAATTTCGAGAGGTATGATGCTAAGTTCCATTGTAATGGGGATAAGCCTTGCCTATTACCTAACATGACATGTATTGTTATCAATGTAAAATAAATGCATGGCAAATATTTGTACAGGATAATACATCTAAAAATAGAAAAATAAAAAACTTTTCTGCAAAAAATAAAACCGACTTCAAAAACACAAAAAAGTGAAAATAACTTTAGCTTTAAAAGTCGGTGGCAAAAATAAAAGTCACCGACTTCTGAAGCTAAAATTATTTTTCACTTTTTTGTGTTTTTGAACTCGGTTTTATTTTGTAAACTACTGTGGCATTGTATGTGTTGAGTTGAAAAAAAGTGCCATTAGCTTGTTGTTCAACAGATACTCTAGTAAATCCTAACCCGTGGTGGTCCGTTGGTTACAGGCGACACAGGTCGACAACTCAGACCGGTACGCGCTGGCCACGCTGAGCATCAGCCGCAGCGCGGGCGGAGCGGGCGGCGTGCGCTTCCGGCGCCGCCAGTACTCCGCCGCCGTCAGCGAGGCCGCCGCGCCCGGCGCCACGCTGCTCACGCTGTACACCACGCCGCCGCCCGTGCACACGGAACACGTATGTAACGTAGATACCACGCGCACGGCGCCGCCAGTACTCCGCCGCCGTCAGCGAGGCCGCCGCGCCCGGCGCCACGCTGCTCACGCTGTACACCACGCCGCCGCCCGTGCACACGGAACACGTATGTAACGTAGATACCACGCGCACGGCGCCGCCAGTACTCCGCCGCCGTCAGCGAGGCCGCCGCGCCCGGCGCCACGCTGCTCACGCTGTACACCACGCCGCCGCCCGTGCACACGGAACACGTATGTAACGTAGATACCACGCGCACGGCGCCGCCAGTACTCCGCCGCCGTCAGCGAGGCCGCCGCGCCCGGCGCCACGCTGCTCACGCTGTACACCACGCCGCCGCCCGTGCACACGGAACACGTATGTAACGTAGATACCACGCGCACGGCGCCGCCAGTACTCCGCCGCCGTCAGCGAGGCCGCCGCGCCCGGCGCCACGCTGCTCACGCTGTACACCACGCCGCCGCCCGTGCACACGGAACACGTATGTAACGTAGATACCACGCGCACGGCGCCGCCAGTACTCCGCCGCCGTCAGCGAGGCCGCCGCGCCCGGCGCCACGCTGCTCACGCTGTACACCACGCCGCCGCCCGTGCACACGGAACACGTATGTAACGTAGATACCACGCGCACGGCGCCGCCAGTACTCCGCCGCCGTCAGCGAGGCCGCCGCGCCCGGCGCCACGCTGCTCACGCTGTACACCACGCCGCCGCCCGTGCACACGGAACACGTATGTAACGTAGATACCACGCGCACGGCGCCGCCAGTACTCCGCCGCCGTCAGCGAGGCCGCCGCGCCCGGCGCCACGCTGCTCACGCTGTACACCACGCCGCCGCCCGTGCACACGGAACACGTATGTAACGTAGATACCACGCGCACGGCGCCGCCAGTACTCCGCCGCCGTCAGCGAGGCCGCCGCGCCCGGCGCCACGCTGCTCACGCTGTACACCACGCCGCCGCCCGTGCACACGGAACACGTATGTAACGTAGATACCACGCGCACGGCGCCGCCAGTACTCCGCCGCCGTCAGCGAGGCCGCCGCGCCCGGCGCCACGCTGCTCACGCTGTACACCACGCCGCCGCCCGTGCACACGGAACACGTATGTAACGTAGATACCACGCGCACGGCGCCGCCAGTACTCCGCCGCCGTCAGCGAGGCCGCCGCGCCCGGCGCCACGCTGCTCACGCTGTACACCACGCCGCCGCCCGTGCACACGGAACACGTATGTAACGTAGATACCACGCGCACGGCGCCGCCAGTACTCCGCCGCCGTCAGCGAGGCCGCCGCGCCCGGCGCCACGCTGCTCACGCTGTACACCACGCCGCCGCCCGTGCACACGGAACACGTATGTAACGTAGATACCACGCGCACGGCGCCGCCAGTACTCCGCCGCCGTCAGCGAGGCCGCCGCGCCCGGCGCCACGCTGCTCACGCTGTACACCACGCCGCCGCCCGTGCACACGGAACACGTATGTAACGTAGATACCACGCGCACGGCGCCGCCAGTACTCCGCCGCCGTCAGCGAGGCCGCCGCGCCCGGCGCCACGCTGCTCACGCTGTACACCACGCCGCCGCCCGTGCACACGGAACACGTATGTAACGTAGATACCACGCGCACGGCGCCGCCAGTACTCCGCCGCCGTCAGCGAGGCCGCCGCGCCCGGCGCCACGCTGCTCACGCTGTACACCACGCCGCCGCCCGTGCACACGGAACACGTATGTAACGTAGATACCACGCGCACGGCGCCGCCAGTACTCCGCCGCCGTCAGCGAGGCCGCCGCGCCCGGCGCCACGCTGCTCACGCTGTACACCACGCCGCCGCCCGTGCACACGGAACACGTATGTAACGTAGATACCACGCGCACGGCGCCGCCAGTACTCCGCCGCCGTCAGCGAGGCCGCCGCGCCCGGCGCCACGCTGCTCACGCTGTACACCACGCCGCCGCCCGTGCACACGGAACACGTATGTAACGTAGATACCACGCGCACGGCGCCGCCAGTACTCCGCCGCCGTCAGCGAGGCCGCCGCGCCCGGCGCCACGCTGCTCACGCTGTACACCACGCCGCCGCCCGTGCACACGGAACACGTATGTAACGTAGATACCACGCGCACGGCGCCGCCAGTACTCCGCCGCCGTCAGCGAGGCCGCCGCGCCCGGCGCCACGCTGCTCACGCTGTACACCACGCCGCCGCCCGTGCACACGGAACACGTATGTAACGTAGATACCACGCGCACGGCGCCGCCAGTACTCCGCCGCCGTCAGCGAGGCCGCCGCGCCCGGCGCCACGCTGCTCACGCTGTACACCACGCCGCCGCCCGTGCACACGGAACACGTATGTAACGTAGATACCACGCGCACGGCGCCGCCAGTACTCCGCCGCCGTCAGCGAGGCCGCCGCGCCCGGCGCCACGCTGCTCACGCTGTACACCACGCCGCCGCCCGTGCACACGGAACACGTATGTAACGTAGATACCACGCGCACGGCGCCGCCAGTACTCCGCCGCCGTCAGCGAGGCCGCCGCGCCCGGCGCCACGCTGCTCACGCTGTACACCACGCCGCCGCCCGTGCACACGGAACACGTATGTAACGTAGATACCACGCGCACGGCGCCGCCAGTACTCCGCCGCCGTCAGCGAGGCCGCCGCGCCCGGCGCCACGCTGCTCACGCTGTACACCACGCCGCCGCCCGTGCACACGGAACACGTATGTAACGTAAATACCACGCGCACGGCGCCGCCAGTACTCCGCCGCCGTCAGCGAGGCCGCCGCGCCCGGCGCCACGCTGCTCACGCTGTACACCACGCCGCCGCCCGTGCACACGGAACACGTATGTAACGTAGATACCACGCGCACGGCGCCGCCAGTACTCCGCCGCCGTCAGCGAGGCCGCCGCGCCCGGCGCCACGCTGCTCACGCTGTACACCACGCCGCCGCCCGTGCACACGGAACACGTATGTAACGTAGATACCACGCGCACGGCGCCGCCAGTACTCCGCCGCCGTCAGCGAGGCCGCCGCGCCCGGCGCCACGCTGCTCACGCTGTACACCACGCCGCCGCCCGTGCACACGGAACACGTATGTAACGTAGATACCACGCGCACGGCGCCGCCAGTACTCCGCCGCCGTCAGCGAGGCCGCCGCGCCCGGCGCCACGCTGCTCACGCTGTACACCACGCCGCCGCCCGTGCACACGGAACACGTATGTAACGTAGATACCACGCGCACGGCGCCGCCAGTACTCCGCCGCCGTCAGCGAGGCCGCCGCGCCCGGCGCCACGCTGCTCACGCTGTACACCACGCCGCCGCCCGTGCACACGGAACACGTATGTAACGTAGATACCACGCGCACGGCGCCGCCAGTACTCCGCCGCCGTCAGCGAGGCCGCCGCGCCCGGCGCCACGCTGCTCACGCTGTACACCACGCCGCCGCCCGTGCACACGCGACACGTATGAAACGTAGATACCACGCGCATGTAGAAAATCCAAACTTATGAAATACTTCTTCAATTTCTAAACTTTCTCAATTCAATTCTTTATTGCATGTCACATGTGTTTTACAAGATCTTAAATACTATTATCGGTCACATAGACCCTGACGGGCACAACAATTTTATATAAAAAAGTAGCATTCAAAATAACTAACAGTAAAAATAAATTAATTCATAATAATTAGGTAAAATTCAATTCATTTAAAAGTGATCAATGCCATATGTAAAAAATATATCAAGTCGAATACACTAATAATCCAATACATAAGTGACTAAAATAAAATAATAATCAAATCCAATTTTAGTATGTCAATCAATAAAATAAGAATCAAATACAATAAGTCAATGAAATAAAAATCAATTAGATTAAGTCAATAAAACAATAATCCAAAACATTATGTCAGGAAAATAATAATCAAATATATTATGTCAATACAATAATAATCAAAAACAGCAAACAAAATATAATAATAGTCACCACATTTTGATGTCATCATTAAAAAAATCAATAACATTTGTCAATGAATAGTTTTCTAATTCGTTTTATAAATATTTTGCCATTTTCTTCCATTCTTATGTCATTGGGGATTTTGTTATAGATTTTTATTGATGTTACGTGAGGGCTAGTGCTGTGTAATTTTAGTTTCGACTAGCTGTGCCCGCGGCTTCGCTCACGTGACCGCGTATTCTTTTGGCATTGTCAGAGTACATTACATGGGAACGTGAAGTCATAGTATTATTCCTAACATCCTCTACAAATAATGTAATAATAAACTGACTTACTGTTAATTTAAACTAAAACCTGTTAGTACAACTTTGTTTTAAGTATTAAAGGAACTCATAGTCAATTTCTGGTGGGAATGATAAATGATGTTTATTTTGCAAATAGGTTTTTACAAACACTTTTAACGACTTCTTTTTTAAAACTAGATGAGGCCGGTGTTTCGTATAAATACAAAAAAAAAAATTGGAAATCTCACAGCATCAAAAAAATATGCAAACAAATCACAAAAAAAGTAATAAAAAAAATTATAAAAACCCGGCTGCGGTAAAAAACTTATATATACGTATATTTTCAAACTCAAATGGATCCCGCCTGCTTCCAACATTTTTGTGCCGGTTCTTAACATTTTAGTGTTTTTTTTTTTAACTAAAGTTTTTTACCGCATTCGGGTTTTTTAGTTTTTTTAATTACTTTTTTTTATTTCCAGCTTTTTAGTTTACAAATGTGAAAGATTTCGCAGATGATTAGCCAAACAAATTTTTACCGCTTTCACCGCGTGGAGGTACTCCCAGCTTATGTTGTGATCTGATTCAAAATTTATAACCGTTGTCACTTTCATAATTAATACGAATCTAACGACACCTTTGAAGCTACAATCCATCGAGCCGTTCAGGCTGCAGAGCGTGCCAAACATTTGAATTTGGCGCCAAAAATCCGCCATTTTGTTTTATTTTTTATTTTGATATATCCAATGTCACTTTCACAGTAAATACGAATCTAACGACACCACTCAAGCTAAAATCCATCGAGCCGTTCAGGCCGCAGAGCGTGCCAAACAATTATACATACATACTCTCGAAAAACATAACCCTTCTTCTGGCGCAGTCGGGTAAAAGGTGAAATTAATATTGGGCTCGTACTTGCAACCACGTAATTTACAGAGCGGTCATGAAACCACTAGACGGTTTATTCCGTTGATGTAATATATGAATAGCCGTTCTCATGCTTGTCATGATGACTGGAATGACAAACAATTGAAGATTACAGGCATAATGAACCTCCTCAAGCACATAGCGTGATAATAATAGGCTACTATTTGAAGAGGCTTTCAAATGGTAACCTAAAAAGGAATATTTGTAAAAACAAAGTTTTAAGAAAGGAATATTTGTGCTAAATTTTAACAGTAGCACACATGCAGTAGTTTAGTTATTGCGCCATTTCGGAAGTTCGGAACATCGTTTAGCATTTATACAATTTTAATATTGTTTATGTATAGATATAAGAGATTAATCTATCAAAATTTACGACCACATACTGTCGCACAATTTTCCATATGATCAAAAAAAAATCCATCTGCTGTTTATTGCATTTATTGATCAAGGGATGCATTTAAAATGCACGAGTAAAACACCCACGTGTCAATTTTAAATACTTTTTTTTTAATGATGAACTTTGGCTGACTTTTTCATGAAAAAAATTAAAATAAATTCTGAAAACGTAACTGTCCAAGATATTTATTTAATATAAATATAGTCTGATAAAGCATCTTTGGGCGCATATTTTCCAGTTTTTATTTTTGGAAAATTACCTCCGGATATCGAGTAATATTTTTTTTTCAAATTTTTATTTTTATTTTTTTTCTCCCTAAAAACTCAAAAGTGTGACTTGTCACTAGCATTGAAATATTGCCCGTAGTAAGGCCTATCATTCATTAAAAAAAACCACGAAAAGGTGGAGAGCGGAATACTTAAGTCAATTGTCAGTGCGTAGCAAATGGCGGCAATCGCACACAAACTTGAAGATTAACGACATTGTCATCATACACGACGTACAGCTACCATCAGGAAAGTGGGCTATGGGAAGAATCACGGAACTACATCCCGGAAAAGATGGGTACGTCCGGGTGGTTACTATTCGGACGAAAAATGGATCAATCTAAAGACCAATATCAAAGCTTGCCTATTAATAAAAATCAATCAAAAGAACAAGAACATCAAAAATCCGCAAATAACATATCAAGTCAACGAACACGACAATCGTCGTCAAATTTATGCAACTTAATTTATACCATACTCATGATTCTTATGGTAATGGTACCTACAGCAAGAAGCGAATACAAGTTCTCAAGCCTGAGCAATAATCAAAGCATATAGTTTGATAAGGTACTACTCAACAAATATATGAATCACCTGGAAAACACACGCTCAACAGATCAAATACCACAATGTGACGTAGTCCGATTACAGTTACGTCATGGGTACGACGAACTCGAGCACTACAACAGCATTTTACTTGGTCAGCAAATGCACCGATTGCGCCGACGTAGAGGCCTTATCAACGGGGTAGGCTACGTCGCACGTAGTTTATTCGGAATATTAGACGAAGGTATTGCCGAAAAATATCAGAAAGATATCGACCTTATCAAGAAGAATCAAAAACATCTTGCCTTATTGTGGAAAAACCAGACATCAATCGTTGAAACAGAATTGATTGTCATCAAACGAGTAGAAACCGCCTTGGAAAAACAACATAAACTCATTAATCAACACATATTCAACTGCAACCTGGGAATAAACACACTAAAAGAACCGATTCAAAAAACAGACAGCAGAAGCGACTTTACTTTATCAGCCTTGGTGGCAAACAATATGCTGTCAAACCTGAAAAATATCCAGGAAACGCTGGTGGATACAGTGGCGAATATTTTCTATGAAAAATTCAACTTTCACCTCTTAACACCAACACAGCTGAGAGATGAACTCAATACTATAACAGGACAACTATCAAAGGAGCTGGCCATACCCATAAATAATATTCAAACGGATCTGGCAAAGATATATCATTTACTGAAAGTAAAAGCGAGAACAACCAAACAATACATGATTTTTGAAGTCAAGATTCCTCTTGTGACTAGAGAAGACTATGAGCTTTACAACCTCATACCAATCCCACAGCAAGTAGCTGCAAGCATGGTCACCATCACACCTATTGCGCATCACTTAGCGATAAACATCCACAAAGACTCGCACATACCGATGTCGGAATACGATTGGGGAAGATGTACGCCTTACGACCATGACGACTTCATTTGTCCTCTGAAAAAGCCCATTTATCGATTCATCAGTCATTTATCAATGACCTCAGACAACAATCTGTGAGTAAAGGATCAAGTTGCAAATCAATGTCAAACCGAAACCAAACAATCAATGTTTAGATCAATGGACGGAATTTAGCATCGTCAACTGATATTTGTATTATTGTTGCGGACAATGCACCGTGCGAGTCATATGTGAGGATCATATTACTGCTGAACAACTCAACAAGGCCGGGGTACTGACACTCGGTGACGGTTGCGTAATCAAAGGTCAAACATTTACGATTCATTCGCATCAAAGCTTATCTAACGCAATCCATACTAAAACAGACGCCATGGATATTGAGATTCCGTCCATAAATCACATCATCAATCTGACTATACCATCCGCTGCCGCACTCAACGACACCGAAGAGACTATCAACCGGCAAGAGGATTTGGAAATGATCAGTATTGCCATCAAGAATGCCAGAGCGAAGGAAGTTGAGGCATTGACAGATCAAGTATCATCCCACGATATCCACCACTACATCGCCATGTACATTGTGGTGGCAGTGATCATTATCAGTGTTTTCATTTACGGGTGGCGACGGCTACGAGCGCACAGGGACACGGTTCAACAGGATCATCAGGAACCCAACGTGCACCACACGACAGCTGCAAGAAGACCGTCACAGACCATCGCTACTGTGGACAACAGCCATAGCAGCACACGCATAGTTGACAGGGCGTCGTCACCACGTTTTGGAAGTCAATATAGATCAATGTAGTGCTATTTAAGTTATTTTATAAGAAATCATGTTTTATCATTATCACTTTGTAACTTATCACGATTCATGTCACCTTTATCTTCTCCGTGCACCCTTATCTTCTCCGGGCCTGGAGCATGTACAGTGCAAGCACAGCACAGTCTTCATATCGATATGTCAGCATTTTACCTGCGCCGGGCCGGCCAATTTAGTACACGAATAGCATTCATACCGCGTGCACTCATCTATCATGCAATCATACTTTTATCAATAAATATCAATCAATCAGTAATCAGTGTATCAATCAGCATCAACTCAAGGTGTAAGGTCCCTAACCATACACAGACAAAAATTCTAAAAACAGTAGAAATGGGTTCTGTTTGATATCCTTTAACACGCCTACTATTTTTTTTTCTAATTTATTATATGTACCTAGCTATATAATATATATGCATATAGATTGGGGTATTACGAGCGTGTTCTTCTCCATTGAGATCTACGCTTTCGAATGGACAACTATAGTACTTTCACAAGTTATTATGCCCTGTGACTGGGACTGTAGCTTAGTTTATTATTTTTTTTAGTTTTGACATTCAAACGTGCCTGTAATGGTCTAATTGAAATAAATGCTTTGAGTTTGAGTTTGTTTTTAAATCGTGAACGCGTTGCATATCGGCGGGGCTGGTCGGTGATTTTAATGAAGAAGTTTGGGTATTCTCTTACAAATTTTAATATTTCTAGAACATAAATATTGATTTCAAAGTTAGAATGTCTAGTTTCTTAAAATATGGTCTTCTTCATATTATGTTTCTAGAACAACCTACAGTTCTACGTGTCGGACCGCTCGTTCCTGGACAAGTTCGCGATCAACAGCGCGGGCGAGGTGGTGCTGCGCCGACCGCTGGATTACGAGACCAACGACCAGTACCAATACCAGGTCATGGTCACCGACGGCGTCTCGGTAAGGAAGCTGGGTTGTTAGCTACGACATCTTGCTACGACTCTTTAGTAAAGTATGTGCACTTAAGGTGGAAGCGCCAGGCTAGGCCCCGAAATTTAATTCGTTTTTTGCAATTTGCAGGTCAGTGTTAGGTTGTATGTTGATTCAAAATAATGATTCGCGACCGTAACAAATATGGTTTTACAGAGTTATTATCATTAAAATCATAAATACAACCATCTATGTTCAATTAATCCCATTGAATGGCTATTTCTAGTCATATCAACTTAGAGGGTACCTTAGTGCTCCTTAGGGTGTCAAAAGAAGCTTTGGCACTTGTTCGGCTGTATCACGAATGTATTTATTTCATAAATCATAATGAGGATGAAAAGCGTTAAATAGAGTTTGGGTGCATTATCGAATACACAGTATGCTCATTTTATTACATATTAAATGCAATAACTTACAAGTTTCATATTTAATTGCAGAACGACACGGCATCAATAAACATCACGGTGCTGAATGTGAACGAGTGGGAGCCGCGGTTCCGCTACCCGCAGTACGAGTTTCGCGTGGATGAGGACCCTCACGACGACGTCGAGCTGCTGCCTGTTGGCCGGCTCGACGTGTTCGACGGAGACAAGAAGGACACCGTCACGCTCACGCTCAGGGGCTCTGGTGCTGAGTGAGTCCACTGTTACCACATTAAATAAAAAATCAGTGCTGTCACATAATCATAAATATAGCCCTCCCGACCGTTTCCGGCCTTTTCTTGGAGCCAGTGTCAGGGAAGACTACACGAGGGAGATATACACAAGTGCATGCTCAAACTTAGCTGAACTCTGTATTCCACTTTTATTTTCCGACCGGATGGCAATGCGACACGACCGGAGAGAATCAGACGCAGGCCAGTTACATACAGCATCAGAATGAGGGTCGCGCTCTCGCTTGTGTTGCAGCATGCTGTACATCAACTCGACGGGCGACATGTTCCTGCGCGGCGGCGCGCTGCGCTCGCTCAACTCGTCCGTGCTGCACGTCGTCGCTACTGCTGTGGACTCCGGCGCTCCACCCAGACAGGTACACTCACTCGGTACACTGTTGACCTTGGCTCGGGCCCCCGTAACACCGCTAACAAGTAGCCAAAAAAGCACCAATTTCATATATTTTTCTAAAACCGACCAAATCGCTTAAACTACGTACATCTGAAACAGCAAACTGGCCGCATTACTCTGCCGTCGTACAGTTTATAACTAGTACGGAGGGTAGTTAACTAATTTATTGGTCACACATCTAGTCAATAAGTTACAAATAACTACCATCATCAATTGCAAAATTGTTCTTTTGAAAGCTTTATAAACACACATATTGTTGTAAAATTGCAAAAATAAAGATTTTCACACAGTTATTCACATATGTACATTCTTAGATAAAATGTGAGCAATACGGTTTCAGGCAGGCAGGAATGGTTGGAAACATTGAAAAACTATCTCAGTCATAGACAACAGACCGTATTGCGTATCGCGCATAAACGACAAGCTGATGTTACGTTTTAATAAGGTTTTAATATTTATTTGGACACAATGAATCAGGGGTGCCTTAAGGAAATACCCTTGGATCCCTTCTCTTTTTACCCGACTGCGCCAGAAGGAGGGTTATGTTTTTCGAGAGTATGTATGTATGTATTATTGTTTGGCACGGTCTGCGGCCTGAACGGCTCGATGGATTTTAGCTTGAGAGGTGTCGTTAGATTCGTATTTACTGTGAGAGTGACAATGGGTATATCAAAATAAAAAAAAAAACACAAAATGGCGGATTTTTAGCGCCAAATTCAAATGTTTAGCACGTTCTGCAGCCTGAACGGCTCGATGGATTTTAGCTTCAAAGGTGTCGTTAGATTTGTATTTACTTTGAGAGTGACACTGGGTATAACAATATAAAAAAAAATGGCGGATTTTTGGCGCCAAATTCAAATGTTTGGCACCGCTCTGCAGCCTGAACGGATCGATAGATTTTAGCATCAAAAGCGTCGTTAGGTTCGTATTAATTGGAGAAGCTGGGAGTACCTCCACGCAGTGAAGGCGGTAAAAATTTGTTTGGCTAATCGTCTGCGAAATCTTTCACAGTCGTAAACAAAAAAGCTGAAAATAAAAAAAAAGTTATTTAAAAAACCCGACTGCGGTAAAAAACTGAAGTTAAAAAAACACTAGAAAGCTAAGAACAAGCACATTTTAAATTAAAAAAAAATTGGAAGCAGGCGGGACCCATTTGAGTTTGAAAATATAAAAATAAAATGTCTCCCGCCTGCTTCCAAACTTTATAAAATTTAAAATGTGCTTGTTTTTAGCTTTTTAGTGTTTTTTTTAACTTAAGTTTTTACCGCAGTCGGGATTTTTGGTTTTTTTAAATTACTTTTTTTCCCTAAAATACCAACGAGGTCGACTAGTTGGCTATTCGACATCGTTGATGTATGTGAGTGATTTCTTTTAAAAACACCTGGAAGTAATAAATCATCACAGTGGCGTTCTTGTTTCTGCCTACCTCCACGAGGAAAGAGCGTATGTGAAATTAAGTAAAGATAAGAAGCTGCAATGCTATTTATAATCTTTTAGAGTAATTTGGTTGTGTGTCCGCAGACGTCAGTGCCAGTGACAGTGCACCTGAGCGAGCGCCTCCTGCAGCCGGACGACAGACCGCGCGGCGCGGGCGGCGCGGGCGCCGTGCTGGCGCTGTTCGCGGCGGCGCTGGCGGCGCTGGCGTTGCTCGTGTGCGCGCTGCTCGGGTACATCTACAGAGTGTGAGTAACAAGCACTTGTATTAGTGCCCTAAATATAGCCGAAGACTAAAACGGTGATCTGATCCAATAACAGAGCAACTCGAGATACCTGTCAGCGTTGCATTTAACAAATGGAGAGAAATTGTTACGAACTTACTCTTACCACTCTCACTTTATTGCTAACATAACATAACCGTAACTACCTACCTTTAGTCGTCGTCGGTCGAAGCGCAGCGCGGGCGGCTCGGGCACCGGCTACGTGACGCACGAGAAGCCCCCGGCGGACCCCATCGCCCCCACGCCGCACCACAACACTGCCAGCATCACCAGCCCCCACGTGAGCTCAGGGGTTACTGGGGTCCTCCCTACCAGTAGCGTGGGGGTGCTGCGACCTGCAGGCTCATCAGGCTCGCTGCTAAGCGTCAGTGCAGGCGCCAGCACTATCCTGGCTAACTCCACGTCTAGCTTAGATCTGCAGCAGGAAGCTTCCCTTGGAGGACATCATAGTAAGTTACACTCTAATTAGTTATGTGATCTGATCACACAAAGAGTTCAGAATAATTACATAGTAACTTCGTAGGTACGTATCTATAGCTTGAATAAGAATTGATAATAGCTCGTTGTGGTTAACACCGGTGATACATAATTTGAGTAACGTTTGCACAAAACTACTTGGAGTAACTTGCAGAGTTTTGGCAGCAGGCGCATCCTCAGGTCGGCAGTCACAGCGCGTCGCGCGCGGCAAGGTGGCGCCGCAGCCGGCGGCGGCGGGCGCGCTGAGCGACCACCTGCGCGCGGCCGGCGCGGGCCGCTCGGGCGTGGCCTGGCCCTCCGCCACCATCCCCGCGCGCGTCAAGAAGCTCAGCTGGGACGACGCCGCGCCCGACGGACATCACAAGGTGCGAGAGACTTGCCCACTATTTGACAATTGACTTCCGAAAGACTCACTTTATTTCTAAAAGAGAGAAATATCTGATACAATAATCTTATCAACCACAACTATACAGGATGGAAACTTTCAGCGGGGCAGTAAAGGGAACTACCTTAACCGATGCAACTACATGAAAATGGTCTTAAAAGACTATCCATAATTTTTCGTGAAATTTTTATCCAAATTCACAATTTTCAAAAAAAATACTGGTACCAAAAAATGGCGTTTCACATTTTTTTGTGCCAAACGATTCTGGACCAACCAATGTTATTATTATTATTATAAACCTGTGTTGTCCTACTGCAGGGCAAAGGCTTTCCTTCCTTCAGAAAGAGTCCAACTCATCCCGCAATCTCCTTCTGGGCCTCCCGCGTTGTCGTTTCCTGCTGTTTGGTGTCCATCCATTGAGGAGTTAAAATATACATGACGTGACATGAATATTTACTTTGTTAATTATTTTATTCTTATTATTTATTTTATTTTCGTGAATTATTGTGACATGTAATGATTTTTATGAACATTTATTTTGTAAGTACCTATTATTAATTTTATTTGATTAGTGTAAATGTGAAGACAATGTAAGTCCTTTTTTTTTTGGCTAACTATAATTTTTTTGAAAATCTGTAAATGGGGATCAGAACTTCACGAAAATTTATGGATAGTCGCCTAAGACCATTTTCGTGTAGCTGCAACGGTTAAGGTAGTTCCTTTTACTGCCCCGCTGAAAGCTTCCACCCTGTATACGTACTTCTTCTGATAAATGGAGTACTTATTCAACAAATTTTCTTACTAACCTCTTCCTGAACTAGGCAATGTCGTAAAGTGTGTATAACAGAAGTATATTTCCAGGACAGAGGGGAGGAGGTGACGGACGCGACCAACCCCGCCGTGGCCGAGCACATGAACCTCACCGTGTACTTCTGACCGCCGGCACCGGGGACGCCGCGGAGCGTGCTCACTTACCGCTCGTAGGGCATAGACAACACGCTAGTATTCGATCTGAACAAAACCATACACAACATACAGAAACTAACTATAACAAGGCTACAAATGATCGTTATACAAATCACAAATCTGATATTGATTCTCAAGTAAACAGGGGTCCGAGTGGCAAAAAAGTGTGTAGAGAAAATGTAGCTAACTCATCTGAAAGTAAACATCCTTTGCAAGACAAGACTGCAGTTATTAATAATGATCTACAACCTGGAGATGGTTTTCACAAAAGTAACATTGAAGCTCAAAATGATGTTCCATTACCTGGATCTGCAATAAAAACTCATATTGCAGCAAATTACACTTTACCAGCAAACAATAATCAACCACTAGATGCTCTGAACACTGTTGGGGTACCGGTCTTTAACAACTCCCTACCACACAATTATTTACATACAAACCATCCTGTTTCGGCTGCGAATTACTACATACCTGGTTTAAGTGAACCGTCTTCACCGTCTAACTATCCAACTATGGTTATGGGTCATCCCGGTCACCCCAGTCACGCCATCATATTTGAAAATGATTCGCGATCAACAAGAAACCGTCCCCTTCCGACTCATATCTTACTCACGAGTAACACCAAACGTACGAAGCACCTCAAATCTCCTGCTAATAGCAAGCTCAAAAGTAAACCAGTGACGATACATCACATTACACCCATAGCTTATCCTGTACAGTCTTCCAGTCAATCGGCCTTGTTCCATCAACCATCTAACTATGCTTTACCAGCCAGTCATCCTAACCTACAAATAGTTAATTATCCAAATACCCCCCAGCAACAACCTATATCAATTATAGCCAGCGGGCAGTTTTCTCCGGGGGAGCATAGATATACAACACCTCCGACTGCCCCGGTGCTATACGAAGATCAACCTTCTCCTCTTACTTCCAATGGTCTTCCACCAGCGTACGCCACAATAGACCCTAAGAAGCTGCGCACCAGGCACATCAGACCAGCTGTGTTCAAGAGAAGAGGGATGGCGAACAGCCGGCAGTACCAACTGTTGTGACTTTGTGAGAGGCAGGAACATGGATAGGACCTAAATGTGGTGTCCCCACTGGTAAAGTTCAATTATTTTACATCTGCCGTTCTGTATTCCTTTCAATCGAATTTGTAATCAGATCAGATTTCTATAATTATTTATGCTTATTTGTTAGATAACTACGACTAGACTCGAAATTTCTAAGGCTCTATTGTGGCCAATAGACATACGATACCTAGTTTGTAAAACTACAATTAACTTCATAGGCCAAGCTGTGGTAAGGTTTGCACCATTTACCAAATATGTGTATAATATACGAAGTAAATAAGTGATGTACGAATATTTTAAGTGTTGAGATTTATTATAACTGATTATTAATGTTTTGTATTTACTACCACTGAGGAAACGAATGTGAAATTAATTAGAGATACTGCAAAATTTAGTAATTGATATTATTAGTGAAATTAACTGTAAATAGTTTTATATTAGGTATAGAAAATGTAAGGTTTTTGTTTTTTAGCATTAAGTATAATAAATTTTATAACAGGTAATTCTTTTTAATGTGTTGCCACTTTGTAAAGTTATATATTGGCGACACTAGATAACGAATCTTGTGTACCTACAAGTAACTTCGTTGCAAGAACATTCTGAGTTACAATATTTATATTATTGAGATAAGTATGTACGAACTGTTATAATAATGTTTTGTTTAATTGAGTGGTTTTATTTTGGTTTCGTTAACTAATCAACAACAATGTCACTTCAATCCACAAAGGTCCGTATAGGCATAGTGAAGAAATTATAGCCTTAAGATTGAGTCTAGAGGGCTATCTATAATCTATTTTAGACCTTTAGACCATGAGCTAGCTAGACCTCCTTCGGCTCAAGCGGAATAAATAAATCTTGCGTTAACTTTCGCTGCTGAACAAAGGCCTCGCAAAACTTAACCTTTGTAAGTATTTCCTTAGTCTGAATTTAGCAATGTGATCGGAATTTACACATAAACAGTGTTACAATCGTAGAGGTCAAATACCTTGCATTGATCAGCTTGCTCCTGCTTGGACAGTGGGTAGCTAACCAGGGTAAGTTAGTGTTTCTGCCATTGTGAAAACGATGTAATTTTGTTGCTAAAATGGCTACTTAGATGGAACATAAGCAATTGCAGGAAACAAACTTGTAATCTACCTTAATCTCGAAACTTTCATTTAAGAGGAGATTGAGGAGAAATCTCGCAAATACCCTGCGCAAGCCTATTTAAGTAAGGACAGGATACAAAGCTGTTAAGTTATGGTGTCTCACCGCGGCGCTGACCTTGTAACGAAAGTTGTTCGCTGTTGTAATGCTGTTGCATAACCTGCGCGCGCGCAATTCAACTTATTGAGATGCGCGGGAGCAAGCATCGTATCGTGGACTCTACGTAAGACTCGTATACAAAATGTGATGCAACCATGCAACGTGTGGTGTTGTGTTATTATGACAGACATGGCAATGTATCCCCAGACTCGTAAGAACATTACGTACTTAGATAGCTGTTAGAAAAAAATGAGTAATATTATGGTATTTCGCCCGAATTCCTATGCCTATGGAATTCATCAAACGACTAAGTGTAAATAAACGCGGTCGGGTACGTCCGTGTTCGGACAAACTCGTCCGGTCCAATTGTAATTCCATTGTGACGACTAGGGTAATTGCACCATTAAAAAAGAGGCGGACCAAAATCTCATGACAATGTGATGGGTTGTGCATGAGTGGCTTCCGCAGCTTAAATGCTTAGTAGACATGTAAGACTGGTCTTAAATTCTACGTCCTTGTCATAAAATATAAGACATAATTGGTTTATTTAGTCATGAAAATATTTTTGAATGACATTGACGAAGTTAACAAAAATATTCGAAGGCCTATTTCTCGGAAACGGTGCGTTGTACGACCATGCTTCTCGGAAACTAAAATGATTTCCATAAGATGGATGGATGGATGTTTGTTAAGGTAAACCCGATACTGCCATACAATTAGTAAGTATATTTCGGAAAACTCCGTTTGGACAGGACGTGTCAGGTCAGCTAGTGCAAAATTAAAACTTAGATGTTGAAGAAATAAATTTCAAAACTAAGCTGGTAATACTTACGCAAACGCTGTGATCTAAATAAATATACTCAGAATTCATTTGGTGGTTACTGACTCGTTAGGTAGTAATTTTCCTCATGCGGGTGGATCATGAAGGTAGTACGAGCGTAGGCACTGAACTGAAAAAGTTGGAATCCTCAATCTTGCGTAAGATGCTTATTTTCCGTTTCGTGAAAGGTAGTCAATGCCAAGTGCAGTAAGATCATCGACACCATTCAACATTGGGTACCATTGCCAATACATCCGTCAGATACGACAAAACATAAGCATACGTGACGTCTGTATACATGCAATATTCCCCACCTCCTCTGTTGCGCGTCCGAGGTACCACCACACGCGCAACAATTTCTCCGCGAGTACCCACAGTGTGCGGCTAACACACCAGCGGTTGATACTCGCGGCCCGCGCCGCCGACACAGTAAAAGTGATATTATTTGCCAAATAATAACAGTGTTTCACCAGCTTTAGGAGACGAGGTATGTACTTTCCAATTCTGGACGTTATTGCGACCCGTGATTTTTAATAAGTATGCATATCGAAATGAAAGTTTGTCTAAGTATGTAGAGTATGTAATTATTATTTCGCATATTTTTGCGTCTTTAGCGCGCTTACCTAATAAATAAGATTCTATTTCCACTAGATTGTGTGTTTAATTCTACGACATCGTAAACGATGCAAGTAGTAAACTCAGTCGGGTAAAAAATAGAGATGTTTTCGATCCGCACCCGCGGCGCCCTGATGAACCCGATACCTACGGTGAGCAATTGAGCATCAACAATTAGTGGGAAGTTGTTTACAATATGTACTTAGTCAACAGTTTCAGGGCATTGAGAATCATGCAATGGAAAAGGTAAGAACTCTTTTATCTTCTGAGTTGAGTGAGATTAATTTATTCACTATTTAAATCTATAATCTTCGAAGACGAAACGCTTACAAACAAAACAAAGGACTGTTGTTATTACTGAATAGAGCTCTTGCTATTTTTTTAAATTCCTCATTACCTACATGTTAACAAGAAATAGGTACACGATTACAAATCGCACTTCCTGAAAGCGCAGGCAGTCAGTACCTAAGTACTTACTTTGATATAGCTATCGCAGAGCTTATCAGTTAGGTGTTTCTGGAACCGAGGCGAAAATTACTTTAAGCTCAGCGGAAGGTTAGGTAAGATTAATGAACCTAAGTATATATTTTATTTTATGGCACATGGTCATGATCTTGTTGGCCTTACTCCCTTCTGTTATAAATAGTTATAATGTAATCCAAACCAATTTGTCTTTATAAAAGTCCTTTAAGCATTCTCGCAGAATCATAACTCCATGTTTATTTATTTTATTTTTTATTTATTTATTTATCATCTATGGAAGACTAACAGCTAACAGAACCGATTAAAAATTGTACGTGAGACTGAGAGCCAATGATAAGTTTTCACTTATAAAAAACAGAGTGTAAACAAAAAAAAATCAGATATTAAATCGTTATCATTATTTAAATCGATTGCAGACTTGCATCTAGGAAATGTATAAGGCTAGCTAAGTAAATGTAGTGCGTTCACATCCTGCTCGCGATTAGTCGTATTGGAAATACCCCACGATCGATGTAATCCTTGTTTACCGGGCGGGTCGCATCCGGCGTCCGGCGCTGCGCTTTCACCTGCGCTGCGCTTGCGTAATAGCCGCATGACCCTGCACCGGCCATCCCACGTAATATGTACATAACGCCCCGGTGGCCGCGTGCTGTGCGATTCACTTTGGAATGAAACAAATCTAGGCTTTACGGATGTGAGAAGATCACGTGAAATATTTTGACAGTTTCGGTGCGAAATAATAGTAGTCAAAGTACTAAAGTAAAGCCTTTGCGTAAAAACATCCGCGAAAAAGGGAAGCACGTAGGGCTATAGGCAAGGTTTGTAGCACGGATCTACATTTCAGGGTCAGTTATCTCCGTGTTTCAGATGTCGAAGTTTACAGTCGCGGCGGCAGCCCTGCTACTGCTGGCAGGCGCCGCGTCAGCTGTGCAGAACAGCTCGCTGGTCGACGAGACCTGGTGCGGCAAGGAGAACGTGTGCGCCCTGCACGACGATGATGGACCGTGGATGTCTGTGCTCCAACAATGGGCACTGAGCGCGTCAGAGCATGGAGAGCGCCAAGGTGAGCATATACCCAATGTACCTATTTATTTTTGATGTGACTTTCGAAGTGGAAGTTAAAAAGTGGTTTATGTATTTATAGGTAAGTGGATATCAAACATCGCGCATTGCTTTATTTTAAGCTAGGTATGGGCAATCAATCAAGAGTCATCGATCTTGTTTATGTATCTGTTACTTATTATAAACTAATGACTAAACCATAACTTTGAACGTTTCCAGGTCGCATAATGGCTCTACCCCCGGCGCAGGGCTACTACGTGACGGACCGCACAGACGGCGCGATGCTGAGCCCGCCCCCGCCGCCACCCCACGCGGGCGCGCTGCACCACAAGCACCCCAACAACCCCAACTACCCGCTGCCCCCTGGCGGCCGGCCCTACGACGAGTGGCAACACTCGCCGCTGCAGCCACCCACCACCGGCAAGATCGTCAACAGGCCACCCAACCCGTACATGGATAAATTCAAGCCTAGCCCAGCCTATGTAAGTTCTAGCTATACGATAACTAGGCACTTCTCATGAACAGTCTAGTCCCGTATAAGTATGCACTATACGGTGGTGGTGTTGGTCGGTACGATATGGGACTTACTGTTATTTTCCTCTTCAATAGTGCTTTTATTCCCAGAAATATCAATGCCTCATTAATCCTCAATTCTCCTTCACAGCCAGCACAAATCACCAATCACCAACCGATCCCGGTGCACGGTCAGTCCGTGGACCGCGTGGACGAGAACCGCCAGCCACCGCAGAAGCAGGTCTCCGAGACCGACCTGTACCTGCTGGGGGCTATCGAGAAGCTGGTGTGGCGTGCTGATCTCTTCGAAAAGAGGCTGCGCAAACTGGAGGAGAGCGTGCACTTGATGGTGGTTGGAGTTGACACGAAAGAGGGTGAGGAGAATTGATCATAATGCAATCTGTACCTCACTATTGCGAGTTAATTGAAATAGAGCCAGGTCCGTTGAGTATGTGCTACTGGGTTCATGCCCCAGCCGGACTTCTGACTCACAAACTACTCTAAAAATAACTTGTTTTGCAACTATTACTATGATTACAACATACGCATGCAAACAACATTTAATATCCTAAATAATCTAACATTATGAGTCAGACACAGAAAACTTTCGCCATTTATCCAAGAGAAAGTCTCGTGAGGTACTCAAATGTCACATGTTATCAGAGCCGTGCGCGGAGAACTTCACTCGCGTGGGCGACGGCTGCTACCACGTGTCCTCGGACGCTGTGAACTGGAAGGGCGCCAACTACGGGTGCCGCCGCCTCAAGAGCAACATGCTGGAGATCGACTCCGACCAGGAGAAGAAACAGCTCACCGCCAGCATCTCCGCCGACAAAAAACTTAAAGGTGAGCTGGAGGCTACTGCAGAATCACATGAGACTTGGAATAATGGGAACAAGCCAGAACTTTATATTCCCTCAAAATGTTCAACCGGCCTAGTATTGTCAAATGTTCACCTATTCAATATTATGCATCTGTCGTCCATGATATTCTTGCCGGCCCCACTATACCTATTAATTGAAAACTAATTATACTTTGTGAAATTTTCTGCTACGAAAGGAGATCTTAATATAAACCGTGGATTAATTCATATAAATCCCGGTGAAGTCCCATATAACGGCGGAGGTGCATGGGTAAAGGCAAAAGTGCACAGGATGTGCTCGCTTGTTAAATGTATCTGGCTGTAAAAGTTCATCAGGATCTCCGTAAACGTAACAATGGGCTCGATTGTGTATTCCTCATCCCCAATATTATACTAACCGACAGATTCGCTAAAGCCGCGCTCAAGGTGACCAACACTATGCGTCTATCGCCGCTCTTGTTTCCATTGCGTCAAATGAATGGAAACCAGTAATTTATTCTCAACTTCAACAAATACGTAGCATTCAATATAATTAAATCTTCAACTCCACATTATATTCTATTGCCAAAGTGGACCATCAATTATATTATGTTTGGTTCCTTAACTATAATCTATACTAATATTATAAATGCGAAAGTTTGGATGGATGGATGGATGTTTGTTACTCAATCACGCCAGAACGGCTGAGCGGATCTGGACGAAATTGGCACAGAGATAGATTATAGTTTGGAATAGCACATAGGCTACTTTTCATCCCGATAGAACGATCCCGTGGGTCAATTATCGAACTCCACGCGGGCGAAGCCGCTGGCATAAGCTAGTATTACAATATTTCCTACCCTTAGGGTTTCATAATGTGTCTATAGTAATCACCAGGAAACCAGCATATCTACCGCCGCCGCGCCGGTAGGTACTGGTACAATACAGTCATTATAAAGTTGAGAAACCGAAGTGGCACCACGTCACTCAGTCAGTGGGTCTTGGATGAAATGTATTAAACATTTGTTGGGACGTTAGGAGGGAATAGCTCAGGTATATTTAACAAGCAAGCGCAGGTGCATTCAAAATATTGAATGGCTATCATCACTGGAAACCACTTAGCATTGCAATGGTACGTACCTTATTATTGATGTCGTTGTAGTACGGTCAGCAACTAAAGTAGATTAGTAATGGTTAAATCGACACAAAGGAATGGAAGTGTAAACCGAGTTTCGTTGCTGTCTGTACGTGTAGTGGAATGTTATTTTAGATTACCATTATTCTCCAATCACCTTTATCGATCTAGAATTATCAATCTATAAGTAAAAGCGTTTGTTTTCGTGCATAACGTTATGTACCTAGGTGGCACGTTTACAGTGCAGGTTTGCCTCACCTGCTGTAGAAACGCATTAAAATGATGTTGTAGATAAAAAAATATGTTCTGTTAATTAAAATTGGTTACTCGTATAAACGTAATTAAGTTAAAGTTAACGACTTCCGAGAATTCTGTGAAAGTAGTTTTGTGTGACATCATATTCCTTGATTGTTCAGGAGGAGACTTCTGGACGGGCGGTCTGAACCCGGGTCTGCTGTGGATCTGGGCGCACTCGGCGCGGCCGGTGGCGCACAACGGCAGCATCGCGGGCGAGGGCCGCTGCCTGGCGTGGCCGCGCGCGGCGGAGTACGCCGGCCGCGACTGCGCGCTGCGCCTGCGGTACATCTGCGAGCAGGAGCCCGACGCCGCCAAGCTCAGCAACGAGATCCAGAGGGTCGCCCGGAAACTCAGGGAGGGAAGGAAACCAAAGATTTTATGGACTGACGAAGAGCCGTGAAACGTGCACCGATTTTATAACATAGGATATTTTTGTGTCTATTTAACTTTTCTAGTATTTAATATTTATTGTAATCTTAGTCTTACCTTATACTTGAATATTTTCGCGTTTTCAAGTATCGATGTTAAAGCAATCAAAATCCTAAATGTTTGATGAAAACGCGAATATTTGTAAACAAATTTAAATGTTTGGATAAAATAAATAAATAAACATGAACGTTTTACACTATCTTATATTTCTATCATATTTACAAAGTTTTATGAAATCACAACAAAAATAGCTTATTAATAAATATTGATTTATTTATCGACTGCCAAGGACCTCGTAATGCAATAAAAGCTTACAATTTCATGTGTTAGAATATTCCATCCATATTGAAACCAACATATATTTAACAATTAGGTCCTTGTCTGAACCAACTTTGGACTAAACATTGAACAATGGTAGATAACTGACCTCAGGTAAATGATATCTTTTATAATTTGGCTTTGAATACCAGCGACAAAATGAGGTGCAATGGAACATCATTTTATGGCTATAGTACTACTAAATTCAAGTGACTTCAACGTTCCAACACTAAAGCAACTGTAACGTAATACCACAAATATACAATATCATGTTGAAAATGTAGACGGTACATAGAAGGACACTTCGTAATTTGGCGCATGGCGTGGTGTGCGACACTCAATCTTACTGACCATATTATAAGGTCCACTTTGCATGCGCACGGGAAACCATGGGTGATTAAAACGTAAATTAATAACAAGTTATTGACTCGTACGGTTTATAACAAATGCCATTTTGTACTTGTAAGTGATAATAGTTATTAGTAAGAAAACAATCAAATTAAAAAAAAAGTTATAAAGCTGTTGAAGGTAGTTTAGTGATTATTTCTCAGTTTTATATAGCAAGTTATCTAGCGTGACGAAATTAGTTTATTTAAAACAATAATCAAATTATTTTGGAGATCAAAGTATACGAATAACAATGTTCGCTCCCAACTAATTATAAGTCTAATATAATCCTTATATTATTTTTCGTAAAAACCTTAATTTCATGATTGGCATGGAGTATTCTCGTCGCCATTATAACGTGTAAAGTAAAACGCTTCGAAAGACGAAGTGAAGATGTCAAGTTACGTTAACTTTACACCTTATAATGATGGAAGCCTCTTTGTAACAAAACGCACATTTCTTTAGATAGCTACAATCGAATTAGTAATTATACAATATTTACAATTCGGTGAACGACAGAACTTCAAGTGTTGATTTGAACGAGACGTTTGCATTTGAACGTTTGATATTATTTTACAATATCACAGTAACAAGAGTTTAATAAAGTATTGTACACGTCGAAGAAATAACTGTATGGCATAACGTAAATAAATAAAATGTTATCGGCAACACCTGATAGCTGTTCGACAATATAGAGTCACCGACAATAGGTACGAGTGCAGGCCAACACAAAAATAATTAAAGATTCAGTAGAAATACTTTGGTGTTGGTCTGTATTTGTACAAGGTATTTTCGTGTGTGTTTACAGGGTTTTTATTATTTATTGGTAAAACTTGATAGTGGTAGTATAAAAGAAAAAAAATTAAGTAATTATACCCGCGATATGACGTTAACGCTGTGATCAGCTGCACTTAGATACTGATACCTATATCTGAGAAGTTTCGTCAAGATATAAAAACCCATGTATACAAGCTTACTGCGCCGACACAGTTCTGTACAACCGTGCATCTGCCGACGAGATTATTGTCAGTGCAGAGGTCCGCGGGGGCCGGGACATCCACGTGCGATACTTTGACATATCACGTAGGTCCAAAACTTTATCCGTTCAGAACTTTTCTTTAGTTACTCGGAATAAATTTTATTGAAATATACGGTGAATATACTGAAATATAAAATATTGTCGGGATGTTTTTGGATCCTTGATTTTATGGTGGCGGCGGAAAGTTTTGGAGCCGAGTGTATGAGGTGCAGTGGGGGCTAGTTGAAGTGGAACTTGAACTGGAAGGGCGAGCCGTGCTGGAAGTGGTGGAAGGGGTTCCCGTGCGGGCCCGCGCGCGCCGCGTCCGGGTCCAGCGGGTCCGCGCCCGCGTCGAACGTGGCGCGCTTCTCCGGGTCCGTCAGCACCTGCCGCAACACATGGGAAAAATGGTAGCTCGGATCAAAATCTTTTCTGGAAAGAAATTGTTGCTCTAGTCGTAAACCATGAGATGATGTAAAAAGTCAGCGAAAAACAAAATACTCGAAAAATAAAATAAAAAAACAAAAGCTACCAACTCGGAAACGGTGCGTCGTTAGGCCATGTTTCTAAGAATCTTAATGGTTTCTTATGGTCAGTTAGAATTCCAAGTCACTCGCTCCGTAGCGCTCCTAAGGCTACTCTCCAACCGGTACTTTAAAGCTGTGTGAATGTGTTAAAATACTTTGCTGACCATATCTCAAGTTGGTATTTTAGTATTATACTAGCGACCCGCCCCGGCTTTGCACGGGTGCAATGTAGATACTAATTTTTTCTCTACTATAATATGCATGTATTATACATATAAACCTTCTTCTTGAATCACTCTATTTATTAAAAAAAAACCGCATCAAAATCTGTTGCGTATGTGACTGCCTATCACGTATTCCTAATTATTGGGCGAATGTCTTAGTCCATATTTATTTCAACATCATCGCACGGTATCGGGACACTTACAAACACATTAAACCTTTATTTTATGGCCTGAAAAGTTACCGTAATTAATTACAAAACGTTCCGTCCCTTCTTAGAATTGTAAAATAATATTAGCCCACTTGTAAAAGCATATGTAAATTCTCTATTGAATGGGAAGCAAACTAGGGATAAAAGCCGGCTGACAGGCCAAAACTAATATTTCAATGAATTCTTGGGAAACGATATAGATATTCGATTTTTAAGAGCATTCCACAACGCTGGCGCTTCATCTGGCTGCCGCATGTTGGGTTTACCCAAGCGAAACTTTAAAAACACGCACAAAAACTGCAATAAAAAGGGACACGGCGAAAGTGTAGGAGGACGCTTGGCTCGTGGTATTTTTTAGGTTTGGGGATAAAGAAAGGGAACTCAAGGCAATCGGTCTTAGACCGCTATAGGGTTCGGACGAAATAAGATAATGAAGTTAAGTTAGGAGACTCTGTGGATAGCGAGAGGCTATGTCCAAGTGGGTTATCCAGTCTGGGGCGAACCTCACAGGGGCGCGCGGACGGCGGGGCGCGTCCCTTTCCCCCTCAGGGAAACCGACGTTCATACTAATATTACCATGAATTAGGAAAAACGTAAATTCCCCTAAATTACCCTAGGCTGATAAAGCCTAGGGTAATTTAGGAATAGTCACACGTAGCTTTAAAGATCTAAGCATACATAGGGACAGACAGACAGCGGGAAGCGACTTTGTTTTATTTTATACTATGTAGTGAAGTGTTGTACCTCCTTAGCGGCGGCGATATCAATGAACTTCTTCTCTGCGAGCTTCTTGTCGTCACCCTGGAAGTTGTCGGGGTGCCACTTTTGTGCCGCCTTGCGGTACGCCTTGATCACCTCCTGCTTGCTCGCCGACCTGGACACAACAATATTGTTGACTTTGTACGATCGTCATTAACGTGGTGTAAAGTAGTGGAGTGCAGGTCAGATACACACTCGCTCCATGTAAAATACTGGTATTCAGCTGCAACTAGTTAGACTGGAAGCCGACGCCAACATAGTTGGGGGAAAAGGCGGGCATATGATGATCAATTGAGATTGAGACCCGAAAGGTTATACAGTCAAGGAAATATAAGGTAATGCGTATTACTCGGTAAAACTTAGCGTGACCATCCGCTATAGATTGTCACACTACATTTTACCGTGTTATTATTGCCATTACTGAAAGAAAAGTCTAATATAATGTGGGCAATAAAATTGATATTCAATTTGCTATAAAATCTGTTTTTAAAACTGTAAAAAGATTATAAAGCATTGGTGTTTATAGCCATGTTCTTTTATAGCAGCTTATAATGGTTCCCTATCCATTTGCATAAAATCAAGACATAATATAAAATGGCATACTTTTGTTAATCCTAATTATATTTACGCATAACAGCTTACGCATAATTTTTTTAGGCATAACAAATACGCATAAAAATGAACTCCTAAAATGTTAGACACTAATACACATTTTTATAAAATTTTTAATCATTTTTTTTTTTTGTTTATCCTAGATATAATTTTATAATAAATCTTCTAAACCAGGCACAAAGCGATCATGACGGGTACACATATATTTAAAACTGAAAGTTTAACATACCCGCCGTCATTCGCAGGGCCCTCATCACGCAGGACAGAATATTTATAAATTGGACTTCCTGTCCAGTACGAGACTTCACACTAGTAACGAGATGTTACAAATGCCAGCAGTACGGTCATGCAGCTAAGACATGCAAAATCGCTGTCTCTACTTGTGGACATTGTGGTGAAGAAGGACACTCTAGCCAAGACTGCGCTAAAAAAGGTGAAGATCCAAAATCTGCTACATGTATGCGCTTTAAAAAACAAGCCAACCACAAGACGGGAGACGCAGTATGTCCGGCTAAGTTAGCTGCAGAATACAGGTACATAAACTCTATTGACTATGAAGGCGCCTAAGAGCGCCACTTATTTGTTTAAACCTTAGACGTAATTAGTTGTTATTATATTTTTACATATTATGGATATTAATTTAATTACCGACATAGATAACTCATTTTCAACCGAGTCAATGTCATGTGAGGTTGAGGACTGCAAACAATATCTTTCTCAGTATCAGAAGTCACTAACCATACTAACCCAAAACATACGTAGTGTTTATAAGAACATAGATAGCTTTAACATTTTTCTTCATAGACTTAACTTTAATTGTGATATTATGGTTCCAACAGAGTGCTGGTTATCAAAGCGCCACGATAATATTCCAACAATACCAGGATACAACTTATTATACACTAAAATTAATCACAATCAAAATGATGGTGTCGTTGTCTTTGCTAAGGAATCATTAAAGGTCAAAGTCGAAGAACCTGATCTACAAGATTGTATTAGTAACTGCTTAATCATCAAAATTGGTACAACCACTGCGATAATTGCTATGTATAGATCCCCTTCCTCTAGAAACTTAACCTCTTTCCACAGTTCCCTAAATCAAATCTTTCAAGAACTTAGCCCTTTTAAGAACGTAATACTAACAGGCGATATTAACATTAACATTGGCTCTGAAAACTGCGATGCAGGGACTCAAGATTACCTTAACATCTGCTCATACCATGGTTTTCTCCCTAGTCACACTTTGCCTACTCATCAGAGCGGTTCCTGCCTCGACCATATGATGATCAAAACCAGCTATGCATATATTACGCTTATTACGAACTCAACAATAACCGACCACCATTCTGTCTTATTAGCCGTTTTAACGCTACCCAAGCAAAATCGTCCCCAGACAAAGACTAAATTAAACGTTAACAAACTCGAATATGATTTAAGCAACTTCGATTATAGCCCAGTTTACAATACTGCTGATGTTAATTCAGCTTTATCGTATTTAATAAAACATGTCCAACAAGCAATAATGCGTAATACAATAGTTGTGCCAGTACATAGTCGTCTTCATAATATTAAACCTTGGATTACTCCTGGACTAATTCGGTGTATAAGACACAGAGATAAACTTCATCAGAGAAGTAAGAAATACCCAATAATAATATAATTTTATGCAAATGGATAGGGAACCGCTTTATTTAATACATTTTTATCGTGATTATTTTTAAGCTTCTTTAAGAGATTGTTGCAAAAATTCCTGTATCTTTTATAGGTATTTAGAATGATTAGGTTATCAGGGTATTTCTTACTTCCAGGAGTAATCTAAGGTTTAATATTATGAAGACGGCTGGTTCCCTATCCATTTGCATAAAATTTTAAGACCTAATATAACTTAGCATAATTGCATAATTTTGTTTGGCATAATTATATTTTCGCATAATATAATTACGCATAACAGCTTACGCATAATTTTTTAAGCATAATTTCTCTAACCATAATAATGATTAAGCATAATATTCTAAACCATAAATTTATTAAGCATAAAGTTCTAAAGCATAACTTTTTTAAGCATAATATCCTAAAGCATAAATTTATTTACGCATAATGATATTAAAACATATTTTTATAGTATAACAATGAAATAATTATTAACATATTAATATAATATAACGTATTGAACAATTTTGTGGTTTTTTTTCGCTGTAGGAAGCATGAAGCAAGCAAGCATACAGCATGCAAGCAAGCATACAGCTTGCAAGCAAGCATGCAGCATTCAAGCGAGCATGCAACATGCAGCAGGCAGGGTTTCTGTCACGGCTCCGGCGCTGCGGGCCTCCGGCGGCCCCGCGCGTGCTAATCGTCGCAGACGGCTTTCGCTCGCAGCCGCCTGCTCCTCAGCCCGCGGGCCGCCTCGCCCCTACGCGCCTACGCGATTTTAAATTACACTCTAGGGGTAGGACAAACAAGACTACGTGGAGTCGGTTTTGCAGCAATTCGGTTCTGTCACTAACTTTTGTTGCACAAAATTGTTAACCAACAATATTATTTAATTGTTACAGAAACTATAGCAAATTGGTTTGATTAGAATTATGTATGGGGCACTACAAGTTCACCACCACCATTTCCACCCAAAGTCTGGAGTACGTATCTACGAGAAAAAGAAAATATACCTAGGACACAAAATCATGCAGAGGCATGGCACAATAGATTTGCACATTTTGTGGGAAAACACCATCCTGGATTTTATTTTTTGGCAAAAAAGATCGTTCAAGAAATAAAACATCAAACCATTGAAATAGATAAACTGGATGTCGGAACATCACTTATACCAAAAAAAAATGAAAAATACACGGACAAAACCAAAAGAATTGAAAAAATTATTAGTAAAAAAGATGAGTATACTTCTAAACTAGCATATTTACAAGCAATTGCTAAAAATATACACCTAAAATAAATAATTATACATAATTAAGGACCACTGTTTCAATCAGTTAACTTCTATCTGAGGAATAACCGCCATATTTATTTCTCATAATAGAAGTTTGACATATTTTTTTATACAAAAACTGTCAAAAGATCTAATATATTCTTTAGATAAAAGTAATCTCGCGATTGAAAAATAAAGATAAAGATATATTTATTGCATAACTGTGTACAATCGTTCAAGTCGTTTAAGTTACATAATGTTATGTATAATAAATCATTTGCATGAAAATTGTTTTTGTTATTTATATTAATTGTATGCCTAAATATTATTATGCTAATAGTCATTAGGCCTACTAACGTTATGCGAATCAAAATGCCAAAACAAATTAGTCTTTAAGATGATTATGCCAACATAAAATGTATGCCTAAAAATATTATGCCGAAGTATTATTATGTCAAAACAAATTGTGCCAAAATCGTTATGCCGAAGTATATTAGGACAAAGAACATTATGCGAAAAGAAGGGATCCCAAATAGAGCAGGTAACAATAGCAAGCAAATCTGAAAGCACATTAAAAACGTCACCTACATGACTAAACAACGTGAATCAAATTCGAGGTTACTGCTTACTAATCCTTCACCTCTCATATCCGCTAACAAAGTAAATAACTTTTTTGTTAATGTTGGGAAAAATTTGGCTGAACAGATTCCGAAACAGTGTGCCCAAACATATTTCCAAAAAGTAAACAACAGCTGTAACCTGAAATCATTTGCTATGCTGGATACTGACGAGGACGAAATAACCCGAATCATTTCAGGCCTTAAAGATGACTGTGCAGTGGGATGGGATAATATAAGCAATAAGATCCTTAAACGATTTAAGCATGTATTGGTACCTCCCTTAACGCATTTGTTTCGAATCTGTCTTTCCAAAGGTATCTTCCCTAATTGTCTAAAGAAGGCAGTTGTTATACCTATCTATAAATCTGGAGACCGGGACCTGGTTAGTAACTATAGGCCTATATTTTGAGATTGAGGGGAGTAACGATATGTTACCCCCCTCAATCTCAAAAATACTTGAGAAAATTATAAATAACAGACTAGTTAGCTACCTAGAAAAAAAACAACTCCCTGTCACGTGCGCAATTTGGCGTCAGAGCCAATTTATCCACAGCCGATGCGGTGCACAGCCTGACCGATTATGTCTCAGAAGAGCTAGGCAAAGGAAACCAGGTCCTGGGAGTCTTCCTTGATTTAGCGAAAGCCTTTGACACTCTCTATTTCTGTGCTTCTAAGCAAATTAGGGGCCATAGGAATAAGGGGAACACCTCTAACATTACTTGCTAACTACTTAGACGACCGATACCAATGAGTTAGAATTGATAATTTTACGAGTGATGAGCAGACAAATACTGGATTTGGTGTTCCCCAGGGGAGTATATTGGGCCCTACCCTATTCCTGGTTTATATTAACGACTTGTGTAATCTAAATATCAAGCACAGCAAAATCATATCATATGCTGATGACACGGCGCTTATATTTACTGCTAAAAACTGTAGCGAACTGTTTGAAAACGCTCAACTAGGTTTTAATACTGTGACTAACTGGCTTCAAAGCAATTTACTAACATTAAATGCTGACAAGACAAAATATATTCACTTTTCCATGCGCAAGCTTCAACTTAATACTGCTAAATTTCGTATATTATATCATCAATGTGGTAACCTGTCAGTCAACATGTGCAATTGTCCTTCTATCCTCAAAACTTGTAATATTAAATACTTCGGGGTTATAATAGACGACACACTCTCTTTTAGGCAACATATTGAAACTCTGGTTAAAAGAGTGCGCAAATAAATATACGTATTTAAAAAAATACGAACTTTTGCAGATTCAAAATTAATCACACAAGTTTACTTCGCCCTAGGTCAATCTATAATTCAATACTGCATCACTTCATGGGGTGGCGCACCAAAAACTATCTTGCTTCCTCTTGAAAGAGCTTAAAGAGCTATTTTAAAGGTAGCAAACTTCCATCCCTTTTTCTTTCCCACAGATCAGCTATATAAATCCTGCAACGTGTTGACTGTTCGCCAGCTTTTCATTATGCACTTAGTATTAAAACAGCACACCATGCTCACGTACAATGCTGACAATACTAAAAAGAGACGGAATGAAATAGTATGCATTTCTAATGCAGCCTCCAAACATGTCTTTGTGGAAAGATTCTTTTCATTTTTAGGCCCATTTCTGTACAATAGGTTAAATAGGAAACTAAGTATCTATAAGTTAAATTATTTTAGCTGTAAAAAATCCATATGTATTTTCCTAAAAACCACCTCTTATGCGCAGACAGAAGATTTACTTGCTGTCTGTAAATAATCCGCGAACACGCTGTTTTTATTTTTATGTAAGTTTTAATTTTAGTACTTTACTTTTCACTTAATGTTAATTTTATTTATTTTAAGTAGATGTCTACTTGCACTTTGTAGCATGAGACACAGGTTCAACCTAGTTCAGGCAAATAAGCAACTGTGCTCTATTTTAATTGTTATGGTATTTTATTGTAACTGTGCACCTTTTATAAATAAACGATTGTATTAACGATTGTATTATACGCAACGGCTGACTTACCAAATGGTTCAAAATGTCAATATTTTGTTTTGTAATAAAGCGTAGTCGACGTAGCCCCGCTTAGCGGGGCTCCTATTTGTTTCCAGGGTTTAAAGTAACCTAACACGAAGGGGATGGCGCCATCCCCTTCGAACCTAACCTGTCCGAGTCGGGGTGCCCCAAGCCCCGAGCTGGCTTCGCTCGGTCTTGAAACCTAAGTTTTTGTTTTTATTAAATAAATACTGATACCGATATTCATATTTATTTTATGCCTTGATACTATTATTCTAATAGCCATTAGGACTAGTAACATTATGCGAATTAAAATTATGCCAAAACAAATTAGGCAAAGTATTATTCTGCCAAAGTATATTAGGAAAAAAGACATTATCCGAAAAGAAGGGATCCCGCTTATTATACCGGCCTTTAAACAGTTTTAAAGAATTATTGTCGATTAAATTTGGAGCTATTTCAACTCACTAGGAAACTTTTGGTAAACATGATCGTTAGTATAGTCACCAGCACTAAAATGTATGCACTTACATAGTAACTATAACAAGTGATTTTCTCCTACCATGTCAATTGTAATTTTATGTTGTAGTGAATATAATATCTTGATAGAAAACTGCTAGGTACGTGAATAAGTATATGAATACAAATTAATGCTCGTGACTGTAAGACATAGAAACAATACGTGAGTGACCTCATCCTACCTCTTAACTCCTAATATTTTGTAGTAGTCCCTCTGCTCGGACTGCTTCTGTAGTTTCTGCGCGCGACTGAGTCCGTCCTTAGCGCGCTGCAAGCCCTCTTCTAGCTCCAGCGCCTCCTTGAACGACTGGATGGCTGGCAGAGAAGGGAACATAATCACTAATTTGCATTATAATGACCTTATGGTAAGTGTGCTGTTGTGATTGTGTGTTGGCTGTTATGCTATAGTAAACCAATCTTCTTTTCGAATCGATGGTGAAAACGTTATTATTATATTAAATGAGTTGGATACAGTAGCTGGTCACCAATCGCAGCATCTGTGGCGCTGCACTTCGGACACTGCAAGGTGCGGAACATTAAAAAAATTAAAAAGCTTTATTGATCTGGAGAGCATTACACAAGGTGCATATCACTAGCCTCCACACTAGGATTCCCTGTGTCGTGGAGACTGGTCTCCTTCGTCTTACGAGAAAAATAGGGAGTAAACATAATATAAGGTACTTACATATAATAGTACAGGTAAGAATACTTAGGTTACAGTAAAAATATGCAAATCAAGTAAAACTTAAATTAAAGTAATAAATTATGTTTATTTAAGAGAGTGTCGTGTGCTTGTGTGTGGTGTTTAAGTGAAGTATAGGTGTGTGATGAATGACTGAGATTAAGGTGGGATTGATACCAAGCGAGTAAAATAAAATAGTAGTGGGTAAACAATGAATGCGTCACCATCATCGAACATGTCGAGCCCCAGCAGCGCGTCCCCGCGGTCGCACAGCACGCGCGCGTCGCGCCGCAGCTCCAGCGCGCTGCCGCACGCCGCCAGCGCCTCCGTGTGCTGCTCGTCCTGCCACACCACGCAATGGTTAAGGCGAGCTCATCCAGAAAAAGATGGTTTTCTATTGTGTTTTATTCATAGATAACAATGGATAAAAATTTTGAAAAAATACATTATGTACATAGTTCATGCTTTGATCTAGATATTTCGGTCGTTCGAGATACGATTACTTCCACTTAACTGCATCCAATTAAATCGCAAAGACAGGTCTAAATCATGGTTTTGTTCTCATTTCATTTGAGGTGTGGCTTTGAATAATAAAAGTTAAGTATGTCTTAAGAAAGGTCGTAAAAATGTGAGAAAATCGGTCACCAAAATGTGAAATATAAAAATACCTATACCACTAGTTTCAAAACCAAGCGTTTTCATGCGCTCGCACCGCGTCGTTTAGTCCTAATGTACTCTGTGTTTACTGTTTAGTCCACGGAGTAAATACAAAGAGGAGATGGCCTAAGCAACTGTGCACTGTGATTCTCAACTAGGTCCTGACGCCATCATGTGGGCGTGGCCTTAGTCAGTGTATTGTTGGCGTTCGTCCTGTGCACAACTTTGTGAACGTTCCCATTTTACAGCATTGTTCGCGCTAGACGAAAAAAAGAATGAAGTGTTGTGTTTTGTCTTGTAAAAAGTACTCGGATAGACGTTCTGATGCTATGGATGGCATCACATTTCATTTGTAAGTAATTTTATGCGTAATTTATTAAAATAGTTCTAGAAAAATCTCCTAGCCTCGGCGTTTCCAAACATAATTCTACCCGACACTAGATGGCGACACTTGATGTCATGGAAACTAAAAATATTTAGGTATGTAGAGCTCAGAACTAACATATTTTAATAACATTAATGCTGAAATTTGTTCAACATTAATTCCTAAAGACCCTTTAATGGCCAAAATGTTATTTTTGTAGTTTTCATATCATTTTGTAAACAGGCCGCCATCTATCGTCAACTATGAACAACAAACATAAACAACAAAAAGACAGGGCCGTAATTAGAAATCAATTATTTTACTGAATGTCCCGCGGCTGCGGCTGTCTCATAAATGGAAAGTACTTAAAACATTAAATACGCTGGACATAAAAATACAATCTCCTATAAATTAAATATTCTATCTACAATTATTTTATTTATTTAAAGTACTTAAAGCCCACCTAGTTTATTTAGTTAAATTTTAAATGATGTAGGTTTTAGATTTCCATCCGAAGATAATCTAAGACAGCAATGGATTACAAATATACTGGCTTTGTAAACCATCTTGATAAGTCTTTTTAACAAAATAAGTCATTTAAATATACAACATTATTCTTGATTTACACTAAACCTGAAAAGGGGTCATTGTACTCATCTTTTTGAACAACTTTTTCTATGGGACCAACCTTGAAATCGCGAAAAAAAATCATATGGGACAGATGATTTTTTATGTTATGTTATGCGAACATAAAAGTAGGGAACAGCTGATTTTTTTTTTCGCGATTTCAAGGTTGGTCCCATAGAAAAAGTTGTTCAAAATGATGACTACATTGACCCCTTTTCGGGTTTAGTGTAAACAAAAAATAATGTTTTATAAGAGAAAATCTAATAATCTTCATTCGACACTCATCAGAAACCTTTTTTTTAACCGACTTCAAAAAAAGGAGGAGGTTCTCAATTCGGTTGTATGTTTTTTTTTTTGTGTTTGTTACCTCATATCTCCGTCATTTATGAACCGATTTGAAAAATTCTTCTTTTATCTGAACGGATCTACTTCCCGATTGGTCCCATAGAAATTTCATCAAAATCGGTTTTGCAGTTTGGTTTTGAAATCAAAATAACTGGAAAAAATGTCATCCAAGTAAAAGAGATGGCGAAATTGATACTTGACAAGGATTTGTGTGTGATACCATAACTAAAAAGGGTAAAATAAAAAGAGAGATATGAGGTAACAAACACCCGAATTGAGAACCTCCTCCTTTTTTTGAAGTCGGTTAAAAATACGCATCAAGATGGTTCGCAAAATTAATTTCAAATAAAACAGTACTCCCCGGTACGAAAATTCTGAGTACGACCCTGTTGCACCCTGCACTTAGTGACATCTAGTGTGAGATAGTTACGTAACTACAAAACAAAATCGACAGAACGAGCGAATAGTTTTGCTATTGACCGGTAGATGGAAAATAGAGAAGTGGGCGGGATCTAGCACCCCCTCACCCCGCAAAGTGTCACGCGTTGTTTCCTAAGGAAATCTAAATAGAACATCTCCTCTTTGTATTTACTCCGTGGTTTAGTCCCGAGCGGAACGCGTTGGAGGTCGGACATGTGCCAGTTTTTGCGGACGCCACACCTCCGCATTTTGAATGAAATTTTTAAGTCATTTGGGGCAAGTGCGGTATAGAATTTTAAACTTTACTTTTCTTTGTAAATATTTTTACTTCTATGAAACCTAGAGAGGTTCAGTAGGCACTACTGGATAGTTTCTTATGTTGTAAATGATCGTTTGCTCGAGCAATTTAAGCTACTTACGTTTTGTTAAGATTTTATGTATTTGAAGCAAACTGGTCGTCTAGACGCAGTTTCCCTTAAAACTGGGGTAAGTATAGTGGCGTGGGCTAATATCCAGGGAAACAACAGTTTTCTGGCACGAACAACAATTTAACTAACTCACAACAACTTGCAGAAACTCTAATATGTAATTTTCACAATTAATCTGGTGGGAGCGAGAGAGTCGCGGGATGAAACGAAATAACATGCGTGCGCGTTCGATAGGCGCGCGCGACTGTCGGCGCGGCGCGAGAGACGCGGCAGGCGGCGTTCCGTACCGACGACGAGAGTCGGCTATAACATTGGCCTTACCTGGTGTGTATTCTATCTTCAGGTTATACTCCTGAAGACTCAGAGCCCACCTTGCTAGGCGACCGTTTGGAGACTTCATACTCATCAGCTACCTAAGCGGCTGATGGTCCGACTTGATCAAAAGACTTCAGTGCCATCTATATACCCCCTGAACTTGGAAACTGCCCAGACCACGGCCAGAGCCTCGCTCTCCGTCGTGCTATAGTTTTTTTCCGCCGCGGTCAAGAGGCGACTGGCATATTCTATTGGGCGCTCGTCGGTCCCCTCCCCCTGGAGGAGCACCGCCCCGAGAGCATACCCACTGCTATCGGTTCTGAGGACGAAGGGCAACGTCGCGTCAGCCTGACGTAGGATTGGCGCCGATACTAGCAGTTGCTTGATCTTTTCGAAAGCTGCCTGCTGCTCGGGGCCCCATTTCCATGTACTTACCTTTTTTAGCAGCACTGTCATCGGCTTGGCGACCTCTGCATAGTCAGAGACAAAGCGCCTGAACCAGCTGGAGGTCTGCAGGAAACATTTCAGATGTTTTACGTTACGAGGCGTCGGCATGTCCGCGATTGCTGCGGTCTTCTCTGGATCGACGTGAATACCACCTGGTAAGACAATGTGCCCTAGGCACTTCACCGATTCCCTCGCGAAGTGACTCTTCTCGCGGTTTACTCGCAGGTTGAACAAGGCGAGTCGATCGAACACGGAGGTGAGGTCGGCGAGGTGCTTCTCGAAGGTCTCATCAGACATTACCAACAAGTCATCCAAATATGCTAGTAGAGTGGTACCTGGCAAGTTCGACTTGAATCTGTCAAACCCATTGGCATGCGTTTAAATCTATAAGTTCCGAGTGGCGTCGTGAATGCTGTCTTGTCCCTATCATCAGGGTCGACGTTCAGTTGAAGCGACTCGCATTCCTCTATAACGTCAGAGCTGACAAGGTTATGCAGCTCCTTCTTGAGTGCCTCTCTCTTAGGCGGCGACAATCTATATGGAGGAGAAGCCAAAGGTTTCTGTGTCTCACTTACTTTAACCTTATGAACGACAAAGTCTGTAGGAGGTCCAGCCAAAGCGAACTGAGCGACATGGCCGCGAGTTGGGCGTCACTATAATGGCGTGGGCTAATATCCAGTGATACAACAGTTTTATGGCACGAACAACAATTTAACTAACTCACAACAATTTGCAGAAACTCTAATGTATAGTTTTCACAATTAAGTTGGTGGGAGCGAGCGAGTGTCGCGGGAAGAAACGAAATAACATGCGTGCGCGTTCGATAGGCGCGCGCGAGTGTCGGCGCGGCGCGAGAGGCGCGGCAGGCGGCGAGTCGGCGAGCGCGCGGCGTCCGTTCCGTACCTATTCCAGTTGCCACGTAGCGCGTTATGAGTTTAAACGCGCGTGATATTAGTTAATATTAAAATAGAGTCTATTTTATTGAACAAAAGCTTATGAGCTAAAACAGTTTCTACAATCAGAAATGTAATACTATTAAAATTAGGACTATTATCGCCAAAAAACGAAATTTGGGGTAAGTGCGGAATACATATTTCATATTTTAATTTTCAGAGGTCAATAGTCAATAATCAATCAATAATCTTTATTACACAAGAAAGTGGGTACAAAATTGTGTGAAGTCCCTGACTCCTGTGCTAGGTGAGAAACCTGTGTTACAGGAGCCAGTGCCCTCTCCCAGAAGGAGATATAACAGAATCTTATGCAAAAGATTAACAAAAAATAGAAATAAAATAAAAACTATAGTAACAACAAAAATAAATTAACAGCGGTTAAAAGAAGCCTGTATTGTGTATGAGAGTGGCTGCGTGTGAGCGTTTGTGTATGTATGTGTATGTGTGTGTGTGTGTGTGTGTGTGTGTGTGTGTGTGTGTGTGTGTGTGTGTGTGTGTGTGTGTGAGTGTGAATTGAATACATTATCAGGACGGGTTTTCAGCAATTGCGAGGGCGGTGAGAAATTGAGTGCCTGTCAAGCGATGCATTAGCATTAGTGTTATGAAATTGATAAAATAATTTTCTCTGTTTCGTCATAGTTCTGCGACAGGAGCCATGGCTTAACACTCTGGCTTGACTTTGTACAGGGTCAGTTTATAAATTGTAAGCTTTTTATTTATTTTATTGTACATTTGGGAGTTTTGGGCGCGATAGTGTCAAACTCAAACTCAAACTCAAAGCATTTATTTCAATTAGACCATTACAGGCACTTTTGAATGTCAAAACACAAAAAACAAACTAAGCTACAGTCCCAGTCACAGGGCATAATAACTTGTGAAAGTACTGTAGTTGCCCATTCGAAAGCGTAGATCTCTATGGAGAAGAATGGGCAAGAAACTCCATGGACACTCTTTTAAATCATTGTTGTTACAAAGTCTCGGTTACATCATTCATGTCGAGATTAAACATACATGTGAGAACGATGTAGAAAGACGTGCGAGTAAGAGCGTCCAGAATAAAAAGATAAAATTAACAATTCAAAAATACAATAATCCATGGCCGCTGCGAGATGACCAGTCACAACTGACAGCGCCCGTTCACGAACATGACGCATGGATCAGCCATCATTCAACTCAACCATTTTGGAGGGAACTAAACGACCCGACACACGCGCCACCATCAGCGAGACATTTGAGTGAGCATGACATTCTCTCAACCGCCAGGGCAAATTCGAGTCAGTAAAAGATGTAAATGGTAGCTTTATCGTACATAGAACTCACACATGTGCTATGCAATTATATAATACTAAGAGACTGAATCTATACAATGCAAAGATATGTTTACAATCTTCTGCAGCTTCCACAATAACTTCACAAAGTAATCAATTAGTTTGCCCCTATGGTTGTGGAGCAGGACCAGCATTGAGCCAAGCATTTTTATCATCAATGTAATCTCCCAACTTATAGTATGCTTGCCTACATAGTGTGCGTTTTATACAAGATTTAAACTTCGTCTCATTCAGTTGTAGAATGCGGGGAGGTATTTTATTGTAACATTTTAAACAGTACCCCATGAAAGATGAGTCTACTTTAGCTAGTCTGAAACCTGGCTGAACTAGTTGGTCCCTGGTTCTAGTATTATAGTGGTGTCTGTCGCCTCTTTTACTAAATAAATGCAGATTTTTTCTAACGTACATTATGTTTTCATAGATGTATTGGCAAGGTACTGTCATAATGTTAATTTCCTTAAACAGTTCTCTTAGAGAATCGCGCCTACGTAGATTATATATGGCTCTGATGGCTCTTTTCTGCAGAATAAATATAGACTCGATGTCTGCAGCCCGTCCCCATAGCAAAATACCGTATGACATAATACTATGAAAATAACTAAAATAGACTAGCCTCGCGGTATCTACATCAGTAAATTGACGGATTTTTCTAACAGCATATGCTGCTGAACTCAGCCGTCCTGCAAGAGATGTTAAATGAGGACCCCATTGTAGCCTTGAGTCGAGCGTGATCCCCAAGAAAACAGTTTCATCGACGAATTTTAGTTTCTCTTGATCCAATACTATGTCACAATCACTACTTTTGACATTTGGTAGAGTAAATTTTATGCACTTGGTTTTTTTCCCATTTAATACTAAATTATTCGCGGTAAACCAATTATGGACCTGCAGTAGGGCGCTATTTACGTCGTCAAGATTTGAGGCACGTCTGTTGATCTTAAATATTAAAGAAGTATCGTCAGCAAACAACACCATTTGTGGTTGGTTTTTAAATAAATGGGGTAGATCATTAATATAGACTAAAAAGAGGAAAGGACCTAATATCGAGCCTTGTGGTACACCCATCCTTACTTTTAAACCCATTGAATTGACACCATTTATTTGTACTTGCTGATGTCTATCGTTTAAATACGACTTCACTAAACTGAGCGCAAGTTGTCCTAAACCGTAATGCTCAAGTTTAAGGAGTAGGGTTTCGTGGCTCACGCAATCAAACGCTTTCGAGAGATCACAGAAGATTCCTATGGCATCTTGTGCCTCCTCCCACGCAGTGAATATGTGTTTTAATAAGGTGACACCGGCGTCAGTCGTACAACGTCCTTTGGTGAAACCATATTGTTTCTCATGTAAGATCTTATTGCTGTTAAAGTGGTTAAGCATCTGATTAAGCATTACCTTCTCAAACACCTTGCTAAAAACTGGCAATACGGATACGGGTCTATAGTTATTGGTGTCTTTACTGTCCCCGGATTTGAAAAGTGGTATTACCTTGCTGTATTTCATAAGGTCCGGGAAGACGTCTTGGTCCACACACAAATTAAATATTAAAGCCAAGTACGGTGCTATAGTCTCAATAATAGCTTGACAAACTTTAATAGACATTCCCCATAGATCTTCTGTTAATTTGATTTTGATTTCCTTAAAGGCTTTAATGACAGCTATGGGGTTTATATGTTTAAATTGAAACTCAACCGGACAGGCTGAAACATTTGCTCTTAATAAATCAATAGAAAGCAAGGGTGAGGAATTTAAGGTTTCGGTAGTTTTAAGTGGGATACTGGTAAAGAAATCTACAAATTCTTGAGCAACTTCATTTTTAGAGCTTAGAACACCACGTGAGGTTTCTAATGTGATATCACTATTGGATTTTTTATTTCTATTAGTTTCACTATTGATAATTTTCCAAACCGTCTTTATTTTATTATCTGCGGATTTAATCTTGTTGCTAATGAATAAGGCTTTAGCAACCTTGCAAGTGTTTTTAAAAATTTTTGAGTATGTTGCAACATATTTATTAAAAGTTTCTGAATTAATGTAAGGCTTGAGGCCGTACAGCTCAAACAATCGCTCCCTACTTTTCCTAATACCCTTAGTTGCCCATTCACTGAACAAAAACTTTGGGTAAATAGATTTAGTTTTCATTTTTATTGTATTATTAAACTCCGTGTAAACTACCGAAAAGAATTCCTCATAAAATTGATTTACATTTTCAATAATATATCCCGGAATGCCTAAATTACCAATTAAGTTATTATTAAAATTATTCAAATTACTGGGTGTTATTCGTCTAGACTTTATCTGGATTTTTTGTAATGGTGTGTAGGACTCGAAAACAAGTGTCGCCGCGCAAGTGCAGTACGACACTGAACAGATTCACAGATAGGAAAGCCAATCCGCCGATTGCATAGATTACTATCTACATTACTATCTATTACTATCGCTGGGCTCGTTCCACCCTAAGCATCACGGTTTTGAAGGTCCCAACCCAGACCGGGATGCAGTAAGTGTAGTAGTATACTAGTGAAGCTGTTTCAATGTCTGCCGCATGTCTGAGCTTTAAATAAATAAATTAGTTTACGAAGCCGGGAGCATAGGTTATCCGTATGCGTGCGCCAATCTAGCCTCTCGTCGTTACTAACACCTAAATATTTGATATTTGACACCATATCAAGGCAATTGCAGTTGCATGGAGAGGGGTCGTGACAAATATGCGCTATTATTTTATTCGAGTTCAATGACGGTTGAGGTGAATTTGGTGGTTTAAACTGAATTACTTTGGTCTTTGACATTCGGAAAGCCAGTTAAGGTGTTGAACATTGGGGTATTTTTATACCTCTTCATAACAAATGTATCCCGCACTTACCCCAGTTTTAATTATGGGCTATAATAGTCCTTATTTTTAACCGACTTCAAAAAAGGAGGAGGTTCTCGATTCGTCGGAATCTTTTTAATGTATGTTCCCCGATTATTCGAAGACGCCTGAACCGATTTGGAAAAATCTTTTTTTGTTTGAAAGGGTATTTATTCCCAAGTGGTGGTCCCCTGGAGAAATCGAGGGATCTCTTCAAATTTTATAGATAACTTAACAAGGATTTGTGTGACATACCCCAACTAAACTAAAAAATGTAAAGTTGTTTTTCACTTTTTTGTTTTTTTGGAAGTCGGTTATTGCAGTGCAGCATTGCAATATTATAAGACATTGGTGAGTAGTTGAAAAAAAAAAATTTAAAAGCACCAATGTTGTCATTAAAAATTAAAATGTTTCGTAGGCAAGGCGTGCGTCGGGCTGGACGGTTCTAGGGCTGGCCGTACAGCAGCAGGCGAATCTAATGACACCTATTATGCTAAAATCTGTCAAAGCGTTTAGACTACAGAGAACTAAACTACAAAGAAATAGACATACATACACACATCCGCTCGATAAACATTAAGTTCCTTTGGCGTTACTACTACAAGTACAAGTAATGGCGCGTTTTTCAATAACTGTATTGGTTTAGGAGATATTGATGTTCGCCGCACTTGCCCCGTAGAGGCACTTACTTGCCCCACCCGACTTACACATTTTTATTTTCAATCCATCCTCTTTCTAATAGTGATCAGAAACTTCTATAGGATCAACTATCGTTGAAGTACAAAAAAAGTCGGAAATCGTAAATAAGTTTTTTCATACATTTCGTAGGAAATCATTGCAGATCCTAAGAATGACAATTATATTATATTTTTACTTTACTAACTAGGGAAGCACCTACGCGAAATAGATTTATGAGCTGCAAAAAAATGGAAAAATTAAAACTTTTTTGCAAAAATAACTTTAGCTTCAGAAGTCGGTGACTTTTGTTTTATTGATACGGTTTTTGCCACCGACTTCTGAAGCTAAAGTTATTTTTCACTTTTTTGTGTTTTTGAAGTCGGTTTTATTTTTTGCAAAAAAGTTTTTTATTTTTCCATTTTTAGTTGTAATATCCTTTACAAATATTTGCCATGCATTTATTTTACATTGATAACATTACATGTCATGGTAGGTAATAGGCAAGGCTTATCCCCATTACAATGGAACTTAGCATCATACCTGTCGAAATTTGGGTGTACTGTACACATCTGCGTACCCCCTCAGAGCATACAGGCGCGATGTTATGTTATGAACTGGTGTAAACAATAGACAGCTAAGCCGGTTACCACCAGAATGGTGTACTGAGCACGTGGTGACCGGCTTAGCGTCGCCGTCCCTTACACCACGTATAATAATCACAAAATAAATGCTGCAGTAATATTATAATGAGAAACATTCAATTTTCACAATTTGGATTTGAATTTTGGAGTTATTCTGGCCCTTAGCGCGAAGGTTTCTCGCACAGCGTAATTTGTTTCATATCGCTACTCTTTGTGGGGGCTGGGGTAAGCGATGAATGCCTCCGGCGCTCTGGATAACCTCGTCTTAATGCTAACGGTTACATACACGCCCCGAATTACTAACGTTCTGAACTTTTAGAAAATAAATAATTATAAAGGGTGTAAATTATAGGTTCCCAACCTTTTATGGACTACAGCCCTCTTTTACAATATTGTTATAAGATAAACATTTTAGACGGCTAGATAAAATGTTTTTTATTTGCCTTTGAACCCGCTACCACCCCCATGAAAAGCTCCAGCGCCCACTAGGGGGCGGTACCGCCCCCGTTGGGAACCTATGGTGTAAATAGACCCTTAACGAAGCCTAGAAGATATTTTTTTTGGGTTTGGACCATACCTGGGAACCTTCTAGTTACGAAGATATTGGGGGTCAAAGTTCCAACTTATTCAAAACTTTTTTTAATACTAATTTTCAAGGTTCGAAGTTTACTTTAAATACCTCCATGACCCGTTTACTATTCATTGCATTCATCAGCACAATGTTATCAGTGCGTTACATTGAATTTTACCGTAAAACATGATTATTCAACCCAAAAAAAAATCGTTTCCCAACAATAATTTTTGCGTAGGGTTATTTAGTTTGATGTACAGAACGCTTGGTTGACGGCTTCGTGAAGGGTCCGTTTACACCTTGTATGATGCCGCGTCTAGTAGCTCAGTCTGGTTTTGTTACGAAGTTACTGGGAACCAACAAAGAGGTCGTATAATGGTGGATCCACACAGCCCGGCGGCACTGCCGCCGGCAGACGCCGGGCAAGCGCGGCTGTGAATCGTATTAGTCATGTTTCAGTATTGTTTTGCTTGCTGTGGTTGATGCGAATTGTTACTTTTTATACGTAGATATCGGTTGCGAAGGGCGCATATCTGATGGTGGAGTTCTCTGTAACACTAGTTTGTTTCAAATGATACAAGAATAAATTAGAAGGAAGAAATACGCCAGTGACTTTTTGTTTCATCGGTGATGAATATTTTAAAGAATACGAAACGACCACTCTCATCGCAATTCGTGATCGAACTGTTCCCCCGGCGCCGGCGGCACGCGGGCTCGCGGCGCGGCGCGGCGGGCTAGCGGCGGGGGCGCGGCCGCGTGCCGCCGCGCTGTGCGCACGCACTGCCTGACCGTCACTCTAGCGGATCGTTGTATCGTGGTTGGCCATGCTGTTAGGAGGACCACTGTGGCACGTCCACAACGAACTGCTATATTCCAGCACAGTTCCGATGACATTGAAGCTGTTGAGAACCGCTAGTATGATGATCGCTTGAGGGTCATCCTGCGCCGATGTATCTAAGTTACAAGTGTACGTGAGTTGTTGTTGTATAAGTAAAAGCGTGCGGTAACCTTGGCGAGACAGCTGCACAGCCAGCGCCGACCCTCGAACACGACGAGCGTGACGTCAGGCTCCAGCTGCAGCGCGGCGCGCGCGGCGGCGGCGCACGCGGGGAAGTCCCGCGCCGCGCTCAGCTCCTCGCACTCCAGCAGCAGCTTGTCCACCTTCTTCACCTTCTTGTAGAACGGGAAGCACTTCTTGTGCTCCGGGTCTAGTCGCAGACATTCGCGGATTTCCTAAAAGGTCGATTTTGATTAATTGAGTTGTTATATACATATGGCCGGAGAAGCTCGAGGCTAAATGATAGCAGACGCTCGGGTCAATTTTCAAATTAAGCCATGCTTGCCTAGGTTTCCTCCGTGCCTCGGAAAGCACGTTAAGCCGTTGGTCCCGACTGTCATTTGTAGATCTTTGACAGTCGTTACAGGTAGTCAGTGGCTCGAAAGTCTACCAACCAGTCTTATCACGGCGCATCGTTTTATCCAGTACTAACTAGGTTGTGGAGGTCAGATAGGCAGTCACTCCATGTAAAATACAGGTATTCAGCTGCATCCGGTTAGAGTGGCAGCCGACCCCGAGTAATTGGGAAAAGGCCGGCAGATGATGAAAAGTTTAGTGGTCGCAAGCGCTACTGTTGAACATGAAATTTTGGGTTCGATTTCCACGTGGGCAGTGTTATTGTTTTTTTTTTTATCATTGAGTTCAAAACTCTGTGGTTGCTGCTAAGGGTTGATGGTATTTAAAATAGGCTGGCCTTCTTTTACGAGAGATTTAAACGAAATGTGGGATTGGTGAAATATAGTTGTACCAAGGTATACCTTAAGCGAAGTCCCAATGTTCCGTTATGTTTATGTAAATACTAGCTTATGCCAGCGGCTTCGCCCGCGTGGAGTACGATAATTGACCCACGGAATCGTTCTATAGGGATGAAAACTAACTAAAACTATAATCTATCTCTGTGCCAAATTTCATCCAGATCCGTTCAGCCGTTCCTGGCGTGATTGAGTAACAAACATCCATCCATCCATCCAAACTTTCGCATATATTATTATAATATTAGTATAGAAGTATAGAAAACGTATTGTATAATCGGTATTTGTAATTGATATACGTGTGACTAATATTTGGTTATTAGCCTGTTTGTTTAGGTAGAGTTAGACACAGAATATTTCCTAGTCGTTCATCGTTACCTTAAGCGCATCGCTGACGTGTCCGAGCCGGTACAGCAGCGTGGCGAGGCGGTAGTAGCCGTCCGTGGAGTCCTGCTGCAGCCGGTTCACGGACCGGATGTCCGATACCGCCGAGAACAGGTCGTTCTGCAAGCGATCGTAAAATTCGTTATTATAAAAAAAATATTCGAATTGGGGAGCCTCAGACGTACCGATAAATAAACAAGTATTTATGTCATTTTATGAGTCGCAATAGACAGTTTTAAAAACATAGTAGATAAAGCGTGGCCGTTGCATAGTTGGATTCCGTTCGGTTGCGGCTGCAGGCCGGTGAAGGCGTTAGGCCGGTTATGTACTGACTCCGACACACCAGGGCGACACGTCCAGCAGACGCGTGGCGAGCTCGACGCAGGCGCGGTAGTCGCCGCCGCGGTAGTACGCCTCCACGAGCCGCAGGTCACAGTAGTACTACTGCACGGTACATACCAGCGCTATGTAACACTCGGCGCGGAGCTGGCGTAGCTGCGCGGACCAGGGCGACACGTCCAGCAGACGCGTGGCGAGCTCGACGCAGGCGCGGTAGTCGCCGCCGCGGTAGTACGCCTCCACGAGCCGCAGGTCACAGTAGTACTACTGCACGGTACATACCAGCGCTATGTAACACTCGGCGCGGAGCTGGCGTAGCTGCGCGGACCAGGGCGACACGTCCAGCAGACGCGTGGCGAGCTCGACGCAGGCGCGGTAGTCGCCGCCGCGGTAGTACGCCTCCACGAGCCGCAGGTCACAGTAGTACTACTGCACGGTACATACCAGCGCTATGTAACACTCGGCGCGGAGCTGGCGTAGCTGCGCGGACCAGGGCGACACGTCCAGCAGACGCGTGGCGAGCTCGACGCAGGCGCGGTAGTCGCCGCCGCGGTAGTACGCCTCCACGAGCCGCAGGTCACAGTAGTACTACTGCACGGTACATACCAGCGCTATGTAACACTCGGCGCGGAGCTGGCGTAGCTGCGCGGACCAGGGCGACACGTCCAGCAGACGCGTGGCGAGCTCGACGCAGGCGCGGTAGTCGCCGCCGCGGTAGTACGCCTCCACGAGCCGCAGGTCACAGTAGTACTACTGCACGGTACATACCAGCGCTATGTAACACTCGGCGCGGAGCTGGCGTAGCTGCGCGGACCAGGGCGACACGTCCAGCAGACGCGTGGCGAGCTCGACGCAGGCGCGGTAGTCGCCGCCGCGGTAGTACGCCTCCACGAGCCGCAGGTCACAGTAGTACTACTGCACGGTACATACCAGCGCTATGTAACACTCGGCGCGGAGCTGGCGTAGCTGCGCGGACCAGGGCGACACGTCCAGCAGACGCGTGGCGAGCTCGACGCAGGCGCGGTAGTCGCCGCCGCGGTAGTACGCCTCCACGAGCCGCAGGTCACAGTAGTACTACTGCACGGTACATACCAGCGCTATGTAACACTCGGCGCGGAGCTGGCGTAGCTGCGCGGACCAGGGCGACACGTCCAGCAGACGCGTGGCGAGCTCGACGCAGGCGCGGTAGTCGCCGCCGCGGTAGTACGCCTCCACGAGCCGCAGGTCACAGTAGTACTACTGCACGGTACATACCAGCGCTATGTAACACTCGGCGCGGAGCTGGCGTAGCTGCGCGGACCAGGGCGACACGTCCAGCAGACGCGTGGCGAGCTCGACGCAGGCGCGGTAGTCGCCGCCGCGGTAGTACGCCTCCACGAGCCGCAGGTCACAGTAGTACTACTGCACGGTACATACCAGCGCTATGTAACACTCGGCGCGGAGCTGGCGTAGCTGCGCGGACCAGGGCGACACGTCCAGCAGACGCGTGGCGAGCTCGACGCAGGCGCGGTAGTCGCCGCCGCGGTAGTACGCCTCCACGAGCCGCAGGTCACAGTAGTACTACTGCACGGTACATACCAGCGCTATGTAACACTCGGCGCGGAGCTGGCGTAGCTGCGCGGACCAGGGCGACACGTCCAGCAGACGCGTGGCGAGCTCGACGCAGGCGCGGTAGTCGCCGCCGCGGTAGTACGCCTCCACGAGCCGCAGGTCACAGTAGTACTACTGCACGGTACATACCAGCGCTATGTAACACTCGGCGCGGAGCTGGCGTAGCTGCGCGGACCAGGGCGACACGTCCAGCAGACGCGTGGCGAGCTCGACGCAGGCGCGGTAGTCGCCGCCGCGGTAGTACGCCTCCACGAGCCGCAGGTCACAGTAGTACTACTGCACGGTACATACCAGCGCTATGTAACACTCGGCGCGGAGCTGGCGTAGCTGCGCGGACCAGGGCGACACGTCCAGCAGACGCGTGGCGAGCTCGACGCAGGCGCGGTAGTCGCCGCCGCGGTAGTACGCCTCCACGAGCCGCAGGTCACAGTAGTACTACTGCACGGTACATACCAGCGCTATGTAACACTCGGCGCGGAGCTGGCGTAGCTGCGCGGACCAGGGCGACACGTCCAGCAGACGCGTGGCGAGCTCGACGCAGGCGCGGTAGTCGCCGCCGCGGTAGTACGCCTCCACGAGCCGCAGGTCACAGTAGTACTACTGCACGGTACATACCAGCGCTATGTAACACTCGGCGCGGAGCTGGCGTAGCTGCGCGGACCAGGGCGACACGTCCAGCAGACGCGTGGCGAGCTCGACGCAGGCGCGGTAGTCGCCGCCGCGGTAGTACGCCTCCACGAGCCGCAGGTCACAGTAGTACTACTGCACGGTACATACCAGCGCTATGTAACACTCGGCGCGGAGCTGGCGTAGCTGCGCGGACCAGGGCGACACGTCCAGCAGACGCGTGGCGAGCTCGACGCAGGCGCGGTAGTCGCCGCCGCGGTAGTACGCCTCCACGAGCCGCAGGTCACAGTAGTACTACTGCACGGTACATACCAGCGCTATGTAACACTCGGCGCGGAGCTGGCGTAGCTGCGCGGACCAGGGCGACACGTCCAGCAGACGCGTGGCGAGCTCGACGCAGGCGCGGTAGTCGCCGCCGCGGTAGTACGCCTCCACGAGCCGCAGGTCACAGTAGTACTACTGCACGGTACATACCAGCGCTATGTAACACTCGGCGCGGAGCTGGCGTAGCTGCGCGGACCAGGGCGACACGTCCAGCAGACGCGTGGCGAGCTCGACGCAGGCGCGGTAGTCGCCGCCGCGGTAGTACGCCTCCACGAGCCGCAGGTCACAGTAGTACTACTGCACGGTACATACCAGCGCTATGTAACACTCGGCGCGGAGCTGGCGTAGCTGCGCGGACCAGGGCGACACGTCCAGCAGACGCGTGGCGAGCTCGACGCAGGCGCGGTAGTCGCCGCCGCGGTAGTACGCCTCCACGAGCCGCAGGTCACAGTAGTACTACTGCACGGTACATACCAGCGCTATGTAACACTCGGCGCGGAGCTGGCGTAGCTGCGCGGACCAGGGCGACACGTCCAGCAGACGCGTGGCGAGCTCGACGCAGGCGCGGTAGTCGCCGCCGCGGTAGTACGCCTCCACGAGCCGCAGGTCACAGTAGTACTACTGCACGGTACATACCAGCGCTATGTAACACTCGGCGCGGAGCTGGCGTAGCTGCGCGGACCAGGGCGACACGTCCAGCAGACGCGTGGCGAGCTCGACGCAGGCGCGGTAGTCGCCGCCGCGGTAGTACGCCTCCACGAGCCGCAGGTCACAGTAGTACTACTGCACGGTACATACCAGCGCTATGTAACACTCGGCGCGGAGCTGGCGTAGCTGCGCGGACCAGGGCGACACGTCCAGCAGACGCGTGGCGAGCTCGACGCAGGCGCGGTAGTCGCCGCCGCGGTAGTACGCCTCCACGAGCCGCAGGTCACAGTAGTACTACTGCACGGTACATACCAGCGCTATGTAACACTCGGCGCGGAGCTGGCGTAGCTGCGCGGACCAGGGCGACACGTCCAGCAGACGCGTGGCGAGCTCGACGCAGGCGCGGTAGTCGCCGCCGCGGTAGTACGCCTCCACGAGCCGCAGGTCACAGTAGTACTACTGCACGGTACATACCAGCGCTATGTAACACTCGGCGCGGAGCTGGCGTAGCTGCGCGGACCAGGGCGACACGTCCAGCAGACGCGTGGCGAGCTCGACGCAGGCGCGGTAGTCGCCGCCGCGGTAGTACGCCTCCACGAGCCGCAGGTCACAGTAGTACTACTGCACGGTACATACCAGCGCTATGTAACACTCGGCGCGGAGCTGGCGTAGCTGCGCGGACCAGGGCGACACGTCCAGCAGACGCGTGGCGAGCTCGACGCAGGCGCGGTAGTCGCCGCCGCGGTAGTACGCCTCCACGAGCCGCAGGTCACAGTAGTACTACTGCACGGTACATACCAGCGCTATGTAACACTCGGCGCGGAGCTGGCGTAGCTGCGCGGACCAGGGCGACACGTCCAGCAGACGCGTGGCGAGCTCGACGCAGGCGCGGTAGTCGCCGCCGCGGTAGTACGCCTCCACGAGCCGCAGGTCACAGTAGTACTACTGCACGGTACATACCAGCGCTATGTAACACTCGGCGCGGAGCTGGCGTAGCTGCGCGGACCAGGGCGACACGTCCAGCAGACGCGTGGCGAGCTCGACGCAGGCGCGGTAGTCGCCGCCGCGGTAGTACGCCTCCACGAGCCGCAGGTCACAGTAGTACTACTGCACGGTACATACCAGCGCTATGTAACACTCGGCGCGGAGCTGGCGTAGCTGCGCGGACCAGGGCGACACGTCCAGCAGACGCGTGGCGAGCTCGACGCAGGCGCGGTAGTCGCCGCCGCGGTAGTACGCCTCCACGAGCCGCAGGTCACAGTAGTACTACTGCACGGTACATACCAGCGCTATGTAACACTCGGCGCGGAGCTGGCGTAGCTGCGCGGACCAGGGCGACACGTCCAGCAGACGCGTGGCGAGCTCGACGCAGGCGCGGTAGTCGCCGCCGCGGTAGTACGCCTCCACGAGCCGCAGGTCACAGTAGTACTACTGCACGGTACATACCAGCGCTATGTAACACTCGGCGCGGAGCTGGCGTAGCTGCGCGGACCAGGGCGACACGTCCAGCAGACGCGTGGCGAGCTCGACGCAGGCGCGGTAGTCGCCGCCGCGGTAGTACGCCTCCACGAGCCGCAGGTCACAGTAGTACTACTGCACGGTACATACCAGCGCTATGTAACACTCGGCGCGGAGCTGGCGTAGCTGCGCGGACCAGGGCGACACGTCCAGCAGACGCGTGGCGAGCTCGACGCAGGCGCGGTAGTCGCCGCCGCGGTAGTACGCCTCCACGAGCCGCAGGTCACAGTAGTACTACTGCACGGTACATACCAGCGCTATGTAACACTCGGCGCGGAGCTGGCGTAGCTGCGCGGACCAGGGCGACACGTCCAGCAGACGCGTGGCGAGCTCGACGCAGGCGCGGTAGTCGCCGCCGCGGTAGTACGCCTCCACGAGCCGCAGGTCACAGTAGTACTACTGCACGGTACATACCAGCGCTATGTAACACTCGGCGCGGAGCTGGCGTAGCTGCGCGGACCAGGGCGACACGTCCAGCAGACGCGTGGCGAGCTCGACGCAGGCGCGGTAGTCGCCGCCGCGGTAGTACGCCTCCACGAGCCGCAGGTCACAGTAGTACTACTGCACGGTACATACCAGCGCTATGTAACACTCGGCGCGGAGCTGGCGTAGCTGCGCGGACCAGGGCGACACGTCCAGCAGACGCGTGGCGAGCTCGACGCAGGCGCGGTAGTCGCCGCCGCGGTAGTACGCCTCCACGAGCCGCAGGTCACAGTAGTACTACTGCACGGTACATACCAGCGCTATGTAACACTCGGCGCGGAGCTGGCGTAGCTGCGCGGACCAGGGCGACACGTCCAGCAGACGCGTGGCGAGCTCGACGCAGGCGCGGTAGTCGCCGCCGCGGTAGTACGCCTCCACGAGCCGCAGGTCACAGTAGTACTACTGCACGGTACATACCAGCGCTATGTAACACTCGGCGCGGAGCTGGCGTAGCTGCGCGGACCAGGGCGACACGTCCAGCAGACGCGTGGCGAGCTCGACGCAGGCGCGGTAGTCGCCGCCGCGGTAGTACGCCTCCACGAGCCGCAGGTCACAGTAGTACTACTGCACGGTACATACCAGCGCTATGTAACACTCGGCGCGGAGCTGGCGTAGCTGCGCGGACCAGGGCGACACGTCCAGCAGACGCGTGGCGAGCTCGACGCAGGCGCGGTAGTCGCCGCCGCGGTAGTACGCCTCCACGAGCCGCAGGTCACAGTAGTACTACTGCACGGTACATACCAGCGCTATGTAACACTCGGCGCGGAGCTGGCGTAGCTGCGCGGACCAGGGCGACACGTCCAGCAGACGCGTGGCGAGCTCGACGCAGGCGCGGTAGTCGCCGCCGCGGTAGTACGCCTCCACGAGCCGCAGGTCACAGTAGTACTACTGCACGGTACATACCAGCGCTATGTAACACTCGGCGCGGAGCTGGCGTAGCTGCGCGGACCAGGGCGACACGTCCAGCAGACGCGTGGCGAGCTCGACGCAGGCGCGGTAGTCGCCGCCGCGGTAGTACGCCTCCACGAGCCGCAGGTCACAGTAGTACTACTGCACGGTACATACCAGCGCTATGTAACACTCGGCGCGGAGCTGGCGTAGCTGCGCGGACCAGGGCGACACGTCCAGCAGACGCGTGGCGAGCTCGACGCAGGCGCGGTAGTCGCCGCCGCGGTAGTACGCCTCCACGAGCCGCAGGTCACAGTAGTACTACTGCACGGTACATACCAGCGCTATGTAACACTCGGCGCGGAGCTGGCGTAGCTGCGCGGACCAGGGCGACACGTCCAGCAGACGCGTGGCGAGCTCGACGCAGGCGCGGTAGTCGCCGCCGCGGTAGTACGCCTCCACGAGCCGCAGGTCACAGTAGTACTACTGCACGGTACATACCAGCGCTATGTAACACTCGGCGCGGAGCTGGCGTAGCTGCGCGGACCAGGGCGACACGTCCAGCAGACGCGTGGCGAGCTCGACGCAGGCGCGGTAGTCGCCGCCGCGGTAGTACGCCTCCACGAGCCGCAGGTCACAGTAGTACTACTGCACGGTACATACCAGCGCTATGTAACACTCGGCGCGGAGCTGGCGTAGCTGCGCGGACCAGGGCGACACGTCCAGCAGACGCGTGGCGAGCTCGACGCAGGCGCGGTAGTCGCCGCCGCGGTAGTACGCCTCCACGAGCCGCAGGTCACAGTAGTACTACTGCACGGTACATACCAGCGCTATGTAACACTCGGCGCGGAGCTGGCGTAGCTGCGCGGACCAGGGCGACACGTCCAGCAGACGCGTGGCGAGCTCGACGCAGGCGCGGTAGTCGCCGCCGCGGTAGTACGCCTCCACGAGCCGCAGGTCACAGTAGTACTACTGCACGGTACATACCAGCGCTATGTAACACTCGGCGCGGAGCTGGCGTAGCTGCGCGGACCAGGGCGACACGTCCAGCAGACGCGTGGCGAGCTCGACGCAGGCGCGGTAGTCGCCGCCGCGGTAGTACGCCTCCACGAGCCGCAGGTCACAGTAGTACTACTGCACGGTACATACCAGCGCTATGTAACACTCGGCGCGGAGCTGGCGTAGCTGCGCGGACCAGGGCGACACGTCCAGCAGACGCGTGGCGAGCTCGACGCAGGCGCGGTAGTCGCCGCCGCGGTAGTACGCCTCCACGAGCCGCAGGTCACAGTAGTACTACTGCACGGTACATACCAGCGCTATGTAACACTCGGCGCGGAGCTGGCGTAGCTGCGCGGACCAGGGCGACACGTCCAGCAGACGCGTGGCGAGCTCGACGCAGGCGCGGTAGTCGCCGCCGCGGTAGTACGCCTCCACGAGCCGCAGGTCACAGTAGTACTACTGCACGGTACATACCAGCGCTATGTAACACTCGGCGCGGAGCTGGCGTAGCTGCGCGGACCAGGGCGACACGTCCAGCAGACGCGTGGCGAGCTCGACGCAGGCGCGGTAGTCGCCGCCGCGGTAGTACGCCTCCACGAGCCGCAGGTCACAGTAGTACTACTGCACGGTACATACCAGCGCTATGTAACACTCGGCGCGGAGCTGGCGTAGCTGCGCGGACCAGGGCGACACGTCCAGCAGACGCGTGGCGAGCTCGACGCAGGCGCGGTAGTCGCCGCCGCGGTAGTACGCCTCCACGAGCCGCAGGTCACAGTAGTACTACTGCACGGTACATACCAGCGCTATGTAACACTCGGCGCGGAGCTGGCGTAGCTGCGCGGACCAGGGCGACACGTCCAGCAGACGCGTGGCGAGCTCGACGCAGGCGCGGTAGTCGCCGCCGCGGTAGTACGCCTCCACGAGCCGCAGGTCGTCGATGTACTCGTCGATCTTGTGGTACTGACTGACCGCTTCCTCATTGTAAGGCTCCGCGTACGTCTGGGGACAAGGAAAGACGCGATTCAGAAAGTCGGCAGGAACACATAATAATGGTCACAGCTCCAGTATCTGCCTATCCATACTAATGTCATACTTAATTGCAAAAATAACTCTATATGTACTTAACATAAATACCCTAGAGCAAGACATAAGCTTCCTTCATTCTAAATTGCAAACATGGTTTTGGAAACAAGTGAATAAGATCTCGATAGCACATACTAGCTTTAGCTTTTGCACATATATTTTATATGCTTATGTGTTAACAATATAGAGAAATTTATTTTATTTCCTGCATGTAATGCTATTGTTAGTTATCAGGCGTCCATCAAAGCGATTAAGCGATAAGCGTTTACGACTTGACTAAATTATGACATGTATTACCATCACTAAATAATTATGCAGATAGAGGGTGCTTAAATAAGGGGACGCCGCCGTACGGATAACACCAGTTTTTGTATTTAACTGTTTATGATTATGACTTATGTATGAGTCAAGAGGCAATCAACGTTAACTGTTACTACAAAATAATAAACTGTTCACACATGGAACTCGTATCATTTTATTAAATGTCAAATTTTATCAAACAAATCTGGCGTGCATCAAACAAATATGTAACTTTAAAATTGTGGTACAATGTACTACTAATACTTCTCAATAAACCCGTATTTTTTCCGTTGTAAACGGCAATAAGAAACTAACAAGACATTCAGTTTCCTTAGTTTAATTCAAGTTAGAAATAAAGTGTCTATCCGAATCCAACTAGGGACCAGTAGTTTGAAGTGCGAAGTAAAATAACAAATAAATAGACAATGTCAAGGTCCGCACGCGCGTGCATCCGATCAGCTGATCAAAAACAAATAGAGCACGAATAATAGTGAAGCGCATCTTCGAGAGTGAACTGCTGCAATTATACATACTGTTGTATTTGAAACTATTGATACAGTAAAGAAATACAATTACTAAGTGATAGCCATCAGATTTATGTATGGCAGGCAAAACTATCTATCGCCTTTGAGGACAACTATGTTCAACATGAACTGATAATAAAATAATATTGATTTGATCAATAAGTAACATGCAAAATTAAGTAAAAGTTCAAGTAAATTATCTTATAATGAGTGTTACGAAACGTGCCGTGCCTAACGTGGTGTTACAACATGAATAATTGAGCAACAACATACATACGCCACACTGGTGGTATGACCGCGATTGCAACCACTATTACAATCTTATTGTTTAACATTTTTAATTCGGCGTCAATGAAGCAGTCTGATAAAATTTTGTCGTAAAGTCAGTCAGGCAAAACTTACGGCAGTTTTTGAAATGAGAATTTGATGTCACGGTCAATTAAAAGCGGATTGAATAATAGAACTGAGTCTAAATTCATTTTTTTACCCCCTGTCCCTACTCTTTTTCACTTGTCTCGTAAGCTTCTAAGGACAACTTCTTATTGAGGGAGTTTACACTGTCTGTCTTGGCTTTCAGAGGGACCCATTATGTCGTGAGTTTAGCCGCTTCGCCGTTCGACATGCGGCACATGTGTCTAGCCGAATTACATTTTAGTGTGGCAGCTTTGTTAGTGTCAAGGTCAACAGTTATTTTGGTGATTTGTTTGAATATTTCCATAACTTTGGCCAGAATAGTTTAAATTTATCATCAAACAGACATTAGACAACATTTCCTATTACGAAAATAATCTTTGATGTTTTAAAATAAAATTTAAACAATGACAAAGGAATGATTATGATGAAATACTGTGAAGAACCTTATCTTTTCACTGTTATGTCCGCCCACAGCAAATTAACTATGAATAACACAACTTGAATAACTGTTTATTACAATTATCATCAGTCTCAGAATGTAGTTAAGTAAACAGTAAATGACTGAAGCTACACTTACATCTATCTTATCCCATAGTTAAATGCTTTGATGTTTTGTTAACAAAATTAATTTAATCTGAAGTTTGAACATACAGAGTTAATAAATATACACTATTGCAAAAACTACTGATCATAACCACTGATCCATATGAAATACAGGTCATTGTTCTGTAACTGCAATGGTATGTAATGGTATTTGTTTCAGATGTGAAACTCTTTGTAAAAAGATAAGTTATTTGGCCTTTGTGACCCATGGATAAGATGATACTCACAACTTGTAGGTAGTCTTCTTTAGCATCTACGTATTGTGCCAGTTTCAGGTACACGTTGGCTCGGTGCAGACGTGCCGCTGTGAAGTCAGACTTTACCTCCAATACCTGGAAATGACACAAAACTTATTCACAGTCAAATTCTAGCATTACACGGGCATCAATATATAAATCATTAACAACCCGCCCCTGCTTCACATGGGTGCAATGGCAACACATCTAAGTTAAACATTACTGAAACCTTCATAATTAATGAGACTGCTAGATCATTTAAACTACACAATGGATAATGAAACAGTTTTAAAAATTATGTAGTTCAAATTTTATTGTGTCGTTTAAATGATCTAGCAGTCACACAGAGACAAAATAGAAAAAATAATGTTTTTTTTTTTTGTAATAATTACAGTATTTGATGATCAAGTCAAATAAACTAAAGCTAATTTGCTTACAATAACTGGCAGCATATTTGCACAAAAAATAACTTATTTTGGTGTGACAAAATTATTGTTTGCATTGCTTCCAACAAAAGAAAATGTAAATTACAACATTCACTTGGCTTTAATTTAAATATGGTCACACACCAGATGACAAGTATCTTACCTTACTGAAGTCTTGTAGCGCAAACTTAGCTTTCCCAAGTGCGTAGTATACTGTGCCACGTTTGAAGTATGTGAGGTAGTTATATGGGTCTCCTTCTGCAAATGTTCATACATGTGAAACTGAAACTGCAAATGTTCAGACATTGATTTAACTATACATGCTGAATGACATTGTAATCTTAGTCCGTCTTTTATATCAATGTCAAACCTTTTGAAGTTAGTACTTCTCAAATTTTATCTGATTAGATACATGCAAGTTTTCATACATAGTACAAGCAGTAGCAGATAGTATGATTTCTGTTGTATATTACTTTGTTTTTAAATTAATGGTTCAGCAGTGCCTGTATGTTGACGCATGATTCATTATAAAATAGGTGTGTATTGTAGTTCCTGCAAATCTGTGCATAGCACTGACCACATCAGTCTGCTCCCTCAACCTTGGCGCATAGCGCGGACGTCAGGAGACACGTAGGTCTCCGGTACAGCCACTTACCCACGGCTGCGTGGTAGTGTGTGAGCGCATCCGAGAGCTGCCCGCGCGCTAGGAAGTCGCGACCCAACTCCAAGTGTTTGTTAACCTCCGCCGGCGTCGCACACTCTGAAACTACACACCAACGACTCAAAACACGTACTTTCACACAAAAATCAGCAAGAAAACCCGTAAATGTGCAGGTTATTCGAAAAAAATACACACATTCTAACATTACTTCTAGCACTAATAAGACAAGGCATGGTGTGACTTTGTTCCAGTTGATATTCACTAAGTAGTCCATTATTAATGTATAATTTAATAACAGCAGTCTTAGTAGCTTATTCACAACAATTCAATTTCAATACAAAATAATTATTTGACAGAGCCACAATCCATCTTTCGTTTGTCTCTTTTCGTGGTTTTTTCTGATTGGTCCAAATCAGACATTCAGACAACAAGGTTAGACAAACGAGCAGTTGCCATTACGAGAAAATAATTATCTTTTTGTAATATCATTATCATCTTCCTTTAGATTAAACTCTATTCAAAAGAAAAGTAATTGTGTAACTTTAATATACAGAAACGGTTTCTAATGTACTCGACCTCCAAAACTACAACTAGGTTAGTTGTAGTTTTGGACTTCACAAACTCAAATTTCCTTGTTTCCGAACGAAACTATAAAGTTGCCATGATTTTCAAAATATACTAAATAGTAGGTTGATAAAATGATAAGGATAACTTATAAGTTACTTAGGCAATAACTAAATTCAATGTATTTAAAAGGAGTTGCATATTTATCTTCGAATAAAAAAATTCACGCGTATCCTTTTATTGTAATCCAGAGAGAAATAATAAATCCTAATAATCCTAAAAACTTTACTGTCTAATTTTTTCGAAAACTTTTTCGAGGTGCTAACTGGCAACCCCTTCGCCCCTTCTTTCATTTCCAAAGGAAAATAACAAACGGTTGGTGTGCTAAAATTTATTGAAATTTTCTAAATATTCACGGTATGGATGAGAAATAAGTGATAAACTAAATAGTATAATAACGGATGAATCTTCCAGAGTACTTAAAAACGTTAGATTTATTTTAGACATGAAGATAAATCTAGATTAGTGTCGGTTGTCAACATAACCTATCTTGCATAGTTCGTGGATGTTCATCTTTTACTTACTTTGGTGTTTTAGGAATGGCTGACGCAGCGCCATCGACAGCGCCTAAGGCGAAAGTGCCTAAGACTAAGGTGCCCAAAGAGAAGGCACCTAAGGCTGCCCCTGCGGCGCCTGCGGAGCCCCCAAAGGCGGTGCGTAAAGTGTCGTCGAAGCCCCGCCACGGCAGGCTGTACGCCAAGGCCGTGTTCACAGGATACAAGCGCGGTCTGCGCAACCAGCATGAGAACACAGCTCTCCTGAAGGTAAGCTTAAACGATTTAATCGTCAGTGTTGAAAGTCTCCATGAGGTAGAGTAATCTGCTCCTGTATCAAATAGTTGTCTGTCTAGTTAAACTGTATTAGTCCAGTCATGTCAAAGTATACACATGTTAAACCCACATTGTTGATATTATGGATTGTGTTGGAACTTGGTACAAAATTAGTTTTGATAACAAACTTATTACTTCCATTCAAAATATGTCATTCACAATATTCTCTCCTGATCCTGCAGTAAGAACCACAAGTTGTGTACTGTGCCCTGCTTTGTTCAGTAGTACTGCTTTTCATATCAAGAGTATTATCACAGCACTCAGCTGGAGTATCATCAGTTGTTGAAAATGTTGATATCATGTTAATTACTGAGAATTATGACTACTTTGAATAAATGACTATCTTGCATGTAATCTTGTATAATCCAACCAAAACAACATTGCCAATCTGGAAACCCCTTATCCATTTGCGGGCCTAGGTTGGCCGCTGTAGAACTAATCTGGCCAAATGGGGTATCCTTGACCCGTCCCAAATACAATGCTATTGTGGAGCCCCTGCAGGATGTGCCCCACCTCCTTTCTGGCCCACCCTGCACAACCACCTGCATCTTCCAGGATTTAAAAGAAATGGTTAGGTATTATTTGAGTCCATTGACACGCAAAAAAGAATATTGTCCTTAAAAACCTGTAAATTTGAATTAATCCTAAATCTAAATGATGCTCTATGACATTTGAAACCTGAACTACTGTGTGGACAAAATTCCTACTGATGACATCCACCTTACTACTGGAGGTATCTTTTTGAAGAAACAAATCTAATAATTAACCATTTTATTTTAGATTGAAGGTGCAAGGAGCCGTGATGATGCAGACTTCTATGCTGGCAAGCGTTGTGTTTATGTTTACCGTGCCAAGAAGAGGACACCCATCGCTGGTGGTCCCCGTGGCAAGAAGACCAAGCTGCGCGCCATCTGGGGCAAGGTGACCAGACCTCACGGCAACTCCGGCGGTGTGCGAGCGCGCTTCCGCTCCAACCTGCCTGCGCAGGCTATGGGACACAGGATACGCGTGGTCAGTACATTTTATATGTCTGAGCACTGTTTTACCATCCATTTATTCCCTCAATTCCTGTCATCTCGGTGCCATCTGCATAGACTTTACCATTGTCACTGCAACAGAAATATCCCTTGTCTTCATCGAACTTTCCTTCATATTACTTGATACCCATAAGGGCAGGAGAATGAAGATGATTCATATCGAATAATATTTGTGAGCATATCAAAATAGACAATTAGTTGGCATGAAAAAGTTGCTACGATTATCTTGTATACTGTTGAAGTTTTCTGGTTTAATTTATGTTTTTGTTGTTTAGCCATCTCTGTCTAAATGATTGAAGATTTTTCGTTTGTATCTCTTCCTTTTCCTAAGTGATGTTTAGACATTTGAAACCTGAACTAAATGTGGTCAAGATTTAGCTGATACCATTTACTTTCTAAGAATAACTTTGAGTATAAATAACTGGTAAATAACACTTATTTTATCTTTGTTCCAGATGTTGTATCCCTCCAGGATCTAAGAACCTTCCTGTTAAGTAATATAAGCATAAAATAAAAGCCCAAAAAAACCATAACACAGTTTTCTTTACAAGGATACACCATACCCTAACTAAAGCAAAAATATTTCAAACAGTTGGTATAATTTTCTTGAAATTGTGCCAAATAAGATACCAACTAGTTACTATGTTGGTCTAGTGGTCACAATCGCGACTGCTGAGCATGAGATCCTGGATTCGATTCCCGGTTTGGGAAAATTGTTTTTCCATCAGGAATTTCTTAGTTGCAGCCATGGAGTCTGGATTTGTGCCCGGTCGATATCATTAGGCTCGCCCCGTATTACATGGGACTTAAACATGACTGGCGAAATGTGGGTGGATGGTTCGTTGCCACTAGTACCATGACTGAACTACTGAGGATTTTTGTTATCACTAGTTCCACTTTATTACTTTAGGAACCTGGATATTTTTTAAGGGTGCAAAAAACACGAGGTATTACACACAACACTTAGTTTATTTTTTTGCGAATGAAGTACTTTACATGTTTACCTGGCCATACTTGATGAGACCGTCAGTGAAATCTATTGGTTGTTTATTATAATATCAATTTCTTTTTTCCTTATCAGGAGGTAGTTAGTGTGGTATATATAAAAGTGTTTGTTCCATTTTTATACAGCACATGTTTGTAATACTGCCAACCTGATGATAGCAATACTTTTCCCCTTCCCCTTCCAATTATTTGAATTGCACTAATTGTTTTGTACTTTTAAGAGGAGCTGAATGAACTTGCTTGACTATGACAGAACTGTAACAGAATTATGTGAACAGTAATATGGCTCTCAAAACAATAAAAAAGAGGATTTATTATACCACACTAACCACCTCCTGATAAGGAAAAAACAAATCAATATTACAATAAACGACCGATAGATTTCACTGGCGGTCTCATAAGTGTGCACTAAGGGATTTTTTGAAATTCATACCCTAAGGGGTTGAAAGTTTGTAAGCAACTTCGTCCACGCGAACAAAGTCGCGGGCACCAGCCAGTACAATATAATTGAACCCAAGTTCACTTATGAATACGGAATCTTCGAAGCGTAATGCAGACGTTAACGTTGGTCTGACAGCGCAGATGGTAGCAATTCGCACATCTCATTCCCATCTCGAGATCAGACTGAGGCTCATTACGACAAGAAAATGTACTGTAGACGTAACGAGCAGTTGTGTGCGAATGGTACAATTTGCGTGTAAATATCTAAAGAATTGATTTGTACTATACGTTTTACTTACTTTCGTTCAGCAATTTAGCCACTTGGAATAATCTACCACACAGTAGTAACAATGACTAGACGTAGACAAAGTTCGTTTAGTACATAGTCTTAGTCATAGTTATGTGTGTCCGAGACATCTGGGAATTCTTTAGTCTTGTCTTTGCAACGACATCTCTTAGCTACGTTCTATTCAAAACAAGCAGGTAGTAATAGGTACTGTAAGTAGTATCATGTGAACCTTATTTCAGCGAGGCTATTTTTATGAAATAGTTTGGTCTCGCATGACAGGTCTTCTTACCACATTGGTATTATTACAGAGTACAGCCGAGGTGTAGGTACCTATTCTTCTAAACTGTGTACCTATACAAGTAAATCCAAGTCAAACAAATCACTGGTCTGAACAATACCTATTGACGAAATACCGACTAGGTACGCCAATCGTTTTTCTACTAATACTTATATTACTTTTAAATCCAGCAGCTAGGTACAGATTTAATCAAGCGCTAGTCTAACCCGCAAGCCACTCGTGTTGTCTTTGTTCTGGTACTATAGTCCACTTCCGTAAATCAATTCTTCGTATCATTGAACAACAGTTACAAACATGGACTTATAGATGTGCAAAGCGTTTCTATCTACTTTTTTAAAATGTTCAATAATCTCTAAAAACAATTTTATTGTAGCTACCTACATAACTTAAGCTCGATATAGGCTATAAAAAAAAACTATTAGTAAGTAAAATAAGCTTGACAAACATTATCTTCTATATCTATAGTTATCAGTGATCGGAATAGGTAGAGCTAATGTGCCTAAAGTTCAAGGAACAGAAACGAAAAGTGGAGACATCCTTAAGAACAATTTTTTTTTTCGGAATATTTGTTCCGAATGTAACTTAAGTACCTACAACTAAAATTAATAAAGTAAAACAACTATCGAATTCATTTACTGTTTCTGTTTTTAAAAAAATGTGCAGGATTTTTAGTTTGTAAGTTTTTTTGCCCTGGCTGGAGGCCTTAAATTCAAGAAAAAACTTACAAACTAAGCGACTACACGCTAAGGGCACCCCCTGTGGGGCTCGGACCTCGGCTTAGGGCGTCGCTGGGGGAGGGCAGCAAGGGGACAGGCTGGATCTGAGTGGTGATATTATTTAGGGGCTGGTTTAAATCTACTGGCACAGCATCGCGGGCTGGCTCGAGCAAGGGTCGGGGAGGGCAATCACCGGGACGTCGCGACGGTCCTCGACGGTGAGGGCGGAAAGACGGCGGTCGGGATCGGGGTTTACGCTTGAGCGTACTAGTTTCCCTACGGCTCTCCTGGAGGAGAGTGATAGCGTCGTCGGGTGTGACTAGAGTGTGCCTTGGTCGGCGAATCGGATTGATACGCTCGCGTATCGGGCGGCCGATGCGATCAGGGGATTGCGATGTTTTATTGCACGATCGAAGAAACGCTTGGCAAGGCGTTTCATGAACTGCAATATGGTGGGCATCCTAAGGTCTACGTGGAGACGTTCATTACGTACGTAAAAGGGGGCACCCGTGACCCTACGTAAGTATCTGTTTTGGAGCGTCTGCATCCTATGAATATAGCGGGGCTTGGTATGTGCGAACACAATACAAGCGTACGACATGGTGGGACGGATCACTGCGTTATAGAGGCGAAACTTGCACTTAAGTGACAACTTGCTCTTAGCCGCTACCATAAAATGAAGCCTACTCATAGCGAGGGCAGCTCTGAGCCATCTTGCTCTTAGGAATATCGCTGGTGAACAACGTAAAAATGAGAGGGGAGATGACCGAGCCCTGAGGGACTCCGGCACGAATCGGGAGTGGGGAAAAGAGAGAGCTCCCCCAACGCGGTAGCGGAAGGTGCGATTTGACAAAAAGTCTTGCAAGATAAGCACGAGACGGTCTGGCACTCCCAGTTGGTACAGCTTGTATATTAAGCCGTTGTGCCAGTCTTTGTGGACCGCTTTCGCTATATCGAAGAACAACACGCCCGTTATCGAATCACGCTGGAAACCAGCGCTCACGTGCTCTACGATACGGTGGACCTGTTGTACACACGAGTGTTCGGTCCTGAAGCCGAATTGCTCGTTCGGAATGAGGCTCTTGGCCTCGGCATAATCTTTGAGACGCTTATAAATAAGCCTCGCAGATTTTGCCGAGTGCACTCAGGAGACTGATGGGCCGGTAGCTCGAAGGCTCCGCCTTAGGTTTGCCAGGTTTGGCGATACCGATGACAGTGGCCTCTTTCCATACTGTTATGTACGGTATTATTGTATCTAATAATAATTACACGTTGTGAGGGTATGTCGACACACTTTCATAATAAATGCCAGTCTGCATTGAATCTCGGTGTTTCATTTTCACGAACATTACATTGGCGACGAGAAAATTAATTATCATATATATTATAAAATAAAAACATGCCGATCGGAATAGTTGAAGGTTTTCAAGTCGGAACCCAAAATTGGGACACTTATGTTCGTCGAATTAAACAGTTTATAATGTTGAACGACATCGAAGAAAACGTACACGTGGCTACGCTAGTGACATTGGTCGGTTCTGAGTGTTACGACTTAATGCGCGATTTATGTTCACCGGATCAGCCAGAAGATAAGACTTTCGATGTGCTCGTTAAAGTGGTGAAAGATCATTTGGAACCTGAGAAATCAGAAATAGCCGAAAGGCATATTTTCAGGCAGAGGAAGCAGCAGCAGGGTGAAAGCATCCGTTCTTACTTACAAGGTTTGAAACATTTGGCTAAAACCTGCAATTTCGGTGCATCACTGGAGGTAAACCTCCGCGACCAGTTCCTATCGGGCCTGTACAGCGAGGAGATGCGATCTAGACTATTCGCCGAAAAGAATGTGGACTACGAGCGCGGTGTGGAGTTGGCGATGGCTCTCGAAGCAGCGGAGCGGCACGCGAGTGTGGCGAGCGCCCCGGCTGCGGAGGCCGCGAACGCAGGCACCAGCGCCGGCGCGAGCGACGGGCTGCACCGCGTCGGGGGCACGTGCTCGCGTGGCGTCCGCGCGGCCACGGCGGAGGCGGCGACCGAGCGGCGGCCGTGCGCGCGATGCGGCAAGGCCGGTCACGTGGAGGGCAAGTGTCGTTACAAGCATTATTCGTGTGATAAGTGTGGTAAAAAAGGACCTTTAAAATCGGTGTGCACTCGTAGTGAGAAGGATGGTAATTCCTTAAAGAAGACAAACAAAGGTCAGTTCTATCTTGATAATAGTGTTACCAATTCCGATACTGATAATGATTGTAATTTCTATAACATGGGTTCCACCAATCAGTGTGAGGATGACGGTCCCTATTATATTAGAATGAATGTTGAAGGTATATTTTTAAGGTTTGAAGTAGATACGGAAAGTAAGATATCGGCTATATCAAAAAAGTTTTACGACAAGGTGTTTTGTAAGCTACCGATACTTAGCAAAATATTAACTTTTAAATCTTATACTGGTGACGTTATTCAAACACTCGGATATATTATACTGGTGAGAACTGCTTACAACAATAAACAACTTTCATTAAAATTATACGTAATTGTTAATGGTGGGCCTTCGTTAATGGGGCGCACATGGATAAAACAGTTAAAATTATCAAGTTTCGATGCACTTAATAGCCACCATTATGTATCCGATGAGAATTCATTGGCAAATACACTCAAGGATGAATATCCTGAAGTTTTCGCTGAGGGACTGGGCACATTCACATCGCAGATCCAACGTCACCTAAATGACACGACTCCAGTGTTTGTGAAGGCCGTTGCCTCTGGCCACAGAACATATATACTCTAAAGGAGGCACTGCGCGCGCGCGTCGAACGGGAACTCGATCGGTTACAGGGGGAAGGAGTTGTATACAAAGTTGACAGATCAGATTATGGTACGCCTATAGTGCCGGAGACTACAAAGTAACAATCAATCCGCGATTGAAAGACTTTCACTACCCGCTGCCACGGATCGAGGACCAGCTGTTCGCAACACTGGATGGAGCGGTATTGTTTACTAAGCTTGATTTGTCGAATGCTTTTCAACAATGCGTACTGGATAAAGCGTCTAGACCGATGACGGCAATCACCACTCACGTCGGTACATTTGTTTAAGTATAACCGTGTGCCGTTTGGTATTAAGTGCATACCCGAAAATTTCCAGAAGATAATGGAAGAGAATTTGAGTGGCTTGCCGTTTACGGCTGTGTTTGCGGACGATATTTGTGTTAGCGGTAAATGTGCGGCCGTATTGCAGAGATTGAAGGAAAATGGCCTTCGGATTAATTATGGTAAATGCCAATTTTTTTAAGAATCAGTAACATATTTAGGTTATAGAATAGATAAAAAAGGCCTACATACCGATGGTAATAAAATTAAAGTGACTATAGCTGCTCCCTCGCCTCAATTAAGGAGTTTTTTAGGACTTGTAAATTTTTATTCAAAGTTTTGCGTAAATATGAGTGATGATTTAAAACCATTATATGATTTGTTAAAAAAAAGTGTTAAATGGAATTGGGACAATAAATGTGAAAATGCTGTTGTAAAAATTAAAAACGTCTGAAGTAGCTCTCCGGTGCTCGCACATTGTGATCCAAATTTAAAAGTTATACTGGCAGTAGATAGCAGCCCATACGGTTTGGGTGCAGTGTTTTTACAACGTTACGATGACGGCAGCGAGCGGCCGCTTTGTTGTGCCTCGCGTACGTTAAATCCAGCCGAGTCCAACTACTCACAGTTGGATAAGGAGGCTTTGGCAATTGTATTCGGCGTGACTAAACATCACCAGTATTTATACGGACAACAGTTTATTCTTAGGAGTGATCATCGTGCTCTAAGTTATATATTAGGAGATAATAAAGGCATACCAGTAACTGCTGCAAGCAGAATTCAAAGATATGCCGTGAAATTAGCAGCATACGATTTTAAAATAAAATTTGTAAGATCGGAGAAAAATTGCTTCGCCAACGCCCTGTCACGCCTCCCTCTTAGCTCGACTAGACAACGAGTAAGACATCTTCTCTTACTCGTTGTCTAGTAGTAGCGACGAATGTAGCTATCTAAACTTTGTTCAAGAAAACTTTCCCCTCAGTTTTAAGAATATTAAAAGAGAGACGGATAAGAACACTTCTTAATAAAATAGTTGGCTATACAATGTTCGGGTGGCCGTTACATGTTAGTATCGATCAAGAAAAACCTTATTTTAATAGGAAGGAATCATTACACTTAGATCACGGATGTTTAGTGTGGGGATATATAGGATTGTGATACCTAAAGTGTTACGTCAGTCAATATTGCAAGAAATTCACGAGGGTCATCCGGGTATAGTCAAAATGAAACAGATAGCCCACAACTACGTTTGGTGGGAGACGGTAGATCGCGATATTGAACGCATTTGTAGTGAGTGTGCGGCGTGCGTGTCCCAGCGGGCTCAGCCTGCGCCAGCGCCGTTGCACTCTTGGCCCTGGCCCGAAGAGCCGTGGTCACGTTTAAACGTGGATTTTGTAGGCCCTCTAAACAGTAGATATTATTTGATAACAGTTGATACTCACTCTAAGTGGATTGAAGTGGAGCGAGTGAGAACCACTTCAGCTACGGTAGTTACCTATTGATAGTTTCAGAAGACTTTTTATTCGTTTTGGCATTCCAAAAAAATTAGTAAGCGACAATGGACCGCCGTTCTCATCAGCGGAATTAGGTATGTATTTTAAGCGTAACGGCATAAAACACTTGCCCGTCGCACCATGTCATCCGTCCAGTAATGGAGCCGCTGAGAACGCAGTACGCACTATAAAACGGGTTTTAAAGAAGGCATCACTAGAAAATGTTAATGACAATACTGCTTTAAATAAGTTCCTGTTTATGTATCGTAATACGGAGCATAGCACCTCGGGGCGCGAGCGAAGTAGCAAAGTTCGGGTGCCGATTACGCGGCAGACTAGACCTACTGCCGTACTGCGGCCGGACACGGGCGAGCTGGTGCGCGGCGCGCAGCTGGCCCAAGAGGAGCGCACGGCCGCGGCACGCCCGCTGCTGCGGCAAGCAGACATTGGGGACGCAGTAATCATGCGAGATTATTCGAAACATAGGCAAAAATGGGCAGAGGGTGAAGTAGTGCGACGTTCAGGGCCGGTTACGTACGCGATTAAAACCAATGAAGGACATATCCATAAACGTCATATTGACCAGTTGTTGACAAAAAGCGTTAGGAAGTCTAGACGTTCTATTACGGGTCCGAGTCCTAGTGCGAATATGGAGCCAGTCGAACTGGAACCTAATGTATCTATAAAGCAAACACAAAGCGCTCCATCGGTAGACTCCCCGCTAAATACATCATATGAGGGTAAAGGGAAATGCCCGACGGATGAACCAATAGTCATGACAACTAAAAGTTCGCCACCGCCTACGTCATCGCCGATTATTGATAGTCGTTTACGCCGGAGAGCTGCCATAGATTGTGCCAAGAAGTTAAAGACTACAAAATAACAAAAGAGTAATTTTGTACTCTGTTTTAAATATAAGAAGACCTGTAACTGTGAGTTAACGTAATTGTGCGTTTTAAATTGTAGTAGCAATGAAGTTTATAATTATGTTTGTGTAGAATACCATACGATATAAGTACTTGTTATTTTTGATATTCTTCTTATTAGTAACTAGCATGTGCCAGCGGTTTTGCCTGAGTTTAACATGATTATTCCGTTATGTTACGTGTACCTTTAATTAACAAACATGATGTAGACTTTCATCATTTCATTAATTTCAAATGTAAGTAGGAAGGACTAAAAATGTTTAGAATAGCAACTTAGTTATATGTAATTATAGATTAAGAGGGGACAGTGTTATGTACGGTATTATTTTATCAAATAATAATCTCACGTTGTGAGGGTATGTCGACACACTTTCATATTAAATGCCAGTCTGCATTGAATCTCGGTGTTTCATTGTCACGAACATTACACATACCTGCGGGAAGATGTTGTTCGTAAGGGCGCCATTGAAGATGGCTGCCCTTAACGCGATTAATTGAGCGGGTAAGACTTTGAACACCCTATTGGTGAATCCATCAGAGCCAGGTGCTTTCCGTGGCTGAAGCTCTTTTATGATTTCGTGCACTTCTTCAGGTGTGATAGAAGGCAGAGGAGCATCGGGGTCTTCGACCACGGCGTCCACCTCATCGAGGTGTCGTTGGTCTACTGGTTGTAAGCTGGGAGAGCACTGAGATTCCAAGCTGTCGGCTAGGCATTCTGCCTTTTCAGAGTCATCGAAAGCGACGCTCTTATCAGGACGAATGAGAGGAGGCATCGAAGCCTCTTCGATGATGCGCATCTTTCTCTGCAGTTGCCACAGAGCTTGGTGAGTGGACTCCAGTTCGCTCAGCGTCTTGTCCCATAGACTGGAACGGTGCTCACTGACGCGGTACTTTACAGCGAGCTGTAAATTACGCATGTGAGCCTTGTTCGCGTCGCAAGGAAAGTTGCTGTAAGCACGGATGGCCGCGTTCTTCTCGGTTATCAGTTCACGTACGTCAGCGGGTAGTCTCCAGCGATGATCGCTCATTGCTGGGACTTCCCGTGAACAATCCTTCAGTACGGATTGAACGTGTTCTGTAAACGAGTTGATGGCGGCCGTCGTGTCTGCGACCGAGACAATGTGTTTGAGACATTTCCGAGTTTCAGAAAAAAATATTCGGAATAAAAATTTTAGTCGTAATGAAGTCCCCACTTTTCGTTTCTGTTCCTTGAACTTTAGGTACATTAGCTCTACCTATTCCGATCACTGATAATTCTAATATTATAATCTTCTATATCTATCTATCTATACATTCTATACATATGTATATAATATAATAAATCGGTAGACAGAACCCATTTCTACTATTTTCAGAATTTTTATCCATCAAGGAACTTTTTTTGTTATTTTTTTTGTAGGAACTTTTTATTTTTAAGGTTTTCCATGAATGAACTACACTCGCGACGGTGTGTTGTCGTAAATTTTAATTTAATTATCTCCTAAATCTATACATAAACAATATTAAAATTGTATAAATGCAAAACGATGTTCCGAACTTCCGAATTGGTGCAACAACTACTGCATGTGTGCTACTGTTCTTCTACTGGTCCTGTTTTCTTGCATAGGTATGCCTGCCTATCGTTAGGGCTGCTCTACTTGATTAAGCGAAAACAGTCGATTTCGATAAAATAGATTAAAAATACTCAATTAAAATCGTATAAAATAATGATATTTCATCTAAATTAATCAATTACAAAAAAACATCCTGTGATTAAATGATTATCAGTGATCGGAATAGGTAGGTAGTGCTATTCGCGGGATTTTGTGACCGTTATCATAAAATGGATGCAGGCAGCCCTATCGCGTATTTACGTACCGCGCGGCATTATTTTTCAAGGATAGGGCCGACTCACAATACTGATAGATATCTATAAGTATTGTGGTCAGGGCTGGGCAAAATACATGCTTAGCTTTAATTGAAATACAAAATACTATCTCGCAAGTATTTAAAATACGAAATACAAAATATCTTTAAGTAATGTATTTGAAATATAAAACACCAAATACAGTATTTTAGCTATTTTTATTTGAAATACAAATTACAAAATACTATTAAGAATGAAAAGTAATCCAGCCCAGCATGGTCTAAAAAACAGAGTAAAAGAAGATTAATCAGTAAAACCAAAGTTTCCTTTCATAAACACTAGATTGCTAAATGTACTATCAGACAAACAGCCTCTTTGTTAGAATGAATAAAACCTGCTAAAGAAAACAATCTTTTTACAGGTCCTGATGTGCACAAACTTGTGTTAAATTGTATGAACACATTTTTTATATTTGGATATTTGATTTTTATTAAATTTTTTGGTTAAATGTATTTATGTTAAAATGTATTTTGAAGCCATAAATAAGTATTTGAAATACTAACTACAAAATACCTAGGCGTCAGGTATTTTAAATACGAATTAAAAATTACATTTTAAGCAAGTAATTGAAATTCAAAAACGTATTTGGTATTTGTACCAAATACGTTTTTGTATTTCAATTAAGTATTTTAATTACAAGTAATTCTAATACTGCCCAATCCTGATTTTGGTTTAACTTCATCTAGTACCTACATCGACATTCAGAAAAATATTCCCGGGAATCCCGGGGCATGTCCATATTAACATTATCATTCAGGTGAAATGACCTAAAATACCACTACCTATTCCGATCCCTAGTTATTATTGATTTTTAAAATGAATCGGGCCGATTGGTCTCAGCGATGCCTGAGGACATCAAAATGATCCTGCACAGTTTGGTCCCGGTCAAATAATAAGTACTGGAACATACATACATAAAAAAAATCCAACGAACGTAGAACCTCCTACTTTTTATAAAGTCGTTTAAAAGTAGATAGGTATTTTATTGCAGTATTTAAAATGAATAACATTTTTTTTACTGTCGATATCAATTTCAGCTATTATAGGTAACAGCACAGGTTTTTACGATAAACATACAAAGAGAAAGGAAGGGATGGAAGCATTAGAATTGTCTAATGAAAGATCGAGACTTTTCCAAAACACTTCAACGCGGAAATCAAACGTGTGCTCTTCACCCAGCCACCATTTTAACGAGACCCCTGCGGTCGCTCATAATCCGATGAACTCAAAAATAATTCTCTTTACTGTTTAATTACCGGTGAAAAGTTATGCCATCTTTTTTGTGACTAGATGTCTTGGAATGTTTCCCACACCATTTCACCGCGCATGAAGGCATTTTGATGCGTTATAATTGCATAAAACACAGGCAGTGCACACAGATCTAATACTTGGACACAACTAAAATGGTTACTAGTACCGTAGCCTATGCATAGGCGACAAAACGCTAATAGTTTTCGAGCGTCGGGGCTCTGTATGCGCAGTCAAGTGGTTATAATTATAGTCTTTGACTTCGTTGGTCTACTGGTCACCCTACTGCTGCAGAGCCTGTTTTTTTTTTGGGTGGGAAATCATCAAATGACCTCTCCCGCTCTGGGTGGAGTAAGAGTCTGACACGCCCTCCCGAGGGCGTGTCAGACTCTTACTGACTAAAACCCACCGTGTTCCTTCAGTTGCCTGTGCCAAGGGCCACGGTAACTCTTTCGAACAAACCCGCAACCCTGGTAGGCATCGGTCCTAGTGTACCCCGTCAGTTTGTGCTGACATCTCTTTGAGGCGCGCGTGGAACACAACGAGCCATCGACCCGGGCCTGGTCCTTACCGGACGGCGAGCTACCCATATCTCGCCGTCCGCAAGCCCGCGCCTACGATGGCCGGAAATCCGCTTGGGATTCCCGACGCCCGGCGCGTCTCCTGCGGCGGCTAGGGGCGTGAGGGCGCAGAGTTTGCTTCCCATTCCCTCTCGCTCCGTACATGGCCTGGACCTGCTGGGCCGGACGCGAGAGATCGCCACCGCCGATCGCCTGCACGAGGATACGGGCGTGTCCCGCCCAGGCCGGGCAGACCACTGCTGCTGAGCCTGAGGTGTTGTATTCGATTATTTGGTCTAGTTTTGTATCGGGTCGAAGAAACTAGTTAGTCTGTCATTTATTGCATGCTTCATAATTATGTGTATCATGGTATCGTGTGATCGTGAGACAATAATTTTAATTTATGCATTAGTTCTACTAGTTATACTAACAGGTACCTACCATCCTGAGTCCTAACTAACACAAGAACAAATCACACATGACATACTCGTAATTCTAATTTATGGATTAGCCCTATAATTAGCACGTTGACACGTCGCGGTTTCCCAATTAGAACCCATTTGTTGATTCATTACTTCTTAATTAAAATGTGCTAAGTAGTTAATTAAATTAGATGCTACATGATGATAATAATATTATGTTTAGTCACTTTGTTGCCTGCTAATTATAATTAGGTACATACTCGTACTAGCTTAACAGAAAAGAGTTTTCGTGTTGTAGTATTGATATCTATTAAAATTCAATGTCAATCGAGTTAAGTATTTCAATTAGGCCATTTTAAGGCACTTTGTAACGTCAAACTTTACAAGGAAATAGACTTAAATCTGGTTGTGTAGTCACCGTGTGTGCTGGACCACCCGAATAATCCCACCCATGATACAGTTACAGCACATAAAACGTTTATCTAACCCATAATGACCGTTTTACTTACATGTTACATGCAATGCATATTGTTGCATTACCCGCCCCGCGCCCGTAAACCTGCAGTGCGCGTGCGCGGCAAAGCCGCAATCTGTCCGCCTCGCGCCTGCTGTAAATACATAGTTTTATGTTGTTGGTTTCACCATTATAAGTTGCTATTGTTACTTTCTGCAATCATGGTAACGGCCCATCATAGCGTGACGTCACGGTGCCCATAGATTCATGGAATATTCCGAGTTACCGCATTGTTTCGGTGGACAATACGTTGCATCTTGCATATCGTTTATTTGTGGAATTATTTCCACTTTGTGGTGATCCAAGCATGGCGGTAGGTCGGGAGGGCAGTGGAAAGTGCTTGGATAGTACGAATGCTACTGCATTCAAAAAGTTAAGGTTGAGGTACTCCTACAGATAAAAGAAAAATAAATGCTTATGGTACGTTATCATAACAGAATTTGGTTTTAGGACGAATCTGCGTATTAGCAAATCGCACTTCTGTTGGCGCAGTCACGCAAGCTTAGCTTAGACAGTTGTATTTGCTGTGCGGGTCGTAATTTTGTTTTTCAAGCGCAGCGATGGACAACTAACTAAAGAAAAAGTTACAGGCCGAATACATAACCTCCTCCTATTTTAGACGTCGGTAAAAGTGACCTGAAATGGCTTTTTTGGGTTTAAGAGCTGAAATTAGTTAGCAATTCAAAAATAAACGAATTAAAATAAACTGTGGCAGCTAAGTGATGTATCCGTCGCACCGGCTCATGCGTTGCTAACAGGTACCTACTGGAAATTTAGAAGTAGGTCCAATACCTAAGGTTCAGCGTTAATAAATAAACATCGTTGCATAGTATGATTGTGATGTGTGTGTGTGTCTGAGTGTCTGACTGAAACGTGCGCACGCGTTTCGCCACGTGAGCGTTTGTTCCCATGTGTTTAGGTTTACCTACATACAATCTTTGATCTGATGTGTTTTTAACAACATTGATGCCGTGATAAAAGTCGTTGACTTGATTTTCTAATATCAGTGATAATAATTCTATGAAAATGAGTCACAAATAATCGGTCCAGTGCTTCAATTACCTACCTACTTACTTATTTATCTATCGTATTCCTGTATTCCCGTGGTAAATGAAGGGAGTCATTTGACCTTTGCTAGTGCTAAGTAAATCAGCCGGAATCAGCCCCAAACTGCCCGAATGGTCCGCGCTGTAAACTTCAATTTCTACACTATAGCTGGTAACAATTAGGTACTTACCTACGTCCTAATAGGTACTAAATAATACCTGTAGACCTGATAGATTGATTGAATACTATCGTACTTATGAAAATTCATTATGGGCACATTCGATGGTCACTATAAACCTAGGTAGGTAATCTACTATTTAAAAACAAAAGAAGTCCTCTCGATTTCTAGAAGGAAAATTATGCAAAAAAAAGCAGAACTAAGTGACGTAATGAATCAATTTGTGGCAGTCGTCGTCAACTATGACAGAAAGAAAATCGAACAAAATATACTCGTATGTACCCCTACCTATTGTTAAATACCGTGATCCACGAAAATTAGGGGTAAGTACTGCTTTATGTTGTCAATATGTGACAACACGTTTTTGCGCCCAAAGGATCGCAGCATTTTTTCGCCTCATGGCGTCATTAAAAATCTTTTATTTACGATGAATATAATTTATCGTTGAAGCCGATTATTTCTTAATTAAAATCTACTTCACATCAAGCTAGGCATTTTTTATTTAGGTAATTGAAAGGCCAAAAGGGTTTCTTTTTTGAAAAGGTTTGCACCTAACTTCAAAAGTCTTTGATGAACTTGTGCGGGGAATACCCCAAACGAACAGATTTAAAAATCTCTGTAATGGTAATTAGGATGATTACCTTCCACCTAAATGCAGTTAGCAGTAGATATTTCGGTACCTAACAACTTTTATAAGATGTTGTGAAACAGGACATAGACCAGCTAGTGGCCTACTTTCGCTTCTTTATTACATGTACACAGCTAGACCACACAGCATATTATTATTATTGTGCATAAGTAGAAGCGGGCAGCTGTTGGAAAGTGCGTCGCGTCGGCGGCGGCGCGGCGGCGGGGCGTGCTCTCGCGGCTACCGGAGCGTGACGCTGCAGTGTTCGCGATCATTGGAGGCATAGGATGCATGGGTGAGCTCGTGCGGCCCTTTCACGTCCTAGGTAGGCCACAAATGTGACATATATCAGGAAATTGCGTAAAGAGAGGTGTTTTGAAACCTAAAATGGAGTACAAAAGTAGCAGGTATTAGTTGGCTTTGTTTTAAGAAACGGCTTCTGTATTTTCTGATGCAAATGCTGTGCTGTGTACTATTGCAGATAACCATTCATTTGGTCACAAAACACGAATTATTTAGAATTCCTCTCAAAACCCCTCAATATTTTAATTTAGGTAGGTAATCCATGTGAGACCTCTCGACTTTCCGACTGTGTGTGACAGAATTTTCACATTGTGCATTCAGAATATTAGGTATTGTACCTATTGTGACTGTAAATTATTTTCGCACCTTGTTGTCACATTCACCATTCATACAAGAGTCAGGACGATAGATAAGTCTTGTCAATGTGGACGCCTGTGACAGTTTCGTGATATGGGTTGTGACTTGTGGGACCAACTTAATGAAGGAATTATTTTGAAAATAAGCACATCTACCAAATTAAAGTTTCTTCATTTTGGTTGTCATTCATAAAGCAGCAATGCTTAGCGTGATAATGTCATTTACAACTTTGATGATAAGAATTTAGATTACTTATCTGGCGAAATCTGGGTATACAATAGCGTGGTGATATGTTACAAATCATGTTTATTTCAGCCTGTAAACAACCACTGCTGAAAAGAAATGTGTTGTTAAATGGACACAGAGTTACGAAACCATTTAATGTCACACAAATCGCAGCTAGGTTGTTTTTTTAACAAAATGGGAAACTGCTTGCTATCGTTTTGACGTGACCTTGAACACCATCGTTCTTTTGCTGTCCAGCCATCGGAAAATATTTAAGAATCAATTGTCTCTGAATATTTTTATCTCTGTTATATGCATTGCTTCCTACCAAACGCTGCATATAATATTGATACCTGTGCCGCGCGCAATCGATATTGTCCAAGTAGGTATTTGTGTCACGGCTGACGGCTAGCGCTCCAGTTCGCGCTGTCGAGCACTGGGTCATCCCGTTTGTATGGACCCTTATCTTCGCGCTGTTGCCTAACGGGGTAAGTAGAGCTCGTAGATAATAGACGCTGTGTAGTCTGTCTGTTGGGAGGGACGTATGTCGTTGTTATTAAGCGCATTGACGGTGGTAAATGATCAATTCAGATAAGATAAACATGATATTATACTGGTTGTGATAAAGCAATATACATAGGTACCAGTATTGCCAGTATATTTGAATAGAAAACAATGTGGTGAATGGATGTAGTAGGTACCTATCAGGGTACAGAAGGTTGCTCCTGGTTGTCTTCTTAGCTTGATCTGATAGTCTTGTTATATTTGCTGACCCACGGACTTGTCTTTAATAGTACCTTATGTATTTGCCAGGACATGTCTTGTTTAGGTTTGATCAATTATTGATCACCAATATGTTCCTCTCATGATAAAGATAAATGTAAGTACCTAGGTACCTACTATAAGTTTGATGACTGACCAACCGGAGTGATAACCCGCAACAAAATCACAATTGAACTCAATCATTATATTGCACCGATTGTGTTATTCAATTCATTAGGTTTAATAATTAAAATAATTATGTATGCATTCAATGATATTATAAAGGGAAGATACGCTACGTTCATACTGAGCGGTGTCCAGAAATTGTTGCGTTGTTATTACAAATGTACTTACATGTAGGTGTATCCTCTTTTTATTTTATAATATCATTGTATGCATTAGCGCTAATGAAGGTGAACGTTGATGTGTTCATAATAGTTATTTTTTTACTTTTTGCAATGTTGTTGTAGGATTTGTAGGTAATATTGGTGTGCGAATTATTTATCCGCAATGGTGAATTAGGTTCGATTATTTTGTCATTATCAGTTACTAAATAATACGTAGTGATTCGGCCTAGTGAGGATAATTATTGCCGTGTAAGAAGCATAGCACAACAAGGAGGCCTGTTAGTCAGCAGTGAGTCAACATGGCTGCCAACGGCGATGATGATGATGATGGCAAATGATGACGTCATAAACTTTCAATCGCCCAGAATATTAGTACAGTACATGCAAGCAGATAAGGTTTGTACACGCATGTACAACATACGGACCTTCCTCCATAGACAAACAAGCGCCTCAAGTTCGTCAGAATGCGTCACTCGTCCATTCGCCGCAGGACGAGGGTCTAGCCGATCGCAGATAGCGACACAATGCGTTTCCTTTGATGAGCCAGCGAGCTCTCTGGCATGTGAGCAGGTAACATTCTAGACAATAACACCTTTGTCACTTGCGCCTCGGAGGCTTAACGCCGAACTCACAGTCACCAAGGCAACAAGAATCAATCCTGCACCCAATGTGCCATTCTGGTACAGCACGGCTTTTCGCTGATGACCGATTCAATGTCGTGTCGTTCATGAGCGCACTCTGCGCATCATGGGAGTAATCTATTTAGGCAAGAAAAAAAAAGTAGTAGAAGTATTGACAATAATAGTGGATAATTTGTAACCCATGTGTTGTGATTATGTTGCCTCTAACTCGATTGTTCCTTCCTGATTTAAACAAATAAATACTTCTGCAGTGAGTCGCTAAATCCCGAAAACTCATACATGTGCTGTACGTCATCTGCTTAGCCTTTTCCCAATAATACTTCATATGGAGCAATTGATATTCACCCACTGTTGTAAGATCTAACACCTAAAAGAAAATAGTTCAGTAGAGACTCTGGGTGCGGCGGTAATAAGCTGCACCTTAGATGTTGTATTGTTGTTTATCATTTTAGGACAGAAGCGTTTGGTCTGTATTGTTGAGGAAGTTACATAACACAGTAAGTACTTCGCGCCTAATTGCGTATCCGGTCTGTCTTCTTACGTCAGCGCCATCTTTTCAAGAATTTTCCACGTAATACATCTTGAGACACATTAACATGAGTTAAAATAATATAATTTGTTACATTACAAATTGTATGGGAGACAGTCAGTCCGCAATTGTGTTTCATATTTAGTTACCTACACGAATAAGCTCGGGAGACACAAAATTTCAGAATTAGGGATTACACATTTTCTCATATTACAACACGTGTGAATTAAGAGAAGTAATTGTATTCATATTTCTAGTTTCAAGTTGTGTTTTCAATTAGAAGATCCATAGTCGATTTTTCATTTAGGTAGTCGTAACGAATGAATGCCGTAGACAGTTAGCCAATTAGTTTTTTTCCTTTTGCGTCTATGATTATCCTTCAATTTACTTCATTACCATGTCTAGTTCAAATACGCCAGCGCGACCTATTAGGTAATCTGGCCTGATTCTCATTACCTAGGCTCGTTGTGTTCGGCCTAGACTTAGCCTCAATGATGCCGAGACGATTATCAAAGGATTGCGTCAGGCTTCCCGGAAGATCCCTTTTCAAGATCAGCGAGATTAACTCATCAGAATCAAGTGGTAGCCCCATTACTGATGAAAGGGTAGCTGCAAAAGAAGGTAGGTAATATGTGATGACGATAATAATGTAATGCTTCTGGATTATGATTTTTGACAACAGTGCCCTGAACGGGTAGGGAACATGGCTTTAGGATTCTTTTGGGTTAGAAAAATACTGGACACAATAGTTTATAAAGTGGCGAAGTGCACAATAAGAAAAGATTGTCTACGTTAATCGAAATCCTGTTTAAGTACTACTTGAAAATATCTTTAATTATTTAGGTACCTATAGCACAAAGTAAAGTAGCAAGACATAAAATATGTCGTATGCAGCGAGCCTTAGTGAATGTTCCCGAGGGAGCGCAAAAAGACCACTTGTGACCTTATGCGTAGTAGTGGTCGATAAAATGAAGCTTACACTACGGTACCATACATACTCGTAACTAGATTAAAATATGTAGAAAATCATTCATTGCAAAGTTGAATTATAATTTTTTCACCCTGTCTTCTTTCTGTTTCGTATTGAGAATTTTGGGAACTAAGTACCATCACCAGTACAACAGTATTGGTTGGGTGAGAATATGGACAGAATTTCATGCCTCTGAGTTTTTCAATAAAATTCTCAGTTAATTTCATCAAGCAAACAAGTTTTAGTGTCGTAGCCACTGAAGCCGTCTTAGGCCTTTGGCCTTACCAAATGGCTACGCCTTGCATGTAGTTATTACACACTTTAACACAGTAAACGTGCAGCATTTTACGCCCCAAGCTCTGGGATTGGATAATGGCGGGAAGGATGTCAGCGCGCTAAGAATAGCTGCGCGGACGCACGCCAGCCGAATTGGCGGGATCCTGTCAGCCCTGCGCTATTCCTGACCGCGTGGGACTTCTGGCACTTTATTGTTTATTTACCAACAAATTCGGCCGTGGACTTCACGCTGGCTACTGAACGGTCGATTATTGCAAAGGGATTAGCGTCGGTCGGATCGATGCACAAAATTTTCACTTTCATGGAACTTAGTGAAGAATCCCGTAAATTCCGTAACGGAAAAGATTCGCAAAAGAGAATGCCTTGTGGCTGTTATGCCGCTACTGTACTTGCATTTTAAATAAGTAATGTATACAGGTATACACATAGCCAACTTTTAATACTATAATAAACTTTCAAATCTGCCAGCCTTATGGATTGTATGTAAGTATTTGGATATTTAACACGCATTTGCCGGAAATTTATGAATTGACTATCATTACCACCTACACGTAATAAGACATTTTACCGTTATTAACACATAGATTAGACTAGATTAGACTAGATTAGGTTGATGAATTTCCCATTTTCCTTGGAGGTAACTTTGTAACTTTAATATCAGAGGTTTCATTTGACAAATGGCGCTCTCGTTTCTGACATCATAAGTAGTCGGCTGATTCTCGGAATCCTGGTAATGTTCAAGTTTAATTTTGAATTATGAAACACGAACCTATTAAGGTATACCACTTTAAAGTTTGATTTTATGAGTTCATAATTTAAATGCACGAGCAATGGAGCGCAGCATACTTAACGTTTAACTTACCGATCGAATAAGGAACAACACACCGCGCTTCAGAACACAAATCGCTTATGTAACTCCTAAAGCTACAAAAGTCAAATGGGACTGGGCTGACCATGTTTGCCGGAAAGCTGTGGGCTCGCATATATATCGCAAAACTAGGACAGCTAGACGGGGTCGCGGCAAACTGAGGAGAAGATGGCGGGACGCGTTGGGTGACTTTCTCGTTAATTAGAAGAGGCACTACATCAAGAAAAGTGGAAGGAATGGGGGGAGGCCTAGGAGTTGGTATATACTCGTATTATACTAAGTTGTAGTTCTTCATAAATGTACCTACCTACGCTGTGTTTTGTATACTGTATGGTCGTGAATCGTGACCTTTCATCTACATATTCAACACGTGTAGATACTGTTTCATTAGATTCCCTTTCCGAGAACAGCTCATGCCATGTTTAAATGACTGTCCGTTCAGCAAGGTGGTGGTAAGGTTGACTGCCCCGCCAGATGCACTTAAGTGTAGGCGCTCGTGGAGGCTATTTTCATACATGTGACGACTGAAATATTATTATCTGAAGTGACTTGTGCTGAAGTCAGTCATTACTTCTCGAGACATTACCCGCTGATCAGGCGTTGTTGTTCACGTGCGCCGCCACCCGTGCTTGTGCAACACGCGCAGTAGCGCGCAAATCACCGCCTGTTGAACAAATTAGCTACAGTCATTTTGTGAACATTGTATGACCTTCCGGTGCTTAAGTTGTTTTGTTAAGAACGGGAAGCTGTACTGTGAGTTTTTTGCACTATGGGATGCAGTTTTGAGGATTCCAGCTCCAGTAAGTATCCCAATAGTTGCAAATACATATTTCAGACCAAATTATCCAATCTACATAACTAAAACATTCGGACCGCCAAATAATTGACATAGAAAAGATAACAGCCATCATCTGCCTAGCCTTTTCCCAACTATGTCAGGGTCGGCTTCCAGTCTAACCGGATGCAGCTGAATTCCAGTATTTTACATGGAGCGACTGCCTATCTGACGTCCACAACCCAGTTAGTACTGGGTAATACAATAAAGGTAACACGTCCAAAATGATGTCAGTTTCTAGAACTTTCCATAGTGGAGCGACAAACAGTTAGACTCAATTGAGTCAAGTGCGAGAGTGGCCGACCCCTGCACCGGGAGCCTGATGCTCCAGGCAGCCCACTTATCTGTGACATTGCTTTATTTATAGGCACGTGTACCTTCAGCATATATATGACTCACTAAATTATTAAGATTATCATTGCAATCAGAAAATAACAATGGAGACATGGCAGCACAATCATCGCTTGGTAGACAGATTGTCACTAGCAGACAGAAAGTGTTGTCCACTTTTTACCATTAGCACTGTTTGCTATGGATAGATAAAGATTTAGTGCAACTTTGAAGATCTCAATGGAATTAGGACAATGGTCTACGAAAGGATGATTTTATTAAACGCTCCATAACTTTTTAGCAGATGCAGTTCGACCTCCGTAACCTCAACCTTTCTCGTAAATCTAGAATCCAGATCAGTATTAAACTATAAAACCAACAGTATACATTAAAATCAATAAACAAGTTTTTACAATCAAATACTTGAACTGTTTTCAATGCATTAAACTGACAAGATCACATGAGTGGCGGACTAACGGACATAAAAGTGACGTATGATACTAATCATAGCAGTTTTACAGTATCAAGCGGTGGGAGTAGTTTCACTAGGGCTGCCTCTGCACTCTGTTCTGAGACACTGACACTGACACTGAGAGCTAGCTAGCTGGCTATGAAAAAATGTACAGAAAAATAAGACTTAATAAACTAAACAGGCGCATCTATTTATTTATTTTAGTCTATTTCTTTCCACTTTAGGCTTTAGGATAAAGACATAGATTTTTTCTTTCCAGTTCTCTCTATTTTGGAATATTGTGGATCAATCTTGCGTGCAGGTGTCAAGCTCGTCCTACTATCTTCGCCTGGATCTGTCGCGTTGATTATGGTTGATTTAGCCCACGATTCATTTGACGTGCGGCATCTATAAAGCTAATTTTTCCTATCCTTTTCGCTTGATCAACGAGGTCAGGCGATTTCAATCTATTAGACTATTTTATACGAAGTTTTCCTTCACCAATATATTCAGTGACGGCTATGATTAAAGAATTAAAGTACAGTATTAATAATCGTAACTTTCGAATAGTTTAGAAGGTAATTATGTTTTTTTTTGTATTTACATCCGCAAATAAACGTGTTTTAATAAGGAAGGAAGACGCTCATAATAATATTAGTTGTAAATAATAGTAGAAACATTATTAAATTAATAACTGCTAGTAGTTGGACGGACGAGGATAATTTTCTGCAGAACATTAGCAAGATCATAAAGACGCTTGTTATTAGTATTAGTCTTGTACAAAAACTATTTAAGTGTTCACTCAACAACCGTAGATTATTGTTTTCTTCATGGAGAACATAGTGTACATACTGTACCTTTTATTTAAATTAGTTGTAGGTAAGGCCGTCAATTAACAAGAGCTTCCCTCAAAACAATCATTCCTATGCCGAGTTTGATGGTAGGTTAGTGTAAGTTGAGTTATAAACCGTGAAAGCTTAAAACAGGGTTAGAAGATATTATTATTCTGAACCACTTTCAAGTTCCTTGCCTAAAGAATGACGGAGATTGCAGTCACCAACCGTTTTTTTCAAAAACTTGTGGCTGTGACAGGGTGTGGGCCTTAGTCCACATTGAGGTCCCGGAGCGGGTTGGTAGATGTCACATATCTTTGAAATTATGATTCTTGGATATGTCGGACTGCTCGAGATGTATTCCTTCACACATTCATGCTATCCAAGAAAATAAATGTACATCTTAGCTCCAGCACTAGAGCAGCGGGTCAACTCCGCCATATTGAATGTCAAGGAGCACAGGTGGAGTTGCGGTCGCGCGCCACGTGACGACACAAACACACACACATTCCCACATTGGTGCAGCTACATCTGTGTGTGAGAGTGTTGCGATTACCTTAACCCTGTTACTGGTTGCACTAGTGAGGTCGTTCTTTTTTAAATAGTTCATGAATTTATGGTTGGAGTTCACGTGGCGTGTGAGTGTTAAGTCATTGCCCGGATTAGTTTCTTGTTCTTTATTTATGAGGTCGACATTTTATACAGTTTGAGGTTCTTTTTCTAATAAGGAGATCGTGGCTAAATTATAACAGCCAGGTTAAGCCGCGCTTGCCTATATTGGCCCGTCGATAGGTGACCACCAATTACATAACGAGTTTCCTCCTTGCCTCGTAAAGCACGTTGAACCGTTGGCCCCAGTTGTCATTTGTAGATCGTTGACAGTCGTAACAGGTAGCCAGTGGCCCAATAGTCTGACAACCAGTCTTTTTTCTCTTCTTCTTTCTTCTTTTAAGAAAGGTTATCATATTAACCAGTACTTACTGGGTCCTGGAGGTCCGATAATTATGCAATGACTCCATTTAATATATACTGGTATTCAGCTGCATCCGCTTAGACTGGAAGCCGACCCCAACATAGTTGGGAAAAGGGATAGGTAGATGATGATGAGGTTATTTTTGTAGGCGAGTCCAAGGCAATTTTAATTGTTATTTTGAAATTTTATTTTTTTATTTTTTTCTGCTCTTTGCCCACTGAGAGTTCGAGCATGCAAGGGCTTCTCATCGCGCATGGGGAACTTGGGTTATTTTCGATCCTACAATTCCTACTGCCAAATAAAAGTCAACCATGTTTCTCATATAACATTTTGATCTATTCATAGAAAAGCTCAGCAACTGAGTTGATCTGCCATGACCTCTGTGACCTTGAGACAATCAAGTCAAAGAAAACACAATATTTATTACCTATTACATCACATTGATTGATGATTTCATGCTATTTTAACGGCTATAAAAGAAACAATACGTATGGAAACAGAGTCTACAATATTCAATTAAATTCGTGGTAATAGTGCTTTATCACTGATCTTTGAAAGCAAAGCCTAATCGTTTGTATAAAATTCCAAATGAATGGATAGAAAAAAAAAGTAAAATAAAAGTTGGAGGTCAATGTTCAAATAAAAAAGATGAATCTCTTCTTGTCAGAGTGTGTTTGAACATTTGATTTAATTTGACCCCAATATTAGGACATTTGACGATAATGATGTACCTAAGTCAGACCACTACTCAGAACATAAGCATCCATGTGTGTTCTTACTATGCTTTCGTCTATTGGTCATACAGAAACAAAAATCAGCACCATTTAGCAGATTTATAGCCAGAAGGTGACTTTGAGAGGACAAACAAGTGTTGCTAATCTGATTCATTCAACAATAGAAACATTAGTTGTAACGAATGAGGAAATTATTCCTTAAATTAACTTCTTCTAAGTGCTCTCAAATATTATACAGAGGATCTGTAAAACTGTCTGTTTATATTTGTACCTATATTTAAACTGCTTAAGTCATTTCTATAGTCAAGAGGAGCTAGTGGCTAAATAAAGACAGCCACTCGGGTCGATCATCAAATTAAGCCGCGCTTGCCAAGGTTGGACCGTGGACGGATGACCTCCGTGCCGCGGAAAGCACGCTAAGGCGATGGTCCCGGCTGTCATTTGCAGATCTTTGGCAGTCGTTACAGGTAGTCAGTGGCCCGAAAGTATGACAACCATTCTCGCCCAGGGGTATCATATTACCCAGTACTAACTGGGTTGTGGAGGTCAGATAGGCAGTCGATCAATGTAAAATACTGGAATTCAGTTGCATCCGGTTAGACTGGGAGCGGACCCCGAATAAAAAGCGGGGCAGGAGCAAAAACTAGTATAAAATCCCATTCAAGAAAATAAACACCAAAATAGTGACTTTCTTTTCCGAAAATCCTTCCAATACCCTCATCATCCCAACACATTCATAGTAAAATAGCGTCTGTTCTAGGTCGATGTTGGCAATTATTCCCTCTAAAGGTTTTGCAAACAACAGAGGTTAAAGATGAGCAGGTAGATGATACTTAGCTGCATCTAACACATCCTGGACATTAAGCTTTACTTCTTCCCTTGCCGATTGACTTATCTTTTCGCAGTTCACAACATCATAATCTGCTAAGCAAGCACCCCGAAAAAAGAAAAGCCATCTTAGAGATTCTTCCGAAGAAAACTCTTAAGTAAATCTGTGTTCAATGCCAGTGCACGTTGAACAAAATATTGTGTGTTAGAGACACTAACGATGTAGGTGGAACACGGGGCTCGCCGCGTGACCACCGCGTCACGCCGCCGCGCCGCCGCCGCCGCCGCCGGCCGCCCGTGCATGGCGGTGCATCGCACTGGCGCTGACAAGCGAAAAATTAATAATTACCGTGCATTACCGTGGACCTAGCCACTTTATACGGTCGTAGAGACACTGTAGGTGAGATACACTTTGTATGTTTTGTACATAAATAGACATGTGTTCGACCTGTCTCCAATAAAGACACCAACCCACACTGGGCTCTGGGCTCGCGTGGTGGATAACGGCTTTACAGAGAGGAGGCCTGTGCCCCAGCAGTGGGAGTAATATATTACAGACTCATTATGCTCATGATATTTCAGGCAAGAAATCGGTCACAAACCACCTTCATCGTGGTTACCCTAAAATATTCGTCACAAAAAGTTACTCTTAGACAGTCGAATTTGATATTCAAAGCATGAAATACTATACAAAAAAGTACATTAACTGCCATAGGCCAACAAGTTATCGAATAAAAGCTAATTCCACGAACAATGGGTAATGGCTCCATTATTTAGCAAAGGCTATCGGTAATCGAAGCACGTCTGTACTCGGTACAAAAAATAAACGAAAAATATCTGAAAAATTTACCCGTTCGTGATTGGCTGAGAATCTTTTCATTTTCGATTCAGATGTAGAGATTGTAGTTGAAAGGATATTTTTCGAGTGGTTTTTAAATATTAAGGCAATTTGAAAAACCAATGAATTTGTCATGTCTTGACAAATTCATTGGTCTTTCAAATTGCCATTCAGAATGAATCTTTGGGATGGGACAGCGACAGGTGAAATAATTATATACATGTGGTCCACGGGCGCATCATCGCTTCACCTCAGGCGAGTTGGCCAAAAGCAAGCCTATTTAGTGTAAAAAAAATATCACCACTAGGATCAACATTAGGAAATGGCGAAGGGCGGGTGTTTTGGGGGACTATCACATGTACAATGTACATTTTGAAGTTCTAAAAGTGCTGATTATTAACCTTGTTTAAATTAAGGACTGTTTGATTCAAAACCGCTGTTTGGACTAAACTTTTTAAATTTACCTGTACTCGTTGGTTCCATAATTTACAAATACAGCTTTACACAGACCATACGTGTTTTATCGTCAAAATAAACATCAAATTAAAATGGCTATAGAGGTGACTAAAGCACTGAATATTGTGCTGGGTAACTGGTTTAAAAGATTTAATGGGAACGGAACCAGTTGCTTCGGTGCCATCATCAAGCAATTCGCAACACAAAAAGAGATTTAAAAAACTTATAGAGCGGACATAGAGAATATTTTCATACAAAAATGATCCCAAACATTTTCGATTTTGACACACGAATGCTACCTGACAAGCGGGCGTATGACACTAGACAGAACGATATTTTTTTACTAAGTAGTAACAAGTATTGGATTACGATTTTCTTCGTCTTGTCCCGTCTATAGATGGATCGATTTGCTGCGCTCATCGCATACAGACGTGCACATTAATGCACTAGAAAAATAAATAAATTAACGCTTGCAATAAATTGTGACCCAGTTTCAAGTGTATTAGCTTGTTATACAAGTCAACTTAGTAAGTGATTTTAAATCAAAATAATGGAGTAACTGGATTATAAACACTTATTATAATCTGAAAAATGGACAGCAGCCCATTTAACCGGAGTGGGGTGACGCCACGTAGCCCCCCGTCGACACCAACACCGAGACCTTCTCAACAACCCAAGCAGTGCCTAGAAGAAGCCGTTGAACCAATATCTACACCGGAGATTCAGAACTGGTTGGGAACCATTGAACAGTACCTGAATGAGGTCTGTCTTATTGCTTCTGAAGGAAAACTCAATTCTGACCAGAAGCAAAAGGTAACAAATCTCTGCCGAAAAGTTGGACATGGCGTTGCGCAATTGGCTGTTCAGTACCAGTCACTGAAATCAAGAGCCATACAAACACACACCGCCCTTAAAACTATGACCGAAGCTCGAGACCTAGCGGACTGTCTTACAGAGATGAACCGCACGATCCAGGAGTCCTGTACGAAGCAGGGTGCAACTTCTACATCTTTTGCCGATATGGTGAAAAAGGGGTCCAGCAGTTTCATTCGCCCCAATAATCTTAGCTCGGTGGCGATTTTTCCATGCGACAACTCGAAGACCAGTGACGAAACCAAAAATATGGTACAAAAAATCATATGCCCTGGTGAAATGAAGCTGAAAGTACGAGGCGTACGTAAAATAGGGAAAGGAGGACTTATCATCAGCACTGAGACCAAGGATGACCTAGACAAGCTCAAACAAACAGTCCAAATCGCTTCGTCAGGGCTTACCGTCGACGAACCTCGGAAGCGCAAACCTCGCATTATTATAATAGGAGTTCCCGCATCAATGGCTGAAAATGAGGTGTATAAATGCATTTATGACCAAAACATAACGGAAAAACTACCGAACATAACCCTGGATAAATTTTTGGCCTCAATTAAACTAAGCCACAAATCTGGTAGGAAAGATGCTGAGAGTTGCAATTACATCGTTGAAGTTTCAGCCGTCATTCGCAAGGCCCTCATCACGCAGGACAGAATATTTATAAATTGGACTTCCTGTCCAGTACGAGACTTCACATTAGTAACGAGATGTTACAAATGCCAGCAGTACGGTCATGCAGCTAAAACATGCAAAATCGCTGTCTCTACTTGTGGACATTGCGGTGAAGAAGGACACTCTAGCCAAGACTGCGCTAAAAAAGGTGATGATCCAAAATGTGCTACATGTATGCGCTTTAAAAAACAAGCCAACCACAAGACGGGAGACGCGGTATGTCCAGCTAAGTTGGCCGCAGAATACAGGTACATAAACTCTATTGACTATGAAGGCGCCTAAGAGCGCCACTTATTTGTTTGAACCTTAGACGTAATTAGTTGTTTATTATATTTTTTACATATTATGGATATTAATTTAATTACCGACATAGATAACTCATTTTCAACCGAGTCAATGTCATGTGAGGTTGAGGACTGCAAACAATATCTTTCTCAGTATCAGAAGTCACTAACCATACTAACCCAAAACATACGTAGTGTTTATAAGAACATAGATAGCTTTAACATTTTTCTTCATAGACTTAACTTTAATTGTGATATTATGGTTCTAACAGAGTGCTGGTTATCAAAGCGCCACGATAATATTCCAACAATTCCAGGATACAACTTATTATACACTAAAATTAATCACAATCAAAATGATGGTGTCGTTGTCTTTGCTAAGGAATCATTAAAGGTCAAAGTCGAAGAACCTGATCTACAAGATTGTAATAGTAACTGCTTAATCATCAAAATTGGTACAACCACTGCGATAATTGCTATGTATAGATCCCCTTCCTCTAGAAACTTAACCTCTTTCCACAGTTCCCTAAATCAAATCTTTCAAGAACTTAGCCCTTTTAAGAACGTAATACTAACAGGCGATATTAACATTAACATTGGCTCTGAAAACTGCGATGCAGGGACTCAAGATTACCTTAACATCTGCTCATACCATGGTTTTCTCCCTAGTCACACTTTGCCTACTCATCAGAGCGGTTCCTGCCTCGACCATATGATGATCAAAACCAGCTATGCATATATTACGCTTATTACGAACTCAACAATAACCGACCACCATTCTGTCTTATTAGCCGTAAATTTAAGCCTACCCAAGCAAAATCGTCCCCAGACAAAGACTAAATTAAACGTAAACAAACTCGAATATGATTTAAGCAACTTCGATTATAGCCCAGTTTACAATACTGCTGATGTTAATTCAGCTTTATCGTATTTAATAAAACATGTCCAACAAGCAATATTGCGTAATACAATAGTTGTGCCAGTAAATAGTCGTCTTCATAATATTAAACCTTGGATTACTCCTGGACTAATTCGGTGTATAAGACACAGAGATAAACTTCATCAGAGAACTAAGAAATACCCTGATAACCTAATCATTTTAAATACCTATAAAAGATACAGGAATTTTTGCAACAATCTCTTAAAGAAGCTTAAAAATAATCACGATAAAAATGAATTGAATAAGGCAGGTAACAATAGCAAGCAAATCTGGAAGCACATTAAAAACGTCACCTACATGACTAAACAACGTGAATCAAATTCGAGGTTACTGCTTACTAATCCTTCACCTCTCATATCCGCTAACAAAGTAAATAACTTTTTTGTTAATGTTGGGAAAAATTTGGCTGAACAGATTCCGAAACAGTGTGCCCAAACATATTTCCAAAAAGTGAACAACGGCTGTAACCTGAAATCATTTGCTATGCTGGATACTGACGAGGACGAAATAACCCGAATCATTTCGGGCCTTAAAGATGATTGTGCAGTGGGATGGGATAATATAAGCAATAAGATCCTTAAACGATTTAAGCATGTACTGGTACCTCCCTTAACGCATTTGTTTCGAATCTGTCTTTCCAAAGGTATCTTCCCTAATTGTCTAAAGAAGGCAGTTGTTATACCTATCTATAAATCTGGAGACCGGGACCTGGTTAGTAACTATAGGCCAATATCGTTACTCCCCTCAATCTCAAAAATACTTGAGAAAATTATAAACAACAGACTAGTTAGTTACCTAGAAAAAAACAACTTCTTGTCACGTGCGCAATTTGGCTTCAGAGCCAATTTATCCACAGCCGATGCGGTGCACAGCCTGACCGATTATGTCTCAAAAGAGCTAGGCAAAGGAAACCAGGTCCTGGGAGTCTTCCTTGATTTAGCGAAAGCCTTTGACACTGTCTCTATTTCTGTGCTTTTAAGCAAATTAGAGGCCATAGGAATAAGGGGAACGCCTCTAACATTACTTGCTAACTACTTAGACGACCGATACCAATGTGTTAGAATTGATAATTTTACGAGTGAGAGATGAGCAGAAAAATACTGGATTTGGTGTTCCCCAGGGGAGTATTTTGGGCCCTACCCTATTCCTGGTTTATATTAACGACTTGTGTAATATAAATATCAAGCACGGCAAAATCATATCATATGCTGATGACACGGCGCTTATATTTACTGCTAAAAGCTGTAGCGAACTGTTTGAAAACGCTCAATTAGGTTTTAATACTGTGACTAACTGGCTTCAAAGCAATTTACTAACATTAAATGCTGACAAGACAAAATATATTCACTTTTCCATGCGCAAGCTTCAACTTAATACTGCTAAATTTCGTATATTATATGCTCATCAATGTGGTAACCTGTCAGTCAACATGTGCAATTGTCCTTCTATCCTCAAAACCTGTAATATTAAATACCTCGGGGTTATAATAGACGACACACTCTCTTTTAGGCAACATATTGAAACTCTGGTTAAAAGAGTGCGCAAATTAATATACGTATTTAAAAAAATACGAACTTTTGCAGATTCAAAATTAATCACACAAGTATACTTCGCCCTAGGTCAATCTATAATTCAATACTGCATCACTTCATGGGGTGGCGCACCAAAAACTATCTTGCTTCCTCTTGAAAGAGCTCAAAGAGCTATTTTAAAGGTAGCAAACTTCCATCCCTTTTTCTTTCCCACAGATCAGCTATATAAATCCTGCAACGTGTTGACTGTTCGCCAGCTTTTCATTATGCACTTAGTATTAAAACAGCACACCATGCTCACGTACAATGCTGACAATACTAACAAGAGACGGAATGATATAGTATGCATTTCTAATGCAGCCTCCAAACATGTCTTTGTGGAAAGATTCTTTTCATTTTTAGGCCCATTTCTGTACAATAGGTTAAATAGAAAACTAAGTATCTATAAGTTAAATTATTTTAGCTGTAAAAAATCCATATGTATTTTTCTAAAAACCACCTCTTATGCGCAGACAGAAGATTTACTTGCTGTCTGTAAATAATCCGAGAACACGCTGTTTTTATTTTTATGTAAGTTTTCATTTTAGTACTTTACTTTTCACTTAATGTTAATTTTATTTATTTTAAGTAAAATGTCTACTTGCACTTTGTAGCCTGAGACACAGGTTCAACCTAGTTCAGGCAAATAAGCAACTGTGCTCTATTTTAATTGTTGTGATATTTTATTGTAACTGTGCACCTTTTTATAAAATAAACGATTGATTGATTGATTGATTGATTGATTGATTGATAGCTCGTAAATATTTGAATGTCTTTGTGTCTACAGATTTACACAATACGATTTAGTGGTAGATAAACGCGAAGATTCATTTCAAAATATGCGTTACCTATCAGTAAGGATTAATGAAGTTATTGTTAGTTAATTAGCGTTAGTAGTTTTTATTCAACTTCATTAAATACTTTAGGTAGGTTTTCAAAGGTTAGTTGCATACAAGAGTGATTTCATAGACAGTTAAAGGATCATGACCATCAACGGTACTGGTTTTTCTCATGCATCAAGATAAAAATTATATTACAATTATTTTCTTTTATTTTTGAAGTCATTCTGCAATTAGAATGCCAATTTTGTATAGGGGTTTATTTTGTAAACTTAATAAGTTATGAAATTGTTTTGATAAAATGAATTACCTACTGCCGGCTATTCTTACGTTAAAGTGTTGCCATAATCAAAATAAGTAAATATATTGACAACTCTAATCGATTTTTTTTGTATACGATTACAAATTAATATAAATGTAAAGTCATTGGAAAGGAAAATCGCGGGGTTTTTTTTTATAAATAATAAAGCGAGATGATACTACTGTGGTGTGAAATAATTAGTATTTCACACACACAGTAGTCGTATTATTTTGCTTTCAAAACTTTTTAAAGCAATTTCACTTTGTTGGCTAACGATACATATGAATGATTGCATAGATTTTTTTTAAATTATCTTGCTTCGGTTTGATATAAATCGAACCTTTTTAATAAATTAATGATTATAGAACTAAATCAGTCATTTGAAATAATTATGTGTCGAGTGTATTTATTCGAGTAATCGATTTTCATTTAAATAGATTTTAGTGGCAACATTGGTGTTGGTGTCTCAAATTGAATTGTCATTGTTAAAAAGTCCAATGTCAATTGCGCGTTCTTCTTTTTTGGAATGTGAAAGCTGATGATGAATGGAAAGTGTAATTTTCTTTGAAAGAGGTACATAAGTCTCAATCCCATCAGATAAATTAATCTGCTCTCCAAACTACGACCTATAAACTTACCTCTATACACGACGGATTTTTCTATTTTGAGGTTAAATTACGTTTTCTAAAAAAACTTGAAAATGCGGGTTTTGATTCCAAAATGGCAATTGTAGATGGTTATTTGGTTAATTTATAAACCATCTAAAACAACTTTGGAATTGACGCAACTCTGTACCGTGGTCCATATTGTCGTGGTCATTCTCCTTTTTGTGAATAACTATGCAATGTTAAGGTAGCATCAAACTCTTGAGTCGTTGCATATGTTTCAGTTTATAACCTTGCATGTATTATTTATTAACTACTTGTTTTTAAAAGGGCCTGGAGCACTTTTGGGGGGTACGTTTGATTCAAAACTGTTTGGACTAAACTTTTTATATTTATCTGTACTCGTTAGTTCCATGATTTATAGAGTCGGCCTCAAATACATCTTTGCACTGACCACACGTGCTTTATTATCAAAATCAACATCAAAGTAATTTCAACCCTAACATCTAAACAAGGACTTTTATTTGACTTTATCATTCCTTTTTTTCTATATTAAAATTAATATATGTCGGAGAAAGCGATAACTTTTAAACATCAAGTTGCTGATTTGACCATTGTAGTAGGGGTAAACGCCGTGACGTCAGATGTTGTTTTAATGGCGGCACGTGGACAGAGTCGTTTTGTAGAGTGGGGATTGTGCCGAGATCACTTTTGCTCGGAACTCCAACCAAGTCACTCCTTCAGAACGAAACTGTCGGTTTGCCCATTTTGTGGAGATTATTTGTTAGTGCTATTTAATGTAAATTTGTGTTAAATAATAAACTGTGATTTTTGTGTACCGAAACCGAAACTATTATTTTAACATTTCATCATGAACCCGGTACCACCGAACCCTAATGACAACGGCGCTATCGCTCAGCCATCGCTTACGCCGTCATCAGAATTGGGATCTGGACTCGATTCCCACTGGCGTGCTATGTTCGAGATGCAGCAGAAGAACATGATGCAGCTGATCGAAGCCATCAGGACACCAACAGTGGCACCTCAGATCATGCTGCCAGAAATTAATCCGGAGCTACCAGATACCGATCCACGTGCTTGGTGCGATACTATCGATATTTGCCTTGACGAACGTCCACTGGAGGGTGCATCGCTTATTATAGCTCTGAGCAAAGCCCTGAAAGGCAATGCGTCATCGTGGCTGTCGCAGATTTCGCATGCAGGCATGACGTGGCAGCATTTCCGCGACTTATTCCTTGCGCGTTATGCATCCACTGAAACTCTTGCTGCATCGCTTGTTAACATCCACAACGGCCGGCCGAAGGAGGGCGAATGTCTCGCAGCGTACGCCAGCCGCCTAATGACTACCCTGTTGGCTCGATGGAAGAATCGAAGTCATGAAGAAATAGCCACGTCGTATGTGCTCGCTCATGTCTCTCAGTTCGACTCTCGGCTTAATCGCTTGGCGTTTACTAGCGAAATAACGTCACGCAACAAGTTACTGCAGGAGATTAAGGCGAGTGCAAGTCTGAAGCGGAAGTTCGATCGCAGTACCGGTGATGGCGCCACTGATGCAAAGCGTTTAAAGCCACAAACTTCCACTATGTTCACGTGCCATAAGTGCGGAAAACCGGGACACAAAGCGGTGAACTGTCGTTCGAAGTTTACGCAGCCTGCTGGAGCTAACGCCCAGAAAACTACACCGGCGGCGACTTCATCGGGTTCCAGCAAAAGAATAACGTGTTTCCGTTGTGGAGAAGCCGGACACATCTCTACGAACTGCCAACGCGGCAGTGCGGGTGGCGCGTCATCGTCGGCGGGCAGCGCTGCCAACGCAACGGCGGAGCGACGCGTCGATAGCTGCGAAATAGCAGGTGTTTGCGGGCAATTGCAACAATCCGGTGAGTCGTTTTCATTTTGTTTTGATTCCGGCGCCGAGTGTTCTCTCGTTAAACAAAGTGTAGCTTATAAATTCTCGGGCAAACGTTCACTTTCAACCGTGCAAGTAATAGGTATCGGTAATAATTCGAATGTTTTTAGCACTGAACAAATTCTTAGCGATGTTGTGGTCGACAATAACGAACTGTCAATTTTATTTTACGTACTACCCGACGATTGTATGAAATACGATGTTATGATCGGACGCGATATTTTGACACTTGGCTATACGGTACATTTAACTGAATCTACCCTACGTATTTCGAAAGTTACAAATGTAGGTTGTTGCGATTTACCTCCCGTAATTGATCTTTACAATGTTGATTCTGATATTTCAAACGAAAACAAGGACCGGTTGACGTCCCTTTTGAATGAGTATTCGAATGCTTTTATCAATGGCTTACCGTTAACTCGAGTGACTACGGTAGAGACATCCGATCGATCTTGGCAAGATGCACTAGAAGATGTCCAACTTGCATTAAATTGTTCTGTCCACCGTGTCATAAAAGCAAGCCCTCTCGAACTTTTGATAGGCCGCGTAGCTAGACCCCTAAATCTTTTAACGTTAGACGATACCAAAACGGAGATTAACCTTCACGAGACGAGAGAGCAAGCGGTAATAAATATTGACAAAAATGCAAATTATGAAAAATCTAGATTTGATAAAGGTAAAGCTAAGTTGGTAAAATTTGATGTTGGTGATTTGGTTTTAATTCAAAATGAAGAACGGAATCAGACTAAATTAGACCCCAAATATAAGGGACCGTTTAAAGTTGTAGAAGTACTTGACGGTGATCGTTATCTTTTAAAATCTTTGAATGATAATAGAACCTACAAGTACGCTCACGATCGTATACGAAAGATGCCTCTAAGTAGTGTTCCTAATGAGTTAAACGTAGAGGACGGTGATGAAAGTACCTCCACCGAATAGTAGACACATACCATGGCTATTTGGTCGCACCGTACGCACTAGTCTGTAGTCGTAACTGCAGCTCACTTGTGAGCTGTTCAGGGGGCGATGGGCAGCTAGTGGTACGGCGGGGACCTGGGTCTCAATGGAGACTATTGTTGTTTTGGTCTTGTACTGACCTGGGAGTCGCAGACTCTATGTGATGTGTGTGGTCGTATCACATGAGGTGATGACGATATGGGTGGCATAAGTGTCACTAGCTGCTGCGGCAGCTGGGCCATGAGCGTTGTATGTGATCGAAGTTGATTTAGTTGCTGAGTAAATATGATTGAGACTTAGAGGAACCTTTTGTTTGACAACAGTTATTTTCAAGTTATGCTTTTCCATAAAGATGTGGTCAGGTTGACCGAGCCTGTACTGTTGCTCCAGATTTGACTGTTTGGTTACAGGTACTCACGAGGACGTGTAACTTGTCAGGCTGGCCGTGTCGGAGAAAGCGATAACTTTTAAACATCAAGTTGCTGATTTGACCATTGTAGTAGGGGTAAACGCCGTGACGTCAGATGTTGTTTTAATGGCGGCACGTGGACAGAGTCGTTTTGTAGAGTGGGGATTGTGCCGAGATCACTTTTGCTCGGAACTCCAACCAAGTCACTCCTTCAGAACGAAACTGTCGGTTTGCCCATTTTGTGGAGATTATTTGTTAGTGCTATTTAATGTAAATTTGTGTTAAATAATAAACTGTGATTTTTGTGTACCGAAACCGAAACTATTATTTTAACATTTCATCATGAACCCGGTACCACCGAACCCTAATGACAACGGCGCTATCGCTCAGCCATCGCTTACGCCGTCATATATTTATATTAATAATTTTGATTTTGAATTAAGGTGCAAACGGACCCTTCACGAAACCGTCAGCCAAGCATTCTGTTCATCAGACTAAGTAACTCTTCGCAAAAATGATTGCTGGGAAACAATTTTAGCGTGAAAAATCTTGGTCTTGGTTGTAGGACTCAATGTAACAGACTCAAAACATGGTGCTGATGGATGTATTGAATTAAAGATAAAACATTAACAGCCTGTATTTTTTTTAAACTTGTGAAAACGGTGAAACTTTTACCTATAATATCTCCGTAACAAGAAGGTTCCCAGGAATGGTCGGCTTCGTTAAGGGTCTGTTTACAGACGTTATTGAATAAAGTACGGTGGAAAAATGAAGGCCTCGATGTCTGAGATCGAACTGAAAACGGATTGACTTGTAGATGATAAGATTCTGCCTAACTGTTGAAAAAGTTTCAGTTTTTGTTCAATATGCAGAATATTTAGGAAACCAACGTCAAGCTGAAATAAAATTTCGCAAATACTTTAGCGGCCTTATCAATTCTCCATTGCCTTAAATGAATTACAAGTTCCTTAAACATGTTTAAAATGCGAATACATTTACGTCGTCGGGCTATGTTGTCGTTTATTTGAACAAGAATCTTGTGATGTACAAAGTTTATAAGCCTTTGTTTAGTTAAAACTCTTCCAACAAATTCGATTAGTTTTCCTCAAGTTTCCTCTGCATAAATAAACATAGTTGGTAGGAGAATGCTATGATGCTTTATGGTAATTATTGTCTGAAGTTTGTTTAGTTTAGAAACCCAGCCAGGAGGTATCGAGTTCTTTATGTAAAGTTCTTGACTGTGATTAAACTATCAACAGATTTTTCGGAATATTTATTTTGGTACAAATTTTGACCAAACTACTTTACTAAATAATATTTTAAGAAAACACGCTAGTCACACAAAAATATTTCACTAATATAATATAACCCATAGTATGTTTCATAATAAGCTATGTTTTTCGAGAAAATTCGATGATTGGGACCTTTCCGATAACTTTTGTTTTCGAGCTTCGTGTTTGAGTTCGTTGACCGCTGGAGGGTAGTGACGCGCAACGGTCAAGAGGCCGATCCCGGGATATTCTGGAAAAAATATCTAGACGGAAATATTGTTTTCATATGGATCTCGATTTAGATGCAGATAGCTTTATTGCAATCCAAAACCGTTGTAGGTTTAGCAAGTATTTGTACTTATACATGTTTATTTTGATCGTAACAGAAAGGAACCTAGTTTCGAATAACTGAAAATGCCTAGTTTCATAGGTAAGGAAGGCTGTCCATATCTTGTATCAGGTGTTTTTTCCAAAATACGAGTACCCTTTACATTTGATTAGTTAGGTAGGTTTATTCTCAGTTTTCCGTGAATTGAAGAAAAAGCGACAATCCAAATAAATTATTTTCTTACCTTTTTCAGAGGCGGGTAATTAAATACCTACCGACGCATTTATCCTTTACACCGATCCAATTTATACGGATAATTTGATCTTTTTTTCACAGAACTGGTTGGTGGGCCGGCGAAGAATAATGTACTAGGGTAGACCGTTCCACCTTGCCTACCACTACCTACCTCCGTTACCTTAAGAACCTCGATAATGTCTGTATCTGAGGGTTAAAGAGGTCTGGGAGCGAAGATGCTTTACGGAAATATAAAACCAGCCAGTTAAAATAAAGAAAATTGTACGTATTTTCCTGATCAAGATTACAGACAGAGATTGTTTTGCGAGTTGGCTGATTTCCACAGTGCCCTTAAATATCGATTTTTAGTGATTGTTTCGCAAAAAAACAACTTGGATGTGGTTATCTAAATGATTGAATATAAAATTAAATCCATAAAACATACCTACTTGAATAAAATACACTTGCTACCAAAATAATTCACCCTTTCTTTTCGGCAAGATAGGTACTTTCTGCTGATCGCCGGTCGTGATTACATTGAAGCACGATCCTGTGAACGCGAGGTGCGTTTTTGAGGCCAAGGGTGTAATAGCACGTGTTTTGACTAACGGCTACAACTACCTATTACTATTTTATAAGTTGCGTTTTCCTGCAAAGCGTATTGACCTATTTGTTTGTTTATTTATAAGTACTTCAACTTGTGAGTATTACTAATTTTTAATGATAAGTACTAGAATAAAAAAAAAGTGTTTTAACGTAAGTACAAGAAGGGACGATCATTGATAATGTCGACTATTGATCTCCTTACATCGCGCACTCATCATCCTTCTCCTGTCCTTGTTTAATTAGTTTGTGGTCGGCGCGGCGCAGCATGTTTTCTTAAATACTCCTCTATTAGCCGACATCTCATAAGTCAACACTGTTTTCCAAAATTCATTTACAAAGTAGTATATATAGTATGATTGTGAAGTAGAAGACGTCACAACCCTAATGTAAAGAATAGCGCAATTGTACATCTGGAGCGCCACAACATGTACGGTATGTTTATTTGTTCAACAAATGTGTGTAGCCGTAGGTACACGTTCAAAATAATTTGCGGAACATTTGTGTACCTAAGGCTTTCCCTGCACAGTAAATAAGGCTGGTTCTGTATGAAAACAATAGAGTATACGTATTGTTGTTGCTCGGGGTAATTTTCTCACAAGGGTAATGGATTTCATGATACGAAAATAATAATGTTATTAATAATGTATGTGTTATTGCTTACCTAATCGTACTCCTTATTGCGCCACTAAAAATAATTCAGTATTTTTTTCTCTAAAAGCTTAAGGATTTAATTCCATTAGAGTTTGTCAACAGATTTTCCTTTAAAACTTAATTTTTAAAGGAGCCGGCAGCGGATTTCAAAAAAAGAATACAGACTAGCGTTCACGTATAGAGGAAAAATAAATAATACGATACATGATAAATTATTGTGCTCAAAACAGTGAATTAATTCACTATATTGAATGCATTTTGTCATGGTATCTACCGTACGCAAAATACGCGCTTTGGACTTTAGAGTTGCGGACACCAGCTCGTTATACAATACAATCATGGTATCTAGTATGCTAATGGTACACAATAACACGTCTTACAAAATTTCTTGTTATGTCACCATATGAGAGATAACATGTCCTTGTCTGCAAACCATGTCACAGCACGTTTTGAATTTCTTCGTTTCCCGGCACGTCACAACACTATTATGTACTCATAGCTCTCAATTGTGGGCAACAACAGCCGGGCAGTCCGTACAACGACCTGTCGACCATCAGTTCCACTGGGAACTACAAACTATCATCTTTGTTAACTTTCCAACCGGAGTTCGGCTATTTCATTTGGGACCTCTAACTCCGTAATGTCCACACACATATTTCTTCTTCAGATAAATCTCTTTTGTGGATAGATGTACTAACGAACAGCGAAAATCAATTTACTAGAAATTGCTTTCTTTGCCGTTATTTTGCGTCTCGCGTCCTAAAGGCCACGGACTAAATATTTAATGAAAGACCAAGTAATTTGGGACACTATCAAAAACCACTTAGATTTAGTGGAATGGAGTGTAGCTCCTAACATTCACGAGTATTTATAAGATTCTAGGTAACGAACATAATTATGTATAATTACAGTAGAACATATTATTACGCACTAGCGACCCGCCCCTACTCTGTAGGGATTCAACGACTAGACAAAACATTGAGATTTATTAATTTTATCTCAGTTTGAAATTAATCTATTACACACATAAACCTTCCGGAATAAACTAAATGATGTTGTAAACCGTAAGCATCCGGTCGAACAGACTGACACAAACTATAGTTTATAAAGGGTTTACAGCTGCGACTGCATGACTGAACTGCGAACTATAAAATACCGATGTACCCTATACATAAAGTTTGAATGTACGACTTTCGTGAGTCAAAAGGTACGCTATTGCATTCAGTTAGACTGGAAGCCAACTCCAACATAGTTCGAAAAGACTAGGCAGGTGATGTAATGTACACCCATCTTTAGCCGTAACATACATGGATATAGGTAATCTCATACATAGTGATCTTATACATGGATAAAGTCTTGCATACAAGACTCTTTCAAGAATCAAGTATACTTATGGACTCAGCCATCCAATCTTTAATGTGAGACGTATGAACGAAATTATAGTTTTAGCGTTCGTTGTAAGACAAAATATTTATGTGTAATACCTAGAATAAAAGAGAAAAAGATTCAATATGATTCTCGAATATGAATAATTCTTATATTTATTCATCCATACACCGCTACCCACTGGTATTGGCTTGTCGGGACAAAAAGTATCCTGCGTTCGCAATTGTGTTCCCAAATATGTAAACAAGTACATAGATGTTTTGCAAATAATAACTCAAATATGCGTAAAGTTCACTTCACAACTACACCGCTACTATTTTAATCATTTCTGACTTTTAATGTTCTAAGTAGTAATTCTGAAATCTACTCAATTTTACACTAACATAAAGTCCGTATTTTTGTTAGTGAAAATAAAATAAATTGGAAACAAGGAATACATAATATACATAATACGAGTATATACTTCTCAATATAAATATATTCTCAAAGTCAATGTCGAAAACTCACGTATTCTCACTGACGTTATTACTTTCCGTTCGATATTGTTTAAAAACAATATAATTTACTAGCATTCCGTGCATAAATTATTGAAATCGACGTGTTTGTTTCTACAGCCAGTGAGGCAGTGAATACATACACGAACACGTCATCGCGTCACTCTTCATAAACCTAAACCCGAAAATAAACTGCATCGAAATGTTCACGTTATTTTCTAATGTTATGGGAAACGAGAAAAAGAAAATATCTTGAAAAGTTCAAGGAGATTTTCAGATAATCAGATTAGATCGTTCTTTGACTCTCGAGAATTGGATGGTACAAATGAATGAAGGCGGAAACGGGAGGAATAAGTTAAGATGTCTTAACCGGGTTTATTCGCACTTTGTTATTCAGGTAATTTAGAATTTATCGCTGGTTTGTTTGTCTTTCGTTGGAATACAAAGAGATATTTACTGTTTTGCTTCAGCCGAGGACTAGATAAGGAACTTATTTTGCATGTGAGTTTCAGCAAAAAAGCAGGGACCGAAAAGTTTATCCGTATGGAGGTTTTAATCGGGTCATTTTTACAGTAAAGTGAAAAAACATAGAATAAGACTAAACCCATATTATAGGGTTAATCAGCCTAATGCCCCAAAACTATGCAAGAAATTTACGTAGAGTTAGCTCGCAGCCCGCGCTCGGTTCTTTGTCTCTTTAATTCTGGTCAATCAGCAATATTTAAATAGTTAACCCAAACCCATATATTATTAGGTTAATCAAACGCATGGGTAACATGGGTCCAACCGATGAAACTTTTAACCCGATTAATCGGTCCCTGCAAAGAGAATGATCTAAAATCGGAGTCTATGTGAAAGCAACTCTTTTTTTATTGATAGTTTTTTATTCTGAGAAAGTACTTCGCTCTTTGTCAGTCAATTTTGACTTACTGTATTACGTCATGGGGTGGGGCGAGTTAAACTTTGTTATTGCCCATTGAAAGAGCTCAAAGAGCTATTCTCAAGGTGGCTACTTGCCGCCCTTTCCTTTTCCCCACTAACCTCCTGTATAAATCTTGTGAAGTGATAACAGTTCGACAATTATTTATAATGAGCACTGTACTAAAACAACACGCAGCACTTCCTTATAGCACTGAATTAACTCAAAGGAGACGGAAAGATATAGTTTGCCCTCAAAAAAGTACAAAACATGCTTTCACAGCCAAATTTTATGTCTACCTCGGACCGCTACTTTATAACAGGCTAAATAAAAAAGGAACCATCTACTCCTTAAATCACAGTAACTGCAAGAAAACCCTTAAGGAAGCTCTTCAATCTTTGTCCTATGAAGATACAGAGAAATTATTACTTGTGCTAAAGTAAATATTGTTAGTATTATTGTTATTTTTAAATTATTATAAGCTAAGTTAATATACTATATTTTATACACCTTTATACCAATAAGATTAACATGCTAATTATGTGATTATTTAATCAATTAATAATACCTATAATCGCCTGAAACACAGGACTACCTAGTTCAGGCAAAAATCATAGGTGCACTTGACATAGATTTAAGAAAAACTGTATTTAATGTTATACCTTTTTTTTTTTGAATAAATTTTTTATAGTTAATGCAAAACATTTCTTCATTTTGAAGTTAGCTACAAACATAAATCCATATAGAGGTATTATCCGTTCTGGCGTCCAGTACGATCAGAACCAGCTGATTATCAGTACTTAATCCCTAATCCGACTATCGACCAAAGAATCTGTGGTCTTATAAGCTTGCCTAATTTCAAAGTAGTTAGTTGACTATCAGACGCATCTATCCTTGAAAAGGCAAGGACAAGAAAAAATCTAGAGCAGCCGAACTGGCTAAACTGACCTATATTAAAGTCTATAAATTATATTAACCGATAATTAGGGTCTGACATTGACCCGGCGATGTTTTACGGACATAATTATAATTACTGCCTATAAAAGTAATTATGATATCGTAAATTACTTGGTAAAATAGCGCTTGGTTCCGGTATCTGGTAAAATGTAAATATTAAAAAGGGTATAGATATCATTATTACCAGTAATTATAAAACATCTTCGTTGAAAAGCTTTGTTCATCTACTGCTGTGTATATATTTTAAGGTTTGTGCGCACTTAAATGTTATTAAACGATTTCTCCATTTCTTATCATAGTCAGACATGTAAAAAAGTTCACAATAAGTGCTTGTATTCCTTACCAGACCTAGCCAATAAGCCTCTGACGCAATTTTCTGTTTAAAAACTTGATTCGAATTCCGCTTCAAGTCAGATATGTTTTAAATATTTAAATTGGAATTGCGTATGACTTGAGAGCTTAACTCCAAGTAAAGGGGAATAATTTATATTTTATTCATCGATATTTACAGTATATTCTTTTAGCAAATATTTATTCCCTAGACCTGGACTTCGATGTAGGTTTTTTTAGATAGCGTCGTGCTACTGAAGCTCTGAACTTTACTGAGTTATTTGGTATGTCATTGACAAAGGCAATAAAAGGTTTTGATCAACAAGTTCACAAAAACGATTAAAAACTAACTGTTTGAGCCTATTGCAAAGTAAATTTATGCCACGATGGAACCTCTAATTATCTAGTGTAATGTCATTACTGAATAATGAGACACATAATAGACAACAGTCTAATGTAATTCTACGAAATGAAACGAAAACATTGTATAGTGTTTTCGTTAATTGTCTGAAAGCTTATAATTGAACAAGGTTGAACGTATTTATTTCTTACCAAAACAAAAAAACTTACTTGTAGGTACAATCTGTACTGAAAGTAATTTTACAAATTGGAGGCATGGCATTGACCCAAATAAAGTGTACATGTACAGTTAAAAATGAAATCAAACCTTTATTTCAGCAATTAAATTAATAATAACCGCTCATATTTCAACACTTGGACCACGCATGAAAGCTTCGTAGCGCAGCAAGTCCAGTCTGTCGTAGGCCCGCACGCCGCCCGCCCGTGCTACGCTGCTACGAAGCTACGCCGTAGGTCGTGCGTGTTTACAATTTGTGTAGCGAACTTCTTAAGTTATCTTGAAAAAGGGTAAGTTCTAACATAAAAAAAAAACTGTTTTATGAATTTTCTTTTTCATGATAAAAAAGTTTTTAAAGTTTATTTTGGGTAATAATTAATCATTTAAAAGCTTAACATTATTTTAACCTTTAAGATCTATTGAACGTTCAATTCACTGAAAAACACCTGTTTGTGTTTGTATGCGGAAAGCTCGACAAACATTGTGTTTAAGCAATAAAGTTAAACGTAAACACAATGTTTGTCGAGCTTTCATGTTAATGAGTCGGAACATCACGTGAAATTATTTGAAAACCTCGCTAATTGATTACCAATCCATTATAATGAACATTCTGTGAAATGAGCTGTGATATATGGAGGAGCAGGAGGAGTGAGGAGTTAAATGGTAACGCATTCAAGCGTAGATTGAAAATGTTTCTTTTGAAAAAAGCATGTAATAGTGTCTCCGAGTTTCTAGCCGAAAACGTTTTTTAGTTTGACTGATTAATTTTATCTTTCTCCTGACTTAATACTAAATTTATATATAAAGTAATAACAATTTATAAAGTTTCTAAATTATAATCTCTGTAAGTGCTTAATCTAGGTAATGTTATGGAAATATTAATTACTTTGACATTTATTATTATTTGCTAAATTCACAGACACAGATTAAATTTTGATTTTATTTAATCTTTTTACTTTTGACATTGTATCATTTTGACATTTATTACTTGTTTCTAACTTTATAGACAGATTAAATTATCATTTTTATTTATTTATTATTTCTGACATGTTTAAGTTTGCCAGTTATTAGTTTTGCTAAATTCATTTCAAATTAGTGATATGGGATAAAAAATATATTATTATGTTAAAAATCTCCATTTTTTTATTCAAAACATTTGCACGTCATACTATGTGGCAAACATGTCTGAACCACCTTTATTTTATGTTATCCTGCATGCACTTTTTATTATTGTAGTGTACACATGTTTGAGCAAATAAATATGTCTTATCTTATAGTAAAATGTTCAAATATTTTTCTGAATTTACATTTGAACTGGTCTTTTGACTCGATTGAATGTGTAAAGTTTCCGCTTCCAATCCGATTGTGTTATTCAATATCAAAATCAAAGCATTTATTTCAAGTAGGCCAATTACAGGCACTTTTGAACTGTCGAAACAAAGACAGCAATAAAAAATTTAGCTACAGTCCCAGTCACAAGACATAATAGCTGTGAAAGTACTGTAGTTGCCCATTCCAAAGCGTAGATCTCTTTGGAGAAGAATGGGCAAGAAACTCCATGGACACTCTTTTAAATCATAATGTTTTTACAAAAATCTTGGATACATTATTCTTGTTGAGATGGTACATTATGTGAGAACGATGTAGCAAGACGTGCACGTTAAAACTGTCCACAATACAAACAAAAAAAGGCAATTAAAAAACAAAATAATTAGTATTAGTATTCGAAGTTATTTCATTGTTTAAATAATAAGTAGAATTGACTGACTGACTGTTTAACTTTCGTGGGTAAGTATTATATTTTACCTTTAATTCGTGGCTTCTGATTTGAAAAAAAAAATAAAATTGTTTACTTCTGGTATTGAACGGGGTTTGCTTTCTTTTGCTTCTTCTATATTAAACATAGGTATTATGATGAATCTATGAATCCATTTTGCTCTTACCACATAATTTCAATCTGTGGTAAAACTAAGCTTCCATAGCGATGCGTGTCCATAGACTAGCCGTTCCTGACACTCGTACATTTCAATACCATATTATTATGTAGCCAGGTTACTGACCTACGGCAGCCATTAAGGCATTAACGTAACTGGAATGGGACATGTAAAAGTTATTAAAACTACGTACGACTATAGTTAGGGACGGCAGTGGATTTGCATTTCCGGGAACCATTCGTAGCTGAGTTTCTCTGCAGACATCTTTGCCTTTCAAAAGAAGATCCATTTATTTACTATTCAAGTACTATTTCTGTAGAAAGTATGTTTTGTTTAAGAAGTGGAATTCGTCTGAATCTTGTAAGTTATTTTTGGACATGACTAACGGTTTATTTATATTTGCATTAATTTGTTATGAAGGAGTTTATTTCATGTAGCAGATTGTCTCACCAAACATCAGTCCAAAAGTGAAAGTTTTCGTTGTAATTTTGTAAAGGCACGGAGCGGATGCATAATGAAACTTAAGGCCTTAACTGAAAGGAACCTGTCGTGAGGCATCCAACAAGTCTCTAAATGGTCTGATTTTATAAGTCGCGTTATCAAGCTTGGCGATTTATAGACGTTCACTATATATAAAACAAGCATGTAGAGATAAAATTACTGAATACTATGGGATAAACTATTATTGGAGTAGCTATTGTCGCTCGAAACGCTGGCAGCTCGATCCATCTCTGTCGTGCTGGAAGTACTCCCCGCGCGACGAACCATTACCTGTCGCCGTTCAGGGCAATAAACCCATTGCCTTTTGCTATGGATATGTCGGCTTCATGTATACAAAACTGCGAGTTGTGGAGGATAAACATGCAGACTGCTTGTTCATTCAATTTATTTGATTGTCGGGTGTTATTAGGGGGAAAAGAAAGAACTTAAATCTAAACACAAAAAGTATAGTAATAATAATAGTTAATGATTGTTTTATGGTACCTATGTCAACTGTACATCTTTGGCAGTCGTTACAGGTAGTCAGTGGCCCAAAAGTCTGACAACCAGTCTTACCAAGGGGTATCGTATTAACCAGTACTAACTAGGTTGTGGAGGTCAGGTAGGCAGTCGCTCCATGTAAAATACTGGTATTCAGCTGCATCCGGTTAGAATGGAAGCCGAACCCGACATAGTTGGTAGAAGGCAGGCAGATGATGGTGATTGTTGTATGCTGGAGACCATGTCGTGCACATTTTCTGTTAAATTGATTTGCGATTGATAGGAAAGGGCAACCATTCGTGTTGTTGCGGTCTGTCATTACCATTGGGCGGCTTTCAAAATACACTTTGTGGTTGCAGTCTTCTTAGAAAGCCGTTCTGTGTTAAAAGATGGTAGAGATAGAGTAGGAGGACACGGTGTAGTGATGCAGCTTGGGAGAAGCCTATGCCCAGCTGCGGCTGAGTAATAGATTCCTCATGACTTTATCAACTTGTGTTAATGATTTTATTACGTCACTTATTTTTATCTCGTACCTCCTCATATATCAATACTACAGCCGTAATATCCTAGCGCTGAAACCACATAGCATTTAATATGCGAGGGGTTCCATTGTAAAGTGCACACTTCGACAGCGTGCGAGGCGGCTCGCGTCAAAGTATTTGTGATGAACTAACTTTGTGTTGCTCTGGGCTCTCTGGGGAAGGTATTCCTTGACACGATTCTGTGTAAAACGTAGAGATTTATAACTAACGTTCGACGGTAAAACTAGTGTTGCCTAAGCTATCATTTTAACGTTCAGCTTAGCGCAATAAATAATCTGTTTTTAACTTTGTAATGAATAAAAATCGACGCTAGTTTTACACGTCAGCCCCCACTTTGATGTTTATTATTATTTTAGTTTACGTTAGTGCCAAGTTTGTCTTTATTTCATGGTCAACATCCAGTACGATCAATGCTTGATTTTTGGCTATAAGCTATCCTCAGACAGTTTATGAGAATTGCAGAATATTCAAAGGCCTTCGACCGCATTGTCCAAAACTCAAAACAAAAGTCTTATCAGTGAGCCACAATAGTTGCATAACAAACTAAACCAAAACAAATGTTCTGGAAAACTGTCTAATGACACTATCTCACAAAATGTTTACGATGCCATAACACATGAAACCGCAAATAAAACCTTATGATAGGTATAATAAAGCTGGTTTGTATCAGCTCACAAAATGTAATACCGCGTTCACACTGATGTATGGTCACGGTATGAAGATGACCAGTAAATCAGTTCGGCCCTTTTTGAAATAAAACGCGGCTATTAGTCATGAGGAGCTCGTGGTTAAGCCGCGCTTGCCTAGGTTGGTTTGGGGACGGGTAACCACTTATTATATACCGAGTTTCCTCCAAGCCTCGGAATGCACGTTAAGTCGTTGGTATATGCTGCCATTTGTAAATTTTTGACAAATAAATGCATTCTATTCTATTCACATTCAACGTAACCACCTGACTCGATTTACTCACGAACCTCTGACATATGTATGTGAGTCGATTCTGGCGATCTGTTCCTTGTTGATATACTGTATGTTAATACTAATATGCCCATTGTGGTATGGTGTCATACATTTACGAAGGTCATGACTGCATGACAAAAGGATATTAGTAGATTGTGAATACAAGGCTCTATCCCGTCAGAGATGACGAGAACATACGTGTAGATCTGTCCAGCTCTTCATTACTAATACATGCTTCTATACTTAGTTTATAAACATATGCAGTATAATTAGAAAATAAGATCAGTCCACAGGGCTATGTTTGAGGCTAGGTGGAAATCATCAAGAGCAAGGTAGTTGTGAAAATGATAGCGTCGGCAAGAATGACCAGATATAACAAGAGTTGGTTTCTAAGTTTTAGTTTCTAGACATTTATATTTCACAATCGAATATAAATTATTTCGTCTTTTCTATACAATAAATGTAAAAAAATATTAATAAAATAAATGAATGAATGGGTAATTTAATAACTCTCGTAAGGAACATGAAAAGTGGCCTTAGCTTCATGTTTCGTCATTTAATATTTTGTCACAATATTTTGACTGTCACGGAATGTTCTCTATACTACTTCTGTCAATGATTATTTAAAAAAAAAATACAAGATACATTATTTTCGTTATTCTGTAATTCCCATAAGCAGTTTCGTGTCAGCTCGTAAATATTAAATGTCGTGTCGTGTGTGACTGCATGGCACGGGTGACTATGGGAAATTATGATATCATGCACTCTGCGGCGTGTTTGCATTGAAGGCCAGTGTCAGTGTCACACGCATTGTTGTTCATAAAGGGTAATGAATACCCTTGCACGTTCTGATGGAGACGGATTTGTGGGATTATCGTATAATTCAAGGGCCGACAGGAAATCGCAAAATATGGCGATCAAAACTGCAATGGCTGACAACTACGACACTGGTTTAAAAAAATATACGTTCATAGATAGCGACAGTGTCGCCTGCTACAAAGTGGAAAGGCGATTGCAGTCTGCAGATAAAACATACGGACATCATCATCATCGCATCAGCCAAATGACGCCCACTCCTAGCCATTGGCCACCGACATGGATGCACGAACCAAGCTTTTATCTTGGTATTTGTTTGTATTATCAAAACCACAGAACGAAGCAGGCTATGCCTTTCACATAATCCCTCTAGTTGGATATCTACGGGCAGAAAAAAGGCTAATCTCTGTCTATAAGTTGACGGAAATATCCAATGTAGTGAGTTAACAATTCCCAGTTACTTTAGTGGGTGTAACGCAAACATGGACAAAGAGTTACGTCATGTGGGGCTGTACTCTCTGGATTTGTCGCTGATTTTTCCTTGTTATCAAGTCCGAATGACATGATCTTCCATTAATTTGCACCAACTACTTCTGCGAAAGGGCCGTCTTAACTAAACCAATCACACTTATGTTGTACTATCATCAGTATTATTAAATTAGTATAATAATACTTGCTTTTGCCCGCGGCTTTGCCCCCGTGGAGTTTATAAATTATCCGAATGTACTATCGGAATAAAATCCGCGGTCGTGTTCTATGAGTGCGCCATATCGTAATCCGTTCAATTGCTAACGCTTGGAAAAGTACATGACAAAAAAATGGTCACTTCTGCATTTTTTTATTTAATTATGGATATTATACTTACTACAATTAGCTGTTAGCAAAAACAGCTCATAAAAACTAATAATGATGTCGTTTTATGATATGACAAATTAACTCAAACCGAGTTGATTATTGAGGTTATAGAGCTCATCAATCAATCATTTAAGTTCATTTGTTTAGGGAGTCCCCGCCATGTTGATGACGTCACCAGTTCGCGGTCACCATCCAAGGCCTGTCACTAGTACGTCACACGTCCGCGGTGTCTGATGAAGGTCTCGGCTCTTCTAGCAGACATATTTGCGTCCTTGGTATGTAATGGTAATCCCTCGGATGTGTTGCTTGTTTATTTCCCTAGCTTTTATCAACTGTTTGTTTACGGTTTCAGACATCACTTCCGAAGTACGTTACATTGGATATGACTTGGACTGTGAACTCGCAGAATACGTAGTTAAACAGTCATCAATGAGCCAACTTTACATTTAGTGGACCTATGAGCAATTATGTGTTTCACGTTAATATTTTGATCTCAAACCACTGATATAGTTTGTTCATCATAAAACAGTGATAGACGTGGCGTGCTGTTTCACGTAAAGGGAAACAGCACGCCACGTGGCGTTGTGGCAAATAGTGATGGTCCAGATAACTTTGACCCTGAAAATGTACCTGAATGACATACGTCAGGTATTGCGCGCTATTTATAATGGCCGGTGATTATGTTGTGATCACAATGATGTAGGTTTGATAGGCCTTTTTTTCTATTCTATTGAAATTTAACTACAAAAGTGCCTTATTCATTATCTGGCATACCATCACAATAGGGTATTCTATTTATAAAAGCATTTACTGTCCATCCCAAATCACAGTTAATCCGTCTTCCAATTACGATGGTCGTGAAAGTAGAACAAATAAACATGCCAACAACTCACTGCTCAATTAAAATACCTACATTAGTTTGGATAGGGATTTAGAGGCTTCCGTTGTATTAGAGTAGGTAGGTACTCGTATGTATTGACGTTGTGGCTAACAAACATTGATTCTGTGGCCGGCTGTGTGTGGTCAAACGGTAATTACGCTTTGACCTATCTCGATGTCTAAACCAGACCTTTAGTTAATAAGCCATCAAAAGCGGTTTGCTTATCTAGCTGAAGCCCGCGGATTCGCCCGCGTGATGTTCGGTAATTGTCCCACGGGGTCGTACTACCGGGATAAAAAGGATATTATAATTGATATAATAAGTATCCTATGTGTTTATCTAGGTTATAAACTATCTCTTAGCCAAATTTCATCCAAATCCGTTTGGTAGTTTTTGCGTCCAAGAGTAATAAACTTCCAGACGTCTGTGGACATTATTAGTGATGTAGCACTGTTACAGCTTTCGCGTGCGACTTCATCTGCTTCCAAAATAAAAACTTCTTACTCCTCGGCCTGGAAACTCGGTTAGCGAGAACAAGCGACCCGCCCCTACTTCGCACAACTTTTATGACTTGTCAGAGCATGAAGATTTCTATGTAAATTAAATATTAGACTACTTCATAAATGTTTTTTATGATTTAGAAGAACTATGCGGGCACACAGTTAAACAAGGAAAATACGAGTAGCAGACTTAAAAGTCTAGATCATGGTCTGGATTATGCTCGGTTGATGGCAAAGGACTCGCCTTCTGAAACATAAGCGAGCAAGCAGATAGCACATGCACCATACGCCTAAGACTTAATGCCGTGCTGTTGTGTTGTCCTTTGTAATGACAACGAGTCGTCTATCAGTCTATCCGTGAGTCAGCCACGAATCAGTGTCAATGTTGCGTGTTGGTTCAACTCTGGAGCCGCGGGGGGCATTTGAGGAGATTCATATACTTGGTATTCAGTTGGTACTTTATCATAAAATAGGATAGTGTTTCTAAACGTATGTTCCGATTTGAGCCCAATTAATGGCAATAGGCCATGTTACATCAGAGAGGATAAAGTATGTGGAACTTAATTAGAACCGAGGTAATGTGGGTGTACCTTAGGTACCCCCCTGCCTAACTCATCGGGGGTTATAGATGTGATGTTGTGTTTCTACTGCTATCTCGATCACTGCAATCTTGTATGTTTTATTTTATCCTTATTTGAGTAGGTATCATAATAATCTGATTAAAAAATCTGGGATACGTTTAAAAAATCTATCATCATATCATAGTCTTTTTGTCTCGTTAAACCGTCGTCCAAGCCACTTCCCGTTTACGTCATTCATGCTGTTTGCTGTCAATCAGGCCTGTCGTAATTATGTCTTCGATCCATCTTGTCATCGGTCTTCCTAAATGTTATTAGGACGGTCTGTTAATTACACGTCGAATGTTGAATATAGAAGTAATTTGTTTTTAGAGGATAAACGCCCAATTTCTGAATTGCGAATTAGATGTCGAAGCCTTGTCAACCTCTATTTTAGCGGCTAAAAAAAGTAAGAAGAGGCCACTAAAATAGAGTTTCAAAGAAAATTCCATAAGTATTGCGTAAGTACCGCGAAGACTGGTTCGATGTGGTGCGAGAAAACAGTTCCTGGAAGGAATCGGGGGAGACCTTTGCCCAGCAGTGGGATAGTATTGGTTAAACAAAAAAAAAACACTTATATTGAGTTCATTGTGTGTGTCTGTTTATCACAATAACCGTTGATATAAAGGCTTAGTACATAAAACTAGTGTATAGTATACAACCGTCGCGGCGTCCTTGAGTCCTCACTGTACAGTATCGCCACTAACGAGCTGCAATTGTGTTAGAGCACTAACAAGTTTGTCCGCCGCGATGACGAACAACCCGTGAGTGATCAAATCATCAGTCAGACATTATTCAGTAATGGGACTACAATTTGCTTCTGTGACGATCTGTAGCGGTCATTGCGAGGTGCGTGTTCGCCAGTGGAAGTTTACAGGTATTGTGGGTACAATTTCAGTGTTTGAAGACTAATGTGACCAGTCATACGACATAAAACACTGTGTATGTGAACACGCAGTTTTTCAGGGCTCGTGATTAAATAATAAATGTCTTATCCGTGGATGGGTTGGCCCCTAATAACAGTAAGCCATTGGTCCTGACTGTCGTTCGTAGATCTTTGACAGTTGTGACGGGTGTTCTGAAACTCGACAGTCTGTAAAACAAGTGTTTCCATCCCAGCAATCTTTTAGGTTACCCAGGTTTTACCCAGTTACTGGGCAATGAATGTTAGATACGGAGTCGCTCCATGTAAAATACTTTTATTCAATTGCAACACAAAAACAAAAAACAAAAAAGTGATATTAGTATTTGAATTTTGTAACTCGACTCCATGTTGGTAATTCATAACACTTTGGTATGTAAGTATGGCGCTCGATAAATGTGTTTAGATTCGTGATAATGGAGTTTTTTTTTTGTAACGGGACGTTGCTTAACTGTGTCCATTAAAAAACGTAGTAATATACTTAACGGAAGAAAGTTAAATTACTTTAGACTTTCTCATTACAAATCTTACAAAAGTGCTTTCGAAAGGTTTCCTAGAAATCTAAAGCTTGAATACGGTACAGATGAAGTATAAAAACTTGAGAGGTGTCAAGGGACACCCGGATGGAACGAAGTTCCTTTCGATTAATTAGTGAAGGAATTGTAATAAAATTTTATTTTTTTTAAGTTATAATAATATTTTTTTTTATTATTAACAAATATAATTAATATATATATTAATATTTCGCATTGAACACCACACTGTTCAATGCGAAATAGAAATGAAAATATCTGGCTTGCTTTCTATAAGAGAGAGAGAGAGACCGACAGAGAAACATGATACGCCGCACAGCTTACAATAGCTTACTATAGCAAAAAGTGTCGTGACAACTTTTCGTAAGAATTTTTTCCGTCTAGCCCCCTTTCACAACGCGCGATAAGGAACTTCGATCCAAAAGTTACAAAACAAAAAAGACTTGTGTTTTCATTTTGTGAAATTCGCAAAATCCTGCGATCTCGTTTTCAGAGCGCATACTGTTCCAAATGTTACAAAAAAACGTATGAAATCGAGTTATATATCGGACGTAAATAACCGAAGGCCGGTGGAAAAGTTTCCACGAAATATATTGGGTTGGACCGTAACATTGTAAAATGGGGAGTTTTAGGTTGGCACGGGATGCAGAGGTGTGAGTAGAGGTGTAATTTTTATGGAAGTGACCGTTTACGGTCTAAGTAAAGATAATTATTAATTTCCTAAAGATGCGCAATAATTTTATTCACGTATTTTGGCCTGTAACCTCACTTCTCAAGGCACACAAATTGTCCCAACAGCTATCAAAGCCATGCACTCTAATCAAGACGTTTAACAGAAGAATAGGATATTTGATGAGACAGACATGACGAAATCATAACGGTTCTGTTTCGCTGGCTTCGAATCCTAAAAACAAAGAACATTCACACTTATTGTTAAGCAGCAGTTATTGTTAAGCATTCCATTTGGGGCACCACAAAAGCACCTAGGTACATTTTTGGTTACTAGACGACACGTTCAGAACACTATAACTCTTCCACGCTTCTCACTCCCTGGTGCCTCTCCGTGACTACAATTTAATTGGAAGCGGCTGCGGAGTGCACCGCTCGCTCACTTTGTTCCCGCTCTCCGCCTGGTCCCAGTGTACAGTGTGTAGTGGTGCTGTTAACTGTTCTGAGATTGTGCCGGCAACCGCGCCGGTCGCGAGAATTAATTACTTTGTACCAAACTTCATCTTCACTTCTCTTTTGTAACGCGGATTTTAGTTGTGTTAAGGCGAGATACGTTAGCAAGTTTTGAACATTCTGGGGCTAAGTAGTTTTTATGACGTTATAATGGCGTAACCGCTGTGATGTTTCCACAAGATTTTCAATGTTTAACGTGTTAAATAAAACTTTGAATGAAGAAGTAGTTACGCAATCTAGTTGGTCGCTATAACTTTTTGGTTAAGTTTTATAACCAAAACAAACAACCATAGTCAAAGACTCATTATTATCAACGATGATGACAAAGAAGAATACATTGAGGGGTCCTGGGCTACCGACAGGCTTGCGTCAATCATGTTGGAAATCGTTGTTGACATAGGTACGAAAAGCTTTGAAAGCTATAGCCACTTATCTAGGCCGTCAGGTCTTAAGCCAACTGTTTCATAATAAACTGAAAGCCTTTTCGTTAAACCAAGTATCAAACCGTAATCAATCTAAAACTGCAACAAGAACAGATGGCAAAGTAGTGACCTAAACCTCTGTCTTCTGTCTGGGCGAATCTCAGCAGTTTGCGAGTGGTCGGCGAGCAGGCGAACAGTAATGAACGTGGCCAACTTTGCCAATATCTTCACTCGCTCCGACACTTCGCGCGAGACTTACGTAGGTTGTCTCAAGGCTTAATTACTCGTCTCTGGTTTGTATAGTCACAGAATTAAAGAGTTGAGCAGTTATTTCAGTTCCAATTTTCAAGTTTGTGGATCAATCGTGATGACGACGATCCTGCCAAGGCCTACGGTCTATCGTGTTAGTGGAATTTTTGAGTCTCAGAAGTGTAGATTGTAATTTGGACATCTGTGCGTATAGAACAAGGTTTGATTAGGAGCAAAGCATTCGCACTGGGTGTCGGTGGGGTCTAAAATCAATAAAGCGGATTTTAGGTTGACCGGTGAGTTTACCAGTCGTTTAAGTACATCTTTTTCCGCATCACAGGCACACGTGTCACGCGGGGTTGCGATAGTCGTTGAGAGGATCTGGCAACTGGGTCTCGAGGTGGCATTGCACAAGTCCGAGGCCATGTGCTTTCATGGGCCTCGGAATGCGCCACCGTCGGGATCCTCACTGACGGTAGGAGGGGTTTCCATCGGCGTCGGGTCGACGTTGAAGTACCTGGGACTTGTCCTCGACAGCCGGTGGAACTTCGTGGAGCACTTCCGACGTTTGGCCCCTAAACTGGAACGGACTGGGGCTGCCTTCAGGCGGCTCCTGCCCAATCTGGGGGGGCCGAACGCCTCCTGCCGGAGGCTCTATACGGGGGTCGTGCGGTCCATGGCCCTTTACGGTGCCCCGGTGTGGGCGCGTTCTTTGAGGCGGCGAGCCGCCCATTATCTGAACGCGCCCCAAAAGGTGGTAGCCGTAAGGATGGTCCGTGGGTTCCGCACGATCTCGGGCGAGGCTGCGAGCCTCCTAGCCGGATTGCAACCATGGGATCTGGAGGCGATAGTCCTCGCGCGCCTACATGAATGGCGCGCGGAGGTTCTTCGCCGGGGGGTTACTCCACTGCCACGGCTAATTGCCGCTCAGCGGACAAACCTCCGGGCCGATCTCATGGTGACATGGAGAGAGCGACTGTCGCAACCCCGTGCAGGGCACGCCACGATAGTGGCGATAAGTCCCCTCTTTGAGGAGTGGCTTGAGAGGCGCCACGGCGTCCTCACCTTCCTCCTGACGCAGGTCCTCACCGGACACGGTTGTTTCGGGAGGTTCCTGCACCGAATCAGGCGGGAGGAGACGCCCGGGTGTTTCCATTGCGAGGATCGACCGGAGGACACGGTGGAGCATACGGTGGAGGTCTGCCCCGCTTGGGCGGAGCAACGCCGTGTCCTCATAGCGGCGATCGGCGGCGGCGACCTCTCGCGTCCGGCCCTGGTTCGAGCCATGGTCCGGAGCGAGACGGAATGGGAAGCCGTCACCTCCTTTTGCGAAGCAGTCATGCTAGCAAAGGAGGAGGCGGAACGTGAGAGAGAGCGTTCCTCCTCACGTCCCAGCTGCCGCGGGAGACGCACCGGGCGTCGGGGGCCACGTGGTGGCCCCCGGCCACCGTAGACGCGGGCCTGTGGACGGTGAGCTAAGGGCTAGCTCGCCGTCCCTCCGTCTTAGGACAACAGGCCGTGTCGACGGCGCGTACGTGTTCCACGCGCGCCTCAAAGAGATGTCAGCATAGGGAAGGGGCCCGCAAGGGCCGATGCCTGCCGGGTGCTGCGGGTTGTTCGAAAGAGATACCGCGGCCCCGGAACACAAAGGGCGATGAAGGAACATGGGTGGGTTTTAGTCAGTAAAAGTCTGACACTCCCTCCCGCTCAGCCCAGAGCGGGAGAAGTCATTTGATGATTTCCCATCCGAAAAAAAAAAGGCACACGTGTCACCACGAAGTTTTGACCAGTCATTTTCACTAAATAATTTCAGCAGTTGTTGAATATACCCGAGTTACGAGATGGTCTCTAAAGACAGATATCGTTTTCTAGAACCTCTAGCTGTTCTACGCTTTGTGAATTAGGTTACGACGATGGAAAGCGAGTCATCTGAATATTTCAGAGCAAAACTTCGAGGAAGCTGGCAAAGCGACGCGGTAATGAATTATTAAACTGCTGTAATGTATTTGTTACAGCACTCAGATCTATTGTCCATGTTCTATGTTTTTAGTTTCTTTATTACATTTTTAGACCATCTTAAAGCTTTGTGCACCACTAAAGAGTAAAAAGGTTCAAGAAAGGAAAAGAAAGTTATTCAAAAGTCGTTTGAAATGTGAAAAACGAAAATGTCGTTTGATTCTTGGAAATGTGATAGACTAAGTACTTATTCTAACACATTTCCAAGGATTTTAAAGTAAATTCATAATAACTACACTACATACTTCATACGTTGCGTGCGTGTATGACCAGATGTATGACGTCCATGTTCATCAGGCCGAAGGACTATGTATAGTTTCTGTCTATCCAACTGGGAAAAGTCGTGAATATTTTCATTTCTTAACCGACTTCAAAAAAAGGAGATGGTTCTCAATTCGGTTGTATTTTTTTGTTGTGTTTGTTACCTCATATCTTCGTCAATTATGGACCGATTTGAAAAATTCTTCTTTTATCTGAATGGATACACTTCCCGATTGGTCGCATAGAAATTTTTGCAAAATCGGTTCAGCAGTTTAGTTTTTAAATCAAAATAGCTGGAAAAAATATGTCATCCAAGTAAAAGAAATTGCGAAATTGATACTTGACAAGGATTTGTATGTGATATATGCGATAGCTAAAAAGGTAAAATAAAAAAGCTTTTGCAATAAACTGACGTGACTATTGTTTGTTTCATTGACTTTTTTGGCACCGACTTCTGAAAGTAAAGTTATTTTCCACTTTTTTTGTGTTTTTTGGAAGTCGGTTATTTTTTTGCAAAAACGTTTTTTTTGAAAATTTGGTCTCGACAGTATTAAAAACACAATGAATGTTGTTAAGTTGTCAAAATGATTAGTATTGTTAATGCGAGTGTACTACACAATCATCGCGCGCTGGTTTAGTGGAATTTGTTCACTATAATGGAAACATTCACTTGGTACTATTTTGGAAAAAAAAGTTATTATTCAGTAAACAATAGTCTGAAACATCGAAGCTGTGTACTTTAGAGTGACGCTAATCACTGTCTGCGACGGTCCGCCTATCGATTTCTTGGTGAAAACGTAAAGAACTGTTGGACGTAAGCACGGGAACTCAACCCCCCCGTGTTGTTCTGACATGGTATAAAAAGCACTTTTGTCAGGTTTGGGAATCAGTCAATTAGTGTAACGATTGATCTCTATAAGGGGCTGTAAGTAATCTCTGATTATCGCTTGTAACGGGCCGATGGAGGGATTATAGTTACGTCGTGCATGTTGCACAATAGAACCTTAATCCGTATATATCCTTAATAAAAAAAGAGAGAGAAAGAGACAGTAGATACAAAAGACATGTATACGTAGACACCGTGTCTATGTTGTTAATATTTATCATGATTATTCCAACATTTATTAACCGACTAAAAAAAGGAGGAGCTTCTCAATTCAGTTTTATTTTATTGCAGCCACGGAGTCTGGATTTGTGCCCGGTTAACAGCAATAGTCTCGCTCCTATTACATGGCAATTAAAACATAACTGGCGAAATGTGGGTGTACTGTTAGGTACACCTCTGCCTAATCCTTCGGGGATTACAGGCGTGGTGTAATGTTGTCTTTGGAACGCACACTTACATACTGAGCGTGCGACCGCCTGTCAGTTACATACTGACCATTTTTATACAACAGCTCTGGCCCTAGCACGAGCGCGCGGTGTAAACGTGACGTACTCATACGACATAATTATCCTATAGCATTTTAGTTAAATTGTTTGCAACAAGCCCAACCAATATCATCCATAGATATGAATCAATTCTTAAAATTATGAAAATATTATAAGTAAAACCAGTATTTTTAATTTAAAAATCGACGCATGCGCTCCTGCTACAGCCTTAGGTTTTATTTAAATTTAATCTTTTACAATGTCCAAGTAACGCCAATTAATTATTTTCAGACAGGCGCGTCTATTCATTAAGTCTACTCGATTTCTGCTCGTAATTTAGAAATTTGCCTGTTCAAACAATTTTAACGAGTCCCTAATGATTGTCAATCATTGTTTAGAAGCTATGAAGTTGTTCGGAAGCAATCCGATTGATTGGCGCGACTCGTGCTTAGATTAGTTTTTTTATGATTTATATTGATCAGTCTGTTGCTAATTTACGCGTTTCGGTTGATTCAAAACGAGGGTGATATATTTTTTTCAGTCGGGTTCATTTAAATGTTCACGCAGATGTTTGCAAGGGTAATAGAACACCAAAAGGGATCAATGTACTACAATACAATTATGAGCATGATGGAAGGGTGTGCAAGAAAACTTTCAGCAGTAAGAAGTTTAAATTAGAAAAAAAAAAAACAAAATAATGATATAATTAAAAAAAAAAAAAAAAAAATATTTTATAATTGGAAAAAGCAGAAATAACGATTTTAGAATCGTTTTCACTTACTTCCCTCTTCACATCCACACACCGGAGAGCAGACAACGAGCAATATCCATATAAAAACCATAAGCATTTCCTATTTAATTATTTACTTACAATTCATTTGCCGTTTTCTCTAAAGCCCACTTGCACTTGCACATTGCATCTAAATGAATGCCGTAATATAAACGCCCTAGTTGAACATCCTACAGCGCGCATTTAACGGACATAAAACTCGTACAACTCGTAGGTGTGAGCTTGTAAGCCAATACTCGGGTGATTCGAGCTCAGAGCTTCAAGTTGGTGCTCCACGAGACTTGACCTTCAGGCTGCGGACCACAACGTATTTATAGAAGTAGTTTCACATCCATAGGTGCTGTCAAAAAGGAATTTTTGTATTATTTTTGAAGTGAAAAGGGATGCCTACGATAACGGCCGTACAAAAGTGATTGGTGCGTCTTCTGCTTATTTAAGGAAATTTCCATGTAAATATTAACAGAGTAAGTTGTCAAACTGTTTAGTTGGTTAACCCTAACTAATCTAACCGTAACCAGCCCATGAACCATCACTACCGAAAACGGGCGAATGGCAAATATAAGTGCGGCATGTGAGTTCTAGATGTAGAAAAGGCCAATTCTATAAGCTAATAGAATAGGTTCCTAAAAATGCTCTTTGAGTGAACAGGGGGTTTTCAAGAAAGCGGCAACTCCCGCAAAGAAAAAAGGAAAAGCAGAATCTTTAAACTGAATAAACAAAACCTAACTTAGGTAAGTACCTGAGTAACAAAAAGTTTTCATAATTATACAGTTAAGAGGGGTTTCCGTGCCCCAGGAGAATGCTGAGTAGTTCCTCATAGTAGTTGGTAGACATTTGTATGCATTAGGGGAGCGTCGGCGTTTGCACGGACTGCGGGCACGTCGTCAAGGGGAGAGCGGGGACTGAAGGAACTCTTTCACTAATGTAGAGTTTTTGTTTCATGTCTATGGTAATTTAATTTTCGTTTGTAGTTTATTTTTCTTGTTTTTAGAGACATCGTATTCCGGAGAGAAAAGCTCGTTCTAGCTCGTAATATCCATAGATACTGTAAAAGTTAACATTCATTTGTAAAGTTTTTAGTAGAGAGCTCAGCAATAGTTTTTGTTCTTTGAAAACAATGCCTAAAAGATTTAAAAAACACGATACTGAAAACTTTCCTCCACTATCAAGAATATTACGATTCAGACAGAACCACCTAAAGATTTTTCTTTCTTCGTCATTTCGGCTTAAACGTTTCCCTCCCAAACAAAAATACCCTCTAGTGAAGCCTGGAACCCTGTGAGACAATATTTAAGTAGTGGCGAAGTGTGTGGCCCTAATCAGTGTCAGAAGGCCAATCCCGCCCAAACATGGCCTTGACCCACAAACAAAGGTATCAACTTTGTCGTTTTATTATTTTCGTTTTATCGCTATTTAAGTTATCTTATTTTTAATTATTGTTGCTTATTTACGTCACGTAAAATGTGAAAACTGTGTTAGTTGGAATTTCTGATCTATGTAAGTCTCGTATACAAGAGAGCAGGCAAGAGAGACGAACAATGTCTACAGAGCTATCGTAGTTAAACGAGGAAGCAAAATTCTATAATATATATATTGAATTATTTACTCAAAGGGATTAAGGAATCAAAATCTGTTCCAACTTTTAAAAGGCTGGTTTTGAATTGTGAATCGTTACGAACTAGTTTTTTAATAACCTAATTATAGTTTTATTTTTTGTCGAAGCAGTCGATTAACTTAAATAATTAATTATTATTCATATTACGTTTTTCCTGTGTTGAATTCTTTTTGAGTGAATTATATTATTTTAAACCGTAAGAAACACTAAACCGTATCATTGTTGACAAGCATGTGAACATTTACACTCTGAATTTGAATATATAATTAACACGACGACAATTTGAATGTTTGAGACATTCAATTCATTCAAGACATTGTAAAACGAGACAGTATGACGAGAATGTCATAATTAATTTCATATCGGATTCGGCGCACGTCTCCCAACTACATATTATGTACAACATATAGGTACATTAATCTGCATGTGCACAAATTGAATTTAATGATGTACCAAATTGATTTGTACCTACGCTATAGTCATGTTCACGTAGGCTGGAGGCTGTAGGTGCCCTTACAAGTTCAAGGTATCAAGCATGATTGAACCGCAGAGGCCTGGGGGTGTAGGTTTCGATTGTTGAGTCCTAGTTTCGAATCCAGGAAGGCACAATATTTTGTGTGATTTATTTCTTGACCGGTATGTCTTAGAGCAAAACATTCATCTCACCAGATACCTCTTTCATGGGGTATCATCCTTCACCCAAAGCAATGTTACGAGTAGAAAGTAATGTTATAAATAAAAAGATTGTCATCTCTAAGGAAATTCCCTTGAGGAAAGTCACGGATAAATTAATAAGTAATTCTGTTCACATCTTTTCGCAGAAAAGGTTGGCACATTCATGGCGCCATCACATTAGAATAAATAATTATTTGCTTGCGGTCACTGATTAACAAACAAATGAAGTGAGGTAAAAACAAACGAGCGCACTAATCAAATACAGGTATGTACAAGGATCTTGTGGCGTTTGGGTGACATTGACAGGCCGCTGTTGGTGAACATTTATTACACCTTTTTAAGTTCTGAAATTTTGTTTTTAACTTCATTTTTTATTTCATTCCAAACACTAGTCTACATCTGACATTGACATAATTGTCGGTATCGGCACCAAATGCCATAGAAAAATAGAATAGAAATGTATTGAAAAATAAATGGATTACTATGTATTTATAGGTACTACTATGTCCATTGCGTACTCAAAAGGCCTCATATAACACATACTGTGTGCGCTACAAAACGGTCACTTCGACAAATTGAGTTGTAATTTGCGTCGTGAGAGTTGGGACTTGTGTCCGGCCGGATACTGTGTGTTACAATCACCTTTCTATTTGGATCTGATGTGGTTTTGGGGTTGAATAATGTGAGGAACACGTGTCAATGCTTTCACCTCACCCCCAGATTATGTGGCTTTCAGTGAGGACATCTTTAACCTTCGACGGCGTCGTGTTATTGTCATATCGTTTAATATCGTCTGGATGGCTGTTCTTCTTAATCCTCCAATTGCGCCATATCCTTGTCCTATATTAGAGCGGTAATTGTGCAACGGTCAAGGTATTGGGATGAGTGTAGAGGTCGGGAGTTTAAATGAGACCTGTAAAATTGAAAATGTCATTGTCATCCGATGTGTTATGGGCCCTTATGTTCTTCCTCTTAGCGTACAATAAACGATCATCCATCTATCCTTTTAAAGGATAATATTATGCTAATGACAACCCTACTAAGCTCCCCAGTATTTTGTTTCGTAAAGTAGATACCCATTAGTATTGCACATCGGCTTCCAAGCGAACCCTATGCGGACGAATATTATAAATCATTTTGTACCCACAGCGACTGCAATCCGACCTTCGCAAACCAATTACTGGAAGATGCGACATATTCCATTTGTATGAAACCAGCAAAAACTTGATTAATCCACAGCAAATGGATTAGTATCCATACAATATAAACTACTAATATCCATTTAGACCAAGTCCATAAGAACAAAGCACCTATTAGTCTAGGACTAGACTCAAACCCATCATATCGTTCACCCTTGTCGTATTTTCACCATTAGCTAAATTAGATCAACGAGTATAACAAATTCTAATAACCATTATAGTCCCAAACTCCTCAGTAGTAATATCAATATATTAACCAGCGATAGTTACAATGTGTCTACAATGGACCGTTAGTGGTAATGAACACTAATGATAGTCTATGTCATCGGGTCATTGGCCTGTTACCTATTGTTTGACGCGGCAAGTGTGGGGGACGGATGCGACGGCGTCTATGACATTTGTGACGTAATTGGTGGAAGCACGAATTTATATAAAATGTAGTTTACTTGCCTTGGTTGATTGCAACTGTTGAGCGCGGTTCGGGATCCAATCCATCATCAATACCATCCTGAGCCAGGCTTCGTCCACCGCTGGGTACAGCCCTCTCTTTGACTGTGTCAAGCTGCACGTTCCTGAGCCAGACTCATCCAGGATATTCCCGCGACTGCAACAATGCCGTCTGCCCATCTCGCCGCCGGACCACAACACTGCTCTCGTTCCAGTCCTTGCACGCCACTCGGTCACAGCTGCCCCACTTGCCATCACCGCGCCTTGCTAGGTAGTATCCAATCCACTGGTTGGTAAAATTGTTTACAATTGAGTCTTACCAATACGAATTTCATAAGAAAACCCAAAACTTTAAGTACCTAGGTTATGCATGACTGAAATAATAATGATTATAATGATTATTGTTCAATACGGTAACTTTCCTCTAGTTTTAATTTACTAAACTGTCTTCATTAAGTTAAGTGTATTTATTGTTCAGTTTGGGGATCAAATGACGCAAAGATAAAAAGACAATATAATAGCACAAGCACTTAAATAACTCACAAGTCAGCCGAATTTCTGAAACTATTCGGTAATTGGGTAATTGTGTCAATTATTTTAAATTTCATATTGCGAAACTTTTGAAAGATAAGAATTGTTGTTTATTATAAATTCTGCGAGAGTACTTCGCATTATTTTATTTATTTAAGAGATTCTCAATTTAATATACCTTCTAAGTAAGCTTTAATGTAGGTAATCACTATTTACTACATCTCGATTGACAAGTAAATTCAAAGCCACAGATATGTAGCGCAACGTTACAGTGTAGGGAAGTTTAACATCTCATTCATTTCCTCGGCTCCACTCATCTCATCCCTCGGCTCTACCCACGCGGGATATTTCCTTTAAAAGAAATTTTCATTAAGTTCCGTCCTTCCATATCACGCCGCCCCTGCCTCCGAAATGTAATCAAAATCGGTTCAGTATTTTACACGTGAAAACGTACAACAGACGCGTTATTACTTACGCTTTACCTAAATCTGTTTCAATGCTTTTTTATCTTCAAATATTAACTTGGCAGACTGTTAGCGACATTAAGTGCGTGGGAAGATACTTACTAAAGTTATAATGTTGTTTTCTAAAAGAAATGTTGAGATTGTATCGCTGAAACCGCCTTATATGGGTCATTGTCAAATTTCGCGCAGGTAAACTAGTCCCTCAACTGTGTTATTTTTTTATTAGTAATAATCACACAACCTTTTACAAATTTTACATTAAATACAAAACACATCGCATTAATAAACATTAATTACTAAAATAGAGACTAAATTTTGATTTTTTTAGTTTTTTTTTAAGGTAACAGTGTGGTAATTTCTGGTAACAGAATGGTTTTCCTTACAAACTCTATGTGTCCCTGGTAACACTCCGTTATAATAAAGATCAAATAATTTTATTTTCCACTATATCAACCTACCTTAAATAAATTATTACCATAAACAGAGTATTGTTAATATTTATAAAATATTTTTTGAAAGCGCTAAGTATCAAAATAAAATTAGTAACAATTTTTTAAACTTGGTCCTGCGTATTGTGTGGAAATGTCGGAAATACTATGTTACTGAGTAAATAGCAACTTAAAATAAAGATGGCGCTGCTTAGACTTTATACTAGCTAGCACGAGATGTCTGCATTAATTGTGGCTGATCGCTAGATCAGGAGGAAGGGTACAGGAGGTGTCAGTCGTCCGCAAGGCATAGAACAGGCTGCGTGTTTTTATTGTGCATCCACTTTGTTACCTACCTACTTACCTTAGTAAATTAACTTATTTTTCATTATTTTATGTTCAGTATGTTGTTAAAGAAGTAGATATTCTAAATAAGAAGGAAAAAGTGTACTTTACGCTTTATTTTATGATTTATGTCTTATGGAATGTAAAATTTACTACTCTGTTACTGCTCAACTCTGTTACTAGCGCGTGGTAACAGAGTTGTTAAGACAGTAACAGAGTTGAATTTGCCTATATTTTTTAACTTCGGACTTAAATTTTATGTCTCAAACCATTAACTTATGTAATTTATAAGCTTGGTAAGTATAAATAAAACGTGTAGGTAGGTGTTCCCTGCAAAAGTGCAATACCTACACGGTCAAAATGTATGGAACAGCAGATTTTTTTTTTAATAACCGTCGAAATATTTCTATGTGGGGGGGGTTCGAAATGATGTACTGAGTATATGGTTTCCGTTTTCGCGTCAGTGTCCCTTACACCCCGTATTCAAATAAACTTTAGGTAAAACATTGTTACAGGATACTGTGTATTTCTTTGCGATTTCAAGATTGCGATGTCTCTCACGCCTGCTGATAAGCAGAGACGATGCCGAGAACGGCATAAAAATAATCCCGAAAAGAAGGCAGAATCTAAAAGAAAAGATCGAGAGTGATACCATGCCAACAAACTCTTAGGACGAGATCTAACAACACGTGAACATCGAGCAATAAAAAAGAAATGGCGATCTGCAAATTCAAGACGAAGGGATAAGGCCAGAGCTCTCCGTATTGTTATCCACACCCCAAAGTCACCTGCTCGTACTCCAAACCCTTCAGTTCAAGATCAAGTTATTACAAATGCTGATCGTCGTTTGTCTACGCCTCAGCTGGCTACTTTTCGTGAAAAGTAGTCCTAGCTCCATCACATCGTCAGCTTCTGCGGCAGAAAGCAAGTAAAAAGAAACAGACCAAAGTTATTTAGAGATAACATTAAATAAAAAACGGAAGGAATCTAAAATTGAAGTTGGTAGCAAATCAACAGAAATATGAGATCTTATCAAATGCTATTAAAAACGCTACGAAAATGCCAAAACCCGGAAGGAAAAATGTGCTATTCAGAATTCGGCAGATGGCAAGGGTACAGCAGATGGGATTAGCGGTTTTTTAAAACGAACTGCTGACCAACTTGTTGCACGTGGCAGTGACATATCTGATGCTACAAATTTCCATCTGGCTTTGTAAGATGTTAGTAAAGTGAGACTAAATCTGATAACCAATGAGGATATTTAACAGAGTTCAACACAGATCCCGGAGCACATTGTGCCATTATTAAGTAACCATAAAAGTCCGTCAAGTTCTCACTGAGGAAGCTGGAGTTTTAAAGTATAGAAATTTGAGCTGTTTTTGTAAGCGTGGATTTTGCTCTTGCATGAATCCCAAGCATTACGTAGGTACCATCAAAAACTGCAATGGAACTATCAACTCCTTCCACTTACGACAATAAAAAACCTTCTAGCACTTATTTGGCAGAACAACCCAGCACATAAAAGCAAAATGACCGATCTTTTGATCGAGATGGAAAATATTCACGCTAATAAAATAAAACAAGGTGTTTGTTTCTTGGTCAAAATTTCTAGCTTAAAACAGGACTACGTGTATATGGGTATGGTCTTATTGGAAGTAGAAGGAGATGGCGAGGTAAAAATTATGTAACAAAATTTAAATACTTGCTATTGTTTCGGAACCTAAACAAGTGTGTAAAGGTTAAAGAATATACATACTATCCTTTTGATACTGCTTTAGATATATTTGAGAAATAAGCAACTTTCACATTCCCGTTTTTCAAAAATATTTGATTCATGTTTTCATAACCTTAATTATACATAGATTGGTAAATACCAATCATAAAGTTTATTGTTATTAATATTGAAGTTTATGTTATTACGATCTCAAGCTTAACGGATTGCAATTTAGTCAGGTAAGATACCAAAAAGAACAACTATGTTACTGTGTTACAACTCTGTTACTTTTCTGTCCCAATGATTAAAGGACAAACTAGAGATTTTTATGAAAAGTTAGTTAATATAATATGGTAATATAACAATACGTCAATTTGTTAGATATTTATACGGTCATATGTTATAGTCAGAAGTTAATATATACATATTTAGAGTACTTCGGTGGAATTTAATGTCTGTCAAAATATAAGAAGTAACAGAGTTGTTTTCAATTTAAATTAATGATTGTTAAACTTAAATAAAATGTTGTGAATCTAAATGTGATTATAAGATAAAATACTGCAATTAACATTAATGCCAAAATATTTGGGATTTCTTTGTTTAATTTCATAATAAAAGTTAAACCGTTATGGTAACAGAGTTGTATGTTTCTTACACCCTAACCCACAAAATCTGGAATAGATCATAAATCATTAGTTAAACAGCGCGGCCGACTGTAGAATACCAAAATTCAGTTGTTTTAACGCGTATGGACAAAAAGAAAAGTCATGATTAAGTATTTTTATTTTTTTACAAGTTTATCATTTTTAGTCACGGTTACCTGCGCAAAATTTGACAATGACCCATATTTAAAAGTTTAGTAGATTGTTTTTAAAGATTACGTCAAAACGTTATTATGATTTTGTTTATGTTACGATTTTTCGTTATTTTCCTTAGCGACCGGTATTGGCTCGCTACCATTTTATTCGGAAAACTATAGAGAAGACACAGGCTAGCCTAAGTGAAGGTAAACTAAATGATTTATAGCTGAACTGGCAGTAACCCAGCCAGTCGGTTTCGGTCAGGGTTTCTGGATAACATAAATATAGGATTGATTATAATCGATACCAGTATCTTAATAGCAATTGAATTATTGAAATTTGTAAGAGTTGGCTCCATGGTTAGGGGGCAAAGTTACTCAATGGCACTAACTTCTTGGCTTATTTTCTCCAACGTTCAAAATACCCCAAGTTCTCATCTTATTCCGTTTTGATTATCAAGAAGTTCTATAATCTTTGCCCTTACATCACTGTTGAGGAATAAACTTAATAAAAAAAGCAATTTCCCAGCATTTGACCGGCGGCTGTGGGCGTAATATCATGGCTCACGCGTTCCTTTATGAAACAATTTGTTAGTAACAGACCTGCCAGCTTCTAAATAGCTGTTTATGATAGGTCCTCACATCTTGTAGAAAGTTCTTTTATAGTCAAAAGCGATTTTGTTTTATGTTGCTTTCTCTAGGTTACTATAACTCTCATGTAAAGTAGTGGCTTTCTATTATATTAGGCTGGGCGATACAACATCATAGGCTGATTCTTCTAGGTAGACAGTACGGCAGGTTCATTAAAGGCAAGGAAGGGTCTTTGGTTTCAAATAAATCACGTTTTGTCCGGTACAATATATACGATATGCAGGCTCAGCTATGTGCTAAGGGTAACATACTGTCGACTTTAAAGCCACTTACGTACAAAACAGTATCTCCGTCATCTATAAAACCTTAATCTTTAGATGAGCTTGGAAGACCTGTCTAACGTTTGAGTCAATGAAAGTTAAAAGTTCAGTCTGTAAAAGGGTTGCCATGTCTCTACAAGCCGCGATCAGTATGCAGAACTATTCATTTAGGACATAGCAACGGTTCATTACACTCGCTAAAACAAGTTTAATTTCCAACTCTCTATTCATAGCGTAAATATTCCCCTGACCATAGAAACGTTCTCCCTAATCGTCTCTGTATTAAAATTCAAGATCACTTTATTACTTGATACAGCCGAGGCACGCTCCTCCCCAGAGAGATTACAACCTTTCAGACTTCACACATATATTTGGGTTAATCTCCAAAACGGGCGTATTCGTGTGATCGCTCTGGTGCTTTTCAGATATTGATATTTAATGATATTTATGTATCTCATTAAAAAGAATGATATTCAAATGGTATATTTTTACAATTGGCCTTCAATTTACACAAACAGTTATGGAAATATTTAAGTTCAAAAAATTTCGTGACCAGAGCGGTCATAATTGGTGCCAGAGCGATCATAAATGGTGAAACCAGTGAAACAAAAACACTAATATTGATAAAATATTATTTATTTAGCTGTTTTCAATCATATTGAATGTACGTGTACAAGATTATATAATTATATCTAAGAGAAATGTATTATTTTAGAAAAAGGTCAAGCCATATTATCAGCCATACATATCAAAAATACGGAATCTTTTATATAAAATAATCGCTAAAATAACTAATTAACAAAATTATAAAAATCAACTTTTGGCTTAGTTTCATTTCTTTGGACTTAATTAAATCACTTCTAGGTAAATGAGACAAAATTAAAAACCTTTTGAAATCAACTATTAATACAGTCTCTTATAGTTATAAAATGACTTAGACTCATTAAATATTAGTTTTTAAAAAGTAATTGAAGAAAACTAACGTTTATAAAGAACATGATAAAATTCTTAAAAATAAACAATTATAAACTTAACTATTTGTAATCTTAATGCTAACTGTACTGTGCCCCGAGCTTTTTTCCTTTGGTAACTCTCTCTTGACTTTACAAGCCATGGTGCGTATAGATCTGGATCATTTTTTATCTTGGCCATTCTACGACGCTCAGCCAATTTCTTCCTAAGACGTTTTTCGTCAATAGATAATTTATTTCGAGGCATGATTTCAATCTGCAACAATAGTTGCCATTAAATTTTAGAGAAGAAAGGGTTACAGTTGTGGTAGCTAAATGCAAGGTATCATCAAGGTAAAATACGTCAAAATCTGTTTATGGGTTTAGGTTATCCGAAGAAACCCAGGAAAGGCTATAAATTAAAGGTTATATGCATAGTTCATCGTTTGTCATTGTTAAAGTCCGGTACTGCTATTTAAAATAGAATTATAACGTACAATTAATGCAAAATATCATCGCTCTGGTCTTTTTGGACAGAGCAATCAGAGCCATAGCGATCAGAAAAAGTCACAAAATCATAAATATAGCCGAATTTAAAAGCAGTAGAAAGTTGTGATTACGTCTCATAAACAACATCATAACGATCACTTAATTCACATAACAAACACATTCAAAAGCTTACTATTGAATTTAAATAAAGTGCCATAGCAATCATAAAATTCGAGAACCAAATCCAGAGCAATCATAAACTTACCTTCGTAATGTTGGAACGCGGGCACGTGGCACACAGGTATCCTCCTTGGCGGTTAGACCACTAGTGGCGTTGCCCCGCGGGAGGGGAATAGAGTGTCTATAACGCGTAACTAGGGATGAGCGCGATGTTTTACCTCAGCGCAGAGCGATGAGATAAAATGCCCGGTCACGATTTTAAATTCAAATTGTGGCAAAAGTATTGTTAATATAACTAAAAATACTTTATTACTATGAAGACTAACTATTTGTTATGTAATCTAAATAAGTTGTTTCATATGATCGTTGTCATTAAAAAAGTTAAAGAATATTTTTTCATTCAATCGGGAGTTGGGTCAACCCAGAGCGATCAGGATTTTAGGGTTTAAGATTTTTTTTTTAATATTTATAATAAACTTATTCATAATGTTTGCCTTGTATCACGTAGATTAGACACCGAACTGTCTATAAAAAAATATTTTGAAAACGTTTTTCGATTTTAAAATGGGTTTATCCAGCCCGAAACGAAAAAAAATGCCTCTGGAGATCGACCCATTTGTATTAAGGTCGGCTCGTAGTAAAATATTTATTTGTTGTATCGTCAATTGGGCTTAAAAGTGGCGATAAATAAATATAATATAAGGAACCAAAAGTTTACTTAGTAACATTACTAAGGGCTCATACCACGTTTCTCCAGTAAAATCGACAAGTTTTTTGGCTCTTTACCTAGATAGCATCTCAGCCTTTCTACGTGTGTTTATTTTGGATTTATTTGATCACAAAAATCATTTAGAAAAGTGACCTAAAGGTATTAATAGAGACGTCTATTGTCACCAACATTTAGTCATAGTTGCAACCGAAGGGCATGTATGACAGATGTATGATCATATCCGAAGTAATACGAGTATTTAAGGATCGTAGCAGGTTACGTTCAGTAGGTTCTGCCTACCCCCATGGGAAAAAGCCATGATTTTATTCATGTAAATATGAAATCAAATAGTTTATTATTTATAATAATATAAAAAACTGCACAGTGTGTGTGTTTTTTAAATTCAAAATTCATTTATTTTGTGAACACAGGGTACAATGATCTTGTGTATATATAGTGTTTGGTCCAACCTATGTTCCGCCGACAGGCATACAAAATAGTGATGCTATGATCAAAATTAAATTAATTGTAAAAATCTCTTAAACTCACAATGTCAACAAATAAAAATTGACAAAAGCTAAATAAAATAGTACAGAAGGATAAAAAAAATGTCAGCCATATCACCGTTGTCAAAATTAATAAATTTAAAACAGTTTAAATGTCATAAAAAATAATAATAATAATACAATGTCAGCAGAGATTAACACAAATTAGTTTGCATAAGTACATTCATACATTGTTAAATACATACGTCCGCCAGTAATAAATATGGTAATGATACTTAGTTGGCGTCAAAAGCGCAACCCCACGTACTTGACGCGAGCACCGCTTGGCACCACACAGCAGGAACCGCGCAGCCATTTTACCTCAGACCGCAAGCTCGAGCATTAATTAATACTAATTGCTCTGACATCTCCGCCGGGCACGTGTCTCCAGACCTCAGGTCGTGCCTGAGTGACTACCGGTGCTAAGGTCAAAAGTGTAGTCTATAAATTATTATAAATGTCGATTAGCTGGCCATTGTGACGAAAGAATGTGAAAAGAAACATTGAGAGGAAAGTGACTAGAAACTTTTTTTTCCCTAGCCTATTCTGTCCCACAGCTGAGCAAAGGCCTCCTCCATGCCTCCTCCAAAATACTAGAAAAAACCGGACCAGTGCGAGTCAGACTCGCCCACCGAGGGTTCCGTACTTTCGTACCTCGGTTATTAATTACGTACTTTAAATAAGGACTATATTTTTTATAATTTAATTACAAATGTATAGTTTTCAGATTTTTTCTTGTACTTGTAGTATAAAACGGTATTAATTGCCAAACAGAGTTCTAGGTCAACGAAAAGTACCCTATAAATTTTGATTTCCTTGAGAGTATCGAAATATACGTATCTTTTTTTTACGTTAAGTTAGAAGTCTCATGTGCAAGGGACTCTAGACCTGAGTATATGATTTTAATTTTAACTCGATACCTCCACGAGTTCCCAAGATAAAGGGCCGCGACAGACAGACAGACAGACGGACAACAAAGTGATCCTATAAGGGTTCCGTTTTTCGTTCCGAGGTACGGAACCCTAAAAATAAGACAAATGTCATCCATCAACGCTTGGCCCATGCCAAGACATTCAAATATTTACAAGCGATGGATTACAATCAATTCCCTCCACAAAGAGGAGGCCTCTTCTTCAGCAGCAGGAACGATATTAACTGATTTTGTAATTATTGGAACTAGTAAAAGTTTCACTAGCCTTTTGCAAGTTTGTCTATGTATAAAGCAAAAAAAAAAAACGATTATATCTTCGTGCCTTTTATTATAATCAAATTCCGTTGTATTGGTTTTTCATTAGCGTTAACAAAGCAACATAAAATTGTAATAATGCAAACAAAACGTTGCATAACTGAAAAGTTAGCAAAAGTTCAGTATCGTTCTGTCACACAACCACGTTGGCAAAATGTCTAATGGAAAATCCCAATAACACTGCCCGACCTGTGCTTGCTAGACAGGTCGGGCAATGTTATGTCAAGTGTTATTGGGTTTTATTTTAGGATTTTTTTAGTAGAAGAGTCTAGATTTGCGGCCGGTTGATGGGCAATAGGCGAAATAAGGATGTGTGTACAAGTAGGTAGGTACACCTCTGCCTCAGCCTTCGGGGATTACAGGCGTTATATTATGTTAATGAAAACTATAGTTATATACCTATTCAGTAGAGATTTGTCATTCCGCCGAAAATAATCGTATCCCTATTCAATAAGCTTACCTGTGACAATGCTAGAAAAGCACACCAACCACACTGATTAACTGATCAAATCACAAACCTCTCTAAACACTAAGTGGGTTCTCCACTACACGCTCGATTACCCCCCGCGCCCACCCCTCAGCCCCAGTGGAAAGCCGGGAAATTGTCGATGGAAAACAGGAAGTGAAGCGTGGAGGGCACCCAGTGGTTAACCGGTGGTCGTGAGTGGCCGCGGTCGAATGGACCGAGGGAGAAATTATGATTGTACGCCGTCGAGCAATGGACCGTGAGGGGGTTGGTTATGGTCATCATTGTGGAGTTAGTATGTGCTATCACAAGTGTTATATGAGGTGATACTTACTCGTCCTGTCGTGTTGATCAATACCTAAACCTTGTTTACAGACAGATGTGTTGCTGGAAAGTTTGTTCGTCACTTCTTCTCCCCAGCCAAACCACTAGGAAGTGGGCGAGCGTGTTGGAGGACTGTTTCGTGTCGTGAGTGGGTTTCGTTCAAAAATTGCTAATTCTCAGCTTTATTTGTATAATTCCCCTTAGTGGGTTCTAGTACCAATATGTATACGTCACCAAAGGAGTTATTTCATCAAACATTGAAGATTATGATGAGCGCTAAAGCCTTATCGTGTTTACTTCATTAGCTCAGGTATCGGTTAAGCTTTCTGGGAGTATTTATAATTTTACGGAATAAAAATAACCACATAAGAGTGTTCTAAAAATACTTTCTTGATTACCAGGAAACGTTAAAAAAATACTACTCATTAGCAATCCAAATTTTCACATGAAAAGCCAATGTTGCATAAATATGAAACAAGATAATTCTACAGATATTTTCATTTCACCGAAGCAAGTGATGATTATACAATACGCATATGATTCCGAAAATGGAAGGGTGCATGCAGAGGTGCGTGTCTTGGGTTCGAACTCGAGACCTATAATCATCAGTACATAGTATAAAACAAAGTCGCTTCCCGCTGTCTGTCTGTCCATATGTATGGTTAGATCTTTAAAACTACGAAACGGATATTGATGCGGTTTTTTTAAATAGATAGAGTGATTCAAGAGGAAGGTTTAATACATGCATATTATAGTAGAGAAAACATTAGTATCTACATTGCACCCGTGCAGAGCTGGGGCGGGTCGCTAGTAAATAATAATAAAAATCTTTATTTCCAGCTTACGATTCCAATGTATGTATATGCTTCAACAACATTTTATTTAAGTTTAAGTTGAGAATTGTACTTAACTCAGACTTATACACCTCTGACACCCAAGCTAAGATTGAATTTGTGTTATGAGTGTCAGGGCTCTCTAAATTCACTAGAGCCATAAATACTTAAACATAAATATTTGGTACACGTCAAACAAGAAACAAAGACATAAGGTATAAAAAATGAAAAAAAATATGTACATACAACTAAAAAAATAAAATTAGTTAAAAGGGAAACCAAAAAAATTAAAAAGAATTACACAACTAAAAATTATAATTTGTGTATTGTGTATATGTTTTGTGTTAAAATGAGTGTTTGTGTGTGTTTGAGGATATGTGGGATGGAGGAAAGTTTGGGAAAGGGGGAGGGTAATAATGTCATGTGTTGAGAATTCTTGCCCTTTGCACTGTACCATGGTTGTTTTCGGAGCACCACCCCAAACTTATGACTTGGCAGTCCAACGGTCACACCACTAGGCTATCACTGCCCTAATATTGAAAATGCGAAATAGCTCTGTCTGTCGGTCTATCCATCTGTCTGTCCGTCTGTTATCATTTGTTGTCGTAAAGACTGAACTGATATCGCCGCTTGGCACACAGTTCACCAAAATCTGGGACAGGATCCTTTGATCCTGGTAACTGGCCATGGGATAATATCCGATACCCACGCGGGCGAAGTCATGAGCCAAAGCTAGTTTCTAATAAACCCACAAAGAAATTCACATAAGGACTTAGTATAATCTCACATAATGGTTATAGGAATCACAGTGCCCCCATTTGTTAAGCCCAACATTTCTGGTTATGTCTGTTTCGTGGAATACTGAACAAATATTCTAGTAAACGATGTTATTAGTAAACATAAGTCCAGCATGAGCTTCAAACGTACTCGTATCTATAAATATAAGTACGTACCTGTAGGTACCTACTTGATTGCCTCGTATGCATGATACTGTTTGTGCTGAACAGAAAGTAATTACATTACTCGGCATGAAATAATAAGCTTTACCTTTCAAATGGTTTGTTTCTGAATAAGGGACGTCGGGGTGAAGCGAATGCAAAGGTTTGATTTTTTTAAATAATATCACAATATGCACAATTATGTATGAGACCTATTTTCTGGAAAGAAATCAATGTAAAATATACCTTATCCCAAGCACTTCACACACCTGCTAAAAATCTCTCGCTTTTACATAAGTTGCCCTGGATTTAGGTCTTTATAGTAAATAATTTTTCTGATCCAAAATTTACACACTAATACTACACGAAATGCAGGTTGTTAGAAAATTTGATCTAACCTAATTTACCGATGCGTGGACGAATAGTTCCACTTCACCCGAGTTTCCCCTACAAACAAAGCCTCGAAGAGCATTTAAGTACGGTTGTGTGTGACAGGTTATTTAATAACATTTCCTTCCTACGCTCTCCTTTTAATACATGTTCATTTTAATACTTTTAAAAGGAATTTCAATAATTAAATACTCTTAGTTGTTTGCTTTGTTATTTTCCAAACCTATTATTTATGCAATCCCTTTGTAGTGGTCAGGATTGACTTTGACATCTAGTACTTAGTAAACGTGGCAAACGTTTTGGACATCAAGTGTCACAACCCGGTCTTTGACAAATAGGATGGAAGGTATTGTTACTTAGTGTGTCAACAAACGAGCAGTATATAGAGAAGGTACCTATGTATGTGTAAATCGATACCGGGCCCTGACAGGTACTTCAGTAGTATGTTACCGGAGCCGAGATTATGTCCGTACCAGTATGCAATATGTTTTAGCCATAGAAACCACAGATAGTGCTATAGGGGTTATCATTTGTAGTTTAACTGTATGATGTTTTGGGCGAAGTTCAGTTCAACCTTTTATATTTTTGTGGCCTGAATTAGTATTTATTAGACATGCTTTGTGTTTTACTATAAGTGATAATTACTACAAAATCATTGTACAGTAGTAATATCGTGTCGTCAAACATTTATACTAGGCCTTGTGCTCCGTGGTTAAGGAAAATTGTGGTTTATTGTGATTAGTTAGTTAGTAATTAATATTATGTTTATTTAAATATACCTATAACCATCGAACACTTCGGATGAAAGTTGGCTACTACGCGAAAATTGTAAAGGAAAATACTATGATATCAGTCTGATATACGAGAGAGACACGAATCTCTACACGACAAACATCTTTTCTTATGTAAACGTTAGATAGTTCTAAGCGGCTGGAAGTTTGCAATATATCAATATTATTACAAGGCCTGCCATCGTTTTAAATAGCCGTCAACCTCATGTTATGAGATATATAATATCTCATAACATGAGGTTGACCGCCATATTTCTTACAATTTTATGGAGGGATATTATCATCGAGGAAGTCATTGACTTGAAGTACACGTGTACCTAAAATCAAATCACAAAATATAAGTACGTTTATTTTGCGATTATACGGGATGATTGGTAATTCGGTGCATTCCTTGAAATGAATTTATGACGATTATGACCCCGATAACTTGAAAATTGTCTTTTCTTAGAAATTTTCCAACTCTCCACCATAAAGTTTTCTTAAACCAGGAAATAACATGGTGTGGTGGTGTGGTAGTATTTTTTATTTGAAATAAAAATACAAGTAGGTACTAATAAAATCAATTTCTGACCAATCATTAATTTGTAGGTCAGCCCGGAATACTCCTTCATTAACAACTAATATATTTACACAGGTGCGCGACCTATGGGGTCTCTCACGGCCTGAAACTGTGTCTTCTGTTTACTTACTAGGTACACGATGTTCTGATTATGTTTCCTATAACAGTGGAAGTGATTCATTAAATTAATGGTCTAAGTGAGAAAACAAGGCAGAAAGTACAGTTCCGACTGAGATGTGGAGTTTTGATGTTTTTCCTCGACAACTTCCCAGCCTAGGTTACATTAACTTTTCTTACGAGAATTCACACAAGCAAAGAATCTACATACTTCACGAGAAGGAACGTTTGATACTTTCCAAACTTGTTCGAGATTTAAAAGTTTTCCGACGTCGAGTCGAATCCAATCGAGTTGCCGTAAGTTTAGAATCGAATAGGATATTAATATTGTTCGCCGACTGTACGTTGCAGATTTTTACAGGCTATTGGTGATGCTGTCTCTACGTGCGTAGGTACTCGCAACATAATTTACAATTCGAAAGGTTACCGAGAGCCTAAACAAAGTTATATAGCAGACATTCTGTCAGTGATAACGTTGATTTAAAAGTCGAAAAGATTATGTCAATCCAACCCAAAGCTTTCATAGAAATACGTAACGCTTTGATTGATTAAGATAATGCAGAAAAAAATATTATTTTGCAATGGACACCTTTTTCTCACTAGCAGTAACAATATGCTGTGTAACTTTACTTTCAAAGCTATTTTATTATTTACAAACTACAAATAAATCTAAAACAATGAAAAACAGGGCGTCAAAAAGTTCGTCCACATCGTTGTCAATACGAAAAGTGCCCAAAAGGCTGGCAGCATTGCCACGTTGAATGGCAATACTGATTCTTTCTAAGCCATGAATAGAATCTAGTTCAATGAAAGATGAAATGCCAACTTGTTTCCTGCAGTTTTTCATTCCAACAATAGACCACGTATCGTAATATTTCGTCGATCAACACAAATTTCTTGCAACACTATGAATGACTACGAGAATTGTTAATGGGAAATAACTATTGCTTTGTCCAGTTTCTTCTTTTGCCTATACTTTTAATTTGCGTTCGGAATGAATACAGGTTGGGTGTGTATAATAATCGTATATTTCCTGTTTATGTGAAAAAACATTAAAAACCAAAATGACTGGTTTATTTTTTCATAATTCGCAAGGTTTTTTGGTGTATGATTGTTACATAATATTTGAAGGTCGTGAGATAAACGGAACCTGCAATTATGTGCTCATTTCAAAAGTTTTTTATTTCTATAACTTTTCCTTTTAGAAGATAATTTTCTAGCATTATAATCAATTAATCATAATATCCAATTCTAGTTTACAAGTTGGTATGAAATTAAATTGTGTCAGCTAATACAACTGACTAAAACCCAGATTAATGTGGAGTATTAGGTACCTATACCACAGGCAGAGTCCTAATAATACCTACAAAAAGTAGCACCACATAGATATAGGTTTTCCTCAACGACCAAGTGTTATATAAAAGCATCAGTTATTCAATCGTTTCTCAGATCATGTGCATTATAATGTGTTTAGGAGTCATAAGTTAAGATCAGATGATGATCTCTGATACCAATGTATTTAATATGCAGGTATAGTATCTTGCATCCGGATAGATACATAACATTAACTTTTTATACAATTTATTGTTTAAAGAGAATAAGTTAAGTATGATTGGTTTGTTGTGTGTCGTTTGGGGGTTAAACGCTCATCTGAGATTTATAAAAACGTAGCTTAGGAAAAACCTGAATTCCAAGAGCTCTTCACTTCGACTTCATACAAGTTTTTGTGCCCGAATCACGTTGTTAGACGGTCACTGTTGGTCAACATTTGTGCGCTTGAATTGTGGATTATAAAATAAAATAAAAAGACAAGATGGCGGCGTAGGTTCCCGGTTTGACCACGCGCTATTAGATCTTTGTGCAGAACATACTTAGTTTACTCGACTACAAGGTGGAAAGATAATTTAAAAAAACCGCTTTTACATACATTTGACCGTGTAGGTATTGCAGTTTTGTAGGAAACAGCATTTTTTTTCCCTTCCACCCTGTACAGTATGCCTCTGATTGCAGAACGATAGCATTTTAGAATAAGCACAAACTTTTATTTAATGGGATAAATTCGCATCTAGCGTTAGTAAAACTCGAGTTGACGCTGTGTAAACGCTGCGTTACCGTCACTTACATATATGCAATCGCAACGAATCTTACACACCCATATACGTACAAGGTGCACTTGAGTCATCATGACATTGTTAAAGTTGCCTTCCATCGCTAAACTGCCTATCATAATTGTAAACCCATGTCTACCGTTGTTGTAGTTATTTATAGTAATCCGCAGATATGGCTACCAGTTGAAATAAAAGGTTTTTAAAATTGACCAATAGGCAGTTATGTGCGGCACGCGATCAGGACCATTTTCCTCTACAAGTAACAATAATACGTTACGTCCCGTACTTCCTGAATTGGTGAAAATGTTCTGTGAATGGAAATTATGGTTGTAGTAACATTGTTTTTATTTTTATTTACTGTGGAAGTACAGAGTGTTGGTGGGGGAACATGGAAAGGAAATTATAACGAGGAAAACGTTAGTAGTGTTTTAAAGGCTTGCAATAAAATTTAATCAGCCGATGAACCGCAATATCGTCCTATTGCCGCAGGTACTGTTATCAACAGATGTACACCTAGAAGGTTATATTAATAACCGTTGTGGTGTTTCACTATATTATGTAGTTTACCACAGTAGATGGAAGATTTTTCATGGTTTGATCTTGTTGAGAGAATGATTGAAGAGCTACTACAAAAGGCAAAACAGACGTGAGTGAAAACATCGCTAGGGGACGCCCAGAAAGACATACATTGGCCATTTCGGTCCTTATTGGTCTTTAGAACGGTCGAGTCAAATACTTACGACCGGCGCGCGGCGTGAGTGTATAACACAGAACGAGAAAGAAGCAAAAAGAATACGCAAAGGATCGTAGCAGTTGGGGCTCTATAATTTCTGCCTACCTTCATGCGAGAAAGGCGTGACCATGTATGTGAATTGATAAAAGATGTCGCATTCATTAGTCCTTGAAACGCCACTAAAATTGATAATGAAATGGTCTCATAGTAAACAGTCGCCCTTGACTCCTGAAGGTCGCGGTTTAAACGATCGTTCGGGAAGCAATCGGGGTGGACACTTGGACAGGGGATGACGTCAACCGCTTAACAGTATTTGAATGGAAATAGATACTTTTTGTGATTTTTGTACCGTTGATGGGATATCGAGGAGATAGTGCTCAATTTATCAACACTGAATGTAGGTCGGAGATAGGTACTCGAGATTTTATTCCGTGCTCGATTGATATAGGGATTGATGACCGTATAAATGGATTCAGACAAGTGACTGGTTATCCTAGAAGGAAGGTACCGTCCATGAAACGTCACTATGACACGTGAAGTTTTGTTTATAATGAATGTAGATCGTAGGTTGCTCGTTGTAAAGCCAGTCTATTCTAAGTCGACTATCAAAGATAAGACCGCCACTTGAACGAACATAACATCACGCTTGTAATGCCCGATGTTAGACAAAAATGTACGCCAAAATTTGGCCAGTTATATTTAAGTCCCATGTAATAGGAGGTGTTACAATACAATTGGTGTACAATAAAGTATATTATTTCTAACTAGAGAAAGCGCAAAAATCCTTCTTTAGAAGCATTAAAGATGAGAGGCACTTTATCATGAAGTAACAGTAAAGCATGCCACAAGAACTTCGTATTGTAAATATTCGTAAAGCCTGTCCCTTGCGTGGCATACTGATAGCATTGCTGACGTAACTGCATTGTTTGGTACTTCTGATGCGTTCTGATAAGCTGTTAGGGATTGCGCACTCATTCATTGATGTCTTTGCTTTTGTTAGTAAAATCATTGTTTACAATTATCAACGTTAATATGACAATATACTTGAACAGGAATTAGCCAAACAAATTTTTACTACCTTCACCGCCTGGAGGTACTCCCAGCTTATGTTGTGTTCTGATTCAAAATTTATACCCGGTGTCACTTTCACAATTAATACGTATCGTATATACGACACCTTTGAAGCTAAAATCCATCGAGCCGTTCAGGCTGCAGAGCGTGCCAAACAATTATACATACATACATACTGTCGAAAAACATAACCCCCCTTCTGGCGCAGTCGGATAAAAACAAAGAGGATAAATTCGTCGCAGAGACTCTAGCAAATCCACATGGGCAATGGTCACTCACAAGTCCAGTGTGTGCACTCTCCAAGTCCATAGGATATTCCGTGTACGAGTATGGCCAGTTCCCCGTAGCGCTTGCAAGTGGTTGTTTAACTTGTTGTATCCGATGTCAGTTACATTCATATGCATTAAAATTCGGTGACTGCACTCTACTGCCGACTGCAGCAGCTGCACACGTCCGTTGTTCTAAACTTCGTGGCCATATGTCGTTTAGTTCATGTCGCTAGCTCTGATTATATTGTCAAGTAAGAATTCTCTGGATTTGTTAAGTGATTTATTCACTTTGTATGGCAAGTCCTGTGTTCACATTTTGTCTTTGTTAGGAGAATCACTATTGATCATCAGCTTACGCTCCCGTTTATATAGGCAAAGAGTAGAGGAAGCCATCTGTTACGATCCTTGCATTCTCCTTTTCGTTCGTCCACTATCATAGATCTGACCTTCAGTTTAAATCAATTTACGGCAATTAGGTACTAATAAGATTTTTCTTTAAACAGAAATAATACTCCTAAAAAAGTATGTGTTAACCATTAAAAATCTTTTGTTAACTTCTTACATTACATTATAGTGCGGCAATGGACAGTAGCAATGGCCTAATGGGAACGTTTATCACGAACTAAAGACGTTGATTGCTGGATATGGGTTGGCCCACATAAATGGACACGAGGAAAAAATCAAGGTAGGACACACGAGCAGAATGTTATTTTATCAGGTTAATAGTAGACATCAAAGTAACACAATCTTTAACTAGCTTATGACATGACAGTATTTGTTTTTGTTTCGTCTCACACCTGGGCAGAGACCTCTCAATTCTTCTCCTAGTTTTTCCCGCTTCATTTCTACATGTTCATAATTAAAAAAGAGTCTCTAAACTTCTTCCTCTTCTCAAATCGATGATACCACACAGCTACTTTGAATCTAGAAAATACCCATTGAAGACACGAGTACTACAAAAAATACCAGTAGCTCAATCTTATTCTTACGTCGTGTTCGTGATGATGGCACATCCACATCCATGACGTCACTGGTTCAAGCTGTCAGCAGTAAAATGTAAATATTATGTTTGAATGGCGACACCACGCATCACGCAAGTCGCGAACACACATCGTGATCATTCAGCTCACGTCGACGGGTCCAAACAACTTGTGTAACGTCACCCAGAGTTGCCAAGTGATGATACAATTAGATTAATAAACTTTTTTAGAAAAGTTCTCTATTTAAAAGCTACTTACGACTCTGCTTGAAATTTGAATTTTTAATTCGGACGATAGGTTTGAATTAAATTCGAGTCCAACTTGTGATTAATGAATGTCTATACGAGACTAGTGAAATCTAGAGAAGATGCTTGAAACAACAATGAGCACTTAAAATGAGCGCATAAAAAGAGGAATCTACGAATTCATTTTATTTCTATTTAATCAAAGACATTAATAATAAAAAACTCAATTTGCAAATCGTATCTACCGATTTGCTTGTAACCCTACGAAAGTAAGTATATTTGTACGCATTCAAAGAAAATGCTGATAAATATTTAGTAGCGGTTATTTCACTCTTTGACGCTTCAAACTTGACAAATTGCTTTCGCATAGGAGCTAATTATTTTAGCGGGTACATTATGACTCTGCTTTGACAAAATAAATAGTATTGAAAGCGTTTTCTTCACCAAAATTTGTATGGTTTTGGAAAACATTAGAAATATAACCGATATTTTTGACGGAGACGTCAAAATTACGTTATAATGAACGCGATATACGGGATCATAGCATTCAGCAGACGCGGCCTGTCCAGTCCTATTTCAGTCTTGTAGTTCAATTGTGTTCTGGAGGGCAGTGCACTGTGTAGTGTTCCTTATCAGACCAAAAGTTTGCTGCGTTTCGTCACTCGTTGATGAATCTCCTATCTCCTAGCAACGCCGTCACAGTATATACTCAGCAGAGACAGGTACTCTTCGTCCCCGTCTCTCACATAATATTGGCACACTCCGGTGTCCGGGAGTACATTGTCATTCTGTCCGCTGTTTCCCGTCATGACGACAATGCCTTGAATCGCAGGTGTGCGCACAAGCATTGTCAATTAATTCTTTTGTTAAACTTCGATTCAATGTGGTTTCTCCTATAAGCAGGTAGATCGATATTGGGAGGTGAACTTATTAGGCCATGATCTACGCAATGCAATCTTTTCGCTTTTTTTTTTACCGATTATTGCTCTTTTAATAATTGAAGATTTTAGTCCAGTTGGTGCTCGTTTACCTATGAATGTGACTTTTCAACTCTTTCAAAGGTTTTTCCCAAGTTTCTGATTAAAATAAATACTAGATATTCTACAAGAATGTTATTTTCTGTGTCCACTCAATGTATTTCATTGCGAGGTAAACCACAAACAATATAGTGTTCATATTTTTTTCAAAATTGATACCAAAATGATTCGAAAGATGATGATTACATAAGTAGCTTTTTTGCACGTCTCTTATTTACCAATAATCTCTGAAAAAAAAATATCTTGATTACTTTTAAAACAGCTCATTTGTAGTTTTTGTTCAGAATTGTTTTAAGACTAATTTGAAAATAACCTCTGGGACTTGCACAAAAACCATTACATTACTCTCAAGAAAAAACTCATTGTTAATGTGTATGTACATAACAGTCAACTACAAATATATGAATGTCTATCTATTCATACACGAAATCTCTTATGGGAACATTGTACTCATCATTATGAACAACTTTTACTATGGGACAACCCTAAAATCGCGAAAAAAAACATCGGCTTTTCCATACATTTTAACGAGTTATGCGAACATAATTGTAGGGAACAAATGTTTCTTTTTTTAGATTCAAAGTTGGTCCCATAATAAAAGTTGTTCATAATGATGAGTACAGTGACCCCTTAAGAGATTTAGCTTATGAACAGATAGAACTTATATAATTTTAAATAATTTGAATGAAAAGAAAAAAGAACTTCATAGCAGTTCAAGGGTTACTGCCAACATACGGCTGAATGTACCTACATAACTATTTACTAATACTAAGTTTACATTAAATTTTCTCACAAATGTCTCTGAATCTTGAGTGAATTTGTTAACACTCTTACATTATTTGTATTAATTCATCTATGATTTAATTTTTTTATTGGCGCTAATTACGGGTAATTAGAAGAATGTTTTTAACAAAATTCGACGTTTCAAAACGGTTATTAAGTTTTTTTCCTGGATTACCTTTATCTAAATTGAAATCTATTTCATAAAACTACTTTGGTGTGTTCATCAAACGTGTATCTGAATGCAGTACCCACGCCCTCAGGGAGGGGACAAAGTTATGAATAGTGCCGGAAAAATTACTCTCTCAGAACTAACGGAATTCGCGCTACACTTGTGAAAATGGACGTGGCTATTTTTATTTTAATGACTTATTTGTAGAATTGATTGAAGTGAAAAAAAAAACTGGTACCTATTGGTGTTTTTTTAACATACATCCCATCTACGAAAAACTCGCGTCGATCTTCAGTAAAGCCGCGCTTTACTAAGTTGGTCCGTGGATGGGTGACCATCCATTACGTACCGAGTTTCTTCCGTACCTCGGAAAGCACGTGATTGCGACTGTCATTTATCGATCTTTGACAGTTGTGACAGTCTGATAGTTTGACAACCAGTCTTACCCAGGGGTATCGCAGTACCCAGTATAGTATTAACTGGAGGTCAGATAGGCATGTAAAATACTGTTATTCAGCGGCATCCGGTTACACTGGAAGGCGACCCCAACATAGTTGGGAGAAGGCAGGCAGATGAGACGAGTAACAATAGTCATCTCTATAATAAGAAGCTAATCTTTGTATCCTGAGCTGTTGTACTCAAACAATACGTCGTAAAATGTTTTCTTCACAATTAGATATACCTTCAGTTTCAAATATTGACGAGTTACGACTACATTATTATTATAGTTTGATTTTCTCATCATTGTCAAGTTTTATTGTCATCGTCGATTCAATCATTTTCCCTTGTTCACATGGTGGCGAGACAATGATTTATATGAAAACATGAAATAAGAACTGTCAGCCAAACAATAAGTGGGGATCATCATAATAAAAACCACTCTAGAAACTTCTAGAAAGATACTTAGAGAACTGTAGATACCAACAATCACAACTGGAGTGCAAGATAAACAGACAAGCATCTCGAATGCTCGAGCACGATCTGTCGATCTCCAGTCTTATTATAAACACACTAGGTCTATTATTAGCAAACATAGTTATGACATGAAGTGCAAGTGTTTGCCCAGCACCGGTCGGCTGGAGGTCAGGGCCGGACTGACTATTTGCTGACTACTCGAGACTGGTGACGCGGGTATCGAAATGTAGTAGTCTAGAATATTGGACAACTGAAATTGATGAATGATGAAGAAAAGCTGAGATGATGAAGTAAATGGCGACGTAGAGAGCGATGTCGTAGACAAGCGAACACCATCAGCTAGTAATTGAAGGAAAACGGAAAATAAAAGTTTTAACGCTCAGTAGAAATACCCACTATTAAATTCGTCTTTCAAATTACCAAGTAAAAGAGACGAAGAAAAAAATGGGAAAGAAAAACATGATGCTTCTTAGTGTACTTCTGCCTGTCCTTGTCCCATGTGTCTGGTTCTAAACCGATGACGGACATCATGGCAGCATGGCAGCACCGCCATGACCCGGAACATTGGGATCATAATTATCTTCTTTAAACTTCCCGCTTTAATATTTTCTCATGTTTCTAATTTCGTCATCCACTTAAGCACCGATAGCCATCTTTATTGAGCCATGTCTAAAAATGGACTGCCCTCACTAAGTAGTCGGAAGTGATACCCAGTAGCTAACTGTACAAGGAATGCGGCGTGCTACTGGTTTTATCAGCTGAGGTCAAGGTCAGCGTGACGGTATTGTTAGACCGTGTCGAGTCAGGAGACACGTGGAGTTAGTCTAGGAGTTCTAGAAACATCATAACACAGAATATTTATAGTGGCGCAGTGGAAATTTTATCGTTTTTGAGGATGATGATAATTGGCTTACTATTAGGTACCTACTTAAATCATTCGTGATGGTGATGGTGACGCATTGGTTTAATTTCTAGTTGGGATCAAGTTTTCTGCCATTTTATTTTACTTTTTTTTTATTTTAAAGGCAATGGACTTCTTTCGGTCAAAATTGTACATTTTCATTTTAACCTAAAATACTTTTTGGTTGTTGTAATCAAACAAGTTTAAGGTGTCTTTAATCAGTGCAATTGACTTCCGGCTATCCTAATTAAGATCAAAGGATTTAATAAAAACACCTCAATTGTAATATCTGAACCTATCATCTATCATATCATACAAGCTCAAGGCTGCTCGTTGACTGTAGATAACAAAGTGGTTAAAATAGTGATTAAATTCAACGACTGCCATCTGAACATGTATTATGTAGGTACTTATTTACTAAATAGAGTTGCCAGACAACCTCCTTCTAGCTCCGTTCAAGCAAAAGAAACGTGTTCCATGCATTAGCTATACAATTCTTTCTAAAGCGTTATAAAGAGATGAGGACGTTTTGCGACAGATTAGCTCCGCGACTCAAATGAAAGAAACCGTAAAACAAGAGATGTTATATTATAGCCCTTGACGATTGACGATATAGACACAGACAGGTTTGATGATATGTTGCGAAAGCAGTAGTTATGTGTGGAGCAGCAAACAGAAGTTATTTGTTGATTAAAAGGTTACCTAGTCACTATTGTTGAAATAGTCACAGTCAGTGTGCTTACTGGGTATTGTGTTATACAGTAACTGGGTTGTGGAGGTCAGACAGGCAGTCGTGTCATGACAAACAATTAATAGTTTTTAGCTGCATCTGGTTAGACTGAGAGACAGAGAGAAGACCGGTAGATGATGAAATTACACGAAAATAATGAAGCTTAAAAAGGAGAAAAAAGGCCATGCTCTAGTGTGGTTTCCTTGATCTCCGCAATTCAGAAATAGTGATACTACTTAGCCACGCCTGTGAAATGCCTCAATCAATATGCACACCTGACTTGTGTAAGCAAGAAGCTCTTGCGAAAATCGTCTTCTAAAACTGATTGCAACGATGTTTCAGAACATTGAAGACAAAAGTGTTGCCAACCAAAATTATTTCCTAAATACCTACAAAACGACTCATTCTCACTCGATTAACTTTTATTACTTTGTTCAGCAAATTGAGCAATATTTTTGTTTAATTTTTCTCCTACACGTGCTGAATTCATTAAATTATTATTTATGTTCATTGAGTAAATGAATGAATGACTTAGCAGAGTATTTAAAAAAGGTCCAGGCCCATTCTGACAAAATATAACGATGTATTGTACAAGCTGGGATTGCTTTATATTGAAGCTTTTCGTATCCATGACTTTACCGCGCCAAAATGTTGTATCCGGTAATGACAGAGAGTTATTGTATAGTAATTGTGTGAAGAAACATAATATGGTTATAGTGAGCGGGGTCACGTGGATTTTATTATGCAAAAAAAACTGTGGGTAATGATGACCTAAAATAATAGAATAAAATTATAAAAACCGGCCAAGTGACGCTCATTTGTATGTAAATTTACACCGAAGAGCATATTTATATTATATATTTTTATTGTTTTTCATAGGTTTTAATCAAAAACAAAGTTACAACTGCAGCATCACGCAAAAGTCCCATATCTCAAAAACTAAATATCAAATCTTATTCAAACCAATTTTCGTTGAAAGGTCTATTTACGTTCTACAAAGCTACATTTTTCCAGAATTTTCTTCCTCTTACCTCAGAAATGAAAGGGGGGGCATCATTTTTACGGCTTTAGAAGCAAACATCTTCATCCCTAAATTTATTTTTATTTGCTACGAAGTTCACAATAAACACAATAGGTAAGTAGGTACTCGTACTATTGTATGTATTGTGATGTTTTAATGACTGGATATAAAGTCGTACGTTTTTCCGAAACTGAAACAAAATATCTAGGTCTAAGGAGCATGCATAACGGACAATATCTTCTCAGAATCCTCGTAGGAGTGAGCACTCATACAGTTATGATATTAAGTCAAGTTGTGTCTATTTTCGATGGGAATTGCGACTCTTCTAGAATAACCTTTCAGCAACAATATGAGAATAATTTTGTATCTCAGAACAATACCACTCAAATACTTAGCAGCACCAGATTGACAAAATATATACTAGTGGACTGGTTAAGCAGCTGTTAAGCATTGGATACCTACAGAATAACTTAGGATAAATAACCATTCATCTGCATTTTTGAGACCCTGAACGTAGTACAAGCATAGAATAGTAAATATGTATTAGTAACTGGTGTGGCGACAGTCCAGTTGAAGTTGAACATCTCTTGTTCTTCGTTAATTCTGTTTTCCATTTTGATGGACACAAATCCTCAAAGGATTATGTGGCAACAAGTACCCAAGTCGCCGCAGAGCAGAAATAGCGATACTTGAAAATCTTCGGTAAAATACAGCAAAATGCAACATTTTCGATTGGCCGCATCTTAGGTCTGCGGTAACTTTGATACTTCTTGAAATAGTTTATTAGAGTACTAATTAAGAGCTATATGAAATGAATATTTCAATTCGGGTCTTGGCAAAACTGTCAAGCCTCACCAGGCTTGACAGTTTTGCTAAGACCTATGTACGTCTAAGAAACGTGTAAACATCGTTCAAGACAACTCACTTAGTACTATGCAATAAAAAGAGTGATTATCCAACGTTTAGTGTTTGTCAAATGATCTCACTGAAGTAGTAATGAGGGAGGGTAGGGGGGAGGGGGGTCAAGGCTCCTAACTAACTTGCACAAACACGCTTCACAAACATTTTACTGTACTGACATCACAAGCACACTTCTTGTAGGTAACCAGTGAATAATATTAAATGCTAATGGCCATTTTCACCAACACTAGGCGACACCTAAACGATTGCTAGTAAGCTCGGTCCAGCGCCGAGAGTTTAAATTACAAGAGTTCAATAATATTTAGGGGAGCATTTGTTTAAAGTCTAAGCTTTTCTTCATACGGGGCACGAGGCACGGGCAGGATATATTAGTGACAACATCGGCACACTGCAGGCATGGGATGTTACTTTGTGTTTGACCTTAACTTAAACTTGAGGTTAAATTAAGCCGGTCAGTATTTTCTCATAAATGCATACAAATCACACCAATAACTCCACTTCATAGTTATTGGTATATTTATGTATTCAGTTTATCAGATCTATAAATAAGTTTTCCGCTGGTCGTTTGGGGAATCACTTGACACTCCCGCCGCGATGAAACATAGCGATCGATGTCGAACACCCCGAATTACTCGAATATCCATGATTCAAGTGATTGGCTTTAGGGAAGATCGGTACTGTGAATATAACTCTTGAGTCTATAAATGTAAATAAAAATGATAATTATTATGCTGGTGCACTTGACCACGGCTCTATACTGAATTGGTGTTTTTTCAATGTTTGTCATTATATGTAGTCCGAATAGGGGTTTTAGAAAATTTGTATTAAAGATATTATGTTATTGCACAATTACACGGCAGAACAACGTTTGTCGTGTGCCCAGTAACAGGGTTGTGGAAGTCAGATGAACAGTCGCTCCATGTAAAATACTGATATTCAGTTGCACCCGGTTTGATCGGACGCCCACCCTAAAATATTTGGGAAAGGTGCATTAGCTAATATGAACGTTAGCTAGTTAATAAAATGAAAAGTCTAATAGGACAAAAATTAAGAATATTTCACAACATAAGACATTTTTTTTTATAAAAACATTGAAATTCTCCATTAGAAACTTAGAGTAGTAGGTAGCAGTGTATATTGATTTGTGGCTTCACTAGGAACGACTGATGTCTAACCTCCGCCCGGGGGAAATCAGATTTACGTTCGTTATATAGCGCAGGGCCGATCTTTTTCATATAAGTACCTATATACCTAAGTTAGGGCGAAATTAAGCTTTGTTCAGAACTCTGACAATTTATTATTATTTACTTAGGGCAGCAAATCCAATGGACTTAATTAACTTTTAGTTTAATTAACTTTAACGTAATAAATCAAGGGTTAGATTTAATTGTAACGCATCAATATGGAGAGGCAGCTCGTCATTTTCAGATTAAAAGCCGCTCCTGTCCTGCTCTACATAACATGACAACACGTCTGAAACCTCCGAAGGGTTGTCAGAGGTATAAATTTAGTACGCCCACTAGTTGACGCTTCCCGTTGCCCAAGGGCTGGCTTTTACCTTGGCCAGAGGCTAAATGTTGCCATACAACGTGGCAACGCCGCCAGTCTCTTGGGCACATTACCGGCTGACAGCGTTGAAGTGGAGTTTTTTGATGCCCTTTTATAGTTTTTAGTTAGTTTATTTTAGGTATTATAATGTATATAGTTAATGTAAATAAATCATATTAAATCTTTTCAATAGATATGTTTTTAAGTCCTTTAGCTCAGATTCAGACTCCGTGGCTGTTACTGAGAAATTATGGATGGAAAAACCCATTAAAACATTGCCCAACCAAGTAATCGAACCCGGCACTCACGTTCAGCATTCGCGCTTGCCGACTACTAGATCAATGAGGCAAAAACACAGAAAAAGATCAGTTAGCTCACTCTCCAAAGTCTTCTTTATCGTGTGGTTAGTGCCTAACCTGGTGTCAGAGTTTCTAACTTTTATGCCGCCCATGGGCCTCTGACTCGGCTTTGCATGCCGTCGAGAAGTATCTCTATGAATTTGCAGTCCAACGGTCACACCACTGGGCTATCACTCTCCAAAATGATCACACGGTACACACACACACACACACACACATCGCTCAAAATAACTTTTAAACAATTCAAAGAAAAACATTAAAATTAAGTAAATTGTTTTAAAATTGCCACACACGCAGTTTTTTGTAGCCGTTCTAATGGCCTGTAAGTACATGCTGGCGTCCATTTTACTATTTTTTGTTTGGCGGGAAAAATGCACAAGACAAAAACTTTAGATCTCTTCTGAATAACTCATGATTAGCATTTTTTGTTTTATGAGAACACGTAAACTTTTCGTGGTTGCTATGCTAATGAAAAACTTTTAATTTATGTTAATTAAACACAGTTTGTACTAAAAAAACTACCGCTCGCATAATTAAGGTGTTGAGATACAATCTCCTAACAAACCTTTTCTGCCACATTTAGATTTGATTAATTATCAAAATTAAAATATCTAGGTATCACATGACAATAGCGTATTGTATGTCCTGTATCTCTGAGCGGATCAAAATCGTAACAAAGAGGAAAAGGCGAGTCATTCTAAAGTTCTAAACAAACAAATCAATTTTCGTGAAGGGTATACTATTGTACTATAAGTGACTTGTAAGACAATAGTAAGTACGAGTCAAAAGGATTTCCAGTCTTTGTGTTGTGTTGATACTCGTACGAGTACAAAATTCAATAAAATAGTCTTTTGTGGAGCCAGATATCAAATCATCATAAATCACTATGTCTGTTCTGAAAGCTGGCTGTTTCCAACATTCGTTGTGGGTTTGATAGATCCGAGATAGCAAAACGTACGATATCACTATCGGCACTTACTATGATAATAATGAGAAAAGTTCGCAGCTAGTACTGTATAGTTGACAACCTTACAGTACATTGCCATTCAGGCTATTTGGTTTTTTCTGTTAAGAAAATTTCCATAGCAAACTCGAGTCTAATTTGTATCCTCACTAGGCTTACTTACCCTCTTGAATCGCCGGGTAGTAGCGGCATGGTCCACATACGCGTCTGCCTACCCTTTCAGGTTATATACAGGCGTGGTTTCACTTCAATTTTTTCTTTCCATTAACTGTTTGATGACTTCAGTGTAGAATGTTCTTGAACCTGTGGAGACGGAAAGCACTTTTTGTATACGTTAGGAAAAGTTTAGCCTCATTTGCTAAGCCAGGAACTAGCCAGAACATTTTGTGACTAACAGAAAGTAAACTTATTGAAAAACCGGGCAAAAACGATTTCTTTAGAGAGTCTCAGTTAGTAATTGTTGTGTTTTTGCTGCACGCTAGCAAAATGTACAAGACGTTGTCACAAGCAGAGAGGTAAACCAGTTGATTGAAGGTGAACAGTTATGTAAGATCTTAACTAGCAAGTAAAGTAAGTGACGTAATAAAGAAAAATGTATTTTATGTTTGTTCTAGAACTTTCCAGATTGCATGAAATTGACCGTTTTTTTCGATAGAGATCGGTTTCTCCGTCTAATCTTCATCTGCGTACCCTAATACCCTCACCTCAGTTCATTTCGAGTAGGTAAGCGTATCTTTTTCTTCCATTCGTCTCTATTAGTTAAAGGGGTGTTAGTATATTATCATCTTTCACAAATTCCATGCGACTTTCCTTTAGTCTGCCCCTATTAATGTACTCATCACCTTCATACGTAACACATTTTTCACTATATGCTCTTCTTACGTCCGCATCACATCACCATACCACGACAAATGGTTACTCCTGTGGTTTTCTGTCGCTTGGTATGAGGTTACTTAATTTTGTTGTATTCCATTTGATCAACTGATTAAATCTACCTACAAATAGGCGTTATTATGAGACAACTGTCAACAAGCACCTGTTCCACAAATTGGTATTACGCACATTATGCCTCTTTGATGCCCATAATTATTATGATACTTGGACTCTGAGCGTAGGTATATAACTCGACTAGACTCGCCTTTTGATAGAACGTCATGAGAAAGATTATATTTAAGCACGGAAAATATGGACGGCAGACTGAGAAAGCCGATTAATTGAGCACCCTGTTCGATTCCATTAAAGTGACATTTTGTTGTTTGTTCCAGGTGGACGATGCTGACAGCGATGCGTTAACGCGACGTTACAAGTAGTCGGATCATTATTAAAATCAAAGGCGAGATCAAGTGACCTGCGCCCGCGCCGCTCGCCCGTGCCGCGCCGCGCGCCGCCCGCCGCGCCGCCACTCCATCGCCGCGAACCAACGCACGCGCACGCGCCGCGCGCAACGGACGTTCGCTCCGATACTATATCCCAAAGTGACTGATTAGTGTAATAAACGTAATCACTTACAGATTGCAGAAGTCTCTTCATTAAGTCTATCGACTGGTATTTTAATTGATAAGCCTTTTTGTTAACATTTTCTCCTATAAACGGACAAGTGCATTGAGTAAGTGGAGAAGGCTACATTCCAAACCGGTGTCGTTCTTTAATGGACGAGGTGTGTACTACTCTGTGTGTGTTTTAGTAGTTATCGGGTGGTGACTGGTTCGGTTTTCGGAGTGTACAGCATTTCCCTTGCAGTAAATAGTGATATACAGTACCTAAGTTAACTGGAAGCTTGTGAACTCACCTCAGCGTAGTCTGCTAGCCATAATGTAATAGTGCCGACAAAAAGTGAGAAGCATTCAACAGAAAAATGGCTCGCGGAACGCTGAGTGAAAACGAGCGCCAGTGTTTAGACGCAGGTGCAAAAAATCAATCAGAACGTCTCCACGAGTCAGAAAAAACACTTAGTGAATGCAAATCGAATGGACTAAGAGTGCGCTTCCTAGACGAGGAAGGAAAAACGGAAAGGATGGTCAGCGCTGACGAGGTCGACTGCGCTGTTACACGAGTCAAGAAGATACACATTCTCAAGAACAGAAGCTCAAGCGAAACGAGCATACTGCTGAGGAACCCGTCTCTCATTAAGAGGCGCTCCAGTTCCGAACGCCGGTTCAGTGACGGACTCACCGACAATCTAAACAACAACAACCTGAACGAAAACCTCAACGGTAGAATAAAAACGACCGAATTTGACAAATCTGATAAGACTGATGAAGCTGATAATACCAAAGAAGTGAACGGCCAGAGCTTTAAGAAGAACTGCAACGTTTACAGTGTGAACCAGGCGAAGACCCTGACTCCGGAGAGGAAAAAGTCGTTACCGCTGACGATGCCGAGGCTGATCGGCCACAAGATCCAGGAGAACGGACAAAACAGGTCAATCTTGCCGGCTGAAGTATTCTTGGCGGATGGTGCGTCCGGCAAGGACTTCACCGCTCGTGCGATCGGGCGGCTATCCAGAGGTATCGGGAAGCTGCTCAGGCGCACAAACAGCGTGCGCATTAGTGATCCTGATCCAGTGTACAAAGTGGCGTATCTCGGCAATGTACTCACCGGCTGGGCTAGAGGTAAGTTTCACTTATTAATTATTGCTAGAAGGATAAATTCGAAGTAACAACGTAAAACAATTAAATGTGTTGTAAATTTTACATAAAAGTGAATTTTGGCAATTACTGGCCGTTTTACAATCGAGACGGTTACCCTAGGTTCGGTAACAGACGAATCCCGTCACGCTCTGTCTCTCACCAGCCGGCACAACGGCCTGTTAGATAATATTATCACTTACGGTTTCTGCAAATAAAAGTATTTGTTGCTTAATCTTACAGTTATCAGATGAGGTATTTGGGTCGCCGAATTGACAGAACATTTCGCAAAACACTTAAAAAACAAGGGTCCCAAGCTAGTCCCCTGCGAAACACCGGGCCGTTGCTACATTCCAATGAGCAAATTGATTATGTATTGGGTTGGTTTTAACCCAAGTGCACGCACTAACTACAATAACGTACCTGTATTTAGAAACATTATTACGGTTTTTGTAAAAAGATTAGTTTAAATAGGAAGTTATAAAGCAAATGCTCATCTTAATCCCAGAAGATTACATTAATATTACATTAACACCTGAGTAAACGCAAGAAGTCAACAATGTGATAAAGGTAGAGTTAGAGAACTTATCTATTAAGGTTTATGGAAGTAATGGTGTATCGTAGTGTTTTTATAGTCATGTCAATAGAATCGTCGGTAACTGAGGTTGTGTAAGTGGTCCAAGGCGAATCGGCCGAGCAAAACGGTCGGATCTCCAAATTAGTAAATTAAGTCCAAATAGCGAATATTAAACATTCATAATGCACCGTTTGGAGCGATATACGAAATTTGAACGTTTATTACAAGCACGAAACAACAGGATGATTTTACTGATGCTACGTATGTAATTCGTGCTTCACATGTTTTAATAGACACAAATATAAAAGCTACCAGAATTTACTACTGAATGACTGAAGTTTTGTTCTCAGTAGATAATTTTTTCATCCTATTCCGCACTCGAATCTACGTAGTTTTTATCCTATTATGATTTGCGTCAATCTGAGCTTTAGAACTCGTGCCAACGTGAACGACTAACAGCTTTGTTGACAAATCTCTATATATTTGTACCTTTCTTCAATCGAGTAGATATGTGCAATTTTTCTAAACGTAAACAAAGTTACACACGACTCCATTCCTATGATAACCAATCTATTTTATAAACTTTATAACAATATCTGTAGACATAACAACGGAATCTTACAAGAGATATGAAAATATTTTAAACATTTTAGTATTTTCTTCGCTAAATTTAAAATGCGGGAGCAGTACCTATGTAAACACGAGACGTAAATGTAATTTAAATAAATACATCGAACAAAGCGAAAGGAATGTCGATGTTAATCAGTAAGAGACTTTCGTTTTAGACGCATCTGTCATGCGTCGCTGTGTCCGCTAATTGGCGAGATATCCGAAACGTTCCGAGAGAAATTGAACAAATGAACAACGCCTTATCACTTGACGATGCAGCAGAAAATTGCTATTAAAAAAATGTCTAGAGAATGATAATGTATACTTGAAAAAAGTAGGTGAAGATCGCGCACTATTTGGACAAGTGTTTATATTTACATTTGAAGATGTAAATGTGTCTAAAAATTTGGTTTTTTTTTTTCAAGTAGGTAATAAATTAAAACATGGACAAGCCTTGGCTTAAACATGGATGCCTTGCCCATGTTTTTGCTCGCGGCATTTTGATGTCACATCTCCATTTAATCGCACATCGGTTTTTTTACCATCTTTTATTATTTTATCAGAATGCTTATTTTAACGTTGTTTTGATGAATCTTTATAAAACGTTTGAATTCGTATTGGTTGCGATGGCGTGAAATTCTCAATTCATAATTGCTATCCCTATTTTGTTAATCGACTATAATTTATAATAGCTATATTGGCTCAGTTTTGCTCAGCTAGAGAAGTTATACGTAAAACAATTATTTTATCCATGTCAGCTTCGAGTATACAGAAGGAATTATCAATAGTTTAAATGCAAACGTTACCACAGCAAAAAAAAATAATGTATTGCTGGAAAATGCGAAAATAGGTTGACAATACAATTGAAGAAAGTAAACATTCAAATCGGCATGATCCAAAGAAAGTTGTAGTAGTCAATGAAGTGGACATAAAAGATTGTGATCAGAATTGGTGTCAACCTGGACATGGACTTTATTCGCGAGTGAAAGTCTGCAGCATCTGCACAGTGCATCCTAATGTACTTTTACTTGATCCGAGGATCGTTTACATTCTTATCATACGTGACGTGTTACGAGATAAGTTTAACTGCGCAGAACGTTAAGATCATGGCTAAACCTATTATGGTCATTAGTCACACACTTGACGAGTTTCTTGTCATTTATGGTGTTAATTGCTCTTTTTTCACGTGAGGTTGTCGTGTGATTTTGTTAATTTTACCTTTGACACAAGCGCGAATGCCAGTGCGTCCAATTATTGTTAAGATGTGAATTAGTTGATTAATGAGAAAGTAATTAATTATAACGTTGTAACGTACCTTGCCTTCAACTAGACCGGTGTTCGGGCTCTTATTTAACTTCATCTATTAGTCTTTTCTGAAATAAATTCTTCAGCAAAAGATAAAGGTAGCAAAATGCAATCTACTACATTGAAATTGATAGCAATTCGGATGCTGATTCGATAACGAAAGGCATTTCAAAATGTCTCGTAGCTATAATTTCTGGTTTCTAATAATAATTCTAGTGTAGGTTATAAGCGTGGACCGAGGGAAATGCTCGAAAGCCACCATGAGCATGGGCCAGCCTTTCACTGCTATTACAATCTTTACACTGGGCAGGTTATTGTCGGTCACTCTTTGTACGTAAGACTGTCATAATTTACTTTTGTTTACACCTCTATCACCAATGTTTATTGGATATTCCGTCTTCTTCGACTTTTTATAAATCATTGAACTTTTTCAATGTTAAATTCAAGGTCATGTATAGAGATGCAGTAAAAACTACGTGGGTAAACAAATTATTATCCATTGTGTACAATATTGTTGTTTCTTGTTATTTAAGTTGTTTATGTACAAGAATCATTTGACCCGAGATTTATTTTTATTTGCTATCAAATTAGTGTTATCTGAAGTCGGAAATTTATTTCTGCTCGTCCATGAGAACTGTTTATATCTGGTTGAATTTTTCGTTATTATCTTATCAATGACTTTAACCTACTAAATACACACTGGGCTTGTTAATTACTTTTACCATGTAAATGTTTATCCGATACACCTACTTCCTAGATGCTCGTATGAGAAAGCAAGAATCAGTATTCCAATAGAACATTCCATTTCTATGTAGGTATATTAATTCTAGTTAGTTCTTTAGATATATGGAGAATGTGAAATATTGCTGTTATTGCAGCAAGCCTATAAGAAACTTGAATAATTTATAGTTCAGTGTCTATCTCGCTTCCAAAAGTTTAGCAATGATCGTCAAGGCTAAATCTGAATGATGATATTGTATCTACGCGTGTATGGTCACCGTTCGCAAGCCATCTAATTTTATCATTTATGATAGCTATACTGTGATATTTATTTATAATAATCATTATAGTCGCATTAATATTAATGTTCCTATTGTTCTAAGATAATATTTCTTGTCTTTATTATTGTGGTACGAGTATAATCGGTTAAGTCACATGTCCGATGAGAATAAAAAAGATAAAAAAAATTGTATTGTGTTGGTAAGAGGAAGTGTAGTTAATTATGCCTTGATTAATTTCGGTGACATTTTAATGTGAGAACTTTTTGAACTTTTTTACGTTGAACAGCAATTCTATGCTTATATTACTTTAGACTACAAATTTCATCACCATCCGCTAAGCTTCTTCTCTCTGGATGTATATTTTTAGTTTTTAAATCATGATTACTATCTACTAAAACTGCACTGAACTCTAGTTCGTTTTAAAATGTATTTGCATGAGAACATTTTTGAAGTATGTATTCAAGAAACTTTTGCATTCTGAGCGAGAACATCTTATTCCTTGAATTTGTGTAGCTACAAGTTCATGTAGATTGTAGATATCTACCCTCGGCACACTTGACATACTATGGGTTCTACTTCCACCTGAGACTGTCACTGGATCCCATGCTACAGCGGAAGCGCACGATTGCTATCTGTCTCGTTTACACACAGCCTCTCGCTCGCACTCTTTTTTCGTATCGCATTCCAAGCATCATTGTTTGGTCGGTCGCTCCCACAGACACGCTCGGCGGCGTCTACCAAGCCAACCTGCGTTATATCTACCATCCACATCAGCTCTATCAATTAAGGATTAAAGCCTAATTTCCTTTGTATCATTACCCTGGTGGCTGTCCCTAGTCTACTAGTTTTGTAGCATTTGTTAACGCTATTCTTCATTATGAATGTACTAGTAAATTGTAATGAAACGTTCACCGTTTGCTTTGATGTTCTAAAAGGAATTCTGCTGTTGTTGCCATCAATCTGGTTTTATGAACAATTTTGATAATTATAATGTATTAAGTTATGTTTGTCGTTGGATTTATCATGTCTCAATTATTTTATTAGTATTCCTTACATCAACTTTTCTCAAGTTGTAGATGAAACTTTCGTCTTTAGAAGTGATTTAAGCATTCTTGTGGCAGTGGTGAAAAAGGTTACCTATCTAAGGACCGTAGGCGTATATCTTAACGTATCTAATGATAATTTCAAGGGTTTTTCTTATACTTCCCTTCGTACCCATTTTTTCAAAAACATTATTGATACTTGTTACAGTGGCCGTGGTAGTCGTTTTATAGTGGTGGTGGTTCTGTAAAAAATTGCAAATTTGACAGGAAAATACGCAAAGAAATACTGTTATTGATTTTTTGTCGGAAATCATTGAAGGCAATCATCATAATGATTCGTTCGTAATACATTTTATTATTTTAGGTGACGATTAATCAGATAAATTTGAATTAGTGTGTGGCTAAAAACTGAATACATCTTAGATGATAGAATAGATTTTTTTATTTTGCAAACATCAGTTGTTAAATTATCAAAGCTCAGCCATATTTTACCATTCGGCATGCACACATTAACATTATTTTTGGGATACATGTATTTGCATTTTAAAGACCAAATTCAATTAATAAAGTATCACTTTCATAAAAATATCATTCATTGTCAAATTATCATTAAAATTATCATTAAATTAAACAATTAGTAAAGTATCATTACAATTAATAAATCAATCTATCAATCAAATTCAATTAATAAAGTAGGTATCAAATTCAAATACACAATAATACTATCTACTAATAGCTACATGTTTTGCCATTTAAAGCATACAAAATTAGTCACAGTAGACCAGCAATGCAAAAACAAAATATAAAATTAAAATAACATAAAAATAAACACAATGTCAAAATTTTAATTCAATTCAAAATAACTTACAATGTTAAAATATTAAATCCAGTTAAAAATACAATGTCTAAATTTAATTTCAATTTGAAAACACACAGATTATAAAGCCAAATTAATACACACAGTCCCCAGTCATTGATTGTGTAGTGACACTTCTATACATAATATATAATAACTATCACCAATTACTTTAATTATGGCTATTACCTACAAATACTTTTACAATTTTATTACGTGCTTCTTCCTACATGATACTTGTACCTAATAAAACCTCAATACACTAAACAAAATAAACTTTGTTTTGGAACCAAAACCGTTTCGTCCATCAAATCGTATTATTATTATTTATCTTTAAAAAGTTGAACGTTACTCAACGGAGCACGCGTCATTCTAAGCTCGGACACATTCGAGCAGGTTTTATATGAAAAGAAATAAAACGACACGAATTAACTATGATTATAATTATGATATATTTAGTAAGCCGTGACCGACAGCACGTAGGTAACTTCTTTATGCTATTTTTTTTGTACTTTTAGCGTTCTATGGCGTTGCGCGTACCCTTGGCCACAATGTTCGCGTCTTGCCTATTGAACTTTTTGTTTGATAGCCTTGAATTTGTGCGTTGAAATATGCAAATTGTTAATGGTCACTTAAAAAGAACAATTGGTAGAGTAGGTATTGTAACTGGAACAAAAAAAATGTCATTCATAGAAAAAAGTTTCATTCTTTGTAACTTGTTTATTATTTTTTCTTGTCTCATAGTGCCTGTGTGCATGCCTGTGCTTGTGAGGTTCACAGCTAGGGAAATAGGTACTGTAATCAAAGGTATGAAAGGGGGGAAGTCGCCAGGTCATGACAGCTTGAGCGTGGAACATCTACGTTATGCAGGTAAGCACTTGCCGCGGGTCCTGGCAATGTTATTTAGTTTTTGTTTGAATCACTCTTATCTTCCAGCTGACCTGGTTAAAACTATTGTAGTACCCATAGCTAAAAATAAGACGGGAGATGCGAGTGACTTAAGCAATTACAGGCCTATATCCTTGGCGACTATTATTGCGAAGGTGTTGGACAGTTTGATTGACCGACAGCTGGATAAGCATATATCATCACACGATGCCCAGTTTGGTTTTAAGCCGTGTTTATCCACGGAAACAGCTATTCTGTGTCTCAAACAAACTGTTCAATACTATGCTAATAGGAAAACCCCTGTGTATGCGTGTTTCCTGGACCTCTCCAAGGCTTTCGACCTGGTGTCTTATGGCTGCCTGTGGAAGAAGCTGTCTGCCACAAGCCTGCCTAGGGATCTCATGGAGGTGCTTAAGTATTGGTATAACAATCAATACAATCATGTTAAGTGGGCGGGTGTCCTGTCGGATGCATACAGGTTGGAATGCGGAGTGAGGCAGGGGGGACGCAGCTCACCCAAGCTTTTTAACCTGTATGTTAACCAGCTGATCTGTGAGCTCAGCAATACCAATGTCGGTTGCTTCATTGATGGGCATTGTGCTAACAACATCAGCTACGCTGATGATATGGTGTTGCTGAGCCCATCAATCGGTGGACTTAGGAGGCTCCTTCGTATTTGTGAGGAGTATGCGGTGGCCCACGGTCTCAGGTACAATGCTACCAAGAGTGAACTCCTAGTTTTTAAAGCGGGGAACAAATGCTATGACTCGGTCCCACCTGTTATCTTAGGGGACGCTCCGCTTACCAGAGTGACAAAGTTTAAGTACTTGGGACATTGGGTCACCGATACTCTGTCTGATGATGTAGACTTGGAGAGGGAACGCAGAGCATTGGCGGTTAGATGTAATATGCTGGCCCGTAGGTTTGCACGTTGTACCAAGGAGGTAAAAATTACACTTTTTAGGGCGTTTTGCCAGTCTCTGTACACGTGTGCCCTATGGGTCAGTTATACAAAAAGCTCGTTCAGTGCTCTGCGTATCCAATATAATAACGCTTTTAGGGTTATGTTGGGGCTACCGCGATTTTGCAGTGCGTCAGGGATGTTCGCGGAAGCTGGTGTGCCAGATTTCTATGCAATTATCCGTTCGCGCATAGCATCCTTGATGCGGCGAGTACGCGATAGCTCCAACAGCCTAGTGTCCACGATAGCCGGCAGGATGGACAGCCCAATAATGTGGCACTGGATGACGACACATCGAGCGTCATCCAGTTACTTGTGTTGATTAGCAGAATAATTTTTAATTGAATTTGATTTGGAATGTTTTATTTTAATTTAATTTAATTTTGATTTAATTCTGTTTTAATTTTAATTTAATTTAATTTAGATTTCTATTGATTTTAATTTAATTTTGATTTAATTTTAATTTGTATTTTCTATGGACCCTGGTCTGAAATAAAGTTTTATTTATTTATTTATTTATAGTCATTAGTGAAGTAAATGATAAAGATTATAATTATGTAAGTACGCTAACTACGACGTGACGTGACGTTTGTGACGACGTTATATCACGACGTTATATTATTCGTTGACCTATAGGATAAAACATAAGTTAAACCATAAAAATCGAAATAAAGCTTGTTGTTCTTGTTTACGTCAATCACTTGATTACTGACGCAAAATATAATTTTTGACAAATTATACCGCGTGGATACTTAAAAACTTTTTAAATTTATCAGAACCCGTAAAATTAACCGGCCATTTTGTGTTCAGTACCTTCACAATCACAAAATATTCGGAAGGTTGGCAACTTTTAAGGACCAGGCGAAAGACGTAAGTATGACTTCAGTTCCCCACTATTTATTGAAGTTTGTTATATGTGCTTCGTCTGAATCCCTACACTATTCATTACATCTGACACAAGTGACTGGTTAACTACGTGTCACTACATTTCATAGGGCAATCTGATTAGCATTCATACCATAATTAATATGCTTAACGCGATTAAATTACCTCATAGTAGTTACTCCAATATGTATGCTTGTACCTACTACAGGTAGTGATCAGATCATTCATGCAGAACAAATGAATTGAATGATGGAGTGATTAAATTAGATGAATCAGAGTAAGCTTCATTCGGTGTAGGTATTTATTTATAATCAATATTGTTACATAGATTGTCCAACCAAGTAGTAAACAGATTAGTAATCAGTTCGCAATAGGATTTATTTTGAATGTTATTATTTTATTTATTGATTATGTAGTATGTGCATTAATGTACACATCGTAAGAAATTAAGAATATGGATTAATTTATAATTTGCGGTGCAAGGATGACTGTAAAACTGACCAAATTATAACCACTGCATTATGTTAATACCAAATAACTCTAAAGTTCTCTACATTCCTAAGCCCGTGACACAACAACTATTAGGTCTTTACCTTCGAAATTGCCGTTTAGGGTACAGAGTGACAAGTCATTTTTATTATAGATATTTTTTTTCTATCAATCAAAATATGCACCCATGTTATCGATGCATCTCTGCCAGCAAAGTGGTAATTTTTCAATGCCCTTCCTGAAGAAGTCAGGTGTACGGGAGCCAATAAACTCTTCAATGGCATTTTGTACAGCCTCTCGGGTATTGAATTTTTTCCCTGCCAAAAAGTTGTCAAAATTTTGGAAAAAGTAGAAGTCTGTCGGCGCAAGGTCTGGTGAGTATGATGGATGACTCAAAACTTCCAACCCTAGCTCTTGTAGCTCAGAGACCGTCTGTTGTGCGTTTGAGGTCGAGCGTTGTCGTGTAGGAGCAGCGGGGACGAACGTTTAACCAAGACTGGCCGGAGATTTGCGAGCTTCTCCATCATTGTGTCCAGCTCCTCACAGTACACATTCGCAGTAATGCTACTGCCGTTTGGTAAGAAGCTGTGATGAATTATACCGCCAGCGCCACTAGACCACCAAACAGTGACCATGACTTTCTTAGGGTAAGTTTTCGTTTGGGGCATTGCCTAGGTGCTGAACCAGGGTCTAACCAACATGATGACCGCTTACGATTATCAAAAAGAATCCATTTTTCATCGCAAGTGACAATGCGGTTCAAAATCCCTTCCTTTCTGAGTCTGTTAAGCAACGCAAGGCATACCTCAACGCTTTCGTCGCGCTGGCGATCGTCTAGTTCGTGCGGCACCTATTTATCAAGTTGTTTTACCTTGCCAATTTGACGCAAGTGGACCAATATTGTTTTGATGCTAACGTTGAAAGCTACTGCTAACTCAGCCGTACATTGAATATCGTCAGCTTCCACTATCGCCTTTAATTCGTCGTTGTTGACTTTAGATTTCGGGCGATCACGGGGTTCATGTTTTGGATCAAAATTTCCATGTCGGAAGCGTTCAAACCAATAACGAGTCGTGCGTTCGTTTGTAGTGTTCACTCCTTACACATAATGAATGTTGCGAGCCGTTTGTGCGGCATTGCTACCGCGACGGAACTAGTATTCCATAATACTCGTATTTTAATCGTGTCCATATTGATGAAAAAGATACAAATGTAGTGAAAACAAAACACTAATCAATAAACAAATGGCTGAATTTGAAAATAGAATTCCATATTTTTTAAAGAAAATTCATTTGAATTTAGAATTTATTGCCAGCCATATATATGTACATTACGTTTCAAATGGCCAGTATTGTAAAACGGCAACTTCATAGGTAAAAACCTATTAACTAAGAGATACATACGTAGCCTCGATGTTTGCATGCGAGCGAGTCGGTTACCGTTGATAACCGAGCGGTTATCGTAACCCGGCGCGCGCAGCGACGGTAACCCACTTTGCAACAGGTGCAACTGTCACGAGCTAACATCTCTTATTTTATTTCTCTCCGACAGTACTGGCCGGAAGGTTTTCACTTTTTGTCTATTGCTGCAGCTTTCATCTGCAATTATTATTTATTCTAAAAATTGTTCTTTTGTTTGTGAGCATGTATGTAGTACATATGTGTGCATCTATTCGTACATAGGTTACACATTTGGCTGTAGTGCTTGAAATTACAAAATATTTACACGTTAACGATAAACTACCAAGATTATAACCAAGTACAGTGTTAAGTATAGGCTTGTAAAGTAGCAGCCCATTAAAATGCCCTATCCAAGTAAGTACACACGTACTCGTGGTAGCTCATAAAGTGCTGTAATACTCACTTCCTATAATAAGCGATTACGGTTATATTGCAGTATCGAGTAAACGATTATCGCTACACGTTTTCAAAATTATTGGTCATCTTAAAACAAGTGTTCTGCGTTGATTCACTAGCCATAAAACTGACTTCATTTAAATAACTCCCCATTTTACTACACTTGGGTGCACCCAAGTGTAATAACCAAGTGTAACCCCACGACCCATACACTATGCATAGTGTATGGGTCGTTCCGCGTTTGGAACAACTTCCTTTTACGGTTCAGTGAATATGAACAAGGTTTTTAATGTCTGTGGTTCCTGTCAATCCCCTGACGTGTAACTAGAACCAACTACTAATTTTAGGTATGTGCAACTGCATTCACGTGTAGTGTATCAACATTGTCGCTAGGCAATGCAACAATAAAACAGGGTTCACTCATGCCCCGATCAGAAAACTCAAAATTCTGCTTAGAATAAAAGTAACAATATACATAGACTGTCCTGCCTTTTCTCAAGTATACTTCGGTGGCTCGCATAAACAAACAGAAACAGTGATGTTCAGCACTGATGTTCAGCAAACCTGCAGCTCAAATAACCAGAGAAACTTTTATTTAGAGACATCTGCTCTACATACTATATGTATATAATACATTTTTGTCGTATTTTCTTACACATGTAAAACGGCCTCTGGTACGCACTGTCACGGCTGGCTGCCCCTAGAAAGTACGGCGTGAAGGTCGCCACATACTGGACTGAGCCACTGAGGTAACTCTAATGTGATGCAGCTTTGAAATAGCACGTGCCTAGAATATCTATCGTAGAGCATTTGTGAAGTATCTCTGAGATCTGGGACGAAACAGTTCGGTTGCTAGATTGGTGTGTTGCCATAAACTTGATGTAGAAACACACAAGGTTGCCGGTGTGAAAGCAGATGTGTGTACAATACCAAAACGATGTTTTAAATGTTTTGCTTTTTTGGCAAAATAACTCTTTTTTGGCAATATATGGACTGAAGGAAAACTTTGCGAGGAAACCTGGACTTAGATCCGCATGCACCACACGCCACATCATTAAATGCGTTTACGAATAAACTTATTTAAATAAATTAGTATTCTATGTCTGTCAACGTCAAACCACTAACAATGAAATGGATAGATATTTTAAAACACGCTAAATGTTGGTTGTGATTAATGGCGTAAGCTGGCCTAAGTGTTCATGTCTCGTTTTTTTATGAGTAGACTTGTGAGTTTGAGAGGTAGTAAGCGCAGCTGCTGAGCATGACGTCCTGGCTCAGGAAGTTCTGAGTAAAACTTCATGCAAACAATGACATAAATAACAACAAAAACCTGACGATTGCAACTTTACCTCTACATGCATGGGTCTTTTAAGGACTCGGTACAATTTTAATGTCCTTCGGTAATTAAACATTTCCTATTGTTTTCTGAAGTGCTCCCTTCAAACTGGCTTTGTTTCTCTAAAACACTGCAACAATGGGCTCATAGAAACGTGAGCCCTAATGCAAGCTTAACGTGACATGTGTCGCAGTTGTCGCGTAGTTTTTGTACGAGAGATTCGACAAACTTCAACTTACCTGTATCTCGGTGTGTGCTTAGCTGTGTTTATCCTTGAACTTACTTTTGTAGTCGTTGTTTTAAGAATTCGATAAACAAACAGGTACAAAATGTCACGCACTAAGTATATTCGTGGGTTTTATGTGTTTCGTTTCTCATTATTTTTTCTTTATGATTTGGGTTTGATAAGGATACATTTTGAAAATAATTATTTAATACATCATTCAATCCATTCATTACTTGTTTTGTAAAGGAAAATTAAGTGCAGGTTCTCTCTTATTTATTTTTATTGTAAATAAATTAAACAAAAACAAACAAAATTTTAATAATTTACAATGCGGTTTACACATATTGCATTTCAAGTTTTTAAGCTTTTTGTTTGTTTATTTTTTACCAAAAAGTGCTTACCTCTCTTATTTACCATGACAACACATGTTTTTCTTATAACCATAAAACACATTCCCAAGTGAATATAATAAATAACAAGGTTCTTATAATAGACACGCAATACTGCATACCGTGCAAAAAATACTGACATAGATTCTAAATACTTTGTGATGCAAATTCTATTATAATCTGTTTAATTTACGTGATTATTTACATCATAAAATAATTTGTTATTCATTCAAGGAGATTTAGCACATATTTGTTTGTTCTAATAGTGGCAGCAAACTTTTTATACCCGTTCACTGAATTTGAATAACTCAAAATAGTATGGAAATGTCCCAGTAACAGTAAGGACCGTCATCCATCATCTGTAGTAGGGGTGTAGTGTTGGCAATTCTACTTATTTTAACTGACTTCTAAGTGGGAGGCAGTTTTCGATTCATCTTTGATTTTCACATAAAATGCAAAAGTTCTCGTTCTCGATTTACAGTCGGCGCACAAGCGTGAAATATTCCGGCATTCCGACTATGAGCAATTAATTGGATCGCTGACAAATACGAATGCTAACGAAAACATCGCAATGAGACACGAAAGGAATCTTCGAGATTTTAACGTTCGATTTCTAGAATAGAGAAGAAATTGTTGTTTGACTTGACATTTCTCTCTGTTCGTAGTAGGTACGGTCTATGAGCATAACCTACTTAATCGTATAACAATTTAGAATACATAATATCACGCCTAAACCCTCTGAAGAAATTGACAGAAGCGTGAGTGTAGTATATACCATCAAGTAACAATTAACAAAAGAGGATTTTAAATTTACAGATTCGTGGTACGAATTTCGAAAATGATAAACACATTTGTGGCTTTGATAAAGGTAGTATTTATGATCGAGTTAACGAAATGCATAGTTACGGAAATGCAGCATGGACTCGAGCCAAGCTGTTGACTAAACGGTTGTTGTGTCAATGGCGCCCTTTGCAGGCACCAACCTATACTTATGGGGAAAAGACCGTCGGAAAATTCCACTTCGGTTTTAATTTTAAAGCAGTGCTTGAGTTATTTATTAACTTCTTATTACATCGTTACTCTTTTTGCGTTATTATTTGTGTATTTTGAAATTTGGTTTGTAATAGCGAAAAAGTTAATAAAGGACTGTAACCTGAATAAAAATAGAGATGTGACACACCAGTAATATTCTAACAACAATAATTCACTATATTCAGTATATTGCATGGTTGTAATGTGTCAATTCAATGTGCAACAGTAAGTGCAACTGTTGACTGCAGACATATCGCAACTGTTGACACAACTTATTCGCACGTTTGTACAATGTGGATAAAATGCAGGAAAAAACATGGTGGCTGTGAATTAAAACTGTTTGTAATTGTTTAAATTACACGGATATTGTTTTTCCTTATCGATATATGTATTGTTCCTATTATTATGTTATTGTTTTATTGACTACATAGAAACCTTGGTCTCGTTTAGTTTAGATGTTTTTGATTTATTCTTGGAAATTGAGTTATTATTGTGTATGATTCTGATGATTCTTCTTCTATTTTGGTTCAAAGAATCAAAGAGTATTTGTATGCAAGACAAGAGTAATATCATAACATTCTTCCCATTCAACTTTAATGTGTAAATGTCACGCAAGCTTAAATAATAATTTACAAGCCGTGCCAGCTGTTTACCTACATGTTTTTGTTTTGTGAAAAAGAAACAACTACACATGCATGATGTATGGTTACTTTTGTAAAAGTAAACGCCACAAAGTCACGAGTCGTAGTTCTTAACTTTTCATTAAATAGATAGGTAAAATAGAAAATCCCACGTATGTTGAACATTACGAATCAGTACCTACTTTGAACATTAAGTATACATATACCTAATTTTAGTGCAGCAATAAGTAATAATTGATGATCTAATTATTTTCGTGCACGCAGCAAGTCTGAGTTTCGTAATATTGTACACAAGTGCAATCGGTTTCGTAACCTGGATAATTTGAAATAAAAAATTAGCATAGTTCATTGTCTGTGGGCAACTGTGCACACGTATTTATGTAATAATCGCTCAAATGAAGGATTACGAACTCGGTCATGTTCAGTAACTTTGGCACGCGATTCACTCAAATGTAGAGATTATATGTAAAAGTTTTGTAATCATTAGGTTTGGATTAAACTTTAAGGTTGGGTTATACCTATGTATTCATATTTTAATTGTTTTCTCTCGTGTACGAGCTAATACTAGAACAGCTCATTTTATAGTTTATTAATTAAACAGTCAGCCAGTTTGCCGGTGGAGCTGACTTTCTAACTTCGGACATCTTGACTCCTGAACGTGCGTCATGTAGAGATTATGTATACACTCATAAATATTTAATCGTAGCTTCTTATAAATAAAACGACTACGTACTCTAAATATCACAGGTAATTGCGAAACAGTTTGGTGATACCCAAGTCTTAAAAGCTATGCCGCCAAAAAACCTGTTGAAACATAAACAAACACACGATCGTGAACCACACCAAGAAGGCATTACTTGTCAACGATTTATAAGCGCTCCGATACAATCTGTGCAAACTGGCCGGGGCACAGGGCGAGGGCGGCCGCGGCAGTGCGCAGTAACCACGCCATCTCGCGTTAAATACGAGTAACATTGCCCGCGATTGTTGTACGAGTACGACTTGGTACGAGTTTAAACAAGCTTGCTATCTAACAAATAATTATGTTTAAGGATTACTGCATTGGTGATAGGAATTTAATGTGGTTGTGTTGCTTAGCACTGAGAAGATACACATAACAAAACATGTGGTTAGGCAGAGGTGTACCCACATTTCATCATTTAATAACGTTTAAGTCCCATGAACTAAGGGCGAGCCTGTTGCCATCAACCGGACACAAATCCAGACTTTACTCCAGGCTGCTACTGAGTACCTCCTACTGAAATTCGTAATAAAAAATTCTAATAACACTGCCCGACGTGGGAATGGAACCTAAGACCTCATGTTCAGTAGCAGAACTTGCGACAGCTCATAATATAGAGTATATAATAATGAGAATATAGTGAGATTAAAATTTAAAAATCATCTGTGTTCGTAGGTATTGTGGAAAAATGGTTCTTATCGTTGAACTTATTGATGCAGAGCGGGCTTGAGTAACAGTGTTATCAGAATCATAACTACCGCAATTACTTTAGTTTAGTGCACAGCAACAATTAAGCGGCTAGCGGCTAGTGGCGGGTGAGAAGTTCAAATAGATAAGATAATAGAACCCGGCTCTCCGACGTCTGCGTTCACCTTTAGATATTCCTTTATATTGTTTTCAGAAGATTTTATTAAAATGTCAATTAGATAAGCAATATCGATTAAAGCAATGTGAGAGCTAGAGTCCAAAGCCTGTTTGCTGTGTACTTGTGACTCACCTTTGCATCACAGATGAATAACCAATAAGATGACTGCTAGGAACGAATATAATAATAAGAAGCCTGTGGCTACAAAGCAAAGGCCTCCTTAAACTCCCTTTCCACTTCTCAATACAACTTAATAGCATGACATTCATAATAATCAAATTCTCAAAGAATAGCTTTAACATCCGGCAATCTCGCCATACGACTATCCGTTACATAATAATTAACACTTAGTCAAAGTAATAAGTAGTTACGCCGTGCTGTGCCTGCGCAGTGCAACGTTCACGCATATTAATTAATTAATGTTACGGCGACTGCAGAGATCCATGTACTCACTTTTTTAACTGATAAGCTGCGGAATGTTGATGTAGTGCGTAGAAGTATGCTTCAAGGGGAAATTGTTGTCATTCGAATACCAGAGTCGTAGATCACCTTGCGAAGGGTTCGTTATTAAGAGTGCCACTAGTATCCCCCGTAACTTAACGGAATCGCAGTTTCTCTATCATTCCCCCGTGCCAGCTGTCACGGCATCATTCACTCTCTTCGTCTCTTCTCATGCATTATATCGTCAGAGAATCCTTTCGTCTTGTCTTTGGTTCTTACTCCTTCCCTATGCATCGTAAACATAAAACTACTGCCGTGCTCAATTCTATCGCCAAGCAGCAAAGCCTTCATACCACTTCTGAGGAAAAGGGTGCTGAAAACACAACAGACACATCACACCTCTGATCACCTTGGCCCTTGACTGCTCAAGGACACGGAGGGCAAACACATAAACAACTTCCATGAACATCAAACCTTTATTGATGTTCATTAATATCTCTACAGGTAAGTAAATAATAAAAACGATAAACAAAACTTTGATATTTTCCCCTTTATGTATAAAGTTGATGTTTTTTATTACATTTGGGATCAGCTAGTTGAATACAAAGAAACAAGATGCATTGATCAAATTTGAATAATATAAGTACCTAACATAACATCGTTCCTCGTGCTGCGAACTGTTAGGCAGATAGAAGTCAGGGGATTTCGCTGAACTTTGAATATTTACCTTATTACAATTAAAAACTATTATATAAACTAAAATAAATAAACTAACAACAAACTATAAAAAGGCATCAAAAAACTCCTCCTCAGCGCTGTCAGCTGGTTATGTGCCCAAGAGACTAGGGCCGCAGTCACGTTGCTTGTACGTCAATATTTTAATATTGTTTTTTTTTCCGCGTTTTTATACGACAACAGTAAGGTAATTAAGTTGTTGTAAACTTATTTTCATTAGTTACATCACACATCATTCCCAATTTAATTTTCATTAATTTAAAAAACAAAAAATATACCATAATACTTTAAACTGTAAAGCATTTTGATAATTTAAGACAAAATGACACGTGTAGTTTAATGACTTCCAAATAATAAATAATTGATAAAATGGCTTTTATAAAGTTTGAACAAAAACATAATAACTAGATTCGTTTTTTAAATAAAGTATGGTGATTATTTTCTCAACCTATTCAGAAAAAAAACTGGTTTGTATTGTTCAGAAAAAATGTGGAGAAACTGTGAAATTACATTTTGCTACTTGTGATTGTTATAAAATTACAATCCTATTGTAATTTTAATACAACTGTTAGTTTTAGGTATTTGTCTGGGAATAATGGTAAATTTTCTTTGCTTGTTCGTAGCGTGTTTGAAGTGTTTTCTTGGTGTGTTCCGAATTTCCAATGAAATAAGTTGATTTCTAACACAATGATATTTGCATGATAAGAATAAACATTCATTTTCAGTATAAGTGTGTAAAGAGCTTTCCCAGGACTATTATATTTATTATTCACATTGCCACGCAGCGGCCAACATTTCATTGATTAGAATTTAATTGTGGAAAAACACGCATTTTCCTTAAAATCGGCAACCTTATGACTATCATCATAACATTGCCGACTTTAATATACAAGTTCGTTCCTAGATAAAATGGAGTGGGATGGATAAACATAAGGAAGAGTGACTTGATAGAATCAAATAGAAAATTGCCCAGCAATTGTACAGGGAACATAAACAAACAGATTCAATGAACAAAATAGTCGAACAAATAAATATCAATACTAAATCTATTCTGGTTTGTGGTTTCCTTCACCTTGCCTTCGATAAATTTTAAATCAGAAACACAGATTGATGTATTCGAAAACGTACTCTACTGTTTTAGTATACGGTTTTTTTTTAGTTGCAGTAAGTACCTACCTGGTTGGAACAGGCTAAACTAGTTATACAATGATGTATCCAAACAAGTCTAACATCCAGATTTCGACACGTTTTTAATGCAAGACGCGTACCTATATACTAATAGGCCAATTTACAAGATACAGTAGGTATCTTGTAAATGAAAACATGCTTCGTAACCTTGACTTTCATCATCATCAGCACCTACATTGTCATATTAATTAGGTCGTATTTACTTACCCCCGTATCTGTAAACAAGTCAAAGTGTTTACTTGAGTAAATGTCATTTTTTAAGATACGGTTTTTATTACCTATGTAGTTTAGTAATTGGTTCAAGTTATAACTGTAAAAAGTAAGAATTCTTAGATTTGCTTTCTTTGACGGTTCTTACTTTTTTTAATTCTTGTCTATTGCACAAAAATTTTTGCACAAGTAATTGCTTAAGCTAAAGTAATTGCTTTAAATTGACTACAGATACGGGTGTTAGAGTGTGATAATTACATGAAGCGTTTATAGTACCTAAGTAGTCTTGAATGATAATAATCTTATCAATTCCCACGGTAATCGAAGAGCTTCTCACAATCGCGGATGGTTACAAAACTGTGGCAAGAACAGATATGATACGGAAAGAATTTAGATATTAAATTCTTTCAAATCATACCAGTTCTTTAATCATTAAATAAAATTCAATTTAAGTTCCTCGTATCTACGGCGAGACACGTTTCCACTCCAAAGGAATTGTCGATATTGAAATGTGGCACTTACGCTTGTTTATTTACTAAGAAAATTGCAATAGAGCGCCTGCTTTCAAATCCAACGATTGAAAATCAATGTTCCATCGTAAACACGAGTACACTGGTGGTAACAAGTTGTTACGCGCGAAGGATGACACTGGTATTGTTTATTTGCAAACTTTATGTCGGGTGTGTATTGGTGACGTGGAAAAATGAAGTAAGTGATGACGAAGATGATGTGATGATCCTTTAATTGTTGATGAAGCTTTAACTGCTAATGAAAATAAAGGAGATGCTATTCGTCAGTTCATGACACTGTTACTGATAAACATAAAAAAAATACAATTTCAAGGTCGATTTGATTAAACAAATTTTTAGCAAATAAATGCTAATGAGTCAAAAGAGCACTTGTTGGATCACTAATCCCAAATGTTTCCCTTTCAACAAATGACAAATCATCATGATTGTCACATAAATTGGTACTTTGTATAAGTGCTTTTCATTACTTGCTATTAGTACCTTTTCGGTGATCAGTCGCTGCTAATGTTAATGTAGTACTTACTAGTTACAAATAGCTCTAATTTATACATTGTTCGTTCCATCACATTCCAACAAAAATGCTCAAACGTATATGTGTGTATGTATGTAATATTTGCGGTACGTTTTGTGGTACATCAAACTCATCAACATCATACGCGACATTGTAATACCTGAACGTTAGGTCATCAAACTAAATCCCCTCTATTAGTATTTGAAACATGCGACAAGCCGCTATCCGCACTTAATCCTCGGTTACGTAACAACAGCACTCACACTCGTTACACATTCATGATGTAACGCACACCAGTCACAGCCGATGTACCAGGAGTCCATAATAATATGTTATAATATGTAACAGCGTTTACACACGTGATAGTCGCAGAGTTCACGCGATCGCATCCAATCAATCGCAGGTTTGAATCAAACTCGTTGCGTTACGTGCGGAATGATCCACATATAACGCGTGACTGGAGATTGTAAAAGAATTGCCGTGAAAAATAATAAATTGTAATTTTAACTAGCCGGTAGGAAGTTAAGGTAGCGAGTCAAATAAAAAAATATTTATCCAGATCTCATACGAAATAGAAATCCCCGGTCCATCATATTCTGTGACATTTGTCAAACTTGTTGTTTAACAACTCGATTTTTTTTTCAGTAGCGAAATACCTTTTTATATCTGGCACCGATAACATTTTTGCAAAGAAAATAGTTAAAAAGCACCCTGGCTCCTGGCACCTGGCTTTTCTCAAGTTGAACAATATGTTAAGGCTCACTAAAACGTTGGGAAAAAACACGTTTTTCGAATAATACTGTCACGTACATGTTGTAGAAGTGTAATTAAGTGGGGTACGTTGAACTGGCTCACCTTGCAGAGGGCACGGTGATAATAGTCGCTCGTGACAGAGCAACGCGCCGGGTCAGAGAACACGACTGTGATAACTGTGATAGCGAAGATATAAACAATAATAGAAACGCTTTGAAGATTACAGAATGCACATGCAAATTGGCTTTACCTAATTTGTAAACGTTGAAATAATCTGATGATAAATTAATCTACAGCAACAATCAAAACGCATACCTATGCCTATCCACACTAAAAAGCTTGAGATACGCCAAACTTGATCTGCGTCGTGCTTAAGAAAGAATCTGGAACGTTTTCTAAGCCTATTGAATAAATTACGAATAAAACTATTTTATGATGATTTTGGATGAATGTTCCAAATGTTGTTTTTAAATTATTTTTGTTCTGTGTTTGAAAAGTATTCATATTAATATACCTATGGGTACAGCTTCTTTATAGTATAGACAAGTTCTATAACTATGAAAATGTTAAACCACCATATTTAAGTTTTTCTTTTTATATCAGTTATAGGCAGCCGTTGTATAAACAAACAAGTAAACACAAGCAAAAGAAAAACATCATCAGGTATTCAGCCTGAAACAAAAACCAAGTTTTGGCTAGAACTAGAAATACAAAGGCTGAAAATGGCCGCCCTTTCCTGCGAAGTATTTGAACCATTTCATAATTTGATACTTGGATGAAATGAAACCCAATAGAAATTTAAACAAGAACAATGTTTATGGGGTATTCATTTATTCATTGCCAGGATTGTCTGTTGAACTCTCAGATAAAGATGATTCGCTTTGGAATGAGTCTGTTGAAAGTTATATTATGAGTTACTATGTATATATTTCTTGAAACGACTCACCTATTTAATATACTCTGATTTTGCCACATCCAGGCAAATATTACCATGATTTTTGACAATACTTGGAAGTAATTCTAATACGCACATTAGCACTATCTATCTAAACTAAAAATCCAATTATTTGAGATAAGTATATTATCTTTCTCAATCGTAGTTGTATTTGCGTCTGATAACACTATAATGTGAAGGATTACCTTGTTATTTGGTACACAATATCTATGCTAATGTACATAATATTTTTGCATCAACCGGGTGTGATTGATCTTTTCTTTTTTTATCTGATATCTGGTATCTTCCACCTGTTTTCATAGGCTTGTTTGTATTTAATTGTGACTGTCCTTCCTTCTTTGTACTCTGTTAAAATTGTCTTTCTTTAAATGAATTTGGCTGCATATCGTGTTTGTCGTGATATTGTACATAATATTTATTATCGTCATCTATAGCCTAATTACACGTACTGTATAAGCCACTCTCCACTTGTGTCAATTTATATAATATATTATCTTCAGTTTATTTATTCATTTCAATGAACTGTAATTTTATTATGTTGGTACATTGGAAAGCGTATCTTACATTCTTATAGGCCCCTCTATACCGCGAGGTAAAGTCTTGGTCTCAGTTGATAGTACTTAGTACGTGAATAAAGATAATACAGAGGTACAAATAAATTTCGTTTTTGTTCCAAGAATAGTTGTATATTACCATAAAATTATGCCTATTTTCAAACAAAAAATTGTCATTGTGTTGGTGAAGAATTTCGTAAGGTTCAAACATTAAATTATTAGAAGAATTCAACTATTATAATAGTTCATTCTATTCTGAAAACGAAATAGGATATTAGTTTAGCTCAAAATAATGATGAAAAGATCAAAGTTCTGATAGTTGATGATCACTTGGGTAATGATGAAATAATTCGTTTGGTACAAAACATTAGACATGAGACTGATGCGTGTGACCATAATGATGGTCACAATGACAAATTTACAAATGATACAACAAATGTTCACCCATTGTCTTAGGTACTTACTCATACATTTTAATAATGCACTCTTTGCTTCGAAAGAAACGCGTCTCTTTTTCTTAAAATAAGTTTCTTTAAAACGTTTTACATACATTATTTTATTTTGGGATGCCTGCGTCTCGTTGAAACATTTTAAAGATACAACGATATACTCACGGCTTGAGCTTCAAATATTTCATGTAGATACAGCTATTTTAGAATTTAAAGAGGTATTATTTACAGGAACCTTGATTATTTTGTTGAGCGTGTAGTATTACAGTATAGTTTTTTTGTAACAAAAAAAACATTTTTAAGTCTTAGTGACTTTATTCTTCAAAAATAAAAGAAAATTAAATTAAATTATAACAGAAAAAAAGGTTGCATTTAAAGAATGGCAGGGTGTAGCAAGTGGGAATGACAGTTTAAATGATGAAAAGAAATAGATTTATAAAGAATAGAAGAGAAAGGCAAAAAAAGCGGTAGCAGTTTCCAGAGCTAAGGCGCAAGAGGAGTTGTATGGCTCACTGGACAGTCCTAGAGGCCAGAAAGAGATCTACCGGGTAACAAAAGCAAGAGAAAGGCGAACGAGAGATATAATTCATATTGAATGTATAAAAGATGGTGCTGGTAAGGTTCTCTCCAAAGATGATGAAATAAAAGAAAGAAGGAAGGTTTATTTTGAAAAGTTGATGAATAAAGAGAATGAATGGAACGATGTGCTCAAAGAGGTACAAGTAAATATGGGTTTGGTGGGGGAAATTAGCATAGATGAAGTAAGGAGGGCAGTTCAAAGTATGAAAATTGGAAAGGCCATGGGCCCTGACGAAATATCAGTAGAAGTATGGAAATGTCTAAAAGAAGACGGATGTATGTGGCTGACTTTATTCTTCAACTAGCTGACCCGCGCAACTTCGTCTGCGTAACATTTTTGAATAATGCTCCGCTCCTATTGGTCTCAGCGTGATGTTTTATAGCCTTCCTTGATAAATGCGCTATCCAACACTAAAAGAATTTCAATTTGAACCTGAGATGAGCACCTCCAACCAAACAAACAAAAAACTGTTCAGCTTTATAATATTATAGTATAGATAAGTTATTGTATGAAGAATCGATCCCACAAGAATGGTGTAATAGTTTGCTAATGCCCATTTTCAAGAATAAAGGCGATGTGCAGGACTCAACAACTATCGGGAGATAAAGCTCATGCCACATGGTATGAAAGTATGGGAGAAAGTGATAGAGAAAAGAATAAGAGAGCGAGATCACCCAAAACCAGTTTGGGTTTATGCCAGGTCGAGGGACAATGGACGCCACTTTTGCACTCCACCAACTGTGCGAGAAGTACAGACGTGCACACAGTCAATCTTGTACCTACGTTCGGTTATCTGCTGGCAACACCGACGAGTTCAGTGTGGCTGTAGGCTTGCATCAAGGGTCGGCTTTAAGGCCTTACCTCTTCTTGTCGATTATGGACGCTCTAACGTCGGACATACAGGAAGAGGCACCCTGGTGCATACTGTTCGCCGACGACATTGTTCGTGTCGGTGAAGATGGACCTGAGATCCAGAGCAGATTGGAGAAATGGCAACGGAAGCTAGAGAATGTTGGCTTGAAAATCAGCAGAATTAAAACTGAATACATGTTCTGCGATTTCGGTGGTCTCTCCAGTTCTGGAGTCATAGCGCCAGATGGCGCGTTTCTTCCTGTCTGCTCCGACTTCCGGTATCTCGGTTCAATCGTGCAAAGCGATGGCGAAATCGATTGTAGTGTTAAGCACAGAATTAACACTGGATGGTTGAAATGGCGGCTGGTCAAGGGAACAATATGCGACTCCCGCATGCTCCTTAAGCTTAAGGCGAAGATTTATAAAACAATGGTTAGACCTGCTGTCTTGTATGGATCAGAATGTTGGGCCACGAAAGGGATGAATGAAAGGAATGTGCATGTGGCTGAGATGAGAATGCTAAGGGGGATGTGTGGTGTAACGCGGATGGATAAAATAAGAAATGAGTACATAAGAGGAAGTCTGAAAGTGGCGCCGGTGACTGAAAAGTTGTGTTGTTATCGGTTGTCGTGGTTTGGGCATGAATGAGGAAAATATTGTGAGGAAAGTTTTGAGTATGAATGTGGATGGGTATAGAGGAATACCAAAGAAACGATGGATGGACTGTGTGAAGGATAATATGGCTAGAAAGCAGGTAACTGCTGAGATGACGAGTAATATAGAAGTATGGAAGAAGAAAACATGCTGCGCCGACCCCAAATAACTTCGGATAAGGGCAGGAAAATGATGATGATGAGTGACGCTATTAGCTATAGAGGATGTTAAACTAAACTTCATTATCAGTGCAATGAAGAAGTAATAAAGACTACAACTGTCAATTAAGATGCTATTGTTCCATAGCAAATGTGGGAGGTTTCAATAATTACGGCAGTTTCGCAATTTGCCATAGCCTGTCATTATCTTAATCTTAGCCTACTGTTTGCAAGTCATCTAAAAAGCTTGATTTATTACTTACTTGTTGAGTTTCCTGTTGGCGATTTTTTTGACCATAATTAAGTCCATGTTTTAACCTATGTCTATTATTATGTGGTATTTCATGGCAATTCTGAAGCCATGGTTAAAATAGAGAATACCAACCTAGCAATTTACTTTTTGCACTCGAATGGTTTGAATATTATTATTATTGAATATGACTGAAGCTGTGACGCAAAAATCCTGGAAATTCTATGGCCAAAGTCCAATATTCTGAATCAATATTTTGGGAGTCCAAACAGTGAATTTATTAAGTAATTAGCCTGCTATCTTAGTTTCTATATGAAGAGTTTATAATGAGAGTTTTACGTCAAAGGCTATAATTACTCACGATCCAGCTACATTGCAGTGTAATCTTGTGTTAGGATTAGTTCTAAAGCTATTTAGGTATCCTTTAAACTACTATGGTATGAAGATTACCGGTGTCTCTGTGACGTCATCGTCTGGACGTCAAGGGACTATCTGTGTTGACTGTGCACACTAACGTCATGACTCATGTAAAGTGACCACCCGATGACTTCTAGGGCATCGCGTTGCATCGGGCATTCTGTTATATGTACGGCTTGATACCGTTCATCTCTACTGATTTGAATGTATTTTGTGAATGTCATTCATCAAAATAAGATTAAGTATAATAATTACGCAATTATTCTCAAGTCGATCAATTCTCCGGGTACTGCCGTTGTAAGTAGCAGAAACAAAGTAGTAGCAAATGCCAAAAGAGCCAAAATTTCATAAAAGAATGTCATGTTTCTAACTTAGTTGTTTCAAGAATATTTCCACGTTCTTAGAGTTGGTTTTTGTACTCAAATCAAATATTGGCAAAAACTGTAGGTGTTGTTTTTAGTTTTGAAATTAGAAAAACTGCCATTAAGTATTTATTTCTATTTCTAAAATAGGATAAGGATTATTTTTGAAACTGTTGTGGATAAAAAACTTAGCTCGAAATTTTTGCCAATTATGAAAGTATTTTGAGTTGTCTTTGTGGACTTCGTTAAATTGGATAAAATTGGATTAGCTAAAATATTATCTGTTCTATTATGTGTGACTGATTCTAGATCCGTTCGATGTGTCTACGTTTTAAATCGCCTTTTTTCATCAATTGATGCAAGAAGTACTTCAGCTATCGGTTAATTTAATATACGGCAGTCGAAACTGGATTCTTAAAACCGATCAGACTTGTCTATCTATCAAAACATGCATCATAGTGCTGGCCGAGATGATGTCATCTATACAATCTTAAATATTCGATTGACTTTTTTCTCCTTAATTTATTTGCAATCCGTACAGATCACTTGGAATTCCCCCACAAGGAAAGGACACTCAAAAACCAATGAAATAAGGAAGCGATTGCAGAGATAATTAATCTTAATAAGAGATGCCCTTTTCGTCGGCAGGCATGTCGATAATTTCTTCTGTTCACGGAAAACGGCGTCCAACAAGTGAAAGTGGACGAACTTGACAGGAGTCGTCGCATTCCGTGTTGGCACAGGAGTATGATACCTGTGGGGGAAGGCTTCCTGGTCCATACAGTGTGAGTCAGTGTCGGAAGATAGGATGATGGTAAAAATCAAGGATATCTTCCCTAAATAATTTGTCATCTTAAAATCGCCGCTTGATCATCAATCATCAATTCATTAATATGGCAAAATTTTGGCCTGACATGAAGCAATGGCTTGCTGACCTCATTTTACTGGTACATATTGATAAAATGCTTTCAAGGCGAAATTAAATACGTGTGATATTGAAATTGTTTCTTAATTTTTATTATAAAAAAGTTAGGAAACAATTTAAATAAAATAAAATACTAAGAAAGTGCACCTCAGTTATTTTAAATGTTAACTTTTAGAGACCAGCTGTTGATAATTTGATAACCTCTTAGTTTATTGATGCCGGAACTAAATGTTGCCATACTAAAAATAAAAATAAAGCTGCCGAATTAAAAAGAGTTTCCGTCGCTTCAATGTGCGCTAATTTAATTATTGTCTTCAAAAGCTTCCTATTATTTTAAGTCAATTGTTGAATGATTTATCTTTAAATTGTTGTTATTAAATTTTGGTAATAATATATTAATTACTTTGATAGATAACAATTTATATTTTTTAAATTAGTTGCTATCTATGTAGTAACACAAGTTAACACATTGAAATATTTTTCACAATACTTATTGTAAAAAAATACAATACTTTAGGTAAAAATACTCCAATAATGAAAAAGTAATAAGTACTGAGTATCTTATTTAACTTATTTTATAACCTAAATCTGTCATTCGCGAATCTTTCAAACCCATGTTTAAAAACATAACGCTTTTCCCACACTGACAATGCTTTTACATCAACATGCCACGGCGGAAGCCACAATGCACATCACATTAATGTCAGATTTAATTTCTCTAATGGACTCAATATCGTTGATGGCAAAGACAATAGATTCGTTGAATGGACGCATATGATACGCCGATATGATGATGTAGTTATTGGAGCTGTCCATTAGTTTTGAGTTACTGTTTGCCCAGGACTGTGGTGACCTTGATTTGTCCTTGACAAACTTTACATACGTAAAAAAGTTTTTTTTTAAACACTTTGAAACAAGTTTAGTAGATTGCTCCTCAGTGTAGTAATTGAAACTGTTTACATTTACACAACTTCATGCAGCCGAGAAATTCTTGTTTCCGTCAATAACATCGTAATCACTTGTATGTTTGGTGGATAAGACTTTTATCTTTTTCTTCCATAGCTTCAATGGTTCGTCCCATAGCTTATCATAAGTTTACGTTATTGTGCTTATCATTCGCACACTATTCTTAATTAAATAAGGGCCCCTCAATGCACGACAAGAATCATAAATATTCTTTTTATCATTTACGTTACATAATTTCGCAATTGAAGTTCATCGAGGATAGGTTTAGCATCTGTAGTAATAATAGTGGGTACCTGCTGAACGCGATGGGAGCCTGAGGCAGGCCCAGAAAGAGGTGGCGAGATTATCTGGACGCGCATCACGAAAGCTGGTTCGAAGTGGCGCAGGAGAAGAGTACCTGGGAATCCTTCCAAGTACTCTTCTCCTGCCCTCTACTAAAATATCCATGGGGGAGGCCTTTGCCCAGCAGAGGGACATAAAAAGTAGCTGTGATATAATAGGTAGGTGTGCATAAGCCGCATAACCCGTTACGTTTGCCGGCCAGGAGCTCCGCCCACTGTGCGCCGCTTAATCGACCGAACAGCGATCAGATTCTAGTGTTATATTAGTACCGTTTGATGATGTTAAGTTTTAATTATTTACTGAATGTGATACCTGGAAGTAGGTAATTTTAAATTGTATTGTATGAACATTGCTGTCTGATGTAGGTACCGCTTTCAGCATAGGTATTTAGTTAACCGGTGGGTTTCTCCTTCTTGAAAATTACAGCCATAAGGGGAAGTATGTTTTATAGGTTTGAATAAATTGCTAAACTTTGTGCGAATCCAAATCGATTACAAATTTCTTCAAATATAAAATATGTTAATAAATTATTTACTATCCTAGTTTTCTTTCTGTGTTTACTTCATCGTTGCAAATAGTAGGCCAACTTTCGTTTATCATCCTTCCCAGAAAGTTGATGCCAGCAGCTTTCCATCATTTATTCCGCAAATCGCCCAGCAGATGCCAAAGCGTTCAGATTTCCTTCTACTCATTCAAGACACGTACATGTCCACCTGATTGTTTTCAACTTTGCCAAGAATGTAAACAGACCGCTCTTTAGGATGTTTTATGTTAACTTTATTTTCATCAACATTTGCAGGAATGGATGGGAAAAATGAAACAACTATTTGATTATTGGCTGTTCGTCGGCTGTCACTGAATCACCATTTATGTTATTGTAGACTTCTTCGACCATACCTAGTTCTTTGTCGAATTGCTCTTTATATTTTAATCAGCATTCCTCATCCAATATGTCCAAATCACCTGTCGCTTTAAACGACGTCTGTCCATTTTCAACATCCTTGACTATCAAGTCAATGAGTGTCAAGTATCTATGGCATGATCTGGGCTCGCGTAACAGTTGCCAATACCTTGTGTTGCTCGTAAAGCTGTCGACCGCAGGTGGTTTGCTGACGTCGCTGGTCAATATTTAGGTCATTAGGGGGGTAGTAGGAACTAGCTAATTTGTTGCTGGGGAGTTGTTTCTGCCACTTCCTCTTCCGCTAATATACTAGGCAGTGTTGAAGGGTGTGTGTTTCAGAGGGCTGTCTTAGGTTAAGACCTAGACGTAAACGTCTTGTCTTTAAAAAGGTGCTAACTTCAACAAATGACGTTCGATTTTATTACTCAAAGCACGAATATCGACTGTTGTTGATATTAAACCATCGTGTGACGTTCTATAGCATAGGTTCCCAACTGAGTCGGTACCGCCCCCTAATGGGCGCTGGAGCTTTTCATGAGAGCGTTAGCGGATCCAAAGGCAAGTGGGGGGCGTTATGAAATACCTCTATTTTCATGAAAAACCATTTTATCTAGCCGTCTAAAATATTTATCTTATAACTATTTTCTAAAAGGGGCGCTGTATTTTTTTTTCTTGTAAAGTGGGCGGTAGTCCGTAAAAGGTTGAGAACCTATGTTCTATAGCAACACTTTTAGGATCGGTTGTAGGTTGAACTTCGAAGGGTCCTTTATTATGCAAACCTTCCTAATGCCATTTTTTCATCACTTTAGTTCCAAAAAGTATTGTATTCGGGCGCATAAAAAACGTAAACGAACCTTCAATACCTGTGCCCGAACTTAGGGTCCAAACACGGGTGACGGTGAGATGGAGGTCATGTCACAGCTTCAGTTCGATGACCTGTCTTGATTGCGTGTTAGTAGTAAACATTGCATCTCGATTAGTTCAAGATTATCAATGTCATTATCGAATGTAAAAATATCTGTATGTTTGCTAATATTTGAGAAAGCTTATCGTACTGCCAAATTGTACTTGTCTTGTATTGCTTTCGACTCTGTTTCAATTGTTCTTCGTCATTAACTGACTAATGTAGCAACAGGTTTTGTCTTGATTTATTACCAGTTTTGCAGGTAAACACATTTTAAGATTTTGTTTCCTTCTGAGACACACTGTATGTAACTAACACAATACATAGGTATTGTGTTCAACCTCTTTCCTTGTCCAAAATTGTTGATCAGTTACCAATACCTAAAACATTGACATCACTGAAGCCACTTTTGATAGTCATTTATTATTTTGTTGTTTGCCAGAATTTTGGATATCATTTTGTAAATACTAAATTATTCTTTCAGTTTGCGACGGTTTACCTTGTTGGTTTCCTTTATTTATTTTTGCATACAAGATTTTCCTGCAAACATTTTGACGAATGAGGTTAAATCCAATGGCGAAATTAAATTATTTATAAAAAATATTAACCAAGAAACACATAAGCGACTCTATTGCACAAACATAATCGTACCACCTAGGTAACGTAAATACATAACAATACTCAAATATTGGAATTCCGAATAGTTGAAACAGATAGACCACATAACTAATGTGCTCTATCTGTGCTCTACATACAAAACGGCGGCGCTACATTGTGATATAGAGCCGAGACTTACTAGGTATTCGAACGTGTATCGAAGGTTTAGACGCCAATTTCTCATGTAAATAGGTATGTACGTTTCGTTTAGGAATTACACAAAAGCTTTCAAAGCGTTTTGAATTTCTACAAGGATTTTCAACAGGATTGATATAAGCTTGCCTGTAGCTTTTTTCAAGCCAAATATGTTTGTAATTTTCTCTCATCGTTATCAATGATAGCACAATCAATCCACAGATGCTTGTGGCCGTTTTTCATCCGATCAGTCTTCGGTCTGTTTGTCGAATGTATAAAAAGTACTCCTAAGCCTTTATGCTGTCTAGCCCAAACATTTACGTATGTATTACAAAATCCTCCTTATAACATTGTTAATTCAATTTGTTTTACCGTTCACATTAAATCCGAGTCATAGGTAGGTAGGTGAATACATAATTATGAGCGTCACGTATAGACCGTACCTGGCGGACTTTTAGAGCTGGTCTGCGGACGTAATTATCAAACCTGTTCCGCGTTTCAATAAATTATAATAGTCCTCCTGACCGTTTTCGGTCGCGGCGGCCAATCGCAGCGGAGATTAGCGATCAGCGAGGGAGATATTGTAGTGCAGGCTTGTGTGCGCAGACGCAGGTACACTATATGTTTCTTTACTCTCATAGTCCCATGGGACGGCCATCGGATACGACCGGAGAGAGATCAGGCGCACGACCAACGGCTTAACGTGCTTTCCGAGGCAAGGGGGTATCATACCACGAACTTCCAAACTCCGGGTTTCGGTTGAGAAATTTACAATGGAAAAACCCAATAGCACTTTGTGCCCGACCGAATCGAACCCAAGCTGCGCCTAGGAACCGAGCGCTGCTGCAGCGTGGGGTGCGCTGCAGTAGCGCTTGCGAAACGAAACCAACGGAGCAGTTTTCAATAAATTATTAGCCGCTCAAATTGTTATATGATAAGGTCTAACTGAAGCTTGGGCCAAAGAGCCTGAAACTTCAATTGTTTTTGGGAAAATCAGCTCATTCTTATGGTGTAGACGTTGAAAGGGAAATCTGACTGCTCTCTCCAGAGATCAGTAGTGGAAGTGAGTCGAGAAGGAAAAGAAAATGAACTAGCATTGATCACCACGCGAAGGTTTCCAGATCAGAACGCCTAGATTAAGTGACGACCTATCAGCAATAAGGATGATGATAAACTCAAAAATGTGGGTCTGACTGAAGCTATGCTAATTCAATTGTTAATCCCGTTGAAACACGTTGTAGAAATACGAAGCGTTTTGAAAGCTACTACTACTTGAACAGGCCATCAGAATTGATTACCGAATTTATCGTTTACTAAAAAATCTTTGGATATTCATTAATCAAGTTAATACCTACACTAGAAATTACTACAAATACTCACTACTATATTATACAACTGTATCCGGTCTGACTGGAACCCTACCCCAACATATTTTGGAAAAGGCTAGGCCGATTATGATGACTAGAAATTAGTATAAGCTTATTTTTGATGGTCAATTTTGAAACTTCTGGAAAGAAGCTCTATAAACGCTCACTATTCTGCTAATGAGAAGTTCATTAAAATGGCTATTGTGTTAAATAAGGAATTAATGATCATGATTAGGTAAATAAATCAATTTTTTCAATAATGGACTAAAGTGGTGAACTTATAGCATTGCGGACCGTAGTATCTTCCGTTAATAACTGCTCTCTATGGTAGAATGCGATCGCTGATCAGTCTGATATAACACCGATGGCATCAACTGCCAATATCCTGCTTGTAGAGGGAGCTAACTGGCCATCGCCCTACTTTTGCGAGCTACTACACTGGCAGAGCTTAGGTCCTGTCCAGACAAGCGTCTCGGTCATGTAGTCGCCTAAGTACTAGGCGCCAATGCATTCCGTCACGCGACTGCGAAATCAAAACATAAGAGTGAACACGTGTGTAGAATGTTGAAGTGGTAAGGCAAAGAATAATGATTAGGCAAGCCAGCCTAGATACCAGAAATGACGGGAAGAGAAATGTATGCAGTGCAGTAAATCAGTACGCCAGTATTACATCAGCAGATCAGAAACTCATTACCACCTGTAAGCGCTAGTCTATGGTCTATTAATAATAATATGGATGTGCTATCGCAAGCGCCGGTTACCTTTTTCTATACTAAAATCTATACGAAACGAGGCAACAAATACGAGAAGTACCCAAGAACTACTGATTTCTATGTCATGAAAAGAATCGCGCGTCTACTCGTAGTCTGAGCCGGCTCTTACGATCTAAGTACCTCGTAACTTACAAGGGCTAGTATGCGGCCGCTTCAGATTTATTACAGTGTTCTTTCTCCTCCGATACGGTATGCGATACAATGCAGTTATTTGCCGCGTTCAGGTGATCATTAAAGAGAAAAGCTCGCTCGATCTTTAGAAAATCCTTAACTTTTTAATAAAATACAATCCTACCATAACAACAAACATAATATTTTTATATTGCATAGTTGTATGTTTGTAAGCATCTATTAAATGGTTGCGTTTTAAGAAATGGTGACCATAACTGTAATATTTTACGGTATGTGCCTACGTGCGGATATGATGTCAGGCAGGTGTAATGAGTATTTAATTAGTCAGCCACATGGTTTCGACACTACAAATGTATTGTATAGGTATAACTTAGTATGTCTATCTAGGTCACAATGTAACATTATGAAGACGCTGCAAGAAAAACACGCCAGAGTATAAAAATAATGAAATACCATTTTTTTTTCAGTAATTTAATTAAGGCTCTATTTATGCGATGTCGACATTTCGCATAAAATTTATCGCGATAACTAGACAGTTTTATAAAAAGCAGAGCCAAACATGAATGGCTAGCCGTCATGGTTAGGTTAGGTTAGGTTAGTAGATTATTCGGGATGGTGATGAGATTAGCCAGCAATATTTTGTAGTGTGAAGTGTAGTAGTACAGTCACCAATACTAGTGCCGTTCGGATGATAATATTATGATTAAAAACATACTGCATTCGATTTCGTGAACACCAGTGTTTGCGTTGTATGCTGCATCCACTTAGACTGGAAGCCGACCCCAACATAGTTGAGCAAAAGCTAGGCAAATGATGATTTAGGCTTTTGTACCGATTGCTAATCGGAGACCAGTAGGTAGGTTTGATTTTACTGTGCAGTGTGTTCTATGATAACCCTTCTTTCCCGTTAATACCTGAAATCTTCCCACACGAGTTTCGTTTACTAGATAGAATATTCAATCCAACTACGATCATACCTAAATAACCTTATTACACGCAGCCTGATTTCTCCTGGCAAGCGATAAAATAAATCGCGCTCCGATTTCTCAGCCACGTGCGGCTCAAGAAGCTTGTAACTAAATAAGAAGCGGGGCCACTGTAATGCCACTATATGTAAACACAATAGAAGCGCTACTGTGCCACTTCTTGCGAATTGTGTCACTTTTATGATGTGGGACAACCTTCAAATTGAATCAATTGCTAACCTCAATATTATCCGCATAGCTTTAGCAACCTTTATCGAGATGTAGGTGGAGAGGGCGTAGGAATCAAGCTTTTTTATAAAATAAAGTACCTGGTACAATATGATTTAGCTGTACTTAATCTTTAATCGTTCATTATTAGAACTAAACGTAATTTACATTATCAATTAAGTAGTGCCGATGCCGTGAAAAATAGTCGCTTCACACAGAATATGCAAAATTCGTTTATTACGTTTCATTTAACTCGTAAATTACATTGGAGTTGCAAATAAAGAAACGTGAAATACGCATACACAAGCAAGCAGACAACACTGAATTAATGTTATGTTTCTTTTGCAACACGGATTTCGACGAACTGTTAATGTTTCATCGGAATCTAAATCTACTCTATAGAACACTCTAAAACCTCTCGAATGTAGCCAGCGATACAAGGAACCAAGCTTTTGCCCGAATGAGTCGCCCGTGAAGACAACACAAATAGACGTTACTACTATTATATCATCGCAATTACAAACAAACACTCCCATGATTCACCGAACATCCACATTTATATCCCATAAACATTGCCCGATGTATGGAGACCTTGGATGGGTCATCACAAACAAACACTGATCATACATGTGTTATCTGTAGGCATACCCAGTTGCATCGCGGCCAAATTAAGAGCATCTGGTGCAGATTGCAACCACTTGGGTGTTCGGAGTAGTGACGGGACAGTGTCGATATTTCGTCGTTCGGAAAACATAATTTCATAATATTACATCACGCCGGTAATCTCCGAAGGGTAATGCAGCAGCGGTGGCCGTATAATAACCAGGCAAAAATATAAATACCGGGCTGTTACTGAGATAAACCTTATGTTTAGTTCATGCTTTAGACAAAAGTTAACCTGAAATATGGTTTAAAAAAAACCTGCTAGTATTTCGCCAATTACTTACGAGTACAGGTAGTTAGTCTAGAATTTGTTGCCTTTTCTTGTGCTATTGGAATAACTATCTGCTCTCAGTAATTACCTATCTGCAACTTTAACTTGCTAACGACATACAAAGTCAATTTAAAATGTACCTATTTGTAGCCGATATGTCATGTTTATGTAACATAAATGTACCTAAATAATACATTAATAACTGATATTAGTGTACAAACCTACATGAGACATTATTCACATGTTATTAATGTTGAAAAACATCATTTTCTAATAAATGTTTTTTTTTTTTGTTACAGGTAAGCATATTTTGCAGCGACCTGGTTTTTACTGAAACTATTGTAGGATCTATAGCCTATTTTTAAAAGTAAGTAACTCTGTTAGAATATTATAATTTTTGAGAAAAACTTAGTGAAACAATAAGAATTTGGAAGATTCTTTTGAACTTCTGCATTCTTTGCATTTCATTTTCGTTTGAACCTGTCTAAATGAATTCTTGCACGGTTCCATAATAGTGAAACATTTCTCACGTTCAGAAAGAGGCTTTTCTGCTCAATTTTTTATGTAAAAGATCAACCAAAACATACATTTGCGTAATACTAATCAAAGAATCTGATCTATCTATAATGTAACGCTGACTAATATACCAGTCTACACTATTTTTACTAATAGACACGCCCATTAATTCTTGAATAACTAGTTCTGTAGGACGCGTTCATTATTTACTATTGCTCTCGTTTTATTACTAGAATACGCGGTAATTAAATAATGAACTTAATAGTACTGCCCTAAGTAAATTAAAAGGCACAATTTCCAGTATTCATGAAAAAAAATCTAAAATTTTTTTTTTTATCAATTTGTTTATTACGTTCTGCCGATTTTTTTTTTCAATTCGATCAAGTTAATTTAGGAAAAGACTACTTACAGTATCAGAAATATAAAGGCACACTCTACCTCGTATTCTTAAAAGAATCTAAAATGTTTTTCTAGTTTCGACAAAGTAGATAAAAATCAACACATATTCAGTAACAGTTGTGAAAATTCACACATAAGTGACAAATTCGATACTAAGAAACTGTACTTCGGTGAAAGGTAATGTTTTTTGACACATTAAAGTTAATTTTGACATAAAATATTTATTTACTATGAAGTTTTAGGCGATAAAGACGGCAATTTAATACAACAAGCCGTGTTATTATAAACTGTAACCATTAATTAAATCTTAAACGATTAAATCCTCGTTAATAACAACTCAATGAACTTTATGTTTTAATGAAATTTTATAATTTTTTAACTTTAAGTGGTAACATGATGACGTCAGAGAACTGACAACATCTGGTTTGTTATTAATCTATGCAAATCAAATACCAAAATATTCCAAAGAGAGGAATTTAACAGTAAACAGTTACACAAGTGTTTCTTAATTTATTTGTTTTGTCTTAACTTTGAGCAAAGTCACATACCGCTTCGTCAAAACACTAACACAAATACATAATGTGTGACACAACTGCCAGACTATTGACCATAAAAACAAATATTGAATAAGTTTTACAGATTATACTTATGCCAAGTACTAAGAACATGATACCGATTTAAGTAAATGGAACTGCCATTGAAATATCACACAGTCACGTGATCTTTTGTTAAGATGAGTAGCAGGGGATTTCCTTAGATATCTGCAAAAAGCACCTTAAGAGCAAATGTTAAGATGAAAATAAGTAATTTTCCTTAAACTATAATAAAGCAGTGTACTGTGCAGGTTTGAGGTAAATTCATCATCATCATCACCTGACGTTTATCCAGCTATGTTGGGGTTATTTATAAATGACCAACAAACAGACCATAATTTCACAATTAGCTCTCAGCTTATCGATCAAAAAGGTCGACCATCCAAAATTGAATGTAATAATGAATGGCTGTGTTGATTTCCGTAAAAGTGACGTCCAACCCAATCACTTCCTTGTCCATTTATTTTATATTTTGCCAACATGAGCTTAATTTTATTAACAAGTTTTTCCGGGATGAAAAAAAGATTCAAAGAAACAAATTTATTGCTTTTTCGATCTGTTTGAAGCTCTTAAAATCTATAATTTCGTTCGCATTATTATTAATAACTATCTAGCATTAGTGCTTAACTACTTACTAACAGTAATATGTCTTCAGTAGCGGTTGAAAAAATACTTCCACAATAATTTCATACGTTATGCAACACATGCCAATAACGCCTCTCCAAGTGATGCCACTTTCTACAAAAGAAATAGAACATGTAATAGGCATCCAACTAGTAGCACATCACCGAAACACGGAGTTCTCAAACCTGTCATTTGTTTTGCTAACAAATAACTTACCTTTACACAACACTTACACAACGCTTACACAACCAAAACCACACTCTCAGGACACATTGTGGTCACACGAAACACTTCACAATGTTTGTTTATTATACTAAATCTTTAAAAGCATGTGTTGACCATAGTTTTTACTAACATAAAAACAGATTTACTATACCTACTCTAGATAAGTGATGTTTTTGATGCAAAAAATCGTGAAGAATATCCGGGGTCGAATGTAGTCCGAAAATGTTTTGTGCTCATTTTGTGGTTGATTGATTAATTTTATGATTGAAGAGGATTTCATCTTGATTGATAGATGCGTTAAAAAAATACCAAATTTGTAAACTAGTATGTAAAATGTCCTTGCTATGGAACATGAGCATTTTGAAGATGAATTTGTAATAATCAATTTATCATATCAAAATTGCACAGAAAAAACCTCAACAAGTCGCTTTGCGGTTATTTCTGTCTAACAATCCATTATACATTAGATACGTAGAGCTGTAATAAGGCGCCCACTACAACTTGATTCTTTTCATTGAAACCAAACACATTCCTTATTTTATTACAATTTCTGTGATCGAATCTATAACTAATTGGTATATTCGTTGTGATTGACAACTGTCCGAGAAGGAATCACTTAATTTATTAGTAGGTAGGTACAGCACGTAGCATGTAGCACTAGAATGAGCTTCTCGTAGCAATTACAAATAGTGACGTACATACGAGTACATGGTGGAAGGGACTTGGGCGCTAAATCGGTTACGACGTATTCAGTACATCATTCTGAACTCCTCCACATAGAAATTTATGGATGCAATGCTGATTTTTTATCAAATTACCTTCAAATTTACAAAATTTCTATGTAGTGAAGTTGACGTTTTAGCGTTGGTGTACCTTCCAGCTTGTATTAACGTTGCTGAATTTTGACCTCTTTCTGTTTTGAATTCAGTAACATGATAAATGGAACCCTGGAATTAAGTTATTAAGTAAGTATTCATCTACATAATTCATATTTCTAATATTTCCTGTGAATGTGTACCTAATTACGAAAATCATAATTGAAATGTAACTCCCGTATAATAATTCTAATGATGCCCATCCCATCATTAATCATGTGTAATTGTGTATGGCATCGTAAATCCTTGCGTAGTGCGGCGTGTGGCCGGAAGAGGCGGCGCCTAGTCGCGCCACGTGACTTCCCTTCTGTAGCCCGGTGATCGGACGTGTCCGACCTCTGTCCGATATCTTGTGTCGGTTACGATTTTGAGAAATGTTTGGGACATTTTGGTTAGTCCGGAAAGTGGTCTACATATCAGTCGACAGCAGTCGAATTCTGAACACTAACCTTTAAATCGCAAAGAAATTATGAAGAGCTCGAATAATATTTACCAAAAAATATACAGATCCTTATGTTTTATAAAATTACACTTAATTAGTTTGTGTGAAAAATCGCAATAAGCTAATTCCTACTACTTTCATATACCAACAGAACTCTGTGGTTAGATATATATAATTATGAATCTAATGTGTTACATTACTTAAATATCATTGCCACTCTTCATGTGTTGTGTTTTTAAAATCAACCACACATTTCTATGGTTAAACAGAATGTTAATTTATGACCATAATTTATTATGAATGCTGACCACAGTCTGATATAGTTTTCCGTATCCCAGCTAGTGGTCGATATGACAAGCTCTCGATCAGGATGTTGCTATATGATTATAATTGTATGAATCAAAGAGATCCGATCTTCTAACGTTAATTGTTATTGTAAATTGTTATTATTTGCGAGTACCTAAAACGTTATTTTCTTGTAGGGAAAAATTAAAGGACTCGTTTTTCTCTTTAAGTAAAATGATTTACGTCTTCTTTTGGATGATTTACAAGTTTAATATTATCCTTCATAATTATTATTTATCTACATTTTCTGCCGTTTAGGTAAGCGTGTCTTACTTAACTCTGAGCAAGGTTTCTAAGTAATACTGTTACTGTTAAGTGACTCTTTATGTAAGTAGTACTATGATCGATAGGTACCGACTATTAAACAACAACATCTATTTATTATAACTTATTTGTTGATTAATTGTAGTGTATTATTTATTATGGTAAACCCCTCACATATCGAGTCAAGATATTCATTGTAGGCATGTTTGAAATTGCAACATATACATTACAGTAAGCTATCTAGAAATAAGAGGAAAATCCAATGAGTAAATAAATACATATAGGCAGTGGGTACATAGGTACTCCTCGCATATCGTCCGGCACAAGCTGTAAACGGCAATCGATTTAAATGAGGAAGTCTTCACTCGTGCCCAGATGAGATCGTAACGACAACTATTTTTCCCACGTGCGGTCTCTATGAGTATTCAGTAGTAACATAACAGGGGGCCTAAAATGGCCGTTTTAGCAGAAATTCTTAAGATGTTCACGATCAATCGAATGGAGATTTAAAATAATTGATCCAGTAGAATGGTCTAGATGAGGGCTTAACAAATTCATACATGTTTTGTAAAAAGTTTCCGCAGGCCCTAAAACTTGTTTTATCGTCAAACTCGTTAATGCGGAAACGTCTCAATTTTCTACACACGTAACGCCATTTCAAGCGGTAATTCTTTAGCGTAAAGTTCATAATGACTTGTAAGATCGAAAAGTATTTATCGTACTGGCTGTTTCGTCATAGTATCGCAATTTCCTGAATACGTAACATCATTAAGCTCTTCATAAAAGGCTTTAATGCCACAATATTGTTAAAAAAGGTCTTTATTAAAATTTAATTTGGGGAAGTGCGGCCTGATTGACCGTTGCATAATGTAAAAAATATAGAGAGACTTATAAACGCCTACTTATTGCGTTTTAATTCGTTGATAATGTCAATAGAATGTCATTCATTCATTATTCTTATCATCATAACAGTAAATATAAATATTGACTATAATCACATGGGTTCGCTAATCTTTGAAGTCAAAATCATCTCATAACAGGTAACTATCATGATTGACAGGGTTCCTTTCTTGCACGAGGAACAAATTAGTAAACACACAGTTATACCACGGATCCTCTTTTCGTCAATACTTACAAATAGAACAGTCTAATCGTATTAAAAACCTAAAATTAACTAGACAGAATTACACTTGAAGAGTACTTAAGTAATACAGTACCCTCGTTTTGATTTGTTAAAGATATTTGCCATTTAAACTAATTCCACTTAAGTAGGCTAAACATTTCCGTAACTACAGCTATCATTACAGCCAATAAGCCTACTTTACCATCCATTCAGTTTCTGAGAAGTTGGAACTTCTCAGAAACTGAATAGCCACGGAAAACCAATCGAAGGCTTCATAGAAAACAATTTAGACAATTTGACGTGTTATATAATTAGCGCCGACACCGACTGGCTCGAAGGTATGTGGGTTACACCGTGTTTGTGCTAAAGAGACCTGGTTTTTGTGAAAATTATGTAATATGCTTGACTCACTGTTTCCATACTGCCTCCAAATAAAGATAGTCGGCTAAGAGTTGAATGACATGTGTTACGATCGAATATGGTTACGGCAAAGAAAAGGTTATTTTGTTCTCCTCTGCGAGCGTTGAGAAGCGCAGGAGGGTCCTCTTCCTGTTTACGACTAAAGCCTTATTCTTTTATAGAGGTTTATTACTGTAGTTCTCGCCTAGGGATCAGTGATGGCCCAATATTATCGACCCTGACTTACGTCACGTAGGTTGTGGGTTCGAACTTCGAACCTAAGCATTACTTTTTGTAATTTAGTTCGTCACAACGGACAACGGAGAAGGAAATCATCGTGAGAAACCGACATGTATTAGAACAAAAATTCGAGCACAAGTGGAATTATTTGAATCAATTTTCAATCGTGATCTTTTGGTTTACGATGATGAGTCGGGCATACCTCGCGACCTCTACCATCCCGCACTGGGCCCTCGTCGTGGATGACAGCCCATTCGAAGGAATGGGCTGTCATCCCGCTGCACAACCATACAACAGCATGACCATTACAGGCTGATTTAGCTATGTGCTGTGCTATAGATGGTACACACCTACGTGCTAGTAATGTGTACGCAGTAATTGTCGAGCAGGGATCATAACCATCTGTTAAATAGTTTAACATATGCTTACCACTCGTTTTAACGGTGTAGTAAAGGGCACATGCTCAGCAATAGATACGCGTGAACGAGGTCGAAGAATGTGTTATGTGATAGATAAGCACTTAATATTCATAGGTTCACATACGACCAGCCCATTTTGTAGAGTCAACGAACTTTAGGTCGGATTTATTCTATTGGGAACGAAAATATGTTTATTTAGTTGGAAGTTTTACCAAGAAAAGAATAAATGAGTTCATAAGTTTATAACAGAAGGCGGCAGGTAAACGATGTATTTGACCAACTTGTGTTTTTTCAACTTTGGCTTCGAAGATTGGTTCCGCTACGGAAGAAAAAGTATAGAATATGTAGCACAAATAATATATTGCGAAAATGATTTCAAAGGTAGATAATGTATTACTTTCATGCATTCGTATTTTGAAACTCAGGTACGAATATTTTCAATACAATGCTTAATATTATATATAGATCCATCTAGATTCTTTATGGTACTTACGAATATTTTTCAATTTTTTGGCGGAGCAAAATATTTGTATATATGTAATTTCTGTGATTGACGTACATAGATAATTGTGTTTACTGTTTACTAAACCGGTCTTAGTCACATATGGACTAACGCTTAATTTACTATTAGCCAGATTATAAATAAATCGTTAGTTTTGTAGTAGATAAGACAGTGAACACATGTTATTTGTGTAAGATGGTTGTAGAGTACCAGATGTTGCTCGCGGCTTCGCCAGCGTGGAGGTTGGAAATTAGCCCACAGGGAACTACCGGGACAACAAATATCCTTTGACCTATTCAAGGTCATGATTTACCAGTTTGTTGTGTGTCTTACAACCGTTAAGGCGTGAAAAGGTAACAAACAGAGTTAGTTTCGCATTCATAACATTAGCCGCTATGAATGAATAAGGTAACTGGGCAAATATTATGTAAAACCGCACGAATTTCAAAATATATGTTGCAGTCCACTCTCCATAAAATTGGACTTTTATGCACAGTGCTGAGTGCAAACAAAGTAAGTAGTTGTCTTCAAAGTTAACAAACTGTGTTAAAAAACAGGTTACCTCTGAATAATTTCGTTTCAACATTAAATCTGCAAGACTGTTAAATAATACATTTAGGTGCAGACCTACTTACGAGTGTGCTCATTTGGACCTGTTAAACCAACCCAGTATTATATTATTACATAATCAATTCTTATCCAAATATAGCGCATCCAAGATAAAAACCTTATAATATCATGTAGTACTAAAGATTCGTATCAGGTTCGTTACTGTCCCATCATTCTTTACTGGTAATTGTGTAACTGTGATGATAAATATGGCATAGTGGAAGTCGTGAAACTCTTGGACAAAAACTACTACTTTAAACTGCACTTCGGTTGAAAACTGGAAGTATTAAAAGCCGGAAGATTATACAAGAGCCAATTTCTTTCACAGTATTTCCACAAACAAGCTCATCAATCCCAAACATTTTTGACTTTTCCCTTATCGTAATCGCTAATCGTATAGAAATCATTATGTTTGGGTCCTCTTGACGTTTTATATACGGTTGTAGCTTTCAACCTCAGAGTGGGAATGCAATTACGAGGCCTACTGTACCAAAATGGCAAATAGCAGGATGATAGTTAGAATAATCATTATTATGTACAAAAGTAATATATGAAAGGTGTAGGTATAAAAAGTAGGCATATTCTAGGGTGTCACAATGGGACGTCTGGTGCCTTCATCAAAATTTTACAAGTTCCATTCATATCAGCCAATCCTGCCTCTACTCAGCTGGTAAGCAACGGAGCGCGCGCGCACACGCGGCCTCGATCCAAGCGCCACTTTCTACAGCCGACGAGTTTTTACGTGATCCGGCGTGTGTTGCGACATCACCCGATTATCTTTGTATCGGTTATCTATCTGAACCTTTTTTATAACAGGTTATCCATTGATGGGTTAGCCGAATAAAAGGTATTCCATTGAGCACACCAATTTTACCCCAATAATTACCCTGAGTATTCCACATTTTGTATCTTTGGTTGCAATGATAATTACAGGGGCATTGACGTTGATAAAAATTTAAGAAATGTTTATCAGCTACACATTTATTATTTTGACTAGCTGTTGCCCGGGAATTCGTTCGCGTGGACGAAGTTTCTATCCCCTATTTTAACCCCTTAGAGTATACATTTCCAAAAATCCCTTCTTAGTGCACACTTACGTCATTTAAGGAACGTTTGTGCAAAATGTCATGCTTATATACCCAGCAGTTTCAGCTGTGCGTTGATCGATCAGTCAGTGAATCAGCCAGCCAGTCAGTTTCTTACTTTAATATATATAGATGTGTAGTAATGATAAAATCGTCTTTTTAGTGAATACCTAGCAAAAAGCCTACTAAGGCTTGCATACATTAAATTTACATTAAGGCTAACAACAAAAATGTCATGAGAAAAAGTTACGTTAACAAAGATCATAGCACAGCTAAATAGGACCGTCGTTATACCTACTCCCGGTGATATTGACGTGTTTTTGCTTTAAACTTCAAGTCTTGTATGTTTATGTGTCTTAAGCATCTGCTAAACTGCTGTAACACGATAAAAAAAATTAAACGGTAAAAAACGCAAACAATCTAGAATTTACATACATGATCGTGAGCACCTTTTGGTCACGTTTCCGTGCTCGTGTACTAGAAAATACTGTCGTTTTTATTTCCATCATATTTTTTTTAATTACTCAAGTTAAATGTAGGTATCTAATTTAAATCCAAACTAATATTTAAAACGAAAGATACTCTTGTCTGTTACATTCAAGCCTAAATGGCTAAACGGATTTTGATGAGGCTCACAGATGTTTATCCCTTTAGAACGTTATTCCTCCTCCTCATCCAATGAAGGTGTTCTGAATAGGAAAGCATTTTTCGTAACCTGTCACGAAAAACAAACAAGGATTATAATTTTTACGTTTTCAAGTGGATAAAGACTAAAGAAGTCGGAAGTCAAGTGTACCTAGTTTTAAAGTAATAAAATATCAATTATTGTTACTAAAAGTACACGTGTACTTGCTAGAACATAATGAGTATCTTGCTACGAATAAATTAGCACCTACTCCATCATCTATTGCATTTTGTATAATTTTATCATAACCATTTGTTAAGATAAAATTATACAAAATGCAAAGTACGTATTACTATCGAACTATAAACTTATCATTATAATTCACAACAACATACATGGATCGCATAAGATGTCAATCAATGGGTTAGACGCAGAATGTGCACTTGACGCAGAATGTGCACTTCGCAAAATGTGCACTTGACGCAAAATGTGCACTTCGCAAAATGTGCACTTGACGCAAAATGTGCACTTCGCAAAATGAGTGTGAATTTTATCACAATGGGTCAAAATAAAAACCGTTTGCTTACTATTACTACTTACTTGTTTTTATTATTATTTTGCACGATAACAGTAGATAAAAGTAATCACGTTCAGGAAATGTTTGATTATGTATTTTCAGTACACGTCAGCTATAAACATAATATAAGTACTCCTGCCATTTACTCAAAGTTTTAGTAATATAATAAGCTCGAATTAACGCTTTTACTTGGTTCTATTTCGTGTAATTTGTTATGTTTTCACTGAAATAAACGACGACACCTAAAAGTCATCACTGCATTAATAACAATTCTAGACAATCATTTAGATGTTTCTAGCGTAACTGAAAATCGGCTTAAGCCTTACCCTTAATTGTCAAAGGTTCTGTAACTGCGCAAAAAGTAATGTCATTAATTCTCACATTATGCCAATTTGCGCAAAACATTACTTTACTAGAATATGACCTATTCGCTTTGTGTTACATTCGCACTCGCCTAGAGACGTCACTTCGGTTTGTTTACTATTATCAAGCACGTTACAGATCTAGATTTCCTTGTAGTATTCATTTGTATGATTTTTAGTGCACACAGTTCATCGTCACTAAAGGTATTAAGAATTTAATCAAAGGCAACCAAATCATTTGGTTACTTAGAAGTCTATTACAGTCACATGAAAATGTTGATGGCTGAAGGGGGAGGCCAGACAAAAGATGGATGGATTGTGTGAGCAGTGATATAATAGAAGGAGTAAATGTCAATGTGATAAGGGAGAATAAAACGTGTTGAGTCAACACACACAACCCCTTGTGACATGGGCAGGGGGATGATGCTAATATTATTTAAGCTTAATTATTACTCCTGTATCGTGGGCATGTTTACAAAACCTAACATCCCACTTAAACACAAACACCGTCAACATTACAGTCAGTCAAAATAAATAACTTTAGAAATGCTGTAGGTAAATCATTCCTGTTTCCTGCGTCCACTAGTCAGCTAAATATGAATAAGGTTGTGCCGGCACGATGCTCCAGTCTGCCTGTGCTTACAGTTTTACTCAGTCGACAAAAAATACAAAACTTAGCTACCGTTCGCAGCGCCACTCGAAAAAAGGTAATTTTGTAGTCTGAGCTTTAACTTTTTTTTCTCGTGTAATTTCGCTGCAAGCTTCATACAACGTTGTGTGGAAGTAACTGTTACTGTATGTTCAGTAATCTCTTAATATTGCTAATATTGCTAAAAATGGAAGGGGTGGCTTAGTAGACCGCAAACGTTGAAAAGAAAGTGCAAATGAAGAGTATGTACCTAGTAGATAAACTCAAGAATACAATCTCAATGACTTAATTGTCTAAACCTATGGATATGCATTTTAAAACTTTAAACTGTTTTAAAGTTTTAAAATTTCTTGTTTAAAGTATTAAAAACTTTTAACTAGTTCAAAGTTTTAAAATGCATACCTATGTGTTCGTCTGTGTTGTGCCCATATTGGTACTCTCTGGAACACACGGTCCTATGAAGAAGAGACGATACAGAATCAATGGATGCTCAAACCGTAAAGGCGATAAGCAACCGAGCTTTTGATTGCTTGTGGTGAACCAATACCAAATGTTATAATATGTCTTGATGAAACTACTATCCCATCACTTAATTACCCAAAAATCAAACCAAGCCTGGTCCTTCCAGGATTCAAACGAAACCAATGATATAACTGTGCAAGTGACCACTTACTGGCCGAGAACACATATACGTAAAAAAAGGAAACGCCAAAACTCCACCTGTCTATAAACACACATACCCCTTTATTCAAAAGAATCACGAGAACACCACATAATAAATAATGCGGCGCACAGAGCAAGTTAATTATTCCTAGACACATCGTTGTCCGTCACGACGCCGACAACGAATGCTAATGAGCAGAGTCGTGATCACGAGCAGCATGACGGATCAGTACACTATGTCGTAGGAACGGGGGAAATACTGGAGAAAAGTTCCGTTGGGAAATGTTGGAGACAAAGATTAAAAAGGGAATTAAAATCAGAGGGTGTGGTAGGTAATCGATTATAAAGCGTTTCGTGTTTCTACAACTACTTACCAAAGAACTGTCATAGGGTTCATGTCAAACATACACATGTTGACATGTTCATCGTTGTTATCGTTGCCGGCTGGAGGTAAACGTAAATCAAGGAATTTATAAGCGAAACTAATGACTGACCTGCGGCTTGGCACGAATAGCATTATACTGCCAAATGGTTCTTCGAAAAAATGTAAGTGGAGGCAAATACTTGTTTTCTAATTGGGACTTATAGGTCGGAATCACAAATGTTTAGGGAGTGAGAGTGGCCATATTTCAGAAATAGAAATCGGCCGATAACGTATCGGTACATTTTTCGCAACTCCTTAACCTTAACTTAACATGATCTAAATCGCGTTCATGAGCTGTCAGTGTAACTAATCCAAAGGAACAGTGACTGCCAGATCTTGAACGCAGTTCACATGTGCTGATCACGTTAACTTCGTTTGGTGAATTATGACATTCCTGGGTCACCATAATCTTCTAATACTGTTCAGCCTTTCCAACCTACTTCCCTCATCACAGCCGTGTGCTCATCTACCAAATTAACCTTTTAACTCACTTAGACACATCAATTACGAGTAATCACAAGTGTGTGTGAATCATGCGCAGGCGCAGACGCACCCGCTCTCTATCATACGAGCACGAGGCTGGCTAAATTATAACAATAGTATTGCACTTGTGTTATTATGAAACAATATGTGACCTACTGAATACTAGGTGTTTCGGCACAGTACAAACTGTTTGCGGAATTGTGAAATTAGGCATGTTAGAAAATATTTCGTCCAGAGTGTTAGAACAATGAATGGATTAGATTATTGTAATTATTAATTATAAATATGAATTATTTTACCTCTACCTATATGTATAGTTACAGGAGTGAGTCCCCTCAATAATAAATTAATCCTCACTTTTTGATTTTGCCCTTATAGATCCCAAGATTGATTGTTCTAAGCTACAATTCATTTACTTATATCTTTTTTTGTTATATTACTTTGTTGAAAGCAGCATAAATAAACATGAGTTCATTTAAAACGAACTTAGTCAAGTAAATAAAGAAAATTGTGCATTCAGCTGAGTGCATGAGAAAAATAGAACGACACAATGTCATCGGCCAAATCTATCGAGTTGTGCGCTCACACGCAAGTTATCTGTTTTATCCACTTCACAAAGTTACAGAAGAGCAGTTTTCTAGCCAAACAATACTTAACACACGGATTAACACAGATGAGTAATTATACTGCTACACTTAGCAGCATTTCTTAAACTGTATTTATCCCCCTACTCCGTACAAGTGCATTGCTCACACATTCACTCACACAGTTGGTATAGGAATTAATGCACTTCCCCGTTCAAATAGAGTTTATCAGTTGACTCACTGAATCCCAGGTATGTGAGTCAACAGTTTATTGTTACTGCTTACTTTAACTTGTTGCGAGCACTTGAACTGTTTCGGACATTTGGCGAAATGACTAGACGGTTTCTTTGAAGCATCAAAAGGTATATTCAAGTAAGTATATTTATAACAGAACTCCAAACTCAGCAACATGATAATACTACCTATGATTGTGAAAAAAAAAATCAGTGCTAATACCTAATATGCTAGCCTTGGCTTATCTCAATATTAGGCAAGCAAACGCATAGCTGAAATTATTGCTGTCATTTGGTAATCTATACTAATATTATAAAGAGGTAATATGTTGTTTGTAAGTTTGTATGTAGGGATAATCTTCGCAAATGCTGATCCGATAAAAAAAAATCACTGGTAGAAAGCTACATTATTCGTGGGTGCTATGGGCTATAAATTTTATTTATATCATGCTAATTAGTCGAGCTATTACAATTTTTGCGGACGAAGTCACGGGCGAAGTGCTCGTGTAATAATATCTATATGGGTACCCTTTGGTGAACGCTCTTCTGTAGGATGATATCAGAGATGCTGATATGATTTAATTACTTGAACAACAATGTAACGTACTTACCTACCTGCCTATTAAATCTTGAAAAATATATTGAGGTAAGCCTCTAATGTTAAAAGAATTAAATTGTTGCAATCATGACAGTATAGCATTGTCTAGGTTGACGTTAGTTGGAAGGCTAAATGATCAGTCTATTTCTAATCAGAACAATTATGTGCTTAAGCAGATAAACAAAACACACCTAACACTTTACAACGTAGTCTCACTTTTGGTCATCTCCCAACACTCTCACTTCTCAGAGATGTTACAGTGAAGCATTGAAATGTGAGCTTTATCTCGTTTTCCTAACGGTAGAGTTACGAGTACGTCGAGTCTGTGTAATATGCGCGCGCAGTCCTTTAACAGTTATTGTATCAATCCAATACATAATAACATTGTCATTGGCAATGTATTACAATCGACATTGAGAAGGCCGTCAGAAACATACCTACGTAGCGCGGCCCAAAAAAAAATACTAAACCTGCTAAATAATATCTAGGTACTGTATTTATCATCGGGTTATTTCGAATGACGTGTGACATGAAAGAATTATTGTGCTCTACGTTTTAAGTTCTGTTAGTTTTTTTGTAAATGATGCTTTAAAATTGCTTTTATGCAGGAAACTAACCTTAATTTAAAAGGGAATTGTTGCCATAATACGACATTGCATTCAAAACATATTGTTATTATTAATTATCTTTGTGTATTTGAATAACAAAATAATAGATTTCATGTCTAAAATGATTTACGTTACGTAAATGCAGTGGATTTAGTGCATTCGTGCCGCGATATTTCATTCGACCTACACACATAAGACACACCAACCTAATTTCGTGAAGGCTGAAATTTTAACTCTATCCAATTTAAGTAAATTTATCATCATGATAAAGTAAGTAAGTATGATAGAGTAAGAATCCGTAAAATAAAATCTCTTCATTTGATATTTGTGATACGGGTGTAGCACATAATAAAGAGGTTTGCTATCTGCTATCAAGAAATACTTTTCGGAAATAATGTCAAAAAAAATTTTTTTTTTCAAAAATACTAAATACCAACTGCACAACAATACACGCAATAGCCCGGGACGGGTACTATCGCGTGCGGCCCGCCTCGCGCCTGTACCACCGCACCGCTTGCAGCGCAATCGCCGGTCAAACAGGACAAGCGTTTTGAAACAGGATATGTATAACGAACCTTAATTGTTTTACAAAACGCCACCGGTAGGTACACTTGCTCAATTGACTACTTAATGCTGGTTTTTTTTCGCCGAATTTATCAACTTTAATTGAAATAAATTAATTTGAATACTGTTTATTGAACGTTTATTGATTGCAATTGACGGATAACTTTTTTGTTTTATGGTCAACGCTACAATTGAGGAGCAATTTTGAGGTACACTGTAGAGACACAGTCGCAATAAAATTGTAATCTTAAACAATTCATTCATATTAATACAGAATTTAAAAAAATAAAAGTCTAATCAGAAGAATTACGACTGGATACTTACGAGTACATCAATTGTTAATAGGTGTCAGACGTGAAGAAAAGTAATGCCCATTTTAAATTGCACGACACTTAAATTAATGCTTTTAAATAAAAGGGCACTCTTGTATATTCAACGCTCTTCTCAGCAACAAGTTGAAATTACAACAGCATGAATTTAGGTGACGTGCTCGTGAATCGCCTAGTATTTGTGAAAACCGGTACAAGAACATCCACGGCTCTACATGAAATCTCAATGTGATGAAAACGCCTTTGCACATTAACCTTTTTATAAAATGATGCAATCTATATGAGTAGAATCAAAAGCTGCCAAGCACACACATGATATAATCGCATTTCCACTTACTGTTACAACACTGCGACTGAGGTGTATGGCATAAATACATTTGTCAAAGCTTCCATACTTTGACAACAGTGACATTTGTCTTGTGTCATGTCTACTCTTGTTTATGTCACTTTCTTTATAAACGACTAGCTTTTGCCCGTAGCTTCCCTCGCATTATGTTTTAACGTTTAAATAAATCCTATGACACTCGCCGATATTGTAGCTTCCCAAGAGAGAATTTTCGGAATGGGAACATTAGTTCCGAAGATAGAGACACCCACTGTATCCATACTGACAAACTTTACCTCTTTATAATATTAGTGCAGCTTTATACATAAACTAGATCAATATGTCGCTCGTTTGCGACAAGGATGACATAACTCAAAAATTTAGATTTTTCGATGTTTTTTGTAGTTGAATATAAAATTAAGGAAAGCAAGTATTAAATTAAGTAACGAAATACGTAAAATAAACCTTTAATCTTTTGATAAAAAGTTTCTCTATGCAAAAAAAAATATTGGCAATATACTGAAAATATTTTTAGAGCTTACAAAAAGTTGTCCTGTATTTCTTATTTTTCGAGTTATGTCATTATTGTTGCAAACAAACGATGTGGTAGACGGCACAACGATAACAAAATCGTAACTCACTTGCAACCAACTGATTGCTTTCCGTACAAGTCTCTAGCAATTATGCCAATTTGCTACATGTCATTGAGTTTTTTTTTTGTAAAATATCTCTTTTACCCTCTATTCTATAGCAACTTAAATATTTCCGACTATAAACTTCTGGAACCGTAATATAAGATAGCATCTTATTAAATTCAAATACGTTTTATAATTAAATGAACGAATTAGTATTCTTTTCGCCGCTTAAACAGTATCATTGCCACTTCAATATAGGCTAATTCCCTCATTATGCATTCAAAGTGCTCTTGGACTGCCTAAAATATCATACTTGTATTTAAATAAGTATCTTGATTCCTGACTAGTCGTCCGGCCGGATTACAAATGTCAATGACAGTACGTTTTTTGTCATTTCCTTCATAGACTAGCTCTATTTTGGTGCATTTCTAAGTTTTGAGACAAATCCTTTAATTTAAATGGTGCTATCAAGGATTATTTCTGCATATTAAGTGTTCAACTTATGTTATGTAAGGACTAGCTCTAAGTTCCGCGAGGTCGTGAGATACTGGGTTCGATTCCCAGGTCAGACAAAGTTCTGTCTGGAAGATATCTCTATCAGCGATAAGTCCGCCGCGCGCCGTTGTAACCATAGAATTAACAATATTGTAAAACAGTTGTGTTTCAATGTTGGTGAACATAAAGTATATTTTATTCTATTCTATTTTTCTCACATGAATTTGAAAGAAAAAAATGAACAAAAAATCTACTGCTATAATCAAATGCGATGAATATTCAAATAACATTCCTCAATGGATAGTGATTGCACTTTGCCGCACAAATTGCAAAACATTTTAATTGCAAACAATCTCAGCAATTAGTACTTCGCAGAACTCCGAACAAATTGCTCTTTCGAGATTTTAAAATTATATCAAAGGTTCGCTCCGTAAAGACTTGACATTTACGCTGTACCCTTTACAGCGAAAGTATTAAATAAATTAAATGCAAATAGAAAATAAGTAGTTCAAAGGAACAAGTTAAATAAAAGCTTATAAAAAGGTAGTTGGATTACAAAGATAGGTAATGTCATCAATAAAACTGTGCAAGATAGCTGCGAATAAATAAGTTGTTGTGGGAATTAATGTTTTCCTTGACATCATCTATTTATAGTAGCAATATTTTTGAAATGAGGGCCCACAGACACCACCACTCACAAATGCGTTTAACTGTCACCATATTTGAAACATAATTCTATCTCCGTCATCTTCAAACTAGGGTTGTTGCTGATGCAGGTTTTTACCGTATCAGCGGATGCTGATGCTGATTTTTTTCAGATCGATATCACCGGATGCTGATGATTGTGCTGATATTAATAAATTATTTAAATAAAACATATCTTACTATGAAATTGTTAGTTTATGTGATACAAGATTTTGAATAAAATACAAGTTATAATAATTATATTACTTTTTATTAACAAAATATACTAGCTATACCTATATAGTATGTAATACTACACTGTGCGGTATCCTTGTTCATCAACTTAAAATATTTCCACATTGCACTTTTCATTGGAGGAGACATTATGAATTTGAATATGGTCTATTATTACTTATTTGTTATTATAAGTAAATAACAAAAATTTAACTACACGTCATACAATAATTCACTAGCATCCAACCAACCAATTTGTTTACTAAACAAAAGGCTGAGGGAACAAGTGACAGCTTTTTTAAACCAACTTCAAAAAAGGAAGAGGTTCTCAATTCGGTTGTATATTTTTTTTGTGTTTGTTATCTTCGTCATTTATGAACCAATTTGAAAAAATCTTCTTTTATCTGAAAGAATATACTTCCCGATTGGCCCCATAGAAATGTTATCAAAATCGATTCAGTAGTAGTTTTTAAATCAAAATATCTGGTATGTTATTTACTAACATACTAACCATTTATGGACTATGTAATGGGTCTGAAATAAAGATATTTTTTTTTTTTTTTTTTTTATTATAAATATGTTATCCAAGTAATAGTTATTTATGATACTAGTGCGGTAAGTTGGTTCTTACAAACGAGTAAACGAATATAAGCCCAAGACGAAGTCGAGGGCTTACCATAGTCACGAGTTTGTAAATATGTACCAATTTCTGCACGTGTGTCATACAATGTTTTTCTACCCATTTGCGAGAAAACAGTACAAATGTAATGAAATAAACTTTTTCATTAGACTATTTTTAATAGCAAATAAGAAATTATACAGATATGTCACTACTCTTGGAAATTAATAGTTAAATTTGAACAATTATTGAAATTCAGTGAAATTTGCTGCTTTGGAAGCTTAACTGACTGACTGACATTATTAATTTCACACGTGTTATGTTGAATGGGAGAATGTGGCGTAAACGTCGGCGACGACGGCGGTGATGTCGGTGGCGGCGGAGCTTGCAGCGGAGGCGGCGGTGGCTGGACGTTTTCGCGTGAGGTAGAAGCCCCCCCCTTCTACCTCCACACCATTATTTATATTAATACACTTTGAAATCTTGTGCACCATCCTCCGCGGCGTTTCAGTGTAATGATATCGGCTCCGGAATTATCTAGTAATGTTTCAGAGGTCTTTCTAAAGCTGTGACTGGTATAACTAGCCGCATTTTCCAATTTCAAGAACGGTATTTTTACGCATTTACCGTTCTGGTACTTCTGAAGGAATCTGTTACTTTTTGCGTTTGTAATTCTTAGAGCTTGATACTTCTTGACAATTGCGTAAAACTCATCATGTATGGTGAATACACGGGGGATTTTGGTTCTTGTGTCGGGTATCTTGACAAACAATAAGTCCCCATGGTTTACGATATCGCTCACATTTATGTTGGCTAATTCTTGTCGTCTGCACGCCCCAGATATACCAAAAATTAATATAGCCTGTAATAAAATACAAATAATTTAAGTAAGTAACTTATTTAGTATAATTTTATTTAGCTTTATGTAGTTCTGTACAGGTAAATGACCCTAATAATTAATTATCAATTATAGGTACCTACCTACTAAATTAAACATCGACTAATAAAATATTATTGTAAATAATTAAGTAAGTGCCTACAAAAAGGTTTAAAGTAAAGAAAACTTTTTTTCGGCCAATAATTGAATTAGGTCCAATTTTTTTGTTCTTTACAATAACAGGCATGCAACGAAAATGTATTCAATCATAATTGAAGTTGGGGATATTTGTGAGATGAAAAAAAATATTTTGATGGTCAATAGAATCTACAAATTAGAGCGTGATTTGGGACGCTTTATTATTATTGTAGTAGAGGAAACGAACTATTTGAACAAGTAATTGTTATTTCAAACAACGAACGGATAGCATATAATTTCAACGAGGAAACCTTACAATTTCGCGTTTTTTTGTAATACGCCTCTTAACTAGCGGTGAGTTCAGTTGGCAAAATGCAGGATGCAAAGTACTAGTCCATACTAAACATTATAAAATTTTTGTTCAACCGAATGTTCTAAACGTGAACATTCCGAATATTCAGTCCATGAACTGAACTTTGGCCGAATGCCGAAATTATGTAAAAGCAGCCGAATTTCGGTATTACTGAATGGTAAACGAATTTCGCTCCATCTCTAGCAATAAATATAATCATAAAAAAAATATTATATTATTCTTTCAAACAGCATCGATAAGGAGATGGAATGTACTGTGTACCGGAATTGTGTTTTCTCTTATGTGAGTGATTTAATTTATTAATAAAATAAATAAATAATAAATAACTTCACACGTAAAGCCATCACTCAATCGCCCATTAACTATCCATGACACAGTATGCATCTGGCCTAGATATCTGAGCCACTACCGCAGTTGCTCAATGTAGAATATTGTTATTCAACTGCATACAGTTAGGCTGGAAACCGATCTCAACCTAGTGGAGAAAAGACAGGCAGGTGATGAAACTAGCAGTACTTACTCCATTTTTTACAAGCACATCAGATATTTCTGATTTATCTGTGGGACGACAACACATTTGCACCGCCTCACAGCTGACCATAGGCGGCGTGTGCCACTCAACATCTGAAGGTCTAGACTGGTAGTGGTAATCACTTTAAAAACGTTATTTATTTCCACAATGACTTTCAAGAGGACTCATATATTTTTTTCGGCAACATTATGCCACCCTAATACATTTCACATACACCTAATACATCTCCGCTGAAAGGCTGGTAGCAGCGTAATAGCCGGATGAGAGTCGTCGAGAATCGATCTGATCGGGCAGTTGGACAAGCCTATGTCCAGTAGTGGACTGCTAAAGGCTGATTACGATGATGAGCACTCCAAGAGCAGCACATAGAGAGAGTTTAAAAGATTGACAATATTACATTTTTCCAGGTACAATTCCATTAATAAAAGCCACCAGCATAAAAATAGATGGGCAGATAAACTTCGGCGAAAACTGGAACTATGAATACCGCGTCTATAGAACTCAAGAAAACAACCTGCGGACTCAAAAGGATGAGACATCGGGTCAGATGCGAAAAGTTAAAGAATTACTTCACACAGCTCAGGAGAGACTGCAAAACGTTTCATCTGAACTCCGCCAAGATGAACCTCAGGATGACTTAATAAGTACTAAACACGATTTAATAGGTACTAGAATGGGCACAAGACAATTCGATAAAGATACTGAAGGCCCAGCTTTTCGTAATACAAACAAGCCTAAAGACGTCCTAAATAGCAAATCTCTAAAAATATCAGAATATAGTGATTATAGTTTCATTAGTGACGAAAGCGATTTATACACTGATTCTGATTACGCGAGTGATTTGGAATATGACGCTAATTTGGTTTATAAATATACAACTAAAGCGCCTAAAAAAATACTAAGATATACAGAACCTCAAAATGATTCAGATGAAAACGATTCAGATAGTAGTGATTCTTCTAAAAGTGTATATAAGGGTGATAAAACAAAACTCATTGTAAAGCACGATGAAGATCAGTCAGCTATCGGCGCCGTACCGAATAAATTTGATTATAAACTTCACCAAAAAGTCTCGAATTCAACGAAATTAGACGCCAACATTCTTAATATAGAATCGAAACGGTCAAAAAAAAAGAGTAATTATACCAAGGAAAAGCATGAGTTTAACAAAGAAGTTCTAGGACCACCAGTGACAACTACAATCAGAGCGATATTTATTTACAACGTATCATTCGTGGTGAAAGAAAACAAAAAGATTACTGATTTCTACAATTACGTATTCAATGAAACGCGAGTAATCTTCGATAAAGTCAGACTTAGAACTAACCAGGATCATATAAAGACGTTGATTGATCAGTTAGAGAAAAGCTACAAAGTAAAGTTCGAAGAATTCCATCAAGACACTGAAAAACAAAAAATCAAGACAAGATTGGGAACTCAGAAAGTAATTCTAAATTCTATCGAGACATCTACTAGTTTTGTTAATAGACTATTGAATTACTTGGTCAGTGACAAGCCATTGTCAGAGCATAATGCAGGAACGGTTAATACATTCAAAGGGATGGTGGAAAAGGCGGAGCAACATCAATTACTCCATGCTTGCCAAACATTCGGCATATGCCGCTCTAAAGTTCTCTTCTCTGAATTTTTATCCGAGGTTTTGATGATAATATTGATGTATGACATCGAAAAGTTCAAACAAACTATGGATGCCTTCACTGAAGAACTTAAGGAATCTGATCTTAGCGCTCTAGGGTCCAAAGCACAGCAAAAAATGAAATATTTAATTGACTCTTATGAAAAAGGGTATGTGAATCAAGTGAGGGCCATAGTTGCCATATTGAAAAACACAATTTCGAATAGGAACAAGCCGATTATTGTGAATCCTAGCAGATCCCGTATTGTGAACTCTACAGTGGCTCTGTTGGAAATCATTGATCTGTTAGACGTGAAAATTCATCCAAACAAAACTAATGTTGAAAATTGGGCTTCGATGAAAGACAGTTTAAAAGATTTCGGGCTCGGCAAAATGGTTGATATCCAAAGCATAGTAAAATTATTTGTCAATCATATTAAAGAGTATATCACCAACTTAGATCAAGCAAGCCGGGAAATTCTCCTAAAGCATACTGTTACTATTCTCAATGCAAACTGATTATATTTTCTTCCTGATAAAGGTTTTTTTACTCGTGGATCCAAGAGTTGGTTTTTGACAAGTCCAATCTCAAGGTTTGCCAATGTGCAATAGAGCGCAACATTCTATCTAGGTGTCTAGCTAACTGCCCATAAAGGCAATAGCACACTGCGCTCCTACACACAAATTACTGACGATGCTCAACAAGCCGCTAAGCTGAAGTGGGACTAGGCTGGCCACGTCTGCCGTATGCGCAATGAGTTGTGGGCCAAAATAACCCCTGTGTAGAACCCTGACATAAAAAGTGTCGCGGCAGACCTCGTAGGAGATGACGGGACGAGCTGGACAAAACCAACGATCAGTGCTTCACATTATGCCTGGAAAAAAGTGGAAGTCTTGGGAGAGGTTTTTGCCCAGCAGTGGGATGACGCCGGCTTACACTAACAAACCATAGAACTTTTGTTTGCTAATATCATGTACTGTTTGTACACCTCAGAAACGAACTTAGATTTGATAATAATTCCAACATCGACATCTTGAAAATCTCAACAACTTCGTCCGTCAAATGTCCACTAAACATTTTTCGCTACTAAACTTCCATATATCTGAATATCTAGGAATAATAACATAACATCAGCCTGTAAACCCCAAATTCAAATTCATTTATTGTTTTTCACAGGTGAAAGGTTCTATGATTATTATTATAAAGGATAGATGTAATATGCCTATAAGATGTACCTACTTACTACTTACAATATTTTAGACTGATTCAAAATTTATTCCATTTCCATTTCTATTTTGTTACCATTTTGAGTTGTGGTATCTCATACGAGTAGTTTTACATTGTATCTAGAAGATGTTTGGGGATCATCAACATAGACGATGTAGGCAAAATACGTTTTATAAAAGATTACTTATAAACTACCGAAGCAAAATTGACAGTTGAAGTTAATGGCACGGTTGGCTTCTGTGTTAAATTAAAATATTGTTTAATAGGTAGTTGTTCTGGGTCTGGTTGTTTGTGCATGTGAGTTTAAATGCTTGTAAACGCACCCACGATACAAGTGAAATTCCTAGTGTGGGGAAAAGTTGAAAAAAAAGGGATTAATATGGGAACACTGCGCGAGCTTCCTATACTAAATGAAATAAGAATCACGTAACTCGGACCAGTAATCACGGAGAAATCGGCGCAGAGACAAAATAGTTGACATTTAGAGCGACGTCTCGACAACAAAAGCCGAAGAACGCTAGGTTGTAATTAGCACAGTCTCTTAATTGAGCAGCTCCTCTTCGTACTGACTAAATTAATGAGAGGCCGTAATTGCGCACAAAGTTCAATAAATCAATTAATAGTGATTGTACCTACTTAATAGTTTTGTCGAGCTTACTTACGTTTATTAAATCTTCAATATTTTAACTGTTTTACTACTTGGATGACTTCCTCGCTTATTGGCGAGAGGAAGCACACCATTGTGATAAGTGGAAGGAAGGGGGGGCCCAGGAGTGGGACAATTAGGGACATGAATAAATCTTGTGAATAAACAACAAATCAATGGATGTGTAATTACAAAACTTGACACAATTTGTCACATCTTCACTACTGGTCAATGGAGCAGAAAATGTATGAAAGAAAATGTTCTGTCCTTTCTTTTCTGCGTCGCTTGTGCAGGAAACCGCGTCAATTAATTCCCTGGTTGTTAAAAGGTCAGTCAAAATATTATGATGTAGGTATGCATTAATTGAGCTGATAATTCGACTATCTACTAGAAAATTCTAGAACTACAATACCTCCCCAGTACATCGAAATTCGCAGCTGATTACCAAAAAATTAGACAAAACACTTGACAAGTGCATACGAATAACAAAATAATATCAAGGCGAACTATCAGACCGGATTGGTATGCATGAATGGACCAAGCCTACGCAACTATACTACTTCACCCATCATACGGAATCACCAACCCTATGTGGAAACATTTAAAGTTCAATATCTAACGATTAGTCGACTAATCTAAGCTACAGTTAACATCATGTTAAATTGAACTTTATCGTGTAATTTTATGGTGGTAAATCCTTTAATGACGAAAATCTATGTTTCTAAGCTATTTCGTGGTCATTGTACCTTTACAAGGCTGGGTTCTGCAGACTTACGGCCTTATTCGGTGCTCATTCACGTGCCATGCTGGGAGTGCGTTATTCTTGGCTCTTATTATTGAAGCATGTCATTGGCACACATATCGCAGAGCAAGGCTTTTGTTTCGTTTTGTAAGATTTCTGAATGTGGCTTTACTGTGGGTAAGTCATCTTGAAATGTTGCTAAACTTATTTGGATTCATTGAGGATTTCGTAATTTTGTAGTAGTTGAACTATTAGTAAAGTTCTTAAACTCAGAAATCAAACGCTAAAATCAATGCTTGTTATTTTCCTGTATCAATATAAGCAATAGGTACGCCTTCTATTACAAAGGACGTAAACATCACTGGCGAAATGTGGGTTCATTTTAAGTATGCCTCTGCCTAGTCTATCAAAATCTACAGGCGTGATGTTATGCATAAGTGGTATCTGAAACTAATTACTATCTTCCAATAATGAGTAAGTTAACCTCTAATAGTTCGTAACAACTCCAAACGGTGCTAGAACATAGATCAGCGTAATTACCGCTTGACTAGATTAGCTCATCTATTTATCGCTTCATTGGTCTATCAGTGAACCGGGCACTGGGGCCTTGCTCTGGGGTCAACGAACACTTCGTTACAGGTTTTATTTTAGACTCTATTTGGGCCTTATTAGGGAACTCTCGTGTGATCTAAAACTAAATGATCACGCTCTCTCACACTGTAAGATGGAGGGTTCTTATCTTACGTTGTTAATCCTATGGGGTGAGAAATTCGAAAATACGAAACGCCTCATGCTACGAATGCTTTGTCTTTTTGTTGGTATCTGGCGTATTACAGAACGGCACTCAATACTCAAGCTGAAACTAAATTCAAGCGAGATTGGTTGAAACTACATAGTTATAACGGGACTACACTGAGAGTGAGAATACACAATATACAGCTTCTTCTCAAGCATACAAAAATTAGAGGGCCCATAGAGACAAGAGTGGCAATCGCTTTCAAAGCTTTTCGATAGCTTATGTCAATACAAGAAATTTTTCTGCATCGTCATCGGTGATATCACTAATGTAGTCCGGTCAATTTAGACATTCGAAGTTACATAAAGTCCCAACAAGCTGAATTTCTGTGAAGTTGTTCAAAACATAATTATAAACAATGTCTAGAAGTTCCCCATCATTCCCCTGTAAGGAAAAAATTTAATTCAAGGTCAAAGGTCAAAAAAATGAGTTTTTCGCGATTTTCAGCAAAACGGTAAGTTTTATCATAAAAGTACCTCTGACAAAAATTGTAGATCATAAAATTATCTATAAAAATGTGCCAATACTTTTTTCTTACGAGCCACCGTTTCTGAGATATAACGATTCAAAAGTTATAAAAGTTGTTATCGTCATAATATGCACACGTTTCCACGCCACCTATGAGGTAGTGTACTTAACGCGTTTTTTTTAACGTGGTTTCCCCAGTAGGCCTACTCCACGGGTCAGTTGTGATCCTGTTTAATGTAAAACTATTGCAAAATAACGGAAATTTTCAAAGATTGGGAAAGATAAAAGCAATGTAAATGAAAAAAAAAGTGTTGAAGTTTATTCGTCTTATTCGTAAGTTTCAAATTCTTGTTCTTCTTCTTGATCTTCTTCTTGTTCTTCTTCTCCTGCTTCTTCTTCATCTTCATTTTGGATGCAAGTAAATTGCGTCAATAGCGATGTATCGCATGATACTTCGTCGGAGTCAAACGAATCCTCCATTGTTTGTGATTCAATATTAGAGCACGACCGGCCTTGAAAATTTGTGCATGCCAAAGAACAAGACAGTCCGACTTTTTTGCAACCACATTTAGCACTGCATCCCTTTTTGCAGTTGCAAAAAATAGTGTTCAGCAGTTTTTCCGGCGCAGGTGGAAGTAAAGTTTGAACTGGCTCTAATATATTGTTGACCAACTTCCAACCCCAGTCTGTAGGGTCTAGCTGATAACCAAGCCACACTTGAACTTGGTAATATAGACCCTACAGACTGGGGTTGGAAGTTGGTCAACAATATATTAGAGCCAGTTCAAACTTTACTTCCACCTGCGCCGGAAAAACTGCTTAACACTATTTTTTGCAACTGCAAAAAGGGATGCAGTGCTAAATGTGGTTGCAAAAAAGTCGGACTGTCTTGTTCTTTGGCATGCACAAATTGTCAAGGCCGGTCGTGCTCTAATATTGAATCACAAACAATGGAGGATTCGTTTGACTCCGACGAAGTATCATGCGATACATCGCTATTGACGCAATTTACTTGCATCCAAAATGAAGATGAAGAAGAAGCAGGAGAAGAAGAACAAGAAGAAGAACAAGAATTTGAAACTTACGAATAAGACGAATAAACTTCAACACTTTTTTTTCATTTACATTGCTTTTATCTTTCCCAATCTTTGAAAATTTCCGTTATTTTGCAATAGTTTTACATTAAACAGGATCACAACTGACCCGTGGAGTAGGCCTACTGGGGAAACCACGTTAAAAAAAACGCGCTAAGTACACTACCTCATAATAATAATAATAATAATAATCGATGATGAGACTGTACATCCCGCGGAAGTGCGGGGGTCGAGGCTTTTTAAACGCAAAGACCCTACACAATCGCGAGGTATGCAGTCTCAGGGAATATTTTTTAAAAGCCGAGGTGGGTATGCACCGAGATGTGGTTGCAGTGGACAAGGGACTTACCCCACTGTCCATGGCTAAAGAGAACTGGCGCAAACCTGTAGTACTTACTACCGATGACCGCAAGGAAGTATGGCAAGGCAAGGAGCTTCACGGGCGCTTCTACCGGGCTCTTCATGGGCCCGATGTAGATTTTCTAGCGTCCGTATCCTGGCTACGTTTCGGTGACCTTTTTGGGGAAACTGAAGGTTTTGTTTGTGCGATTATGGACGAAGTTATGTTGACGAACAACTACCGGAAATATATTATGAAGGACGGGACGGTTGACGTGTGTCGGGCATGTCACCGTCCGGGTGAATCCATCAGACATATAATTTCTGGATGTTCTCGTCTGGCTAACGGCGAGTACTTACACAGACACAACCAAGTGGCCAAGATTATCCACCAGCAACTCGCCTTGAAATATAAACTTGTGGAATCTGAGGTACCGTACTACAAGTATGTGCCCGACCCAGTTCTCGAGAAAGACCAGGTCACGTTGTACTGGGATCAGTCTATCATTACCGACAGGACTATCGTCGCCAATAAACCTGACATTGTGGTGATAGACCGATTAGCGCGCCGCGTAATGATAGTCGATGTTACCATTCCGCATGACGAGAACCTCGTGAAAGCTGAGAAAGAGAAACAATTAAAATATCTTGACTTGGCACACGAGGTTGTCGATATGTGGAATGTGAGCTCGGCTATCATTGTGCCGATTGTCGTGACGGCCAATGGCCTTATGGCCAAGAGCCTCGACGAACATCTTTCGAGGCTCTCTTTAGGCGGTTGGATCAAGGGCCTGATTCAGAAGGCAGTACTCCTCGATACGGCTCGCATTGTGAGGAGGTTCCTGTCTCTGGAGCCCTAACCACCGGTAGCTTGGACCCTGCTCCCGATACCGGCGGACAACTATTTTTTTATATTTTTAAATGTTTTTTTTATGTCTTTTTTATTAAGAAATATTTAAAAATGTAAAAAAATGAGATTATAAATAAATAAAGAGAATAATAATAATAATAATATATTTATTTGCGTAAAACATGGTATAAAAAGGTCTTACAGTACAAAAATAGAGCAGACATGTTTTGCCAAGATTAAACATAGCATGCAAATATTTGTAATAACAATTTTCTTAACAAAATTATTATTGTATTACACCAACACTATTTTCGTTCTAAGAATTGTTTTATACTATAGAAGTTGTTATCAATTAACCATTCATACAGTTTATTCTTAAAAGCATATCTCGAGTTTAACATTTTCAGGTTACTAGGTAATTTGTTATAAATTCGTACACACATAGTTATGCAGCTTTTATTGTACTTTGCAAGCCTGGGAGCATTGCTAAGTACGAGTCTGTAAGGATCTCGTCGGCTTCGAGGATTTACATCGTTTGCCATTTTAAATAAATTCTTATGTTTCCATACAAACATGCATATTTCATTAATATAAAGACAAGGTAGCGGTAACAAGCCAAGTTTCTTAAATACTGGCTGACATGATTCCTCAGGATGAAGTCCGTATATAGCCCTAATGCATTTTTTTTGAGCAACAAATGTTCTATTCTGGTCGGTACTGTTGCCCCATATTATAAGCCCATAGCGTAATATGGATTCCACATACGCATGGTAAGCTAATATAGCTGTTTTTAGATTAGTACTTTTTTTTAGTTGCCTAAGAGCATACACAAATTTATTTATCTTGCTTGAAACATTGTCTACATGCACTTTCCAATGTAGATCTTCATCAATAGTAACTCCTAGGAACTTAGTCTGCGTTACTGATTTTATTTTGGGTATATTTAATTTGAAGTTAAATTTATGATTATTTGATTTATTAAATTGTATGTAAATGGATTTGTCAAGGTTTATTTTCAAATTATGTTCAGAAAGCCAGTTAATTAAAATGTCAATTGTATTGTTAATGTCAGTTTCGTGGTCGTGAATTGTATTATTTTTTTTATTGGATGTCACAATAATAGAGATGTCATCAGCGAACAATATGCACTTATGTTTCGTTATTGTAATGATGTCATTTATATATATCAAGAATAAGATCGGCCCTAGTATGCTTCCCTGTGGGACGCCAAACTTATTACATCTATACATCGATGAGTGTAGCGTTACTTCTTTGTCTTCGTTAATGTTTGTTATGGTAACGCATTGTTTCCTGTTATCAAGGTATGATTTTATCCATTGTAAGGTCGGCCCTCTAATCCCGATTGCTTCTAACTTTTGCAGTAGTAGGTCGTGTGAAACTAGGTCGAATGCTTTCGACAAATCAAAGAATAATCCTGTGGTTAAATTGTTGTCGTTGATGTTAGTTAATATAACATTTATGAGGGCATAGATTGCTAATGTTGTAGACTTGCCCTTTTGAAAGCCATGCTGTTCTTTTTTTATAATATTAAATTTTGTACAGTAATTTTCAATTCTTTTGTACATACATTTTTCATATATTTTAGATAAGATGGGTATTAGGGTGATAGGGCGGTAATTGTTCAAGTCATGTCTGTCTCCTTTTTTGTAAAGTGGTCTAACAACCGACAGCTTCAAAGCTTCTGGAAAAATTCCCTCATAGAATGACAAATTGATCAAGTGTGTCAGTACTTCAACAATTTCGTCGACACAGATTTTAATGATTTTTGTGTTAATTTCGTCGTGCCCTTCAGAATTCGTGTTATTTAAAAGCAGTATTTCCTGCTTAACTTCAGTTATCGACATCGGTTGGAGGAACATAGAGCCAACAGTTACATTATTGTTAGAGTTACCGGTGACGTTCGGCGGCATTGATTTGTTTGTTGAATCGATGTAATGATTATTAAAAGCAGACGCTATTTCTACTGGATTGGTAATAAGTGTGTTGTTATAATTGATACTGTCTATATTATGTCTGGAGTTTGCATTATTTAGCTCGTCTTTTATAACATTCCACGTAGCTTTGCATTTGTTATCGTTTTTAGCTATGTATTTGATATTTGCGTTTTTCCTGGAATTAAAGATGCATTTTTTGAGGATATTAGCATATTTAAGGTAGGTAGTCTTATTAATCGCAGTTTTGTTTTTATAAAATTGATGGCGCAGTGACCGTTTTGTTTTACAACTTTTTTTTAAGCCTTTGCTTATCCAACTTTGTTTCTTTTTGTTGTTTAAATTTACTTTTACTTTTAATTTAGGGAAACAAAGATTGTAGAGTAGGCAAAACGTTTCATGAAAATTATTGAATGCTGAGTTTGCGTTATTAGTCGTGTGTATTTCAAACCAAGAAAGATTACTTAAGCATTCCTTAAACTTGTGGATATTATCTGAACTATAATCTCTTTTGTATATATAATATATTGCTTGATGTTGGGTTTTATGTTTTAAAGGAATAGTTAACATTTGTGCTGTATCGTGGTCAGACAAGTGAAGTGGCAAAACTGCAGCAGTAGCGTCGTGAATGTTACTCAGAATGTGATCTATACATGATGACTTACGTGTTGGTACATCAATGTGAAATTTCAGATTATAGCTATATGCTAGATCCTGCAATTGAGTAGTAATATTGCCTTTTTTAAGGGTGTTAATATTCAAATCACCCGCTAAGACTATTTTCATTCTAGATTTATATTGTTGAAGTAAATTATGCATGAGACTATTTAATTTCATTAAGAATTGGTTCGGGTCTGATTGCGGTGTTCTGTAGACACAAATTATAATTAATTTCTGATGTGTAAGTTCAATTCCGCAAACTTCGAAAGTGTTTTGCGTGGCGTAACTTTTTATAAATGACAAGTCTTTGAATAATAGGTTTTTTTTAGCAAAAATACAGGTACCACCTCTTTGTTTCTCTCTACAGTAGTTAGAAGCCATCTCATAACCGTGAATTTTAATGTAGCTTTCGTAGTCTCTTTTGATAAAGGTTTCGGAAAGGCATAGGTGGCGTGGAAACGTGTGCATATTATGACGATAACAACTTTTATAACTTTTTGAATCGTTATATCTCAGAAACGGTGGCTCGTAAGAAAAAAAGTATTGGCACATTTTTATAGATAATTTTATGATCTACAATTTTTGTCTGAGGTACTTTTATGATAAAACTTACCGTTTTGCTGAAAATCGCGAAAAACTCATTTGTTTGACCTTTGACCTTGAATTAAATTTTTTCCTTACAGGGGAATGATGGGGAACTTCTAGACATTGTTTATAATTATGTTTTGAACAACTTCACAGAAATTCAGCTTGTTGGGACTTTATGTAACTTCACTCTCATTTTTTGGTCTAAATTGACCGGACTAATGATATCATATGAATCATATCAAGTCAAAGACATTCAAATATTAACGAGTGATAGGCGGGGTCTACTACTTGTTACAGCTTTGTAACAAGTCGCTCTGTCTAGTGTCATACGTGCGCTTGTCAGGTAGCATTCGTGTGTCAAAATCGAAAACGCTCGGGATCAAAATTGTTGTATGAAAATATTACTACATATAACTCTTTTAGATCTACTTTGTTTCTAGAATATCAAATTTCATTAAAAAAAAAATGTGAGTCGATACAGTCGCAAAAATGCATTCTTAGTACTACCATGAATGTCATTGACATTACTTGGCGCCTCGGCAGTCGGCACACGAGCCGTGCACCGTGCGGGCGTGGGAGCAACATTTGGTAACACGGCCGCAGGTGACGAGAACAAGTTCCATAGGTACGTTATGATGTAATGCGGAGGATTAATATACAACGATGACCGTATTAAGAAGAAAGCTGCAGTTTAAGAGCTACGTAGCATCACGCCTGACCGCCTGCGCTTGTGACACTGTGTATGAATGAACTCAGTGTATCGCAGTCTAATTGCTGCACCTTCCGCATCTAATCTGAGCCAGCCACCTTTCCAAAGTCGCCGGTCCATTTAGCTGGTGGGCGAACACTCCAGGACTTGTTTGCTCCATCAAATGCGTGTAAAATCAACCTAAGTGTCGGTGACATAATACCGTAACTGTGTACATATTTTCACCAAAACTTGTTGATAGTTTTGTGATGCTGCCTGATATAGGTATCACACGTATACTGAATAATATTAGATTAAAACAAAGCACGCACATTAATGAATTAATCTAATCTTTATCGTGAGATTACATCGTCGTTGTACACATGTGATAGTTAGACAGGTGTTGATAGTCTTTAATGTATGTAAAGTATATAAATGTCAGTTTAGGGTTGTATGTTGATTAAAATATGATTCGCGCGCGCTATTGAATGACTTTTCCATGAAATAATCATTGATTGGGGTTAAAAGAACTTCGAGGGTTGTATTGATGATTTTAATTATTATGATTCTGTAACTACATACGTGTTACGTTCGCAAATCATATTTTGGTTAACATACAGCCTGACAATGTCTTGCAAATTGCAAAAAACTAAAGAAAATTTGATTTTCGCGGGTTACCCTGGCGCTTCCCCTTAAACTGTTCATTACTTAGTTAACTTTCATCGGTACATACACTCACGCCTTTTTCCACTTAGGTAGGCAGACACTCTAGAACTCCACGTAGTAAATTTTACTGCACGAATTAAAAAGGAAAACTAATTTGGGGAATAGACACTTGATGGCCAGAGATGCAGCCTTCTTTATAATATAATATTACACTCACATTTGCATCCAATTATGTTATTCGCATCTAGGGAAACAATACTCCAGACAGCAACACTTCGTCTTGCGCTGGCCTACCGTTATACGAAGTTTCAACAGAATATGAGGCCACATTATACTAGTTTTGCTACCTACGATATACGGCCTACTGCTCTCTTAATAACTTACAGGTACCTTGGACTTAGTAGAGGATTATTAGTTAGGAACCGATCTCCCAACGCCTATGTTTAGAAGTTTTAGTAAAGCACATGTACTTTTAAGTGTAATAAGTACACAAAACACGAATGTTTCGACCTAATTTCTACTCTTCAGAAAATGCTCGCTTAATAGCGCGCAAAATTCGCATAAAAGATTCAACTAACACACAAGTAGGTTATACAAAGCAATTAGTAAGAACACGTGGAGTTTCTGTTTCTTTTATATACGAGTACTACGATAACATTGTTTACACTAAATTCCTTGCATATTTTTATGTCGTGCTGTATTTTCTTGTAATTTTTCCGCGAGGGATCTTTCCCGATTGCTCTTTAGTGCACTTGACATACCGCCTAATTTGATTGAATGTCAACATTGTACAGTAGACCACAAGCAATTGATAACAAAGCTGTTATAAGCAGTCTCGCATGCTATTAAAACGACGGATATTAATTGAAGCGCTGTACGACAATGGTATTCTTCTTCGTGTCGCTGGCACGACTATTTTATATTTTGTAAGCCCAGAACTTCGCCACTTCAGGTGCATAATTTTTGGGCTAAGAGGGCAGGATAGGCGGTGGTGCATAGTTTGCGACACAGCTCCACAACCACACCCCGCTGCTGTTTCATTGAGGTAGCCCCACTTAACGAGGTTGGAGTTGCATCTTTCTACTTGAGTCCGGAGACGGTTCAAGGACTTCCAGGTGGACCACGGGAGGTTAGACCCAGCAGGAATATATTCACTTGATGGTAAGTAGTGAGTGGGAGGGGACAGCTATTTTCCCATAGCGTACATCGAGCGTCGGCTGAGTTTCCTGACAGGGACGCCGCGGCAATGGTAGGCCAGCTCATGATCAGACAGGTTATCATCGTCTGGCGGACTACTTGAAACCGTCACAGTTTCTAGATCTACTTCATAATCTTTGTATCAATAAATCTCTATACAAACCACTTAACATTTCAGCGTGATTTAACATTTAGTATAATTTGTTACAATACGGAGATTATTTTTATAACCAACTTATCTTTCGAACATTTCCGAGCGCATATTAATATAATAAAATTGGGACCTTCAGTACTTGTCCCAAGGACACGTCGTACGTAAAACATACAGAATCGAAATAATACACACCAAGTCCGGTGTACAAAACTCATCCAAGAAAATTACAGGTAATATTAGAATCTGTGAGTATGTAGGGATCCTACTAAAAAAGTTATCTAATGCACGTATTCACTAACACTAGATAAGATCTAAATGAATACCTAACCAGAACAGCACTATTGGATTTTCAACGCTCAGTTCAGCACCGACAGTTGAAAATGCATTGGTGATGGTAGTGAAAACGGGTGCAAGTACCAATTTAAAGGGTGTAGGTATGTACGTATGTTTTTAACACGCAATCTTTTAACTATAAAACTTATCGATTCCGCAAGCCGCGAGTGAACCGAAAATTTTACCGTAAAGTAAACAAATAAAATAGTCGTAAAGAAATCTGAAGCGAACCGAGCTGAAAGAATTATTACTTTTGCTCAAAAATAGTACAGCAATTAAGGAGGTTGGTGAGTAAAATATAGCGAAAACTAAATTTGTGCTTTGTGAATTTATTGCAGGTATCGATTGAGGGAAAAGTTTCCTGAATACGAATTATATGGAAAATTTTAGGAGAAATCTAATAACAACAATACTCACTAACAGTAATAATCAGCTGTCTCCTTCTAAAATTTGTTGTAGTTTGCGCCAATATCAATACCTACTGATTTTACAAAATCTACACGTACTATAACATTGGTCATTTTTCAGCACTTATGAGTGAAAATAGTTATTTTCCGAATATCCTGTCAGTGTCAATATTTTTGCACATAAGAAGCTTCCGAAATGAAGCTTTTTCCTCGCAAGTGTCACGTTGATTGCTGTGACTCATTCAATACGTGCCGTGAAATACGTGTTATTTCAGATGGCGTTAGGTAGGTAGTAGGTATATGATGTACTTTGAATGACGAATGAATATATTTTTGATCAGTTGCCAGATACACTGACGATGGTATTTATTTATTTTATTGGAATTCAAATATAAACTGCAACAGCGTTGTTGCTACCACGAATTCGTCTTCAAATCAATATAGTATATACAAAACATAAACTGATTCTACCTATATGTCCGTTGCGTATAGACTTTGAAACCATCCAACCGATATCTCCCAAACCGGTTTCATTAGAAAGGCAATAGTGCGAAAATAGTTTTAGACCACTAAAACAATGCATTAGGCACTACAGCGTAGTAGCACACGCGAGGTATCCGCTAGCGTAATAAACGCTTTGGACGCTACAACTACACGCTGCTACTCAGAAAGGCAAGGCAAGATTTCGTAAAAACATGGCGTCTTTATAGTTTGCGGTGCTATGAAAAAATGGCATGCGGTGTTTTGGTTATGAAAATTAATTATCTAAGAGTAAATTATAATCACACGCTTCGTGGAAACTTCGAATCAACACAACTCAGTAAGGATTTGGTGGCTGAAGTCACTCAGACCTCGCGCAAAAGTGCCAAAACTTACAGGCACTCTTCTAGCAGAAATACACGTCACGCAAACAAATCCCTTTTTGTGTAAACTGTGCGCCTAGTGACTGATTACACTCAACGGCACTTTACATTTTAACTATGAATATCGTTCTTACTGTTACGTCATACGGCTTTCAATGTGAAATTGTTACCACGAACTGTTAACTGTACCATCCACACGGGGGTTTGTTTACATGAGTTCTCTCTGATCGCTCCCTTTGTGAACGTTCTCCGTAAACTTCGATTGATTATCTTGTAAAATGTTCACTTCAGTAAAGGAATTCTAGAGAAGCAAAAAGAGTGTTCGTTAGATCTTTTACGAGAATCTTGTCGTAAAGACTCTTTATCGTGTAAATATACAAACTTACAGGCTAGATAAAATAAAAATGCGCAGATTTTATAAATTCAAGTCACAAACAATTTGTAATTAGAACCCCTGAATTAATAAGCAATAGAACTGAACAATACTCGTGATTAGGAGAAAGATAAATTAGTACGAAGAAATGTTTTGGAGAAAACTAAAACTTTCTAGACGAGAGAAATTATCGGAAATGGAAAAGCTTTTGCAATGAGCAGATATGAGCCAAACTTTACTTTCAAAACACTATGTTCTATGAAAACATGAAATTCAGCCATAATTATATATTATATACCTTCATCAGCGCCGCATAATGTCGGAATATGAAGACTTCATGACTCTTGATCCGATCGCCAGATTCGAATAGGCAGCGTTCGTTTGAACAACAAAGCTGCCCCGGAACAAGTACTACTTGCACATAACCTGACATGGAATTTTGATAATTATTATTAAATAAACTAACGTAGGTTCGGCACTATCTGAGCTAGGCAATGTTCCTTTTCCGGTATCGATATATGTACGAGTATATGCATTCGACGCGGCTTCGCTACCATAATAATTTATTTAATTTAATAATAATTTATTTAATCACATAAAGAATTACAATGTTAACAGAAATAGTATAAGTCATTCGTAGGTTACACTAACAATTTAGGTTAACAAAAGCTGTTAGGTGTTGCAACCAGCACCCCTACTAAGTTATAAAATAACTTGTATTAAGGGCGATGGTACGCGCCCAAACAAAATTGTAATTGAAACATATTAATAAATTGCTGGAGAACAAGCGTTTGCTCGAGAAAAGTTATACCATACCAACGCGAACATGTATCTGTCTACACATGTACGCGTTGGTAAGGTAGCAAAGCCCATAAGAAGTTTATGGAAAAGTATGATTGATGAAAAAAGGCCGACTAGCAAATCAAACAATTTGTTTGTCTGAACTGAGTACACACATTAGAGACGATTGGCTGGATGGCCACTCCAGTGGATGGTGCTCACGACTACTGGGGAGCGTTTACACGGAAGGGATGAACAACATTTGAGGAACCTTCAAAGACAGAAGGGTTGATCAAGATGCTTTGAAAAGACAATGGTGAGGTTAAATTTAAAGTAAATGAGATAAAGGATTGATTTGATGATATTTTGTCATATCAAATCCACTTTGTTTTTTACTTCATGCAAGGAAAAATATCGTTGATTTAAAAACCCCCTGCGAGACTTAACAAGCACAACATAGACTACGGAAACAAAAAGGTTAATTCTGATCTTCCTCTTGACTCGCTGTAACCCTTAATATTTTAATTAAGACACCTATTGCTTACGTGCGCCATTCAAACTGATAGATGATAACAATATATATCTACATTATGTTAATTTTTTGAATAAATCCTGAGAATGATTAGCAGTTCCAGCATGATAATCTAATCAAAAATAAATACTTTAGTGCAAAATGATTATTTATTGTAGTAAACATCATTATTGTTGTCAATCAATATGAATTGCGCGATATCACTAAGTATATCTTGTAGGTACTAATAAATACATCGTGTATAGCCAATCAAAGTACTCACATACCTACACTTTTTGTACTAGCCGAGAGACTTCTCTTAGACTTCTCCCTAAATCAAAAAAGATAATCTCAACATCTACGAATCCAAACCTACTGATACCGGTCACACTTCAAGAAAATCCGTTTTTCTATTTATGAAGTTTGTGTGGCATTGTGTGGAGTGGCATAACAAAAAATATCTGTAAATCCATTTAGTAGAAAATGTGTGCGGTAGGCAGTCCCTCCATGTAACAACTAGTATCAAGCTGTATCCGGTTGGACTGGAAGCCGACCCCACCATTGTTTTGAAAAGATAGTTTAGTTTCACTCATATCATTTAACTTCAGGATTCCAATGTAATGAAACGCGAAATTATCTCCCGTCTTAGAGCACGATTTGGTCAACACATTCCTGAGATAACTTGAGCTAAGACGATAACCAAGTGTTTGTTTTTATCACAGCTTGGTATCCTCGGATCGACGAATAATCGGTCATGTTACGCGATTCTAACAAATTATCTATTATTTAAGCTGTGACGTCGGTGCGATAAATACCTAAGACGTTTTTCAGACGTACGTGTAAACAGAAACTTTTTGTGTCTGCTATTTATTTATCTTTGCTTAAAAGTAGAAGTGAATGAATTTTCTGAGAATGTACTCGTCTGTTACACAAACGATTGGCCCGAATTATTACTTCTACACAATATGATGTAAGGTAAAGGCACAATTCCAAAGTTGACTCTGGCTCGTAGAGCTGTAGCTTACATAGTAGTACTTTCGCAAAAAAAAAAATGCCTTTTCAGAGGAAAACATTCAAGTTTTCCCGGATAACTAGGACAGGTCTCTTGAAATTCAAGGTGAATACTCGTAGTAAAGAGAAGATCTCATTACAGTGATTTCTATCGGTTTTTCCGTTTCCCAAAGTGCTCTCGTTTGTAATATCGTCAAAGAACAGGAAGACTTTACTATCGTAACAACGGACTGCACGGGCGGGCTTTGATCTATACCTATATTAGTGTAAAAGGCGCAAGCAAGTCTTTGGTCCATTTCCGAGAAAAAGCAAATGGATTGTAGGTCGCGTGACTATAGTCTGCGTGCCAACACCTGCCTTTAATAATCCGCGGTCCGCCAATTCGTTGCGAGCGCACTATACTTTCTAAGCTCGCTATAAAAACACTATGCATAGTAATTGTCGTGCTCTTGCGCAACGCTTGCATAACCTGCGGTATCCGTTGTTTCCTCCTATTGTATAATAAGTTCTTAATGTAGTCTGTTTTATGAGAGAATTATGTTGATTGTCAGCTAATTGATGTGTTTAAGATGAAACAATTTGGAGCGTGGCAAATGTTTGTTTTAGTGAGCAATTTGTGTGACCATGCTGTGCATTGCTATAGCAGGAGGCACGTGTGCGTTCCACCAAGGATTTCTGAGGCCTCCTTTACTATCCACACATATGTATGTATAAATGACTATCACATAAATGAGGGATACAGACAACACAAAACCAACTTTCGTTCTAAAGCTCTCTGTGCCATAGCGCGCCACTATAATGTGTCATATTTAGGTTTGTTACACTTTTCCCACCTCTTAGACCTTAAAACCTATAACGGCTTGAGTTTCGGAAAAGCCTTCACAGAGTTAAGGTAGTTCTAGTGAAGGATGTCATTAGTGTGCCATGGCTCTTCTGGCGCGTATTCATATTGCTTTTCCAACATACTTCTATAAATGTTTACCAACAGTGTCCTCCAGACTATGTCATTTAAGCGGCAAGGAAACCATGACGCACTCCATGTACCGTTGCCGTTTTTAGCAGCATCTTGGTGTATGAAAATTTTTCCTACTATTTTATACTACTACATAATATGTATACATATGTATATATAATGAATCTCGGCGTCAGGTAATTTAGACAGCGGGGCATTTCACGCAAGGCTTTATTTATGAGCTGAAGAGGGTCACTAATTATGATAGCCACAAATATAATCCGTTATTAACGTGGATACAATAGAATACTTTGTAAAACTTGTAACGTGTTTTTTAAACTGTTACATGCTTTTCATATTTTAGTCGATTTCGGAACGATTTTTATACTGTCTTTTATTGGCTATGGTCCGGTTCGGAACTGTCATTTTTTGACGTTTCACTTTACGACCTGATTTCGTCATCGAGGCATTTATCTCGCCAAATTAATTTTACAAATCCGGTATAATCACGGATATTTTTGGGCCAAATGATGCCATAATTGCTGCCTTTAACACCCAGGACAAGGTGTTCAGAAGGAGGGATCCATAATTTCTTCGGTAAGATTTGTTTCTACCAGACCAATATGTGGTCATCATTTTGGGTTGGGTCGTGTTTTAAGTCGAATTGATGTTTCAGGATTTCAATATTGGACGATGCTCTAGTGTGATTTTCACCTAATTTGGATTTATCGGTGCACACGGGAAAAGTCATTTATTAACGGAAAAACGGTAAGTTCCTTCTTGGGACGCCATGCTCCCCACGTGTTGAAATTCTAATAGACTTGTGTATTAACCTTTTAAAATTTTGTTACAGCCCTGCTGTGGCGTTTTTCTTCTACTTTTTCTTTTTCTTTCGTCTGATTATAATTTTCCATTTCATGGATTCTGGATTCTCTCATCTTCGACGCCGAAATCTTGAGGTCTAATTTAACATTTTTTTAGCCAGACATCTGGCCCAAACTTAATTTACTTTCTTCATATAAAGATGCAACAATAAGGTTAATCTCAAATTAGTAATTTAATATTTAAAGTAAAAGGAAGCTACTGATATATTAAACAGGGTATAAACAAAGGTATTTCAATTGTTTCTATTATCCTAGTTTAGTCACCCCCGGAAGATTAGAGGTCCGACTCTCCGGACTGTTCTATCTGGCAAGTATTTTTTAAATGTAGTGTGCGTTCCCAAGGCGCCCGAAATTCTTTTATTGTTACACATACATCTTTTATTTAAATTTTTAATAGGAGAACACACACACACACACATTTTTTTTGCTCTTGTATGATTTCTTACATAGGATCTTACACTTGATCCCACACACACCCCGGGTCTGTTACAGTTTGTCGCTCTGCGAACAGGGACTTGAAGTAGCTTCCTTATCTTGTTAGTTATTGTTGCATCTTATAATTTGTAGTATTGTTTACAGAACACATTATATAGTTTCTGTAAAACATTATTGTTTATTGTTGTAATTCACAACTTGAATTTTTTTTGATGTTTCCTTGTAAGTAAACAATATTTCCTAGTAACATTATTGTACTATTGTGTATGTTTAACTTTTATGGTTACAGCATTACCCATTTACTCTTGCAAAACCAACATTTGTATGGTAAGACAGTGCGGTGTAATTTGATTTCATATTTAATTTTAAGTGAACTTTGGTTTAACTTAATAATCATACTTTATGTGACTTGAACTTATATTGTAAAATATTGCTGCATCTTTTCATTGCTAAACACTTTGATATTTTCATAAAAAACAACTTGTAACTTTAAAAATATTTCAACTTAACCTCAAATATTTTATAACTTTTGAAGTCTTGCATTTTGCTTTGCTCATCAATTATAATCATATTGTTTGTTCAAAATGGATAAAGAAGTTCAGTCTTCTCTGCCTCTTGCTAAAGATAACATAGAAACTGATGGTGCATGCTCAGTTCCTAATGTTGCACCTTTTGTTCCTGACATGATTAATTTGACAGATGTACCACATTCTTTTGATCATAATGACAGGATTGCACACTCTTCCTCAGCTTTTGCGACGAACGCTTTGCCTTCATTTAATTCAATGAATGTTTTGGTTAGTGAACATATTAAAAAGAATTTTCCTTCTGCAATTAAGTTGCCCTATTTAAAAAAGAGTAGAACATAGAGTATAGTAATATAGATTAAGTATAATTAAATTCGATGGGAAATCTTGTGTTAGAGAATTTATTACTGAAGTTGAAGAATATTTTTTATACAATTTTGATGAAATTTTGTTGGTTGGTTCATTTACGGACTTGCTTAGTGGTATTGCTCTGAAATGGTTGGTTTTTAAAAACATTTTTTAAAATTTATAGATCAGCTCCTGTTTTATTTGTTAAAGATAATGATATTAGACCGTATTTACAATTCTCCGTAGGTAACCATACTTTTTCTGGTTTATTAGATAGTGGTTCAAATAGTTGTATTCTGGGTTCAAATAGTCATGAACAATTTTCACAGTTAGGTTATAAAATAAATTCTGTTTCTAGTGCTGCTTATACAGCTGATGGCTCTTCATAGAGAATCATTGGTACACAATTTACTTCTAAACATTTCATAGAACGTTTGAAAGGTTTTAATATCACTAAAATATTTTATAATACTTTATACACGCCTCAAAACAATACAGTTGAGAGTTATAATAAAACTGTTGAAACTTGCATAGCTTGTTTTGTTAAAGAAGATCATAGAACTTGGTCTAAGTATTTATCTAATGTTCAATTAGCTTTGAATAATAGTGTTAATCTAGCTACAGATTTCACCCCTAATTTTTTGATGTTTGGTAGAGAACTTATTTTTGATGCTTCTTTACATCGTTTAAGTGACTCTATTGATAATTTGAGTGAACTGGAAGTTTCCAATAGAACTCACTATGCTGATTCTCTTAATTCACTTAGTGATATTTTTGTTAAAGTTCAAACTCATTTATTAAAAGCTTATCAGCGTAATGCACGCTATTATAATAAGGGTCGTAAAGTCATTTCTTTTGATGTGGGGAATGTCGTGTGGAGAAGGAGTTTTGTTCAATCTCATGCACCTACTTATTTTTCGGCAAAACTTGCTCCTAAGTTTATTAAATGTAAAATTATTGAAAAGATCTCTGAAAATGTTTATATTCTGAAAGACCTTAATTAGGGTAGCGCTGGTCGTTATCATGTTAAGGATATAATAAAATTTTAATTTGGTTTCCAAGTGTTAGTCTTGATTTTGATAATTTTGTTTGAAGGGCGCTTTTGTTAGTGTGATGTAAGATGGGATGGCTGATAGGTTAATAGCACTTTAAATGAAGATGTATGTTAGGTAACTTCTTATAAATTTGTTGAATTTGAGACCTTAACATTCTAAAACACAACTTAGGACCTTTTAATAACCTGTTCTACCCACACGACTACATTTTTCATATCGAAAGATCTTATTATTATTTCTAAGTATTATTATTTTTTTATGCAGTCTTGTATGCAATCTTTTTTTGTACATTCTTGTATACAATTTCTGCATTGGTACCTACTACTTTTGTACACTCTGTTCTCACTTGTAGAGGTTTACCTATCTTTATTTTTTTACGGATCTCGGTATAATTTTTTCCTTGATTTTGTTGTTTTTTTGCTTCTGTGCTCGGAAGATTGGTGGTGTTGTGCCGATCACAGAATGCATGTCTTTTTTGCTTCTGTGCTCGGAAGATTGGTGGTGTTATGCCGATCACAGAATGCATATCTTTTTTGCTTCTGTGCTCGGGAGATTGGTGGTGTTATGCCGATCACAGAATGCATTTCTTTTTCCGCTATTGTGCTCGGGAAGTTGGTAGTGTTGAGCCGATCACAATATGCGTTTATTTTCGAAGGTGTTTGTGCTCGGAAGATTGGTGGAGTTGTGCCGATCACAACATTCTTCTTTATTTTTTGCATCTTTAGAGATGTGGAGATTTTAAACTGTATCTCACAGTTGTAATTCGTTCTTGCTAGTCAGTGGCGATGGTGCCTAACTGTACTCATATAGACATTTTTGGATTATTCTTGTTAGACAGCGGCAATTGCGCCTAACTGTACTCTTAATTTATACTTGTTAGTCGGTGGCTATGGTGCCTAACCGAACTCATATTGGTATTTTTGTTGTATTCTTATACATATTGTTCAGCGACTACTACGCTTAACTGTACTTGTAATATTTCTTGGATTTAACTTGTTAGTCAGTGGCGAAGGTGCTTAACTGTACTCATGTGGTTCTTTAGTATTATAGGTCGGTTGTGCTTGTAGCTTGACTGCACTTACTGTTTTTTGTGTTTTGTTTCTTTTCCAGTATCTTTTTGGAAACGTTTTATTGGAATTTATATTTCCTGTCTTTTAAAAAAAAAAAAAGTTTTTTTTACCTTGTTTGTTTTTAGCATAAAAGAAATTGCTTTCTTTTATTTTTTCGGGGAGGGATGTAATGTAACGTGTTTTTTAAACTGTTACATGCTTTTCATATTTTAGTCGATTTCGGAACGATTTTTATACTGTCTTTTATTGGCTATGGTCCGGTTCGGAACTGTCATTTTTTGACGTTTCACTTTACGACCTGATTTCGTCATCGAGGCATTTATCTCGCCAAATTAATTTTACAAATCCGGTATAATCACGGATATTTTTGGGCCAAATGATGCCATAATTGCTGCCTTTAACACCCAGGACAAGGTGTTCAGAAGGAGGGATCCATAATTTCTTCGGTAAGATTTGTTTCTACCAGACCAATATGTGGTCATCATTTTGGGTTGGGTCGTGTTTTAAGTCGAATTGATGTTTCAGGATTTCAATATTGGACGATGCTCTAGTGTGATTTTCACCTAATTTGGATTTATCGGTGCACACGGGAAAAGTCATTTATTAACGGAAAAACGGTAAGTTCCTTCTTGGGACGCCATGCTCCCCACGTGTTGAAATTCTAATAGACTTGTGTATTAACCTTTTAAAATTTTGTTACAGCCCTGCTGTGGCGTTTTTCTTCTACTTTTTCTTTTTCTTTCGTCTGATTATAATTTTCCATTTCATGGATTCTGGATTCTCTCATCTTCGACGCCGAAATCTTGAGGTCTAATTTAACATTTTTTTAGCCAGACATCTGGCCCAAACTTAATTTACTTTCTTCATATAAAGATGCAACAATAAGGTTAATCTCAAATTAGTAATTTAATATTTAAAGTAAAAGGAAGCTACTGATATATTAAACAGGGTATAAACAAAGGTATTTCAATTGTTTCTATTATCCTAGTTTAGTCACCCCCGGAAGATTAGAGGTCCGACTCTCCGGACTGTTCTATCTGGCAAGTATTTTTTAAATGTAGTGTGCGTTCCCAAGGCGCCCGAAATTCTTTTATTGTTACACATACATCTTTTATTTAAATTTTTAATAGGAGAACACACACACACACACATTTTTTTTTGCTCTTGTATGATTTCTTACATAGGATCTTACACTTGATCCCACACACACCCCGGGTCTGTTACAAACTGTTATAAAAAAAACTAGCCGATGACTGTTACGTCCTCTGCGTATCAAATAAAGTGAAAAGAAGCCTTCGTTCTTCTCCGTCCAGGTGGCTATCTATAGGTCTTACATAACGATTGGTTCGGCAGTTTAGGCGTCAAAAGGTTATGGACAAACGGACACAGTTGCTTTCGCATTCATTATGGTAGTAGATATAAATGCGATAAATATCGCGAGTCATCTTCAGTATTGATTGACTGATAAACGCCTATTAAATAATAATTGTGAAGCATTTATTTTAATAACATTTAATTGCATTTGATATACCTGCCGTTAGTGTGATAAAGAGTGATGTTAAATAATAATATATCGCTATTATCGCCATTCACACTACCATCGTCAGCAATTTATTTATCGGCCTCGTTTATCGGACAATTTTCTACAACAGATAGATAATTGAAATAAAATGCCGAAGTACATAAACTCACGCCTTTTCCCCATACGGTAGGCAACACTACAGAACGCCACCTGCTACGAACCTGACACTCTGCTAATAAAAATAAACAAAACTAAATACTCTATAAACAACTTTTTCAGGAATGCTTAAAATGTTCACTTTGAAGCAGGCCGATGGGTCAAACAAGTATATTTTACCTCAAAATCTTTAATTAGCACCAGCCTATGCATCTCTAAGTCAAAGCCACATTTCCGCTCAAACCCACTTATCAAAAAAATTCGAACCGAAGTAACTTCAAAAACTCGCACATTTCTTTTCTACAATAACAGTTCGCGCCAAAACGAGGTTTCTTCAGGTCAATACCAGCACAAAGTCAATACTAATGTCCCATTGTGTAGTGGGAACGTCCTCAAAAGCGACACACTTAAACCGACAACATCCACACTTCTTTATACATCTCTCTTTATCCATTACATGGTCTTACTCCAGCAATAAGTGAGGTAGCAATGTATAGTAAACAATGACGACTTTGTAGGTGAGTTTCGTTCTCAGTAGCAGCAGGTTCCATTGTCGTGTCGAAATATGATATACGGTACTTATATGTCCCATCACTATTGTTGCGATGACTTTTGAGGTGATAGGGTTGTCGCTGAGATCTTCACCCAGTTAGACTTCGCAATCGCATGTATGGCTAGCCACGTCAGTTTCTAACATGATATTTAATGCAAGATTTGGTTTAACCTACTTATACCCGCGACTTTGCGCACGTGAAAACACAACACAAAACACATTCTATCGCACTCAGCAATAATGTAACTTTCTGTCAGTGTAATCATTTTGTGATGAGGAATTTCAGAGATTACCTCCTACTTCCAATCTTAAAAAACGTAACCTCTTTATAATATGCGTGTAGATAAATATTGTTACTATAATATCCGTATACTCTAAGCAGGATACGATCGAGTAGAATGATATTTATCGATAAAATAAAAACCTAATTAATATGCATATTTAATAACATAATGATTGCATGATTTGACTGATCAACATCGGGACAGACACCGGGGATTTGTTTTTTGCATCACCGTAAAAAAGAAGGAAAAATACATATATTTGATAATTTATTCATATTGCATTTCAACTGCGCACTATTATATATAGAAGAACAACTTTTTGCATATCATACTTATGCTGACAAATATATGTTATTTAATATTTAGTTTTATATAATAATAGATGTACATAACGATAAAAAGGCAAAAATAAACTCTATTACAAATTCAAGTCATTACCATTTTAGTAGCAGTCATAAAATAACAATAATGTACGGTTATTATTCTTTGGAAGTAATAATTTTACTGTGTAATGTTTATACTGCAAATAATATAATAATAGGGTAATTATTAGACTTTCTTATGTGAAGGTGTCATAGAGTGGTTTTCTTCTAAATAACTGTTTAGCAATTACATAATTATTGTGGAAGACATTCATCTAACGGGAAAACATCGCCAATTTAATCTCTAACTGAAACAATTAGAGATGGGCCAATGGCCGATTAGCCGACTAGTCGGTTATAAAAAGCCCAACTATTCGGCCAAGCCAATTCTTGCTTTCGGTGGAGTTCAAGGGCATCGGCGATGTCCATGGCGTTCCATCTACAGCTGAGTCGCTCGCATTGAGTACAACACGCTTGCTCGCTTGCCGCCTTGCGGTCATACAAAATATTAATTTACTTTTCTTTAGCAGTTGAATTTATATTTTTCTGATTCTCAATTTCAGTTATTACCTTAGGAACATCCGATTCCGAATTATGAAACAAACTGAAAGACTGATTATGAAATAAAATGATTCACAATGAAGGTAATAATTCCATATCAGTTACTCGAGTCGACTAGTCGGCGCTTTGTGTCGACTAGTCACCGACTAGTCATCATCCGCCTAGCCTTTTCCCAACTATGTTGGGGTCGGCTTCCAGTCTAACCGGATGCCGCTGAATACCAGTATTTTACATGGAGCGACTGCCTATCTGACCTAACCCAGTTAGTACTGGGTAATACGATACCCCTTGGAAAGGACTGGTTGTCAGACTTTAGGGTCACTGACCACCTGTAACGATTGCCAAAGATCTTCAATTAACACCCGGGACCAACGGCTTAACATGCTTTACGAGGCGCGGAGGAAACTCGGTATGTATGGGTGGTCAACCATGCACGGACCAACCCAGGCAAGCGCGGCTTAACCTGACAATTGACCCGAGCGGCTGTTATTATTTAGCCATGAGCTGCTCCCGATATTCTTTAGTCACCGACTAGTCGTCAACTACAAAATATATGGCCGGATAGTCTGAACGTCCACCAGCTCACACTGCAGCTGCGTTGTGGATTACAGGCCTCCCCCCCCCCTCCGCACCCCTGCACCCTAGCTGTGGGACGGTATATGCTGGTTATGCTACTAACTCATCCCTGACAGACTGATTGCAAGAAGTGACAACCCTACCACTCGTCACGCCGTCACAGTGACGTCACTTCCTCTGCGATTTACATCCGACAATCGACCGCTCTCTTAGCACTGTCGCTATTGTTATTATGTGCTAATAACATATAAATGTGCATATAAACATACAAACAGTTATGTATTGACACAAATAATGCGTTATTTACTCATGCCAAAGAATTTATGGGATATTATTTTAAAGATATACGAGTTTTTCCGCGTATTGCACCGTCTGTTATGTTTCTTTTTTTTTCATTGACAAAACGGTCATAACTCAACATTATGTAAGTTATAAGACGTGTATATTAAATACAAACTAGTAACTAGTAGTAGTAAGCAATATTATTATATCTTCCTGCCTGTCCCATTCTACTCGGGGTCGGCGCAACACGTTTTATTCTTCCGTTCTCCCCTGTCAGACGTCACGGCATCATTTACTCCTTTCTCTTTCATATCATTCCTCACACAGTCTATCCATCATTTTTTTGGCCTTCAATTCCTAAAATAGGGATATGAATGTTGATGGATACTCAAAATGATTATATAATGATAATTTTGAGAGGTAGACTTTTTGTTAGAAGAATATACTTCAACAGTCAATATTCGCACAAAAAATCTGCATAAGATGAACCTCTTGCCAACAGTGTAGACAGATTCTATCTCCGATCAAATATTCTAAAAAGAAAAATGACTCGACACGCTCTAATATCGATACAGCGGCACATACCTTTGGGAAATAAGATTTTTTTGCAGAGCTATCTTATCTTTGACTAAAGAAAGCATTGAGTGTCGATGAAAACTATCAGTCAATACATAAATGCATACGTTGATCAAGCCATATTAGGTGCAGATAGAGTTGTCAATACAACTAAAACCGGTAGTAAACTTCAGTCCAAGTCTTTTGATTGATTGATTAGTTTGACCTGCGAGGCGCCCGGCGCTGATCGAACAACTTCCTACTTCAATTTCCTAAGTCCCTACCCGGAAAAAGGCTTTCAAGAACTAACTGTTCATTATTCGAAAGAAAGAGACAAAAACCCCGCATAGACTAGACAAGGATACAATTAGTGCATACAGATTGTGTACAAGTTGAGAAAGTCCGAGATTCCTCGATCGAGTTCGTTGGAGAAAGCTTACGCCTACTGACACCCAGTCAGCCCTTGACTCAGTCTAGGTATATAGCTTTAGGTATGTAGGGTACAAGCTGTACTAGAAGTTAAGTCACGGGTGCTATGTGCTATAGAATAAAGGGGCGTAAAGCAGTGAATTGAGTGAATGAACGAAATTTTGGAAATCTGAGGCACCTTCAAAATTTGAAGAGCCAGTAAAGAACGTACATTCAGTTAAATAATAACAAAGAATTTTCCGTACAATTACTTTTTTATTACATCCTCGTTAGAGGAGACTTCCTCAAAATTTCTAAGTTTCTCAGCCTTCACGTAAGTAAACGTGATATGGGCAGATAATTCGAAGAAAAACAGCCTTCGCTAAGTTGACAAGAGACACTTCCGCATGTAACGATTCCATTGCCCGCCGGCTTCCGAACGAGCGCGTGCGCGGGCAACGCGACCCGCAGTGACTACTGAACAGGAGGAAGTCTTGTTTCCTTATTACTTGCTCATTCTGTTGCAGATGCTAAAGTAGACTAAGTAGGTCTTTATTGTGAGTTTAATTTAAATTAAATGTAGCGAGTTATACCTACTTACATATAATTGTTGTGTTTATGCTATTTATACTGATAATTCAATACATTGTTCGAACGAAACTATTGAATTAATTCCGTAGAGAATCGATTCGCAGAATGATCATAAATCGCCATTTTGACACTAGAAGATGACTAACATTTTATAACGTGATTATAATTTAGTTTAGCTAATTGATTTCTTAGCAAAAACTAAGCCATAAGACATTATTTTGTTCAAGGTTTAAAACTTGTTTCTTCATGTTCCATAACATGTTCCTACTGTTTGATCGCCTAATTTACAATGACCTGTCTAGATTTAGAATTTGGAAAATCATTTTTCCTTTTAGATGTGCTAAGTATTTTTTAGTGCTGGCAGTTATAACAGGTATTGACAAAACGTCACAGTTACCTACGTCATAAATTACTGTTGGTGTTACATTTTGCAACTACATGTTAGATTTATATCTTTTCTTAAGGCAAGTAAATTAATATATCAGAACAATGGACTTAAAAAAAATATATACGTACGTCATGTATTTGACAGAATAATTTAAATATTAGGCATAAATGAGCTATGTTGCCGACTGCTAATATTCGAGCATATCAATAGTACTCGTAGTTTTTCTGATGGTGGACATAATTTAATAAAATTCGTGAAAAAGGCACTATTACCTACTGTAAATTTATGTTGATTCAGATGTACTTATTAATAATATAAGTATTACATGGAATGTACATTCCATGCAATCATACTTATACACGTAGAATTTCAAAACTGTAATTGTTTATTTTATAGCACACAATATGTATATTATTATCGTAGTTAAAAACATATTCGTTAAGAGTACTTTACATCAACTTAATATTAAATTCATCGTTAAATAAATGGAAAAAAAATTACTTGAGTCGTCATTAACATTCAGTTTTACTTAAAACAATATAAATCGTTATTCCGAAAAACATAAACAAATAGGTTTATAAATCCTACCTAAAAACAGTACCTACGGCAAACAAGAACCTAATCAATTCAAGTCAGTAAATAAAAATATTATTGTTTACAATACGAACAAGCAAAGAGTTCATAAAAGGTTGTTTTGGCGATCAATTCGGACTGATTTATTGATGCGCATGATTCGATGAAGATTTTAAAACGTAAATACGCATTCAGTATTGTCTATAGCCAATTAATGGTGCTTTGTGATATTGTGATAAAACCATTAAATTTGTTGTTGAAAAAAATCAACATATTTAATAAATGCTGGTATATTATTAAAAACCTATTTAACAAATAAAGAAAGAACCAAAACAAAACTCATCCAAAATTAAGCCTCTGCAAGCCAAATTGTTCTTTAAAAACCATAATTAATTTGATTTTTCTTTTGTTTCCAGGTAAGCAAGGCAAGTCACGCTCCACACTTCTACACTTAATACTATGATAAGGGCCTACATTACCTACATACATGCAGCCAGGTAAAGTATGGATAAAAGAACTACCAGGTATGTTTACAAAACAAACGATACCTATGGGCAATATGGGTATGACCCTTTATGGGCAAGCGAAGTTGAAAGTGTAACATATATATACATAACTGGCACTGAAAACACCAAAAAGCCCGTACGCCTAGTATTAGCACTATAAGGTAATCTAAACTAACTTGTAAGGACTCATCCCCTCTTCTTTGTCTAATCCTTTTACATTTTAAATCTTGGCAGACAAAATTGCTATAAAGGTTTAAACGGATAATACAGTAGTGTCTATAATGAAAGTAGACCCTCCATTTTTAAGCATTTTTTTTTAAATAAATCATAAAGAAGCTACTTTATCTGTGTTTTAGTAAATAAAATTAACAACATCTTTTACCGGTCTACCAAACAAGTTGTAAAGGTAGGAACATACATAGATATAAGTATAAGTTTAATGCCAGAACACAAAGCGGTAACTTGACGTAATTATTTGATAACTTGTATACAATTATTAGTATAGTGGTAATAGAATAGCCGAAGAACATAATTTACAACGAATACATGCAAATCAGTTAAAAACAATATCGAAAGAATATAAAGAACCAGTTGCTGACCACAATGACGTGTTAAGGAATAAACCAACAATATTTTTATTGTTAATGATGAAAATCGATCTTCTAGAGAATTCCTAATTAATTAATAATTATTAATTAATTAACTTGTCTACCAACGATCTATAAAGTTCTTACATCCATTTTGAGAGCTAAAATCAACCAACATATTGAGAGTAATTCTATCATGTCTGCCTCTCAGAATGGATGTAGGAACGGGTCCCGTGGTACTAAGGAGCTACTCCTCATTGATATGGCCATTAGCCAACAGGTTCGCCGTTCCCGAAGGGATCTGTCTACTTGTTGGATAGATTATAAGAAGGCCTATGATTCTGTGCCTCATACATGGCTCATGAGGGTGCTGGAGTTGTATAAAGTAGATGCAACTCTGCGTGCCTTCCTGATGTCATGTATGGGGTGCTGGAGAACGGTCCTTCGCTATCCAGGATGTCGACAGATCCAAGGGAACAGCGAAACGATAAGGATTGAGCGTGGCATATTCCAGGGTGATAGTTTGAATCCATTGTGGTTTTGTCTAGCCTTGAACCCTCTCAGCACATTGCTAGATTGCTAGGTCTAGGTTATCGGTTGAATTTAGGTTAAACGGAATTGTCCTTTTTTTGTTCAACAGAATTCTTTTTTAATTTTTAAAAAGTTGAAAATCCAGGCTATACGATATTACATCGCTTTGAAAAACCACTTTAAAAATAAAAAAGAGTACTCACCGCGGTTCAATGAACGGTGTAGCGAGATGATAGTGAAAGTTGCGCCTTCGTCGCGTTTGACAAGTTCACTTACCCGCTAGCCATCGATCTAAGTAAGGTCTGTGCGGCGAATGTTACTATGGGGTCTACTTTCAGGACTTTTTATATTTACGAGTATAGCAATTAAAGAACTTTTCATAAATATTGAAGTTCACACAACGTGTAAAAATAAAGTAAATCTCTTTGTTTTTCTTTTGTAATTGTTTTGTTTTTGTGAGTGTTTTAAATACTTTACGATCGGTTTGATTCATTGGAAGTTACTGAATACTAATACAATCAAAATAATCAACGGTCTTTTTGCCTTTAATACGACACGACTCACGGGACATGACTCTTTCAAACCGGGAACTACTCTGACTCATCTCTTTACAGCGAAACGAATACTGAGGCAATGTCTGATATAAGCTACAGCAAATAAAAAGTGAACATCGTCGGGTGATATAACTAGTTCACAAGTAAAGTTGTACTAACATTTATTTGACAGTTCATATAATAAAGGCTTACTCTTGAAAGCTTATGGAATAAGTGAGAGAGAAAGTTTGGCAGTCAATCCTACACTTACCTATGCCTCGAGAAAAACTTTAAGTGGTCTGACGTTGATTATAGACTTACAAGTGGCTAATAGTAAATATAAAATGTATTTTTTATATAAAATAGCGCTAATACCACGAACGGGGATACGAGGGATGGAGATGGCCGGCAGCAATTTTATTTTACTGAAAATAGTTTTAACAAAAAAAGATAACGCAGGTCTTTAAAGTGGCTAATTTTGATTCTACTCACAGCAATCACATGCACACTAATCCCGTTCTCGCACATGATATTTGGAGTAGCCGATAGCTCAAACTCATCGTTTATTCTCTGCTGCATTACTCAAATAATCCTCTATCTTTACTCACATCATACGAAGAGCTCCTAACACACTGTTTGTTTAATCCACAAGGTAAACAAAACAAAAGATCCCGTGTAATATGAAACCAGCATCAACACTATATCCTTAGACCGCACATCTCCGGTAGTGGTCAGAGCCTCAACAGCTCACATTGTATGCGTATAACTTGAACAATGTAACTTGAGATGTGATGGAATTCGGAACTACGATTGGAATGTATTGAATTTGGCGGGTGTATGAAGTTTTCCTAAGCGAGCAGCGCCACCCCGGTGTCTCAAGTTATGCTGGTCAAGTAGTAATATGTTACACAACGTTCGGACAGCCGTTACCCGTAAGACGTCATCATTGCTCAACCCGTCAGTCAGTGTAGTGTGACACGTACGAATTATTGCAGAATTACACATTTTGACGTTTGATGAAATTACACAGAAGTTATTTCAGAATGTATTTAAGTTTTTACAGAATCAGTATTGATTTAAATATAACATAAAATGTTAGTTCTTTACATTTTATCGACACAAAAAGTCACATTTCTTGTCATGTCGAAACTAATGTTTGGAAAATAAATTCTTTAGCATTAAAGTTGCCTATGTATAAATAATCTTGTGACAGACCGGGGAATACGCAATGCAGGCAGTTCGATTCTGCAACAAATATCAAAGAATTGTCGCGCAATGAATGTCAGTTATGCTCCAACCGCGCCAACGTTCCTTTTTCGAATTTTCAAACACGCAGGCATTCTGCAAAGTTTTGTAACCAGCTTGCATTATGGAGTACGAACCTTTTATTTAAAAAAATTGCCAGTTATTTATTTTATGTGGGTTACTGCTATTATAAATCTGTCAAGTGGATTTAAAGTGATTTTTAAATACGTACTTACCTTTTTAAATTAATTACTTAGGGATTATCTTAAGGAGTTCAATTAAAAAAAATTGTAAAGCGGTTTATTAAATTATAAGTTGTCGTCAATTCAAAAGGCGCCTAGCCACCCACTTTCAAATTCCAAGTTGCCTATTCTTTGGATCTATATGACAACGTAGGAATAAAAATGAGTATAAACCTACAACCAAAAAACAAAATCTGATTCGCAATAGCTTCTTATCTAAATCATTTGAATATCCAACAGCAATAGGTAGTTACATTCAGAATATTTGCCTTCGATCGTTAAAAAAACGTGATCTTATGTTGACATAGACTTCTGAAAAAAATCATAGTTCATGTAAAATCGTGAAAGAATGATTACCTACTTATGTAAATACAAGTTCGGGCGCCGGCGATTTGCATGTAATTTCAAATAAACTGTTCAACATCAACATTGCGATTATTGAAGTGTTACGGTAGGTATTGCTTCCGGATTTCATTACAGAGTTATCCGTAGACTGGCACCTCTAATGAAACCGTTCTCCTGATGAAAAGAACTTACCCCCAATTACTCAGTCCCTACGTTAATCGAAATACCTACCTAATATTTATTAAAAAAAAAAACTATTGAAACGGATAAGCTTGAACAATCGGAAGCTGGAAAGGACCGTATCGCCTGCAAGTGACAGTGAAGCTCTTTAGATCTACTTGACACTTAATTAATCTGGGCCGTTGAATACATACCTAGCTACTATGACGGTTTACCCGAACACAGTAGAGGAAATGGATAGTATTGAATCTCTTCTTGCGTGTATATTAAATTAGTACTGTGTGTTAAGAACAAATACGTAGTCGGTACAGCGTGACACAAGGTGAAAGGGACACCGACGCTAAAACGGTTGCCACGTCCTCAGTACGTGCATCATTCTGAACCCCCCCCCCCCGCATATTAATTTTTGATAGGTAATTTAAAAAAATCTGCTCTTCCACACCTACATTTTGACACAGTTGTTTTTTTTGTAATCAACTAAAAATTTCTACGTGGGGGGGGGGTTCAGAATGATCTACTGAGGACGTGGTAACCGTTTTAGCGTCGGTGTCCTTCCAACCTGTATACAGCGTGTATCAGAAAGGTGTGTGATCATTTATGTATTTGTTTATTTTCACGATAACGATTTTGGTTAAAAAAAGCTGTTCAGTTTGATGGTCTGAATCGCATCCTAAAATATGGCCACTTTTTTAATACACGCTGTATAATCCGCTTTACTATTTGTTCATTCGGCATGTTTAATTCATAAGTGATCTGAAGTCATCAGATGAAGGTTCATTTTATACAATGTTGGCAGAGTGTGTCATCATCTACATAGGTTTGTAATCATCAATACGTTATTTAATATAACATAACATTCATATACCTTACAGACTAACATACATACGAGAATATACAACTTATGTTAGTAACACTTCACTTTAAGTGTAGTGTAGTGAATATGGGAATATTCCCTCGCCACTTCATACACGTTACTTCTTCAAAGCCTCTTTAACAGCCTGAAGGATACAATTAAACCGGCTTCAGTACAATTAAAGTAAATAAACTCGTTACATAGTTACTTTTGTTTTACGATCCTGTTTTACGCGGTCGTCGCGTCCCTTCCCATGACTTTATGGGTTGTTTCATCACAGCATTTATGGGACCAAGGCGCCGAGGCTTACAAGTCAGACAAAGATTTTACTCATGTTTGGTTTCAGTGAAAGTTGAACCTGCTCTAACGCTGGCGGTGCAGTAGAGTTCTGATGAATTGAATTGGCCTGGCCGATATACTAATAAATGAGCCTAGATAGTCATCCACCTAAGGAAACACAGATTAGTGAAAGGAACGGGTTTTAATCACCAAGCTTGTTCTCGAAGTGTTTGCGTTTCACACTTATAATTCTGTGTATCGTATTTGTATGCTTATTGTAAGTAACTTAATGCCTGCTACAGTAAGGTTTTCAATTTTACGAGTAATTTGCTTCACTTAAGGGTTAAACTACCATTTTTATATTTGATACTTTATTCAAGTCTATTTCTGCATGTGAGATTTATATTAGGTAGTTACCACTAGCCACGATACAGAAGGAATGCCTAGTGCAGAGCTATAATTCGAGAGACTGGCAGAAATTTAAATATTTCCTGAACGTGATACAAATAATTGCGAACAAATTGTAAATTCTGACTTGTTATATTTTACCCACGAAACGTGCTCCACCTAGTAATTAGCATGTCACTAGTAACATTAGCACTTCCATCAGATCACAACTATCGCTATCGCTAATCGTGATATTATAACAATCATCTGTTTAGCGGAACCCGATCAGAACCTATTACTTACTAACATGACCAATATTGTTGTTAACATACACAATTTACGTGTGTATACGTAATTTATGTGTGTGGTGTAATATTGTCATTAAGGATGTGAGTTTTTGATGATATTTGCTTAAAATTGGTGACTCAAATCATAAAATGTTGGACCTAAAGAAAAGATAAGAGTTAAGGATTTATTAATTTTCTAAAAATCTTTTACTTTTTAACAGAGACACACTTTCTATCAATCTATAACGATTTCATGAGGTACAAGTTCTATTTATATTTTCACATTTTTCACAAAGTCAAAACGATGATAAAATTTTTGTGTGGGTTTCATGATCGCGGATTTTACATAGACATACGTCACTACTTACATTTTAATACATGTATGTAGGTATTTCGAGTCGGTAATCAGTTTTAAATAAATGAGACGTAACGTATTTCAGGCACCGGAACTATCACACCATCGCATTTCTTCGACAATTCCATATTCATAATTCTCTCTGGCGAATAAAGAATAACACGATTACTCGATTGGTCGATTTAGATCGACCAAGGTATACATAACAGCTGTTCTCAACCATTTTCAACCTTATTTCCTTGACGCCGCGGTTCCGTGTGCGTGACAGATGCTTTTCCCTGTTTATAAACTTCCTCTGATCTAAAGATAAACCAAGACTCAGTTATTTCCCAAGCGCAAGTGGAACAATAGAGAAAATGCCATACATTTAGTCTTCCTATGCGACTTTTTACCTGTTTGTCTGTTATTAGGTAAAGAGATTTCTTAACTATAAACACGAAAGTATGTCACAATTTTTCACGAAACACGGGATTTTACATAAATTCTTTAACATCGAAACATCGTGACAAAACCGAACTGAGGGAACACTACACGAATTATGCGTTCCGTCAAATGTCATAAAAACAGTGCACACTGACTTATAAAAAATTAAACGACTACGACACTTCTCACTTCAATATTTTTACTTAGGAGCTTTATTACAATCCATTCTACAACATACTGGTAAAGAAACTTTAATCATCTTGATTTCTAGTCACCTCTACACTAAAGGCTCTTTTTCTTTACTCTGCAATAACATCACGCCTGCAATCTCCGAAGGTTTAGTCAGAGGTGTATTTTATAGTACACCAACATTTCGTGAGTGATGTTTAAGTCCAGTGTTATCGAAATCACAAATCTAAACTCCGTGGTAACTGGCTGGGAAATTCCCGATGAAAAAACCCAATAACACTTTGCCCGTCCGGAAAAAAGCAAGTCGGAATAAAGTCGTGGAGCGAACCAACAAAGCGGGAACATAAAGCTTCTAGCCCAAGCACCGTGACGTCCGCGACGCCGCTGTAATGACAGACAAAGTCTGGATAAGTTTTAAGGAACGTAGTTTATTCCGCGTTGTTACATTACTGCTCCCTTTGTTAACGAGGTTTCCTGATATTTCTACTAAATACAGTTACACTTTCCTCAAGTTGCTAAAAGTCTCATCGGAGGTAAATCTTAGGTTAGCAATGATCTATTAAAGAAAAAATCTAATTTTAAGTTAAACGTAAAAGCGTCTAGTCTTCCAGTCCACCTACCATCTGTAAAAAGAATGAGTCGTTATAATACCGTTGAAAAATGGAAGGGTAAATAAGGGGTAAGAATGTCTAAAGGGGCAATCACAGTAATAAGTTGCATGATGTGGGTTCGGCTGCTATAACACTCACATACAATTAACAAACATTACTAACTGATCTTTTTTTTACACGCCAGTATTCGTTTTAAAGCGAATCCCATAGGTCATAAACTCCACATGTTTCCTCATGAGCGCTAGACTGACTATAAACTTGAATATTAATAAATATCTATTATATATATTAATCCTTCTTTGACGGACATTGACTAGCATAATCATAGTTTGCCATTGGACGTAACCCAGACTTTAAAACCGGTTTGCGAACGTCGCATCTACACTCATTGTAGTTTTAAAACACCAAAAATCCTTCTACATGCCCAAATTACCATAAACACTGACGTCATTAAACTGGACTCCATGTCACGGAGACCACGTTAATAAATGTATCTCACTCACTACATTCTCACCAGTTCACCTCGAAACGTTTCGATCGACAGATCATTATAATAACAAATTATGTACACACAGATTACAATGAGCAAGTGGGCGAACGTATCTTGTACTACTCTCTGATTAGATATTATCAGCAAATATACATACATTATGAGGAAGAGAATGTTCCTTGATATCACGCTAGGATGGAAAGGTTTAAAATTATCAGTTCCGTCCTCGAATGTTTTCGTTGGGAACATTAATGCATTCTATAATCATTTCCTTGTAGCTGATCACAAAACCTGTTATTCTAGTTTTAAATATTAAATTATTCTAGTTTTATTATTATTATCATTCAAGACCAGCTAGACTGGTAGTAACACATATCTTTTAAATCACAAATGTGTGATATCTCGTGGTAATTATAAGTCTTCATTTGCTCTTATAAGATTGATATAATAACGTAATGTTTTGTTGCAGGTGAGAGCTGCGTAGAGAAGCCGCTGGCGACGCTGTGGCGCAACTACCAGCAGTCGACGAAGCCCGACGTCGTGATGAAGCTGTCCGTCACCAACTCCGGCCTCAAGGGGTTCACCAAAGAGCACGGCCTCACCGAGTACTGGTCCCACCGCATCACCTACTGCGCCAGCCCACCGCACTACCCCAAGCTGTTCTGCTGGGTGTACCGCCACGAGGGAAAGAAGCTCAAGCACGAACTCCGCTGCCACGCCGTCCTTTGCACCAAAGAATCAATATCAAAGAAGATTACTGAGGAACTACAAGTCAAACTGAAGCAGGCCCTAAGCGAATTCAAAAAGGACAGAATCTCAAAACAGAATGCTAGGCTCAGCCTCGCTAACAGTGTGTACGACAACCCAAGTATGCCTCGCAGAAAGATCCTGCTAAGCGTCGGAGCTATGAACTACAGACCGCCACTAGAGAGGTCTAAATCTGCTCCAAAACTGGGAGCTATTGAAGAACTGTGTTCAGAAGAAGATGAAGAGGAGGCGGAGATGAACGCTAAACAGAACGGCGAGTCCTGGTCACGAACGTCTTTGACGATGGACAACTTGTATTCCTCGCAAACGCTCGACAGACGACGGCCCGATATAAAGTCCCCGAGGAAGACTTCATGTCCCGAGGGAGTTATAAATAGAACGCTATCCGACTCTGGAAGCGGCAACGTCGCCGTCTCCGATGAATTCCTGGAATTATTGGCAAAGGAGAGCCAAAAAAACGGACGTATCGATGATACCAGTCATAGTGATGGAGAGAAGGAAACGAGATTGCTAGAAGCGATTGCCGAATCGAACGAACTGAGTGAAAACGCGGTGGGTGAGGGAGACTGTAAGGCGCTGATGCAAAGTAACTACCTCGTCACGGATAGCGACGACGGATCTGTTTCTTCGGGCTGCGAGACCGCCAGCACGGTCACTGACCCTGAACCGTCATCCCTGCCCTCGTTCCCTCAGGAAGACCAGAAGGAACATTCTGACACTACTGCTTCTTATATGGAACAGAGCTTTGAACATAACGATATGAGGAGCAGCAATAGGAGCTACAACTCTGTGCACATTATGAATAACTCTGACTCCAACGTAACCGAGGAGGTGAATCACGTGCCGATCGGAGAGAAGAACACCTTCAGGCGAAGGTCTACTTATCCCCCTTTGCGTGCGGATTCTAATATCATGTCAGACTTTGAAGGAAAGTTCGAGGCTCTTATTGACAATTTAACCGATGTTGACAGCCTAAACTCGAGCATAGAAACTGAAGTGTTCAAGAACACCGGGGACAATGACAGTGCCTGTAGCGACGAGTCAGGGTACTCGGAACTATTAGATGGCAAAGAGAGTATCATCGGTAACACTATTATGGTCTAAGTTTCGCAAACTGTAGCTGCCGCTTTCCGAGTGTTTGTTTTCAAAGAAAATGAAAGTCCCAAGGACGAGTAACGCTCCCCTGATCTCTATAGGAGCGGCAGCCATGTTAAGAACTGTCGAATTATTTCAGAATAGAATTAGAAATTCAATGTTCTGGCAAAAACAATGCACGTAGATAAATATTATTGTGAATCCTTTATTAGGGTATAACTTATATGTAATGTAACAAAGGTTCTTTTTGGGTTATTACGACGAATTTTAATGATTGAGTCGAGGCAGCCAGTTCCCTGTCGGGATGGTTAACATCAGTAGTAGCTGGTTGTCAGTTTCTGTAGTGAGTTAGAAACGCACCGTTTTCTTTGTAAATAACAGGGTACAATAGTACTTCATCCAGTTGTCGTATTACTATATTTAAATGTTTGTATATATTGTAATTTAAGTTCATGTATTAGATGAAATTTATCGGAGATTTTATTTGTAAATGATTTATTATAGTTTCTTTATGGATGCGAACATATGTTTTGTTTTTGTCTATATTTATTGTTTAAAGTAAGTATATTCGTCGAGGTGGCTGTAGGCGTAAGTGGGTGCGGGTACATTTATATGAAATGTATTGGCACTTATGCAGGCGCGTGGGTCCTAGGACAAACAGCTACATTGTACTATTATGTTTACATTGTGTCCGCACGTAAGCCCTCGTAAATACCGTCGCTAATACGTTTGCCTCTTCGATTAGTTTCTGTTGGATATACACAACCTCCAGCAGCCCAATGAACTAATAACTTTATGGAACGATGGAGCAGTGGTATCAACAACATTCCAAAATGCAATGTGCAAATTGGAACTGCAAACATAAATTATTTCTAACAAACATAGCAGCAATTCTTCAAAATACATGTTAGAGCTAGAGTAAAACTATCTTAAAAATAAAAGTTTAATATATGCCCAGTGCCCCATCTCGCCATTGACCAGTTACTAAGTACGTTGTGCCTGCTTCAGGCTGTGTCAATAAAGCCCTGATCACGACCAGTCTGTACGTACTTACGCATTCCATTCGCACGTTTCTCCACGATACTGGGTCATCCACATCCTAATCATATTTGTAGCGGAGGATATTTTTTCGATGAAAAATAAATGATTTAAAAATTAATCATTGTTATTTTATTTGTTTCCTACCGATTTGAAAGTGATGACTATTCATCGTTTATTCTTTCAATGAACTTGTTCATCTACAACAGTATTCTTGTTCCAGTCTCAGCATTTCTATATCACAGCTATTGTCGCTTTGTCAGCTATATTTTTATAGTTCAAGAGGTTCCAATAAATGATGTTTATTTGCAATACCAACTCTATTCAAGATTCAAGATAATTGTGAAAGCATGAGGAACTAACATCGTAAATACTCGTAGCTTGCGGGTTGATGAAATTGATAATAAAGATACAAGTATTATTACAATTTAAGCTACTATACATATACATTATATCTATCTATCGATCTATATATATAAAGTAAGAAACTGACTGGCTGACTGATCAACGCACAGCTGAAACCGCTGCGTCAAAAAGCATGAAATTTTGCACAAATGCTGCATTAAGAAGGGATTTTTGGAAATTCATCCCCTAAGGGTTTGAAAGTTTGTATGAAATTTCGGCCACGCGAACGAAGTTGCAGGCAACAGCTAGTTTAATTATATAAGAGTTGCTTCAAAACACGTTAAAACAATTTTTGGAATTTATTGAATCAACTGAATACAAGTTGCCGCACTACGTAATAGATTAATTACGAACGAAAACAAAGAACTAATAGAAATATAATTCATCGTAATGGACGAAGTCATTTAATTGCAATTAGTAAGGACGGCTCGCATACATATAGAAGATAAATTAATTGTTTATCAAATTGACACACTGCGTCAATTTGCTGTGTTATCGTCATAGAATGAGTTGTGATTTGGTTTGAATAACGTTGGTAGTCAATTTGGTAAACAAATAAATTCCCTGACTTTGTATCAGGTTTACTCTCAAATTCAGTTGAATCTTAGCTTAAAATAGTATAGGCATTGAGGTTCGATTCTAATTGCCTTAGAGAAGTCGAGTCATTGTAATCAGTCTAAAAGTTAAAACCAAGGAAGACTAGCTTCCTTTAATTGAATCATTCATCAAGTAAGTTTATTAGTAAAAAATAAAAACGGAAATTCAACACAGTTTTCAAAAGTTGTCGCTTCAAAGTTATCTACTTCATGATCTGAATTAGGATGCGGTAGGCTGCAGCTGCAACGAGTTTCATCACTATGATCAACGGAGTGCGTAAGTATTCGTAAGTAATTTTTTCCATAAACAAACATGATTTTCACCTGCTAATAGTGTGTGTGTGGAAAAAATGGAGGAAGTCCTTTGTCCCACCGAGGGACAATATGCTAGATACATAGAAAGATAGTGTAGATTTTCTCCTTATTTAAAGAGAAATCCTATTGTTGAGCAAAGTTGTATTTAGAAGAGTAATGTACTTGCAAACAGACTTATGAATTAATTACCTATTATTCTTTCATCACTCACGGATGCCGCTTCGATGACATAACCCCATCCATTACAATAGGTACCCTCAAGAAAAGGCATTGAAAGACACAGCAGCTATTTCTTTTGTCGGAAACTTCCATCTGCTAATAGAAAGAGAAAAATAAGATATCTAATTAACTGTCTAAAAGAGTATTCAACTATTTAAATAAACAGAGACTCAAGAATTTACCACGCACCTGCGAAATGTGCGATTGATTTATTAGTTTCTACACTTATTTACTTTAGAAAGATCTCAGCACGTTGTGTAATGTTTATAAGGACTGTTTTTCCGTGAAAATGTGCAGTGGGTTATTTTATTTAACATTATCATTCTTGAGGATGGAACACTGCAGTTCTATTTATGTATATTCAAAGGAGGAAACGTAGGATTTACCTGTTGGTAAACGTTCTCTACATAAATAGGAAACAAATTACTTACCATACCATACCAGTGGTATCTCAGTTGTGAATTGTAGGATGGAGATTCGAACCCCAGAAAGCAAATTACTGCGTCATTTTATACCACCACTGCGCTCAAAACGGTGAAGGAGATTTTCGTGAGGAGGAGGGAACGGGCACGTCATAGAACCAAAAATTCGCAGACGTTTGACATCCACCGCCGTACAGTGGAGCAGCGTCGTAGACTATGGGTCGCTCTCTCTCACAGAGCGCAGGGTTGCGTCTGTGTCCAGCAGTGGGAACTTGACCCGTAACTGAATCACAAAACTTATGTCCGCAACGGACATTGAAACTATTTTGACATGCATTAAGTAATACTACAAAAATAATTCATAACATGTAATAAAACGCCGACAAACTTGCTCGTAACCCTAAACATTGATTACCCGTCATCGGTCAAATGAATGTGCGCAAAAAAATATTCATGAAGTAAAGATGCGCACTGATGTCGCGCGTCCGACCAGCAAGGAGGTGTTCGTGTCTAATTGCTGGAATCATTACGATTTATCTTCGAGAAACTAACGCAAAAAATCATAATCTTTTTGTAAGTATTGGTGTTGAATGATTACGTTCAATATAGAAATGCGATATGATGGAATCTATTTGAGGAAAAACCTTATGTAGTAGGTAAGTATCTTACTTGACCTACTCGGTTAAGGATAATAAAATACTCGTGACTATTTGGTAGGTTATTGGTTGATTTTGGATCAACCTGATAGACAGTAATAGGAGTGGTTACCATAGGACCCCTTTTCTTGCAGTGAAAGTGCAGCAAAGGTACACCTCGCTTAAGTAGGTGAATTGATGATCGCAGTTAATAACCCATCTGTTTAAGGCACTGCAGTATTGGCTAAAACTATATTTTGTATGCTGGATTTACTACATAATATTACGTGTCAAGTTTTGAGGCAATAAAATTGACCGGCGCAGTCAAGTTGCACCTTTACAGTTCGACCCTGTGCCTTCCCTGGTCTACCCTAATATGAAATAAAGGCTTCAACATTAAAAAAATACATCTTTCAAAAGCCAAGTTTGTTGACCTCGTGGCTACAGGTACGTCATGACCTCACTGTTCCGAAGGCAGGCAGAATTCTTGCTGCAACAAAAAATAATAATCACTTTTTTGGGTATATCTACTAAATTATGCCGATTATGGGCCGCACAGCCTTCGTTTTTTGCGAGGCAATTATTTTACAGTTGGATCGGAGGTAAAATATTAATTTGTTGGAACGTCTGTCTGTTTAAAGTTAATAGTGAACTTTAAATGGACTATTAACTTTTAGTCTTGTAATCCTGTTCTCTCGTAAGAGAAAGCAGGCAGTATATAGTATAACATTAATATTGAGATTATACACTGAACTGATTTAATTTCACAATATTCTTCCTAGATAAAACCATTACTTTTGTAACTATAATATCTACCCATAAAGTCATGTAAATGGAGTGCTAACAACAGTTGCTTGTTTATCATTCATCGTCGATCGACCAGCCATGAATATGGGATTATCGAATACTAGATTATGGCTCCCGTACGTTGTTAGGAAATGATCCCAAGGGAATGTATTATCTTAGGACCTTACCCCGGTCATGTCTACCTGCGAACCATCGAATTTCAAAATTAATATCATAAATGTATTAATATGAATGGCTTTGTCGCGATCAATATCGACTGGTCAATCTGTCGATCAACTGCAGTCAGTTTATACCTTTTTACACTGCTTAAATATTAACGATCACATACTCTAGCAGGTACTCCATGTCTTCTCTACTCCATGGCTGGCGGAGTATTACCGGGTATTATCTCCCCTGCTATTAACTGCGCCGCGGAAGCGGATGCTGCGGGTTCGACTCCCGGTTCGGAAAGTGAAACGATTCTGTTTATGGGAAAGGTTTTTGTATCGTTGTTTATCTTTAAAGTTTTAATGTTTCTTTTTAAACTTAGACTATTTTATTAATATTTGTTGTTTGTATTTCTATTTATTGATTATTTGTTAAATATCCACAAAATAATTGGTTTTTAGTGTTGATATCTTAAAAACACGTTTCCGTCTAAACTCATAAATGAGTTTGATCCTTTATCGACTCTCGTAAATAGAAGATGAAGCTCTTTAATTCCGGAATCGCTTACAATATTTTAGGGAATCGATCGGCCCAATTCTTTCAGTGACCCGATTCCTTGTCACGCTAATAAGGAGCCCCTTTATATGCATTAGAGCCCCTGGGTAAAATGTAAGTAGAAAAGGCACACTTTATACAAATCTGTCTATGTAGATTGGTAGTGAAGTGGAACCTGGTCCAACATTTGGTCATCCTGGGCAAAATTGAAAATATAAATGCACGTTTCCTGTTTGTTGTTGGCGAATTAAAATATCGATGTTTTTATTATTCTTCCATCAACTGTTGACGAATCAAAATCTATGACAGTGTTAGAACCCATTTAAGGGCCTCTATAGGGCTATGCCGAAAGACTGCGTTTGTTCTTCAACATAATTTTTGGTGCAGTTGACATTACTGCATCGAAATCATCAATTATGAAGTCAGCGTACAGTATAGGCAGCGAGTCAGTGGTTATGCCCTGACCTTGATTCGACAGAATAAGAAGCCCGCTTATACTGATTTTGATATCGCTGACATGCGGCCTACCGTATACGGACCGCCTGCAAAGGCAAAGAAAAAAACCAAAAGTAAAAAATACCCAACACACAACATACATACTGTCCCCGATTGCACTAACAATATCATCCATCGAAATCGGTTAAGGTGTTTCATTACAAGTTATCCTGAAATAAGAATTTCCGCACATACATACACGAACACTGAAGACATAACACTCTTTTTTTAGGCAACCGTGTAAAAAGGGTACAGTATAAAGTTAAACGTTATCAGACTGTACCACCTGCTGTGTCTTACAAGGAGGTATTGCATGGCCCCGTTAAGTCTACTGATTGACAAACGTGTCCCCTCTGTGCCGTTCTATCGGCTGACAGTGTCACGCAGGTGAGCCGTCATGCTCTGTTGGCGATGTGGAGGTGACATGCGGAGTTTCGGTTGTGAGGTATGTACTATGTAGTACTACCGACTAGTATTACGGTTGTTAGGTGGTTTGGTAAACATCTTCAGATCTTTTACGGATTATGTATTTAAATATTTGCATTTATAAACACTAAGTATACTATTTAGATATTAATTAACTGGCGAAATGAAAGTTTACTATTAGGTACACCGCTGCCTGCATCTTCGGGGATTACAGGCGTGATGTATACATATTAAATTGTAAATTAACAATGGCCGAATTTTTTAAATCAAAATAGAGCAATGCTGGTCAATTAGTAACTGTAACTAAAGTATAATATGGCACTTACACTACTCGATGTCCGAGAGTCCAACCTGGTCCGGGAGTACAGAACATTTATGTACATTTAAAACTGGAATGTTGTTCGTTGGTAACCGCACTTGAAAACGGCTTGGTTAGTTTTTAAATTATTCGTAATAGTCCGAATCAAGTTTTAGGGCAAGAAGAATTTATTGGAAAAGTTGATTTAACAGAACAAAGTGTGTCGGCTCAGCTCGTGCTTAATAAAAGCCCTTCTATTGTATTAAAACTCTACAATGGTAACTGAAAATTCCAATTAACTAGTTAATGCTAAACCGGAACATCAGTTTTACAACGAACATTCGATCCATCGACTGCTGAATGATTGAGAAGCCACATGTTGTGTTGCCTGTTGCCACGGAGACGCCCTGGTTCGGTTCCCGGCCAAGGAAATCCACCGTACTCCGTATTGACCGGTCACTTCAAATGATAGGTACGGAAGCCATTAAATAGACGATGGACATGTGTTGCGGTAGAATAATGACTCACTCAATCATTGATGTAAGGAAATTATTCTCATGAACTGGATGGCGATGGAATTGAAACACCTCGGATGGAATTCGCAATTTTTCAAAAAGTTACAATTTCGGAAACGGCGAGCAGTACCTTGTTGTTGTATTTAAAAAAAAGTGTGCATATATCACAAGTATATTTTTTCGTGACTTGTTTTTGCCAAGTTAAAAGCAATTAAAAAAAACGCCGATGAGCGTATTTCGCACCTAAATATAAAATCAAAAAACGCCGAAAGGCGTCCGCCGCAGCGATTGGGTTAATTCAAGAGCCCAGTTCTTCCCACGTTACCTAGAAAACCTGATGGTCTATAATGATTCGTGATTCATTTATTCCCGAGCTCTTATTCATATATGAGATGAAGGCAGCTGCATGTAGCGCACTCATGGCGCCCTACTAACTGTCGCTACTTTACTAGCTATCCTCGGTGATGGCATTATACCACTCCTGTACCGAGACTTGGGCATTGTCTTAAACGCAGAATAGCTAGGCATGGGGTTAAAACCCTGAATAAAAAATGTCTAAACAAAGATAAATAGGTAAGTACCTGAACTAATAAATTGGATTCCTGATGAACCATTTACCAAAACAATTGAATTAAGTTCTATGAATATTTATGTGCTCAAGTAAATTCTAAACCTATCCTAATCAGTGAGCTAGCATTTAGCCATTGTAGCAAAATGTCATTAACCCGTAGCGGGGCCTCTCGGAATTTAACACGAGTGGCATGACGGGCGTGGCGATAAAACAATGAAAATTTCGCAAAAATAATACTGTATTTGAACAAAGGCTTATTTTTGCGCCCAATGCGGAACTACGCCATTGAATGGGTATTCCAATATCGTGTGTATGTGGGAATATGTATGACAGGTGACAGAATACAAGATTGAATGAAACAGCGGAGATTTGTGTGTGCATGCAGGAATTAGGTTATGTAAAATCCTGTCGTGAATGCTTGACGGCTTCAGAGTCAAGATTTTCCTTATAAAACCAAGTTCGTCCGGTACAAAGTGCATTTGGTTAGGACGATGTATATTCTTCTTCTTAGCGTGTCGATGGCAATCTAAATTGTGTCGGCCCAGAATTGAGCCACTAGTTTGGCGCCTTCAGTAGCGCCCATCAGCGTTCCTGTAGTGAACAAGAAGTAGGACACGCAGGACACGATATTAAGTGCCCCATCGTTGGTGGCACAGCACTACATTTACAGTCCAGGGCAGAGTCATTAATGAATATCCACCATGATGTATATTGAATTTTATAAACTTGTGATAAAGTTAACAATAATAATAGGTAGCTTCATTACGATGACTGTTTTTTTTTTAATATTCTGCTATATCTAATGTATGATCAAATAATGTAGCACATCCCGACAGTCCCAACCTTCCCGTTGGTCAATTAGGTGCTTAGGTACTTACTATGTAGACTTTAGGTACTGATGCTAATTATTCATGCGAAAACTTTGTCTAAACAATTTTGGCCTCATAGAAATAACTGGTTAACAAGTCATGCGTCGCTGCAGTGCCTGGTTTTTCATGTTTAGTAATGAAATCTGAAGCCAATACTTGAGGCAAAAATCTGTCCTAGTAGATCCTATCTCTTGCTGGATCCACCACGTAGCTACTTTTGACCAGAGTCCACCCGATGCGGAGTTCAATTTTAATTTGGCAGCAGTGTTATAGAAAAAATAAACCTGCATAAAACTCTAGCATGAAACTTGCTTTATACCCACTACCGAATCGAAGGTCAAATAAACACGGGTCAATACTTACAAAAAAAACATGTAATGGTAATTGTAGATTTTTTTTCGTATTAATTAGTTAACACTATAGTGCCTTACTAAATAGTAAAGTAATGGCGACATAAAGCTGTTATAATTGTTAACAGTTAATTTCTTCGTTTTGATACTTGCTGTGACATCTCGGAACAGAAACAAGAACTAATGTTTTAGTTAACTAGATGGCGCTAGTTCATGGTGGTTCAGTGGTTAAAAATATTGTTTAGCTGCTTTCATTTTATTTTTTACAGCGTAGTATCGGAAATACTAGTAATAAATTATATACGTTTCAGGTCGAATATGTTAATGGTATGAGGTGTAACGTAATAAGGTGTCAGCTATATGCTATGCTTCTGAATTAATTTAAATACCTACTTGGTATACTGCCATCTGTAGATTTATTTCAACACCACTACACTTTGTTTTTAAGTTCTCAAATATTTCCGCTAGATGTCATTTTTTGCAAGATAATAAGTAAAAGCCACAAACTTGTATAGATGTCACTGGCAACCTGCACGAAGGCAGTAAACCGATTCAAAACACAAGAAGATCCGGCAGGCACAATAACTGAGAGCATGAGGTCCTAGGTCTGCATCCCGGATTCGAATTCCAAAGTTGAGCATGGCGTCATAGGATTTTCCGTTAGGATCAATGAGGAATTGACATTAAACTTATTGGCTTGCCACGGCCGGCCCAAATATTATACAAAGGGGTGCACTGGCGAACTGTGGATGCACTGTTAGGTAAGGGCACAGGTAAGGATTGGGCAGAAGATCCTCTTCTTACCCTGGAAGGCCAATAGCGTGATAATATTATGATAAGTTAAAATATATATCTCCATCTCAATCGTCTAATTTTGTTTTAAAGATAAGAATCTGCTATATCGTGCTATCTCCGCATTAGGGCACCGGTACCGTGTCGGCCGCCTACAAACATCATTGTACAATCACGTAATTTACAGCATCTCTCAAACTACCGAATTTTAAAACGTCCCGAAAACAAAGCTAATGTAATTTCCACGCTTCACAAAGAGTTTCCTCGAAGCAAGGTGCTGCTGCTCCTAAAATGTTTTAAAACAACACTTTTCGCGACAATACACCCATAAATTTGATGAAAACAAGTGTCCTTTGAATGCTCAAAGGTATTGAAGGTAAAAACTCCGGTAGCTGCTTCAATGGTAAATATTTTGGTCAGCCATTGTGACCTGACTGTGCAGCCCGGCGGGGTGTTGACGCGCTCAATAAAGGTAAATTGACAGGTTGTCGGGATGTAAAATGGATCGTAATGTAATTGTTGCATGAGAAGTTGTCCTTTTAAAATTCAAAATGCTTTTTGTGAGGCGAGTTACAAATAGGTAGGTTAGGAACCTACTATTTTTTTTTTTATACGAACTCGGGTTTCTGCCACGAAGTAACATTCCTTTGTTGCAGCTTTGAAGTTTAGGTGCACACAATTATTATGAGCAAGCAAGCATTTGAAATGATGACTTGATTTGGCAACATTTGATTTTCAAAGTTTTTGGCAATGAGCGCCTTTCACGAGAAATGTAGCAATTGAAACCAATGCTTCAGCATTTTGCTTAAATAAAGCATATACACTGGCCTGCAAAACAAATTATCACACTTTTAAAATTGCAATAACTTTTTAAGTAAACAAGATATACTTTCGAAACAAAAAGGACTCAAAAAAGAGTTTAATTTTGTACATAAAAACTTCATAGTCGGTAACCTTCTCATTTTTTGTTTTCAATTTTTTTCTTGATCGATGATTCTTGTTACAAAAGCTAAGTTACACAACAGCACCTAAACTTATTTATCATGCCTCTTTCACCTGGAGAATGTGCTAGGATCGTGACTTTTCTGGAACTAGGCATCAGTATGCGTCGTACTGCAAGAATGGTGGGTGTGACGTTACGAACGGTCCAGAAGGTGAAGCGAAGGTACGAAGAAACTGGAAACCATTTGAGGAGACCTGGTAATGGCAGACCCAGGTGTACTAGTGCCCGAGAATACCGTTATATTGTTTCCACTTTGTTGAGAAATCGCCACCTAAATGCAGTTGAAGTCCAGCAACAGCTTCATCAGACCCGAAGGGACTACATTAGTGACAGTACAGTGAGAAGAAGACTGGCTGAAGCTAACCTGAAACCCCGAAGACCAGCGAGTGGCCCCAAACTCGAGAGAGAGCACCGAGTAGCGAGACTGCGATACGCCCTTGAACGCATACAGTGGGATCAAGAAGAATGGTCAAGAATTTTGTTTACAGAGTCTCGATTCTCACTTTACACTTCTGATGGAAGGCGAAGTGTCTGCAGGCGACCTGGTGAGCGATACCTTCAAGCCTGCTTCTCAGAAAGAGTCCAGTACGGTGGAGGCAGTGTAGGGGAAGGTTGCTATGAATGGACCACTTAACTTTACGACCTCAAATCTCAAAAAGTATGTGTTAAAATGAAAGCAGTTTATTATTTTTATTTCGTAAGATCTTTACGAGTATTTGTAATAATCAAACGCACAAACAATTCGGGCCAACACTTTTTTACATAAACGAAGAAAACATTGAACCACCAAATTGCCATCAACGGACTTCGAGAAATTTGTTCTAGAGGTCCAATCGAGGCAACTAATTATAATTATCTATATTACTAAATTATGAGACATAAGGAGAAACAAACAATACTTATTTATACACATACGACAAACAAACAAACTATTTTTATAGGCTACTTAATTAGTATTTAAATTTCACATTTGGCACATTTAGTGAGATCAATAAGTCATCAAAATTAAGTTACAGTCTATAAAAGGTTACATTAAAAGTGACTAAATCATAATTTCTACTTAATATGAATTTAACAATTATAACAATCAACATAAGCTGGTACATATTTGGACGTGTTCTTTAGCATTCTGGTTAACTCCAACTTACATATCTTCGTTTAAGAGTTGCTTTCGGCACTCCATATAATATTCTGCTTGCTTTATTTAAGCCAACTGTTTGTTTCCTTACTGATTCTAAAGCAAGGTTCATACTTGTTTCATTCACGCAAAGTACTTTCTTTTATTTGGGGACATTCTGGAATTTTAAATTTATATTATTTAATAATGACCAAATAAATACAATTACAAGTTGCTATGATCGGACCGGTCCAACGGTGGAACTCTCTTCCTGGAAGGTCCACTGATGGCAACAAGGTACTGGTTAAGAAAAACTAAACTAAAATATACATGGTCATGGTTAGACAAAATTGAATAATAGTCATGGAATCTCAAAACAAACTGTCCAATATTTCATAACAGTGCACGCAGAAAAATATACGAGTAAATACATACTTACGTGAAATTGTCCTGAGTGAAATTATAACATGTTGACAGCCGCAAACACAACCACACGCATCAGTCCTTGCTACGTGCCGCAGCGTCACTGAGGTAAGAGGGGGGTGCTACTGAGTCGCCACGGACTCGTTTCGACTAGCTGGGGGGTTTCTAGCTTGCACAGTTTTAGAAATACCTTGGTGGTCCAATGAAAGAGCTAATCCAATGATCGCAACCTTCCCCTACATGTATGGGCTGGCATATCTTCAGAAGGTCGCACAGCGTTAGTGGCCATAGAAAATGGCACTCCGACTGGGGAAAGATATGCCCAGGAGATTCTCAATGAATATGATGGGTCGTATTTAGTAAATATGGGTGATGGATCGATGCTGATGCATGATAATGCCCGGCCACACACGGCTCGGGTCGTGCAAGAGTATATTCAGGAGGTTGGTATTAGCGTGATGGCTTTGCCATCAAGAAGTCCTGATCTCAACCCGATTGAGCACGCCTGGGATGAGCTAGGGAGGCTAGTCAGAAGCCGCAGACCACCACCTACCACCCTCAGGGCACTAAAACAGGCCCTTATAGAAGAATGGGAGAATATTCCCCAACATCGTCTCCGAAACCTCGTGTTCAGTATGCCAAATCGACTCGAAGCTCGAAGCAGAGCCCGAGGGGCAATACCAGTTATTAAAAATAAATGACATGTAAAACATACTTGTAAATGATAATTGAGTTTTATGGCTAAAAAGGCTATTTTTAATGTTTTATCTTTTTTTAGACTTAAAATTGTTACTAATGTAAAAATGATAAAAATTGCTGTAAAACCTTTTTATTTTAAATCTCTAACTTCTATAGTTTAGATGAAATTGAAATTTTAAAAGTGTAGTACTTAGTTTTGCAGGCCAGTGTAGATAGGTACTGTTGGTGTTGTCAGACTGTTGGCATTGCCCCAACTCCTCAATTTACTCGTTACCCATTATTGCCGACTAGCAATCCGGTGAGCTTCATTAGCTGATGTGACAAAAACTCAAGCGTGGCAGTAAGGTGTGACAAATTGACCGCCCACGAATCTATTGGAGGTGTGCACAATTGCACATTGTGCAAGTGATTGTGCAAAACTGTGTTGGTGCACACTGCACAGGACAATAGCACGAAACGAACTGTTGGGGTTATTCTACAGGTAGAAAAAATGTTTTGTGAAGTAGGCACGTGAAATATAATAGATTGAAATAAGACTAAGGAATCAAGTAGCGATAAGCATTTTTTTTTCAACAGGATCTCTTGTTGAAAAACTGTATTGAAATTGGTAACTTATTGTCGCAGGTTACAAACAAACGAATTTTTAAACATATTTAATATATCAAAGTAGGTATTTTTAGGGCCATCAAGGATAGAATAGCTTTGACGGCCTTGCAGGTATGGAGGAGAAAAAATCTCATCAGGCAGTTACCAAAATTAAGAATGTGCTGGTAGGTTTCTTTCGAGGTTTCAAGAAGCGTCCTTCAAGGACTTGAACCCACATCTTAACCGAATCTCCATGCCTGACGATTTGATAGCTAAAATAAGATAAGTGAGGGTAAGAGATAAGGCTAATACAAGCAACCGTTAAAAACCTCGCCTTAGTTCTCTTTTCCCGCATCGCCCACAAACATTGCTGAACTATGAACAAAATACGTTAGAAAAAATGTAAATCAAATAACTAAAACGGGGTGGAAGGGACACCGACGCGAAAACGGAAACCACATACTCAGTACATCATTCTGAACATCTCCACATAGAAACTTTCGTCGGTCATTTAAAAAAATCTGCTGGTTCCTACAAAAGTGCAATATCTACACGGTCAAAATATATGGAACAGTTGATCCTTCCACCCAGTATAATGTAGGATACAGTTCCCATATTTCAGCCACCAGTAAGTAGGAGCTGCTCGCGTTGGGTCGAAGTGTGACGGATATCTGCGCGTGCGCTCCCCGCCCCGCCCGCGCGCCCTACTTGACCCCGCGCTGTGACCAATCGCACACGTTTTGGCACACTTGGCGCATTTGGAGCCTTCATAATGCGCAGTCGCTGAATATAAGAGAAGTTTTTTTTTATATAAAAATGTGTGATTTTAATCCTGAGTGTACCTAGGTGTTAAAAAAGACGTTGCACTTCGTTTTACCATCTTCGCTTTTTCCATTAAGGTCGGTGTCGTTCTCTAATTCTCTTGTGTGTGTCCTGTTTCTCCGGTACCAAAGAGTATTCCGGTACGCTCACCGGACTTTGACAGATATTGTAATAAATATCTATTCGGAGTCTGGTTCGCTTAATTTGTCCTCAGCGTACGTACTTTTTGAAGAGTTTTCGCGACAAACAGCTAGGTACATAATTACTTAACAAACTAAAACGACCGGGTTTTAATAATTAGGTACTAACCTGTGAGCTTTGCAGAAGAAAAAAGAGGCCTATACCCAGCAGAGGGCAAATTCGAGCTGTGGATGATGATGATGAAGCTTCTGGATATCCAAAAGTGGTAATAAGAGGCGCGCGCCTCACCGCAATGATATAGCAACGTTACGCACCCTTACAATCTTTGAGTCGCATGATTACTACAGGGAGAGAGAGAGGTTGATTTAAGTAAAAACAAAAACAAATACTGGCCTCCCTTCACTCCTTCAACTTCTCACGAACCCCCGCGTCCTTCCTCCACCTTATCCAGTTCTCCTAAAATAATATTGGATCTGACGAAATAAGACTATCAGGCGTTTTGGAACGCCTGGTACTTATGTATTTTAATATTTATGGCCAAATTTGATTAAGAAGCCCTCACTATCACTCATGTGTGTCCATAAAGTCGATGCAGAGAGCCTTCTTCACAATTACTCCGTGGAGGTCAGAGGCTCACGGAGTCGCCGCGAGCTAACCCAAAATGTAAGTAGAGCGAGCACTGCTTACCTAGTTACACTAACTCTGACTTGAACAAAAACTGGTACAACGCTATTGTTTATTTCTTTCTTGAAGAATGAAGATTTTTTTTGAAAAGAAGGCAGTTTTGCTGCCGTGTATTTGGACGTTGGCAGTGACTATCGCAAATACAAAACTCAAAATTATGAGTATGCTATCTTAGTTTTTAGACGCTTAAATATATCAAAAAAATGCAGAAAAAAGGTTTCCTATGCTAGTTTTGGAAACTAAAATAAAAATTTAAATTGCTATTTTTTTTGTTATTCCATTGAAATAAGACTCTCAATATAAAAAAAAAAAAAATTAACTACGCACTGATATTGGCAAGCAAACGGAAGGAATGTTCCAGTAAGACAAGCCTAGGTAAGAAATGAGACGTAAAAAACCAGTCTACCCCAAATACTAAAACCGGCATTCTTGTAATACTAAACATTAAGAAAAGAACCTCTACGTTACCAAAATATTAGAATATTTAACGGCAATCCGCAATAAACACACGCCCAATAAAACTTTGCCGCCTTTATGACCGGTAACGGCAATTATCTCGTTCGAGCCTGTTTCCTTAACTGTACACACAGATATACAAACAAAACCTCATAAAACTTTAAGAATAATCCTTAAAAAACATGTGTTCAAGCCTCTTTGGTCAATTGCTTTTTTAAATAATTAAAAAGTAAATAGAGTTCTCATCATGCGTTCTATTTTTGAAAGAAGTTTCGATAATGTTCGTGTTTTGTTTTTTTTTGGTGAAAGACTTTCATGTATTGTGTAATTAGTTTCGCCAATGATGGGCACCATGTGTTGGCCAGTGTTGGTGAACTACAATGATTATTGTGACAAATAATTGGGTATGGACGATTACGACATGATTGTTTTACTTACATTATACTGAAAGCTAAGAGAGTGTTAATGTTTCTCACGATGCGTTAAACATTTTGTGGGAGGACAATGTACACAAAAATGTCTAAAAAACATTGACTTCCTTGGCATGTGCTGGGGAATTGATGGAAGTCTGTGATTTTATGATGCTATTCCTAGGATCCTAAGTAAATGTCCATCATGCGAAAACTTTAACCTTTATAATCTGGATGGAACTAAACATATTTCGCTTTAAAATATTATCCAGTATCTTGTAGTTTTTCCTAGGGTCAACTGGGTTAAATCATTAATTACGACATCCTTGAATTTTATTTGCTATGCCCAGTAATCCACCCAGTTAGTTCACAGCAGTTCCTATATAAATAATGTGGTGTAACGCATGATCAGGTGCGCGTGAGTGTCGCTTGCCACACGTCGCGCACCGCGCAGGCGCACGGGATGCCGCGCGCACCGCCAACCGAGACGTGCGTGCGCGCACGTCTGCCAGCACGCGGCTTACTTGCTGAAGTATTTGTTTCAGGATATGTGTAGAGCATATCGTTTAGGCAAGATTTAAGATACCTACTATATCCATCGGCTGTCAGAGGAAATGTAATCCCACGTCTCCGTAACGTCTTCAATCATAATTACATGGTTGCCAATTGGGCAATACACTGTCATTACGACTAGATGAGCGAGCAAAGGCCAGTTTGTTCCTGCAAGAAACTAAACAACAACTAAATAACTATTTGTTCTGACTGTCCCCTCTGTCATTAGTACATTTAATTTTATTTGCTTTGAGATCAAGAAGTAGTAGTATTCTTTGTAAAAGAGTTCAAAGCTCGTCATAAAACATAGCTACGTTTCTTCATAAGATTCCCGGCTACTCTCACCGCCCTGCCTCTAGCCTCAGAATGCCATGAGTGCTTGTGTCATTGCAAGCAAATGAGATAATCATTTCTGTCCCCGGGATGGCAAGGAACTTGTGGTATAACAGATGTCCATGCAACGATGCAGTAGCCCGCTTGTTTGCGACCCAATAAAACCGATCAACATACTTTAAAGTCAGTGAACGCGTTTACTTCGCAGGTAAGTTAGCAAATTTACCGAAATTCCCATAACCTCGTTAACGAAACCTATCCACTCTACATAGAACCGAACAAACCGATCAAAATCGGCTCAGTAGTTCCGGAGATAGTGCTAACAATAGAACAAACAACTTTTACCGCTCCAATACATTCTGTCCTGTTATGGCCAAAAGCTATTGTTTCAAAAAAAGGTAACATCTCTACTTTGGCGGCTTATATACCAAGTTAACGTAGGAATTTGCAGAAACTAAAACTTCTAAGACATAAGGTTAAAATTCCCTTATTGTTGCCCGTGTTAAGTTTGCAAGGGTAGTTACGGTTAGCCTTAGATTCCGTCACTGTGTATATTGCAGGTGCTATAAACAAACAAACGCAGCTACCTTTCTGCTGATGGCTTTAAGCTCTTTGTTCGTGATGGTAATGTGTATGGTCGTAAAATTAATTGCATTTGGTGTCTTTTGTTTATTTGTTTAGGTACTCTTACTGCTTGTAAATGTCGGTGGAAAGAAATGGGGAATCTCGAAGTAACAAACTGTCAGTCACATTTTGTGGGCACGGGAAGCTGAGATCTCGAAACAATAACAAGCTCATAGCTTTAAACCGCTACGCAGCTATTTGGTTCCAGCCTTAACTGGTGATTCAGTAAAACTGATATTTCGGCTGTAAATGTAGACCACAAAAACCAAGCAGACTAAAGTGTGGACCAGGCACTGATACATAACTCGTGCAGGGATGAGTGCGTTCAAGCGATGACCGTTCAATTCCAATGTATATAGGAATATAGATTGGAATTGAACGGTCAATGAAAATGAAATGCCTGGAAGACCTACTGGTCCATGAAAGAGCTTATGAAAGGAAATGTTTCTTTGTCACTCAAGCAAAAATCATGGACATGTGCATTCTTCCCATTTTGACCTATGGATCCCAGGCTTGGTCTTTGACAAACATTCAAAAGTCCAAACTCAAGGTCTGCCAACGTGCAATGGAGCGCAGTATCCTAGGCGTCAAACTTACAGAGCATGTACGCAACACCACACTGCGCTCCAAAACACAAATTACTGTCGTTGCTCAAAAAGCCGCTAAGCTGAAGTAAGACTGGGCTGGCCATGTTTGCCGTATGCCCGACGAGCTGTGGGCCAAAATAACCACGATGTGGAGCCCTGACATAGCCAGAAGGCGACGCGGTAGACCTCGCAGGAGATGGCGGGACGAGCTGGACAGAACCAACGATCAGTGGTCCACCTTAGCCCTGGATCGAAGAATTTGGAAGTCATGGGGAGAGGCCTTTGCCCAGCAGTGGGATGATACAGGCTAACAGTAACATTAAGAAGTCGTTTATCCTTGCCCGTATACCAAGCCCTATATTGATAAAGGATAACCGCACATATTGTCAGAGATTCAGCTGGAACCGGCTGGTACGATTCCTTGCAATAAAAGCGAATATCCTGACACGGTATCAAGTCGCGTCTTTCGAAGCGAATGACAACATTTTCGGTTTTATTGTACGGAAGTCAATTCCACGTTGATAACAGTAGCCCTACAATGACGTCTTAAGGCAGGAATATTTTAGCTCTATTCCAAGTGTGGGAAAGAGACAGAGCTATATAGTATGTCTAGCGCCATCTCTTTCCCGCACTGGAATATAACTAAAACATTTCTGCATAAAGACGTCATGGTAGCGCCCCTGTTGTCACTCCTTCTATAGGAACAAGTTATGCAACTCTTTGGTAGTAAGTACGTCCTAGCAACAAGCTCCCAGTAGATAATTACAAAGCCTCTTCATTACGCCCAGCACACCCAGTTAACATAGTTCCTGACTTCAAAGGGCGGATTGTAAATCTTGCGTTCATTTGTAGCCGACCTATTGATGGTGGTGGCTTAGATTTGTTGATGCAGGACATGGAAGCAATGGTGTCGTAAATAAGCCTATAGACGGTTTTATTGAATTAAATACTGTGAGTTGGAGTTTGATTGAATACTACGTATGTATGTATTTTGGAATATGATAGTGTGAGAAATTGAACTGTTGCCAACATTACCAGATTTTTTACTTCTTTGTTGGTCCCAAAGTTGATGAAAGCTGTTCCTACAGCATTTTAAATAAATGAGATCTAAGCTTCAGCTACAACAATACCTAGGTACTCAATAATTAATTTCACGGAAATAAGGAACGAACCTTTATTACAAATACCTCGTTTTGAAGAATAAATGACAATTTAAGTTTCATAATTATTGTGATAATGTGTAATTTTGATAAAGATCCATTCCACATTCTCTCGTCCTGCCCACATCCTAATAGTCTCTCCGCGGGCATAACGGCGAGCTCGTCACCGCCTGATTGATCTCGTCACTTGGTCCACTGTCAAGTGCCTTACGCCGCGCCGCAGTGTCACCGTGATCTACGAGATGTTATGCGCGAGCGCACTCAATTAACGGCTTCGACACGTGTCGTAATAGTAAAGTGTTTGCCCATTTTTTCGGCCCAATGTTGGTTTATGGGCCATGAAATATAACTAGCTGGTTAGCCAAGGGCTTTCAACATTACGGGCGTTTAATAATTCGCTTTAAACTATTAGTTGGGTAGTTTTAAAGGATGCTTAATGAGACTTCCATGCCTACGTTCCAGATTCGATCTGCTTCTGAGAAATTCACTGGAGAACCTCAACAACTGTAGATAATTGATATTGACATCGATTCAACTCGGCAAAGTAGGTACCTAACTTATAAATGTTGCTTAATTTAACTGATAGACGAGCTTCGCAGACAGAGAATAAATAAAATGTTGCCGTTAGGTATACATGCAGAAAAATACGAGAATAAGGAAATCTATTAAGTGTTCACAAGAAGGTTTATGAAAAAATAAAGATCTTTTAGTTCATAATAATTAATTTTATTGCGCAATTCACTAGGTACAGTGAACTGGGTCAAACAAGCTCAACAGCCTAGTATCTCGTCAATTGACTTGTAACCTGTCGCTACCTGTCCGAAATAACTATAAAAAGTAATCTACCGTAATACTGAAACAGTTACTGATTGGTTGTGATGACTAACTAACTACTTACACGACGAAGAATCACAGCATACAACTGTAATCAATATTTTATTAATATTAATGATCTTAGCAAACATGATTTGTAAGTAATAAAAGTTTTTTTTCCGTTGATTGATTTTTTACAAGAACTGAGCCTTAAAATATTGGTTAAATGAAGCTAAAATGCGGCATTTAAAAAACCCATAGATGAATTATCGTCATCATGATTATCGAACTTTGGGCCTTACGGTACGGTCATCTATTGTAACTTGCAAATTCTCCTTTGTTAACTAGTGGCGATACCAATCAAAGGGGAGTTCGAGTATGACTGGTTAGGTTAGGTTAGTGGGATACATAGAAATTATACTATCTTCGAGAGAGTGATATAAATTACGTTTGTGCTTATGTTAAATGTTTAGCGCGAATCAATATTTCTTCTTTCTCTGTTTTTTTTTTTTTTGTCACAATGTAAATATAAAGAAGCTTCGCAAAAACTTTAATCCATTCATTCACTTACTAAACATACAAAACGGAAAAAGCACTTGAACAAAAATAAAACCTACTTTCCTTCAGATCTAGCCGTCCAATATATTCGAGTACATAATCTGCAGAGCAAATATGCAATTTCCCACAATTCCATACTACTCGAACTGATATTACGAGTATATTTACCGTCGCGGCATGACATAGTATTTCTATTCAAAGTCAGCACTTATGAGACGCGCGCGTTGATATCTTAATTGAGAGAAGATTCAAGATATCGGCGACATAATTTTTACCACATTTTTGTGAAAGTTCCAATATTCACGCATTGAATACAAGACTTACAAGTAATAGGTTCAAAACTAAGCAGATACTTTACTAATTAATTTCATCACCACTGCTCTCAAAAATTGAAAATGGTGAATAAAACTGCGTGTGAGTGACATCTAGTAACCCGCACTGAGTCCACGTGGTGCCCCCCCCCCCCTCTCACAGCTGTGGGCACATGATATGCTGATTGTTGATTATGCTGAAATGAAACATTGAATGACTTTCAGTACTTTCAAACCAGTAATAATCAAAATCAATAAGTAACTCCAAAACGGCAAAACAATGTTCATTCACCCAACTTCCTCCAAAAGCTAACAAAACGGCACCACTCATCATCTCCATAAAAAAGGAACATTCAAAGAGAACAACAATCGCCGCCGACCAACGAAGCGCAAATAAAACGACGCAAGAACTACGTCAACACTTGGTCAGTATTTGTCAAAATTCGGTCCATTCGCAAAAACTCTTGTGTCCCACATCGCACTCCGTTATGGAAACTAGGCTAGCCCCTCTCTCCCCCCCATTACTTCCTATACCCTCTAAGAGATGACCCGATGATGGTAAGTTGTGCAATCGTGATGACATGTCAGGTTTTAGTAACGGTAACTTAGATCATGACTAAGATTTGGGGGTCCGGACGCTGAGAAGAATTTGGTGGAATTTAATTCCATGGAATTCTGGTTAGTAATGTGCGATTTTCAAGTTGCTCCGACCAAACAAACTGATAGGAAATAGGTATCGCCACCTAGTGATCTCTGCAGCTTCCCTGTGCCTCCCGATGCGTTGCAAATCTTTTAGTCCAAGTTAAAACATCTCACGAGCCTGTACCTGGCCACTAGTACCCATACCTACATCTGAATGGCTTCATAATAAAAACATACGGTTCAATTGGCGCCATGCCTCTTGCTTTTACACTCGGAGCTGGTTCGATTCCCACGCAAGAATTAAAATCTTCACGGCCTATAATTAAATATTTGTTCCGTGTATGTTTTTATGAATGTGTGTTTTAGCTTGTACAGCCTACCTACAGTTGTTTTATTGTAACCTATAACTGTATAATACGCAGTTTTTAAAAATCTGAACAAATCATAATGAACGTGTTTAATTAAAATTGCAGATAATATGACGGCGAACTTTTCCTGCTGAGATAGGCAGTCGCTTCATGTAAAATACTGGTAATCCGGTTACACTGGAAGCCGACCCCAACATAGTTGTTAATAAACGAGGCTGATGATGATTTAACATTGTGAGCCACAAATATCTGTTGTTTTTAATTAAATACAGATAACGATTATGATTATTATTTTTGTGCAATAACTTGTATATAAAGCTGTTCATATGTTATAAAGTTTAAATTAAAAACCTATAAAAGCAAGAATACATCAGTAAACATTAACATAGTGTTAAGCACATCCATCTTTACCGAGTGCATACTAAAGCCGCCAATATAAATAATAAATAAATTAAGCGACCGAGAGAATTGTGTCAGTAAGCCAGACACGCCATTAGCATGAAGCCGAATTGAATGAAACTCACTTATCAAGGAGAGACTTTAGCCATGAGCGGAGCGGGCGCGGTAGAAAGAACGAAAGAAAAACCGTTTATTGGCACATGCCACAAGTACACACAATATTTAAAAAAAAATATATAAAATAAAACCTAAAACTGAACAGAGAGAGAGAGCGATATATATCGGAATGGTGGCGATGTACACACGGCAACACATCGAGCTATATGAACATTACCAGTATAACATGGCCACGCTTTGAATAGATTTCCCGTACAATCAGAGATTCGTAGAAATTGGTTTTGTATAACTTGAGTGTATGGTATGAAATTCACCTCTTAAGGTATGGCTAAACCGAACGGACCGGACTGTGGATTGCTGAGAACACTGGAGTTTTTTTGTGCATTATCTGTCATAGTCCGGTGTCCGCAGTACGGTCGGAGTCCAGAAAACTCGGTTTGACTGCACCTTAGAGGTAACACAAGTCAAAAGCGAAGAGGTTAAAATATGCCCGAAAAGTTGGTGTATTCAGTTAATTATTAAAGTCAAATTGTATGAACGTTACCTATAAAGGTTGAGATTAAGTCATAAGCGGAGCGGTAGCGGTTGCGTATACCTGGCGTATGAATAACGTGAAGCGAAACCTACTTTATAAAGTTAAGGCTATGATCAAAAGCTGTAAAATAATCTAGCAGAATTGCTATAATTAGAAACGCAAATAACAATTTGATGTCGTAGTGGTATTAAAACATTCGTGTTTGACATGTTTTCACATGGAAATGGCACTGACATAAGGCAAAGATAAGTAGGTGCTCGTTTATTTCTAATGAAACGAATGACAGTAGTATTAAGAAACCTTTCACACATGTTCTACGGTTCAAAGAAACCCTGTCTGTCTGTCAGACAATCTCTGTTACTACACACCTTAACAGCTGGATTTGGATAAAGTGTGGCACACCGATAGACCATAACTTAGGTTACTATGTAGAAAACCTTTTTACCCACCTGATATTGTGAGATAGTCTGACCTCTAACTCACTTGCGAAGCCCTGGGCATATAAGAGTTATATGTATATATCTATATCTAATTTAAGTTATGTAGGTCATTTAAAACAGCTTCAAAACCCGCTAATAGTAGCACCAAGTCCGCGACTTAACCTATTTATAAGAAAGCGATTCATCCATCTTAGTAATGACTGGCCGTACCGCGTTTGATGTATGGTCAGCAACAACGGGTCCGGTAATTACTCGCGAATCACTATTACTAACAACTATAATGTAATGTATGTATGTGTGTCGGGCATACTTCTAGCAGGAGATGAATCGACGAGATTTTGATAAGTGGGGAAGTAACTGTGGTTCTTCTCATATTCTTGTATAAAATCAGACAGGAGGGTTTCGCAGGGAAGTTTCGCGCTCCTAGCTGATACTCTCGGGCCCTAGTCATTTGAAGCTCATGTGGACTAGAGAAGTGCTAATGGGAGCCTAAAGGAAAAGGTTTTGGGACCTGTCCTACGTTATTTTTGACCTGCAGAAAGTAATTCTCAGCCTTATTTGAATAAACATTATTGTTACTAATCAAGGTTAAGAATCAAATTAATTACCGATATCTGATATCTGAGATATTGATGTTCAGAATTTGGCAAAATCTACAAAAGTTAGAAATTTTTATTTTCACCTAAGTAGAGATTGACTAGTAGTAGTTTGAATCATTTAAATCTGAATGCGTGTTTCTTTAGATGTTCGTGTGGATGTTTCATAATGTAACAAACGTCTAGAAACACACACACATCAACACACAGAGACATCAAAACAGCGAACATTCCAATTTGCCACACAGTTCGGGCAAAATGAAATCATTAAAAAAATCACTCATAGTACTTATTTCATAGGTACTCGTAGTCAAAACCATAGCAGTCTTCACAAAAAAAACTCTCAATAGGAAACATAATCGGTTTAGTGAATAATTTCAAATGAAAAGATTTAATGAATTCTAATTGTACGACTGATTATAAAATAATATATAAATAAAAAATGACGTATACACAAACAATAAGACTTTATCGATTGAACAATTTATTATTACGATTTTATTAATAGCTATCGAGAATTAATTAAGGTTTACAATGGACAGTGCTTTATTATCTTCGTATGTGGCATGCCATCGGAGATTAACTTTATAATGAGTCTAAACAAGCGCAATTATCGAACTCTTCCTATTTTGGAAGCCTGTTTTAAAGACTTTAGTTTTAACACAGTTCCGAGTCAGGGATCTGGGTGCTCCTGGGTCGCTAACGATATAAGTACAGAAAAGCCTGCTTCTGCTAAAGCCCGGATATATCGTGCGGAACAAAAATACAGATATCTTTTGTTTTCCCCTTAAAAATACGAAATCTCTGGAACCTATAAAGCCCTGGCGCGGTCTAATGGAATAGATCCATATCTTTCCAGAAGTTTCATTTTACAGAGCAATAGAGCATAATTAGATATGCATATATCACCATCGTGATGAATGGCGTGATTGCAATTTTAGACCAATAAGGTGTATCCAGGTTTCTTCACGTAGTTTTACGATCACACCACCTACCGCGGAATCTGGCAAAAAATCTTGTCTATCAAACATTCAAGCGCGTCTATTTCGGCCACAATTAACACTGACAGTAATTAAGAACGAAATTATCATAACGAGAATGATTGTAGCCGTTATGGCGAAGACAGGTAGATGCTCAAGTGATGGACGGACGAAACAACGTGGTGCAAGGATACCGGGCGATGACTCATAGGTTCATAGAGAAGTTCGAGTATGAACTTATAGTTCTATTCAGATTTATGTTACAGATGAATGTTGTTAATTTAACCTTTATCAAAAAATCTTTACGCAATGTTATTTGAGGTCGGGTGTCCTAAGGGCTACTAGCTAGTCATTTTTGCTGCTTGGCAGCTGAAATTCTTCTTTGGGTAAAGTGCGCAATCCAACATCGGGTTTAATACGCTTCAGGCAAACTTGAACGACGAGGAGGGGACATCCTTCATAAACTGCTGATCCACGAGATTAATCAGAAATTCACATCTACAACAATTTAAATATTTAATAACGTTCTCATAGAACAGAAAGAAACCCGTCCGGCTTCGTATAACAATGCCCAAGTAACAAGCGCAGGGCTCTCGGTACCGCCAGTTTTTTGCGCCCGAACACCTGCAAAGATATCACATCGCAACATTGCGAGGCGTCAAAAAAAGATTGTCTTAACTTTACTGTTACTCATTGACCCCCTTCTCATTTGCCGCCGCGATGATATATTTTGATTGGAAAACTACTAACAACGTATTTCGTTTTCATTATATTTGACTGTCGTTGAAAGATCGATAAGGATTTAAATAACTAACTTTTGTAGTTTAGAAATAGGAACTTGGATGATAATGAATTAAAATGGTTGTATTATTACTGCTAATGATTGGATATTCCTATAAGTTTAGGTGTGAAACACACCACAATCACAGTTACCTATAGCAAATTAAAAATAAACTAGGTACTATAAATGTCAATTGACGAAACTATCAAAAACATAATCATTACATCTTCCCTTCCAGCCATACTACCAGGTTCTGCCCTTCCGTAGTGAGATATAGTATTGTATTGATATCTGTGTGTAACATTAAGAAACATTCATTATATTGCACCAAATATCTAGGAATTGCAATTCGGCATCAAATTACGATCTACTAGAATTATCAGAAATTGTGGAAACCCTTAAAATGTGCCTATATTGCAGAATCAGTAAACGGCTAAACCTTAGACTCATCACCAAGCACAACGGCACATCACCACACCCCTTCACCCATGTCATCAATAACCAGCAGTCAGCGAAGTCGCAGCAGTCAGGTCACTACACCAGCCGCCAGTCATCAGTCATCAGTCTTGCCGCTAAGTGGGGATTCGAGTAAAACTAACACTACCTCATAAATTTTATTCACTCTACCATTTTTATCATGCCACAAACTTTTAGATTTATGACCCGAAAATGTGGCCAGTGTGAAAATATTTTTAAATGCAAAATTGAGTATCTTTACGTTGTGTTTAGAGACGATTTGTATTAGGTCAGGTCATGAGGTTTTTTAATTTATGTGGAAGTATTAATATTTATTTTTAACTTAGACTGAGATCTATAAACGTTACTTAGCACGTACTTTGTTTAAGATGTCGCTGTCGCATAACTGGAACGAGAGCATGTCCCAGTAAAAGCACTAGCTAAGTAAATTACACAGATGTCGGCCTTACCATCCGGTTTCTTGCACTAATTGGGTCCTGGAGGTCAAATGATATTATGTAGTTTCTTATTAAAGTCACAACACCTTGAAACACAAATTCTACGAGTCTCATGATGGCAGCTTATAGTCATCACTCCGCCTACCGAACGTGCTTATCATTTGCTGTAATAGCTTTGTCTCTTTCCAAATTCATCAGTATCTGCCTGCCTGTTCCCACTATGTTGGGGTAGACTTCCAGTCTAACTGAACACCACTATATTTCATGGAGCGACTCCACAAACCAGTTACTAAATACAATTTTCAGAAAGATAAACAGATAAATTAATCTCGCTCAGTTGTTCCATAAACAGATTTAGGTCACTCAGACACTCGTAGCAAACAAGCTCTACGCAGCTACACAGTTCGCGATTTCGTAGACGATCACAAGAAAACGTAGGTCCATCTTAAAGTGTGCTACGATTCGTAGCCGTTTCTTCATTATATCAATAGACTCGCCCCTTATAATGGGACTTTAACATAACTGGCGATATGTGGGTGTACTATATAGCTACTCCTCTGCCTAACCTTTCATTTAAAAGCTGCCTGTTTGTTTGGAAGTAACCATTTCTTTCGAGACCGCCAGGCTCCTGTGGACTTAGGCGCGGGTTCATGGGGGCCTAGGCAAGGCATAAGGAGTCCCACTCCGTGTTGTTTTTACGATAAACCTAGAGGCTGTCGATGTACAGCATAACGTTCACGGAATATCAGTTAATACATTAATCTCATATACCGTTATTGTGTTAGACCAGTTTTCCGTAAAATACAAGTGTCTTCGAAAATGGTTCCTTATTGATAAGAACTACTCAACGCTCATTGTTCAATGAAGCAATTGTAATTACTAATTAGTTAATTTTAGAAGGTAGATTAAAGGCTCTAGTTACTTATCATCGTCGTCATTTTAACGTCATTCGATGTATGTCATTTTAATGATTAATATGAATTTGATATGAATCAGAGCATTTACAAACATTTATTCGGTTTTTTAACATGGTTTGATATCTTGAGGGCAGATTCTATTTTCTAAAAAACTTATCTAGTCCAAATGAGACAAGGTTGATGATTGCTAAACGTTACTAATACAAAATAGTCATCAACCAATCCCATGTCATTAAAAATGAGGGGCCACCCATCTATTAGATGATTCATCCCCTCGTCAGAGCCGTTCACACGAGCTTGACCTTAACATTACCTTCTATCACACGAGGAGGACCTTGTGAGGGCCGCAGCAGGGACCGTAAAGAAAACCATCGGTGGCCTACTTACCAGCTGACAGACAAACATACTTCTACTCAAAAGACAAACTAAAACCATCCTTATTACAATTACAGTAAGAATGGAGAAAGGTAAAAGTAAAGTTTGTAGGTCTGTAGGCCTGCCAGCGTGCGCGTGTGAGCGTAAGTGGTGTATTTGCGTGGTAGTGTGCGTGTACGCAATGGAGATAGCAGCCGCCAGGTGTGGTCAACTTCAAGTGAAATGCGCCGCTTTTAGTTTGACGCCATTTGTATGAAGTATTTTTAATTTTTTGCCCACAATTATTCATTTGAACTGTTTTTTATGCTGTGTAGTAACAAGAAAGGTTAAAAAATAAGCGGATTTTATACTACTTAGGTACAATTACTTAATTTTAAAATTGGGCCAAGCTACCGTTAATCGTACTTAAAATCAAACGTCCTGCGTTGTTTATTTTTGGCGGCTTCTAACCTTCTGATTAGTGTTCATAACATAATTACTGTACGAATGTTTCCTCCAGAGTGCTGAAAAACGAAATAAATTACAATCGCGCTGTTGTTGCGTGCTTCCGATGCAATATCCTCCAAGTTAGTTACTGGCACGAGACCTAGTTCCATATGATAGCTGTAACAACTTCACTGTGTGTTGTTTTATGTAAGAAAACTATTTTTATTTACTTTATTACTTTAAAAATATAAATTTATGCTTATATTTTTAGTGATTCGTTGTTGTCATTTGTTGAAAATAATAATTTGATAGTTTTATTGAGTATTTATTTCCAATGTTTTTACTGAAAACCTCATAATAAGATGTATGAGTCAACTTTGGGGAACATTTTGTTTAAAAGCAGCATCTTTCGTATATTCGTTCCAAAATTCAGAAACAGAACTGTCTTAGAAACAGTTATAAACCCCCGAAACAACACGTCATTATTTCGGCCACACATCACGAATCTTACGGTAATAATAACACAACATCAATTAACATAATTAATCACAAAATCATAACTAATTAGCGAATGTAATAACCCGCGACTACGTGCTACGCGGCGTAGCGGGCATGCGCGCTGCGGGCCGCGGTTCGCCCGCCCTGCGCGTTCGCGGTGGTAGAAAATTTTTGGTGGGAAGTGAGTGGGGTGCGCCCGCGCCGCCAGTCTGACGACAGCACGCGCGCGCTGCGCCCGCCCGGAGTGAGTGAAGTGTAGTGCGGACCAATCACAATAACCACAGTGACGCTAAACAACGGGGAGAAAAAACATAAAAATTCAGTGTACGTTTACAAAAAAAAGGAAAAAATTCAAACACGCTGACCGAAAGCGAAGCGTTTTGGGAATCGTTTGTAATTGGCATTTTGTTAGTGACGTGACAGTGCCGCCGATTTGTGGATCACACAGTGGATGCCTTATACTTCGGACGCCAGTTTTATTTTTTTATTTTTTTAATCAACAATTTTGTTATTCTCAATAATTAATAACAATAATCTTTCTGATTTCTACCCTCCTTGTAAATATTCGAGAGATTATTTTTATTTTGTATTACTATGCCAATCACATCTTTTCCTATTTTTTTCTTTTTTTTTTCTTGTTTCTATTTTTACTAACGACCGAGCTATTACTAACTGCATGAATCCTGAAGAGTAGAGACGAAATACTTAGATTATTGAGAGAGCTATACGTAAATTGTTTTTGTATGGGATATGTTTAGTAGAGCGTAATCGGAAAATGTGTATTTTCCGGTGTGGGGCTATCGGAACGGGTTCGGTTTTCGGCTGATAGCTCGAAGGTCGCTCGACTGGTTCTTTTTACAGTTTTAACGGCGCGGCCGGCCCGTAGCGACACAAATTATTTACCACCATTCCTTTGTTTTCATTTTAATTTTAACAGTTTTTCAATTTTTAATTGAATAATTTTAAAGCTATTATCCTGGCCTGAAAATCTCAGATTAATCAAAACTTATCTACTGTAGTTGCTAAATCATTGTTAGGTTAAAGATTATTACTATTTATATATATCTTTTAAAAACATCGCATTAATACGGGACAAAAATACAAAAAAAAATTGGTTCTAAACTAAATAATAAAAATCAATGCATAGAATGAGGTCATTACCCTTATTGCATAAAAAGCAATAAAAACTATAACTAATCGCAATCAATTAAGAAATACCTGTAAAATACAATTACGCTAAATCTATTAAGCTTTAGGTAATCCATTAACCTACATAGAATTTGTGAGTCAATCTATTAAATTGTGGGAATTAGTTAGCTGTAAATTAGGTTATATGTAAGGATTAGAGACAAGTTCTATAGGCAAAATTTATTCGGTAGGCATTCTTTTACGCCCCACCCTAGGCAATAGTTATCCCTCTTTTTAGCTAGCTTACTAGCCCCTAGCTTGCCTCCCCTAGGCCCTAGGCGTCTGTAGTAAACTTCTAATCTTGTTCTAGTCCTTCTTTGTCCCCCACTGTCTGACCCCCGGGTAGTCCTCTGAACATTGATGGAAGACGCAAGACACTCCGATCGATAACGGAATCATTGATTTATTGATAAACAAAGTGGATATGATAATGTTAAGGATTTGACATCAAGTACGCAGCAACGATTTTGCTTCAGTACATACATGTAAGTATTTAATATACTTATATTTTATAAATGTCGGGAATATAATGTCACATGTATTGTTATAAGCGTATAATTAGCAAGGATGTCTGAATGAGGCTGAAATTCTGTAAACTGATGACGTTTCTTCCGATCAATAACGACAATATCAATGACCTTGTTATTTCTATGTAAATGAACTGTATTTAAATATATTAGCACCGACGTTGATGGAACATTCTACGTCAGAGCTTCAGATAAGTACAGTTGTAGGATTCTTATCCTAATCAAAAGCAAAACCAACTTTATTGAAAATTCCAATATTCTTGTAGAAGTTGATTTTTTTCCCGTTCAATTAGAGTTTCTAAATTAGTTCACTAACTTTCCATTTATACATTTAAATAAATTCATTTAAATAAAACAAACACAAGCTATTTATTCCGTGAACAATTTTTATTGGATCCAGGTAGGTTCTAGAACAGTATAATATATAGCCTACATAATGCTTGTAGAACCCCTTACGTAAACATAGAATGGTGTCATTCCGTTCTAGAATTCATTCATTCAATGTATTGCGGTCAATTTTATAAGAATTCAGATTTTGTTTACTCTGTGTGTGTCACTTGCACTTTTTAGATCCTTCGGAGTTGTGTGGATTTAGCATTGATAGTACTGTTTGCTATTATGTCTGGGCCTTCTATGTTTTATTTCGTAGGTCAGTTATGGAAGATAGTTATGTTTTAGATACATTATCACTTTGGGTCCACATAACACACACACATTACACACATTTGGGCTGATTTTCCCATTTCCAAAACATATAAATATTATGGTAGAACAAAGGACACAGAACTAAACAAGAGTCATCTTAGTGGATCAAGTTTTACTTGAACAATTCATTCATTCGGTAAAAAACTCAAATTATTCACCAATTTCTTAGATAAAACAATTAACAAACGCATCATTCTTAAATTATGTTAATCAGTTCTTCGTAACAATTCGGCCACCTTCGTAAAAACCTGACCTACATACGATACAGCGTTGTTCCGTATGCCGCCCACGGCGTTGGCTCAGAGCGCGCCAGCACATTGACTCATCGCAAGGATAAGATGATACGACTTGTTTATGTTTCATGCGAGCCTGGTACTTTGAGTGCGAATATGTAGGAGCTTTTAATCAAATTGTTTGAAAGCTTTGTCTTGATTTCGATTAATAGCGAATCCGTGGTTTACAAATTATGAGTTTCGGCTTATAATTGATCTTTACGGTACTAGTGATTATCTAGGTAGTTCTTAAACTGTAATAATACAAACATAAGTCTTCTGTCTTCTAGTACTTGGCTTCATGTTTAAAGCAACCTTTAAAAGTTTTCTCCACTATTTTCAATTTCTGTAACGAGGTCCCAGTTGTTATTAGCTCTATTATGATGACTATTTGACACCAAACAGTTTTCAACATTTCTGCTCAAAAGTCTTTAGCTAGCTAACTTTGAAACACTGTAAGTTCTAAGGAGACGAGCTACAAGCTTTTTTCGGAACTTTTTTCTTTACCAGCCTACGCGTAAACTTTTCAATGATAGGTACCTAACACCCTTTCAGAAAACAGTTTTTTTTTAAATCTTACTTCTTTTTATAATGTGGGTGGCCATTATGTTTTAGTAAGTAGGCAAAAATCCAATCAGCTTACAGAAACAATTGAATTAAAGCCATGAATCCAAACATCAACCAAGAATTTATTGACACCTATGTTCAATCCAATATAATGTCATATCAAACATACAAAAGTTAACATAAACTATATCGACAACGAGGTCTAACAGTGACACATATACGGCGGCATAGCGGGGGGTATAAGGAAGGGGGGGGTGCGCGCGCGCAACTTTCACTCGCGCGCCGGAGATGCGCGGATCAGCGGCAAGCGGCAATGACCATGCAGACTTAATGTCAAGTGCAAGATAATGATACCAGTTGAATGGCTGCTGACGGTTGGAAAGTAGCTGCTAAGAGGAAAATGTTCAGGAGACTTCCATGTGGTTTTAGGTTATGATAAAACGAAATTAGATGAAACAGTTGAACGGTGCCTGACTTTTGTCATCATCTTATCAAAGCTAATCTAAATTTTCAATGTCCATACCTCTTCATCATCTCTTACTAAGTGTCAGTCGTCGTTGGGTTTTAACCCGTTTTCTGGCGAAACCATCTTTCACGATGTCCACACCTCTCATGGGAAGAACGATTTTGACGTACCATAAGGTATTCCAAAATCTTTCTCAATTCAGCGTTGACGAATCTCACCTCTATGATGAGAAGAAAATGCCAAAAAACAGATAGATAGAGCGCTTATTGAAATTAATAAGTCATGAATACGACAAGAGCTGGGTATTTCAGCCACATATTTCAAACATCTAAATAGAAGCCCCAACAGAGATAACACACATTACTGAATATTCCCCGAAGGTTTCAGGATGTCGCAAACCGTAGGAGTTTCAATGGCCACTTGTTGGGCTTCCCAATAAGCAAGATCATTGCAGTTGCATTATTACAACAGTAATAGTCAGAACAGTGACTCACTCCGCAAAGTGTCGAAATGATTAGCTGACTTAGTTCCGACGAACGATGTGCTGGGATGACGTCTTAGGCTGGCCTTCAAGTTAGGAAACGATATCTAACGTTAATAAGTTCTTAACAGGGGATACTAGATTAAGGACCTAGTTTTTTCCGCTGTTTATTTTACGGGTATTACGAGCTTGATCAACAGTCAAGTTTCTGATTGCAGTTTTCTAATGGATCTCGATGAAAATCCCTAATCGGTATCTATGTCTCTTTCGATAGCTTATATTGTGTAGTGTGTAAAATTAGAGGTTATGTCATTATACAGTTTTGTCTTCTTTTTTTTTGTTATTTTTTCGTTTGATCAGGTATCATCACCATTCTGAAAAAAGAACAGCAATTTTAGAATATTTTTATTTCAAATTTATTTTCAACACACTGACCTCTAATTAGACATAAACGCAGACCAAAATCTTCGTATCCGCACTAGGCCTGCATAGATTATGGATCACCCACTCCCTCTCACAGAGTTCCTGTGTCCCATGCATGCAGCAGTATTAAAATTGGCTAATTGATGGGAAAGTTACGGTTGTACTTGACAATATCGATCTAAGTTTACATCGATCTCCAAAATAATCGATTACTCATGAATATCCTACATGTTCATAAGTAACCGATTGTTTTGAGTTTATTTGTTCACGTGACGGTTTTGTATGTTTTTCTCATTAAAATTATTGCAGTGTGAGAGTTACGACTACCTAATCCGTGACAATTTAAGTGTGACATTATGTCTTGTCTTGTCACAGTGCGTGCTCTGCTTGCGGTAATTTAGTATTGATCATGATTATGTTTGGTTGAACGGTTATGACACTTTTTTCCGACTAGAATTTGCCGCGACTTGAGGGAATAGACAATCGTTGATGCTCGATCCTTGTTTTCATATCTGGAGGCACGGCAGGCCCACCAGGTCGAGCAAGAATAATCTATATTATGATATGAGGCTTTTCTCCTCACTGAGGAGGGAATTATACATTCGTTCGTGAAATGCCCAACTGTACCGATACTAACAGCAACAAAGTTCATCAAAATAATCCCATACGTGCTTGTGTACTCGTAGTTGAACGCAAACCTGCGCACGCGACGCTTGCCGCATCGATAACGACGCGCGGACATTGGCCAGCGCGGTGAAAGCGAAACAGCTGATCCTGGTACCTAGGACAAAGGGGTAGGCAGGGGTATAGGTCCCGGTTGAATTGCCTAAACTGGTGAAAAGGTTTTATGGTGGTAAATCAGTTTTAGTCCAGCCTTGAGTGATGGTGAAGATGACTTTAGGGATTTTGTATACGATATGAACAGCAGGCTCCTTAATTTGTGATTTTTAATACTTCAGAATGTAGCATAGTTGTCTATTCCTTAGATGCGTTTGTTTGTCATATGTTGTGACATTGTCTAGTAAAGTGAAAGTGATGAGTGTATTCTTTGATGATGTCATTGACCTGTTAGAATTTGCCCCTTACGATAAACTATACTAGCTTCATATTATCAACCGCATGTCTATGGTTACAATTTAAAATTAATTATCAGCTTTATTTCGTAGTAATAAGGACGAGTTTTGTAGTTCACGTGTTGTGTGGCGGATTTTACAAAGCTGTACCCGCATAATGCATGTGTGGTTGTTAATTTTTCGAGTAGAAATCTACTTCATGTCCTTGAATAGTAGATTTCAAGCTACCTTCGGACAGGAATTTACTTCTGTCTCGAACATCGTAATCGAGTTCAAATGAAATTTCAGTAAAGTCAGTACACTTTAAAAAAATATTTTTCTTACGAATAAAACACGTTTACACACATAACATCAGCCTGTAATCCCTGAAGGGTGAAGCACAGGTGTATCTATGATATTACACTCAAAGAAAACTTCAAATCAAATTCCATCTTACTGGCAAAGCTTTTCCTCCAGCTCTGTATCACTAACCATCCTTTAACTTCAATAAATTCACATCAATGCCCCCACAACTCTGCCTCCCCCGTGTGCGAACAAGCGCTATGATAGCAGCCACAGCCAATGCGTAGTAGTGAAGAGAAAGCCGCGCATCAGGCGGACCGGTCGCCGTCCATATCTATGTTCTAGACTGGAACATGGTATTGTGACCCACATAGATCCTATCCCAGGCTTTAGGCACACATTATTATTGCTGAGATCGGATGTGTAGGTATAAATGTCCCTAGATTTGTCTGTTTTAAATTGAGTAGTTCTATAAAGTCTCATTGATGGTTTAAAATCATAATAGTGCAAAGTTTGAGTTTGAAGACACACACAAGTTCATCAGTTATCTTATACTCGTAATGACTGCCTTCCCCAACCATTGACTATGTTATTGTTTGTAATAAAGTTAAAAATGACATTGTATTTCAAATAATACAATAATATATATTATTACGGAAACGAATTTATAATTCTTGCAAATGTGTGTCGCTCGTTGAAGTCTAATACAGGCACAAACATCTGAGACTTTTTTTACATCTTGAAAAGAGAATGAATAAACAGATTTACATCAAAACGAAAGTGTTTCATACAACAATTGTCAAATAATAATTGTTAAAAACAACCCCATACTTATAAACATTGAATATATTTAAAATAACTACAACACAATTGCCCGAAATTTTAAAAATTTTGGGCATTTCAAAGGACCACATGTTACCGAACAATAAGGTTCTTTATGTGCATATGTTAAGGCTTTCTCGTGTTGCTTTCACCTATAGAGCCTGCGACAGATGTCCTCCGAACCCTTCAATCAGTCAATATTTGAATCGGGCCGAACTCCGACAGGTAGAAAAAAAAAACTGAACATGTGCGCACTGTGGGAACTTTGGATGATGTGCCGATATCTTTGATCGACGTACGTTGGTAGTATTGGTACATGCATCCTTTGTTTGAGGATGTTTACTATAGAGCAAAACTATTATTTAATCTAAATTGTTTTGAATCGGGGTCTTGAACCGATAAACTCTTCGGATTTCCGCTAAAGTCCTTGAATCCAATCAGATATAATGTAATAACTAGAGGCACATATCCTTTGCTAATTTTATTAGAGTAGCCAACATTTTGTGCCACCAATTGCACATCACTGTGGCTACCACTGTCACTCCGCGGTCACTTATCCTTTTATTACCAGTAGCCAGACTGATCCCTGTACAAGCCACACTTCAGCAAAACTCAATTCATTTTATCATAAACTAGCTTTTGCCCGCTTGCATTATAGTCGGAAATTATCCCATGGGAACGTCCTGTATGACGTGATAAGACGGCTTCCCATTAGTAAAAAAAATATTGGAATCGGATCAGCACTTCCGAAGATTACCCCCTACATCCAAACTTACAATCTTGACCTCTTTATAATATTAGTATATAATGGATAACAAAGGTATCAGAATTACTGATAGTTTAACGGCCTGACCGACCACGGATACAGACTAACACATGTGCCATCATTATATAATTTTGAACAGGTATCAATAAACCCTAAAGGCCCTTGTTTACCCCTTCACGGAAACTTCTATTGATACACGCCTATTAATCTAAGAAACTACTGCCACCTTATTTTTATCCCATCACAGACGCCTATAAATTTGGCAAAAAAAGGGTCGCTCTTAATAGTAGGGACTATTAAACTACCCCAAACAATGTGTACGCAAACAACCCTTTATTTACATCGCCCTTAAATCCGGAACGAACCGGATATCGTTTCAATAAGCGGCGGAAGTGACGTCACGTAACATGACGCCGCACATCCTTCACTAGGTTAATGGGCGTTGGGAGGCTTTTCATGGTTTTTTGCTGATCTGCTGATTCTTCTATTGTGGGACATATAATTGTGATATTGTTGAGGAACTATTGAGTATGTTTAATTTGATCTGCACACTTTGGGCAGTGATTGCTGAGAATTTGGAAGTATGCATGACTTGGATATTTAATATTTCTATTGATTAAGTGATTGCAAACCATGTTTATTGGCGTCAGTTCTGGTTGATGAAAGTGGTGCTAGTTTGTTTTTAAGGTCTCAATCAAAAGCCTCTCAAATAAATGAAAACAAGCTACGTAATGAGACCCAATACCCTCACCAGCTAAATGACTATCCTGTTACTTGACAAAACTGTCACTTCAACCTAAATCCTGTATTTGTCAACTGGAACAAGCTTCAATATAAGTCAGGTTCTATAAACAACTGTTGCAGTACATATGCGCACTTGACATTTTTATTGAACTCTGAAATCAGTACCAAAAGAACTATAATACTGTTATTTATATTCCACCGAACACGATTCCTATTGGAGGCCCCATCATCCTAAAAGAGTAGTACCGCAGCCTGCGTGCAAAAGGGACAGAGCTATGTTAGCGAGGGAGATGACGCACGGGCAACGTCCTGATTTGTCAATAAACTTGACCCACATTTCATTGAGAGCGAGTCTGGAAGGCTTTGGAGGTAAAGGCGCGGTTACAACGAGGTTTGAAACATTTTAGAAACTGAAGAGGCTAAAAAATATGTAAAATGAATGTGTATTTTCTTGTTTCGATAATTACATTGAAAAGAATACTGAATAAGTCAGCATTTACTTAAAACCTAACTAGCAAAATAGAGAATCACACTCTTCCCATTATCATCATCGTGTTTTTTCTTCCACAATTTCTTGCACTACATATTTTAAGAAAATTCATCAGCCTCCAGCAGTCCACTCGAAACATTAAAGCACAAAATCTATAACATTATTAATGTTATTAATTTAGTAACCAATCCAATCGATGAAATATCTGCTTTCGTTAAAACTTTCTATAAATAAAATACTTATCCCAGATTTATAGAACAAGTTTTCACTATACCTAAAACAAAAAGCATTGTAAGTTGTCACAAATAACTATCAAACGCATTTTGAGACAGCACAAATAATAACCATGAGAAGTTTGTGCCCGCGGTTTTACTAGAGGTCCTTGTCCCTTGTAACGGTGCGTCGGTTTCGGGCGACGGAGCTCGGTCGTGGGCCCCAACCAAACCTGTGGTCACTGCCACCACGCAACAATACTACTTTTATGTACCTAGGTTCAAAAATATATTATAATGAAATGAACTAGGGCCAGATCAGCTTAAGCTCTAAGATGATTGTTTTTTTGGTACTTGTCAAATCTGTCTCTAAAAAAAGAATCACTACTGTAAGGTTATGTTTTTGGAATATTAGTTAATTAAGTAACAAGTAAACAATAAAAGTACCTTCAGGGTCCTGTTTAATAAAACTGACAATGTATGTTGAAAGGTGACAATTGGTCAATTTTTCTGTTTCATAAAACTTTTTGAGCGACAGGTGACAGTTGACAATTTGTTGTGAAAAGCTTGTCGAATCTGCTTTATTAAACAGAAAATAATAATACCAAGTAATTGTATTGCTTCCCACTTTAATTAAAGCGGTGTGTGTTTTGTTTTTGTGCTAACACTATAAAGTATTATTATAGGTCTTAACGTGAGGTCTTGTTATTGGCTTTCTGGTGGCTATGGGTTCCTTTTTTGTTTGTTTTTATTAGCTGTAAGTCCTCCATGCACTAAAATAAATAGATAAATAAATTGTCATGACGTATTGACATATTTGTAGAATTGACCTAAAATTCTGACTGGAGCGTTACCCTCTGTTGCGAAATCATATTTCGGATTTAGAATGTGTAAGAAATTGTTTATAAAACATTCATTACAAAAATAGTAATTACATCGAACAGTGAGAGTAATGAAGATGAATACTTGGAACAAATACAAACGAGGAGGCAACGACGAAAAAAGCAGAATCAATTTCTTCTTCTCAATAACAGAAAAAAATAGGGAGACAGTGGATATGGCTTAAAAAAATTGGCTTATGACGCCAAATATACCAATACAAATACCAAGAACACAAATATGTCAAAAGTCGACTTATCTGTCACGACAATCCGAGTTTATACTTATGACGAGTTTTATTAAACGCGTTTTTAAATGACAAATATTTCAAGATTTCACCTGTCGATTTTTGACATATTTGTAATTTTTATTAAACAGCCTAAGCGCGAAAATTCTACAATTTTGTAATTTTTTGACATAATTATATGTCAAATTGTCAGCTTTATTAAACAGAGCCCTGTCCTTTCTATACGAGCCAAGCACAACCCGCCATTTCTGCCTCGATCTCAGTTATTATTTGCAACTTCAAGCAATTTGACACATTTTGTAATCAAAACAATTGGTGGTTTATTTATAAACGCTGGTTAAAATAACGACACGTTTAAACGTCAAAAAGTATGGTCAAAGTCGTTAATCGATACTTACCTTTAATCAGTGTTTATGAATACGCCCCTAAATCCTAAAAAAAAATCCTCAAATCCTATCTACATAAATTTAAATGTACAGTCATCAAAAGCCATCGTCCATCTAATTAGTAGCAGTAAATCTAACGTCCCTACACTATGGTAATGCGGTGGCCACGTGGCGCGGGCGTCGAACGGCCTTGTTCGCGGGCGGCCAGGCGTGCGCGGGCGCAGTTACTCGCTACGTCACCGACTCAACGCGGCGCGCGCGCACCGGCCCGTACGCTAACTGTACCACACGTGCTTGCCAATACACTGATAAGCTTTGTTTGGTCGCCCATTATTAGATTGTGCGGTGTGATCGTTTTTAGTTTTGTGCCTGAAAAATTTGTACAATTGTGTAGGGGATATTTTTACATTTTGTTCGGACATAGTGATCATGTTTGAACGGCACATGACATTGTTACAATCCATTTAATTTAATGTATTTTGGTTAGTTGAGTTATAGAGCCGTAAAGCATAATCAGTTTGTAATGTTCCTATTCCACCTATACTTAATCGAGTGCCCCAGACAATAACTACGGTAAAAAAATACAATAATCATGAATAACGACTAGAACAGCTATAATAGTAAATACTCAGTATGGACGATGTTGCTTCATGACACTTGTGACTTAACCTTTTCAATTTAAAAATCATGTAAAAACAAAGTGATAACGTAAACTTAAACATTTAAGATAGCTGTGAAAACTACATCTTTATTAAAACGTCAAATAGGCCACAAGAACAAGTAAACGAATTAAAAATTCTTATTTACAAAATTAACATGGAAATGTTTGTGGCGTCTGTTCCCCGTTATAATAATATAATAATCTACGTCGATTGCATTTATGAATAATTATAAAATAACATCCTAATGTAAGCTTATAAAATGAAGGAATTCAAATGTTTACGACCCCTAACAGGTCAGGTAGTGCTTACTCACTTCTTTATTGACTCGAAGGCATTGGCCTACGAGTCAATAAATAAGTGAAAAAAGGGTGTGTAAAAGGGGTAAAAATAATATGAATCGTATAGATTCATATTATTTTTTATCATATTCAATAACGAAAAATTACCTATAAATTTCAAAACGGGAAACCCTTAAATCCGAAAACTTTAAGTCAAAAGCCATTTATTGAATTTAGTCCCCCAAAACGCCCGCCCTTCGCCACTTCCTAGTGTTTTAGCTGGGAAGAAGAAGTGGCGGAACAAACTTCCCATTTGAAATAGAAAATACTTCTCAGACTCAACTCAGAACTTCGCCAATGTAACCCGCGTTTGAATTTCAAAGAAATCACCGTTTGTAATACTAAAGAAGAGTTTGATCAGTTCTCAACTTCTAATTCTCATTTCAGAGACTGGTACATGATAATTAAATTGACAATGTTAAAACATGTTTTTTACTACTTTATAAAATATTATTATTTTGGATGAAAAACCAGTCTTACCAAGAGGTATCGTTTTACCTAGTACCTGCTAACTAGGTTGTGGAGGTCAGATAAGCAGTCGCTCCATGTAAAAATACTGGTATTCAGTTGCATCCGGTTGGACTGGAAGCTGACCCCAACATAGTTGGGAAAAGGCACGGTAGATGTTGACTGTTTTGGATGAAGCAGATAATTTAGTTTGTTTTTCTCTTTCATTTCTAGATCAGCAGCGACACATAGAAGAAAGGAATGAGCAGAAAGCACAGCCTAATTGCTTTACATGATCAAAACGCCTTTTATTTTGACAAGTAAGTATCTTTTAATAGCTTTTACTAACATTTTAGTTATAACACTTTTAACCACGGATTAAACATCGTTTACACTTAGATGTCCATGTTTAACTGTTTATACATATGTTTAACCAGTACCAATAATAAGTCTCAAGACTTCTCTGATCTTCGTACTTTGCTTGCTAGGTACTTTACTGTTTTCCTGATTTTGTCACAAACCAAAGAGATTCTACCTGATTTTTGTCATGAATTCAACACGTGCCTGATTTTCGGCACAAATTCAGTACAGCCACGTGATCAGTACTTGAATCTGAATCGAGGTTTCGAGGCCACTGCGGGGGAGTGCGGTGAAATGGAGACGGGTGAGGAGGGGGGAAGGCTTTCGTCTCAAAAAGTGAAACGGTTCTAACTGTAAAGCCAGGTTAATTGTCGGATTTGTTTTGCGAGTGTTATTAAACTTGTGTTATTATCTTAGAGACCATACACGAAGTCGTGAGATTCGAATTTAGATGTATTGTTCAGAAGTCTGCTCTTTTTCGTGTGATCTGCAGGTTGATTAGACTATTATGTTTTGGCAATTACTTAAAGTGGCTAAGGCTGTACCAAGACATTTTAATGCATATAATTATCTCTTAATTTATAACACGAAATTTTAAAAAAATCTCTTTCTTAGTAACAGAAATAGATCTTTCCGAATCAAACACCAGCGTTTTTCTATACTTTTCTTAAGTAGGTATTGTAAAAGAATACAATCCGATAAACATTACGATAGCAAAATCTACATATTTGATATACTGTTAGAGATAAGTTTCATACATGTATAGTTTAATTACTTAAAGTTTGCAAAATCATCTGTAACACAAAAAACACTAAAGTCAAGTAAGTGGTGTCAAATTAAAAAGGCTTGCAAAATAATTATAATCTCGGTTTAGCTGTCAAATTACAGTTTCGCTTTTGACAAGATAAATTACATACTATAGTAGTACATCTTTAAAAGTATTGTTAGATTTAAATTGCTTGTATTGTTTATTTGTTGAATAAAAAACTCCTGTCAAATAGCAATCGAGTTAGCGATGGGTTACCGCTTGAAGTTAACCGATGATTAATAACTGGTATAAAACACGGCACAATCAGCCTTATAATTATTATTTATAAGACTATAAAAATGAAAATTCACGATTTCTTGTCGTAGTCGGTTTTATTAAATGAGCAAAGTATTTTATTTTTACAAGTTTATAAAGCTTTACAAGGCAGTTTCCCTTAAATACTTTACTAATTTATACAATAACAAGCCACACGCCGAAAGGGATTTCTCTTCGGTATAAATGACGAACTCAAGGGATGAATTATTAAAAACCCTCTCTTAGTTGAATGATAAAATCTTGTGAAAAATTCATACGTCAGGACCTAGGGGTTTAGCCTGAGTGGTCAGTCAGAGAATTTATATTTTTTAATATGTACATACAAAAACAAGTACTTTTACATATCTATGTAAAGGTTACTGCCGGTTTCATAGCTATCTCAGAAATTTATATCAAATTTGGAAAACCACATTATTAATTACCTTTCATTTGTAAAACTATGAAATAGATTTCTATAAGGAAAATCTACTACTTTCTTTTATCAGAATTTGCATTATAAATTCGTGAGAAGATTCTTACTAAGAAAGAATAGCAGTTTGAGGTCAAGGACAAACAATGATTAATGATTTATTTTAACAACACATGACTCACTCAAGCTTTCTATTTGTATGGAAAAAAGTTTTTAAACTAAATTGCTAGAACCTGTTAAATTTTTTAAATGATTCTCATATTTATCTCAATTTAATAAGATAGCTCAAGTATTGGAATTCTCTACTAATAGAAGCAGCGTCTAAAATTAACCACATTTTTATCTGTTTTTATTATTAGGAAAAAAACCACAACTTTCTTTTGGCAAATTACGTCACGAAATCCTCTTCACATCCGTGAGATGGTTCTTGTTTGGCACAAAAAATTGGGTCAAACGATGAAAAAGGGCAAAACTGGCTTCTTTGGAATTTACATACAAGCTCGCTGGTGGCTAAAGGACATTGTTCTTTATTTTACTTACAACAACGTTGCATTTTTGTCTCGTCTCCTTGAAAGGGTCAATTTATGGGATTTAGCAAGTTATGTAGGATTAAGTATTTTTTTTTATAATTATTATTTGTTTTTATTTTCAAAGAGTAGTTTCACCGAAATATGCGTCATGTTCGTGAACGGGCGCTGTCAGTTGTGACTGGTCATCTCATTCTCATAGTTGCCACAGTTTATTTGAACTAATTATTTTGTTTTTAAATTGTCTTTTTTTGTACTATGGACACTTTTAACGTGCACGTCTTGCTATATCGTTCTCACATAATGTACCATTTCAACAAGAATGATGTATCCCAGGTTTTTATAACAACATTATGATTTAAAAGAGTTTCCATAGAGTTTCCTGCCCATTCTTCTCCATAGAGATCTACGCTTTGGAATGGGCAACTACAGTACTTTCACAGTTATTATATCTTGTGACTGGGACTGTAGCTTTATTTTTTACTGTAGCTGTCTTTGTTTCGACAAATCAAAAGTGCTTGCAATTGGCCTACTTGAAATAAATGCTTTGATTTTTAATAATTTTAATTTTGATATATTTCGGACTTGGGACAACAAAAAAAATGCACTTGGCGAGTTAAAGTTGTTTCGAAATATTCCTGAAAAATTGTGTAGGTACAGGGTAAATAGATAGTTCAGTAAGTTTCCTATCAAAAAGTTTTTTTTTTGTAAAAATATGATGCAGTCAAAACCTAGTATGAAATAGACTTGAGCATATCTCATTTACCCGTCAATGACAAAACTGAAATAAGCAACACTTGCAACTCATGTTTTCCTCTACACAAAATTCAAAATGATTGTCACAACTACTTTAGGGTTTCTTTATTCTGAAAAGCTCTAGTATCTTTAATTTAATGTTTTTTTTTTGGTTCCCTATCCATTTGCATAAAATTGTAAGACATAATATAACATAGCATACTTTTGTTAATCCTAATTATATTTGCGTACAACAGCTTACGCATAATTTTTAAACATAATTTGTGTAATCATAATAATGTTTAAGCTTAACATTCCACATTTTTTTTTTGTTTGACCTAAATTTCATTTTATAATAAATGTTCTAAACCAGGCGTTCATGACGGGAACATAAATATCTAAAACTAAAAATTTAACTTACCTAACGGCTGACTTACCTAATGGTTCAAAATTTAAATATTTTGTAATAAGGCGTAGTCGACGTAGCCTCCTATTTCTGTTTGCAGGGTTTAAAGTAACCTCACACGAAGGGGACGGTGGGCTCTAGAGAGCGAGCGAAGCGAGTGAACTAAGACCCCGCCATCCCCATCGAACCTAACCTGTTCAAGTCGGGGTGCCCCAAGTCCCGAGCTCACATCGCTCGCTCTTGAATCCTAAGTGTTTTGTTTTATTAAAATAAATACGAAAAAATAACTTAAATTTGTTTCCGTTATACCTATTAATTTTTATGCCTTATTACTATTATGGTAATAGTCATTAGGCCTAGTAACATTATGCGAATTAAAATGATGCCCAAACAAATTAGCCTAGAAGATCATTATGCTAACATAAGCTGTATGCCAAAAAAAAATATGGCAAAGTACCATTATACAAAAATATGCCATAATAGTTATGCCAAAGTATATTATGAAAAAAGACATTATGTGAAAAGAAGGGATCCCTTTTTTCAAATTCCTCTTTCAAATCGTCACAATAATATTCATCCTCCTTTTTGAACTCGTTCAAAACGAAAACAGAATCATCGCATCTCATGTCCTTCATCGATGCCACCGGCCAAAGGTTTCGAAAACCGTATTGGGGTCATTCCGGTCCCGTTACCTCAAGGAACCTGTTCCCTACCGACTACCCAGTACATGCTGACTGACAACTGCTTATTAGCTGCCCAAATTATGTACTTACTTCAGTTACTTCCAAGTGCTTTTAGTAAGAAAATGTTAACATTTCGTGAAAGAGCTTTGCTGTTGCGTTTATTAGCTAAAGGATACTGCCCAGTAGGTTTTTGAGTTAAAATTCTTTCTTAATTTCGTTGTCGTGATTTCTTATTTGAGAATGACTTACTTTTAGTTCTGTATTATTATCAACAATTCCTAGATACCTTACGATCTTTCACCTAAACGAAAAAAAACTTTACTCATTTGAAGTCAGTTGTACAGTCACAAACAAAAGCACAGAGATTATCCTCGTAAGTACACTTGCGTACACGAATCTGTCTCGAACAGTTCTAAATACTAAATGTACGCGTTCCACATACGAACGAGGTTTCGCTCGTAAACCCACATGTACACATTTTTGTGGCCAAAATACAGTTTCTTTTTTAATTCGGTGCTCAACTGGTATTCTGTTTAACGCCTTTTTGTGGAAATGAGCGGTGGTTACGCCGATTAGAATGATTCGTGATTTATTTTGGGATATTGATATAAATTTAAAAACAGAAATATAAGAGTACATAGAAGTACGGAATCTACTGACATTTTTATAAATTTAAACGTTATAATACAATTCCAAAGTCTCTGATATTATTGTTTTTTTTTCCGTAGACCAAAGAAGCTATGATTGGCCCAATAAAACAAGTAAATAACCAAAAAAAGCCCCGCAAATAACATGAGTCCAAAATCATCTGCTACGAATGACATGCATATCTAACCCGTTCATTACCGCGGCTTCATCCGATGCCAGTAATCACATACCATGTGAGGTCTCAGCGGTGTGGGGGTTAAGTCGGTTGCTGATCACTGATCACGGTTATTGACAATAGCAAATAATAAGTCTTGGGTTGAACTGGGTTTTGGAGCCAAATGCTGGGTCAGTGAGGTGATGTGTTTGGCAATCGTTGGTTTAATGATGATGATGGTGTTTGTTTGTTGGTGTATTTGTATATCAAATATATATGAGCTAAAGAATTATTATAAATGTAGCGCGGGAAAAAAATTAAGTACATGTCTTTGTTTTTGTTCCATAAATGAAATATTCTAAATTGTTACATTAAATATGTTTCTTTCTTATTTATATTACAACATGGTAGCAGTATTTTCTCCCATATTTAAATTCGCACTTGGCAGAACTACTAGCTATCATAAGATATTTACCGGTATATTAAGTACGGGTCCACATGTAAATCAAATTCTTTATTTTCCACCGTAACTCAGCATCTCACCGTAATTGGAATGTAATTAATATCTTTAAAATAAATAAATGTTTTACGTCCGTATAAGCGATAGGATATTGAGCGGTCCTTATAAAATATCACGATCGCTATTTTGTTTACTGGTCTCTGGGTCGAATATCAACATTTTATGTCAAAATTAATGTCATGTCAAATGACACACAGTTACATCCATTGATATTACATTTGTTTGAACATTTTAAAATTAAGATCCTTTCATGAAATTCTCTCTCTATCACAGAGGCCAATATTTATCATCATCATCATCAAATCTCGCCATTCTCTCATACCTTGGGCACTAACAGTATCCCTAGTGTTGATTCAGTCCGCGAACACCCAATTACATGAGACTTTTTTTAGCCGAGCTCCGTTACGCCATATTAAATTTATTCGCTGTGTGTTTATAAATGAATGTACAAAAACGAGCGGCTGGCACTTAATTATATTATGTTGATGATACGTGATGTGATAAACGGTGGACCACTTAGTACATTAATATGGTAGGTTCAGTTCAAATAAACGGCGGAAATAAGTGAATGCACCGTTTGTGAGATGCAAAGTAAAGACCAACGATGTTTCGCATTATTTCGAGCAAAATAAGCTAGATCCTTATACTAACTACAAGAAAAGGCAGACCTCTAACCTGCCATATCATAATAGTAGTTCGACCTGGAAACATATAAGATATTGAAGGACCCTTGTCATCACTAAACGTCTCTTTAATCATAATAAGTTCTCAATAATAATATAATCTTTCAACTATCACTTTACACAAACCTATTTTAAACCTCTGAACACTAATTAATTTCACAAAAATATTCACACCTCAAAGAATTGTGTGAAACTTAATAAAATTATAAATTAATTGTTACTCAAATGCTCCAATTAACATCTTAACAATGTGCTATACCACTGTGACGTCACTAACGGTAAACTAATCTAGTTCGTTTTTCAAAAATTCAAACTAGTATTACAGAACTAGCGGAAACCGTTAAATTGTGAGCTTTATGAGTTTCTGCGTGTGTTTTTTAGGTGGCCTAGTAACAGTTTTACTAACAAAGGTTTCTGAATTGAGAATTATTACCTACTATATTACCTACCCTACTTTAGCAGTAACAGGATTAAAGTGATTCCTTCGAAACTCAACGTCCTCAATTCCAAATTCTTCAATCAGTTACCGGATCTATGTCATCAAAATGTATGAATTGTTTGAGATTATTCCTATAAGGCATTCTATTTTTTAACTTCAAATAGCTTTAAAGGCAAAAAGAAATTGTACAATAGCTTTGTAGATAGATTGATTCGTAGTGAGATTTCAATCATATTAAACAACTAAAGCACATACTATTCATAGTATTCTCATTATTTGTGAACAAAATTGAATATATTCGTTTGCTTATTATGTTGATCATTACAATAAATCCGCTCTTGATAATATTATAACCGCAAAAGTAACAAGTCCGTTAATTTTCACGGCTCAACGATTTTTTTCTGAAATTTGGCTCACGGATAGACTATGCCCTTGGTTAGTAGATAGGATACTTTTTATCCCGATACTATGATCGATCCTGTAGATTCCCGACGATTCCCTATCTCCACGCTAACAAAGTCGTGGGCAAAAGTTACTCACAAAGAAAGTCATTAAGTCTTTAGCAAAACTTTCCAATCAGTCGAACAGAGTGTGTCGAAACAGTCAGGCAGCTACCGAGCTGTCGAACAAAATGAGCGACAACACGGTGACAAGACGTCAGGACGAGGGTGTTCCCAATAAAATCGTCAGTGATGACGACGATGAGTTTAGTGAGAGATTAATTGCGAAGGGAAAAGGCCTTGCGTCTGCGCAGCGCAGTGTGCGGGGAATTGGCAAAAGGTTAAGGCCCACTTGCTCCACAAATCGCTAAACACATTATCGTTATGTTTCTGACACTCATTTGAAGATCACCATCATTCTCCTGCCCTTATCCCAATTTATTCGGGTTCGGCGCAGCATGTCTTCTTCATCCATACTTCTCTATTACTCGTCATTTTATGGATATGTTATTTTAGATATGTTTACGAAATAAAATATGATAGTATGTTTTCATGGTGCAAGTGAGACTGGCCCTAAAAGCTGGCTAATGTCACAGTGACTTTAGCCAGTTTTTACTGCCAGCGTTGACTAAACGAAATAGAATTCTCTGAAGTGCGTTTATTGGTAGCCGCTTAATAAGTTACATAAGTATGCTTGTGACTCCCCTACGTGGAAGTCGCAGAAAGCGTATATGTCTATCAATTCTGTTAGAGAAATCTGTAATCATTTAAGTATTTTACAGTTGTTATAATACATCCGGAACCCTAAAAAGTTCAAGCTAAAAGTTATGTTGAGTTTTATATTAACTAATTCAAAATGTGAAAAAAAAACACGAACAGTGTCATTTATGTACAAAAACATTCTTTAATACATTGCCAAAATGAATCGAAAATATTTTAGTTGCAAAAGCTGTTTCACAATCTTTAAAGCTACTTGTAAACCTCTTGACATGAAGGATTTCCTAAAATAATTCATAAAATAATCTAATCCACAGGCTACTTCACACATCACCTATTTATACAAACTCTCGTCTCCTAAGTTTCCCGGCTACCGTACACTCTTGCGCATAATATAACAGTCCCGATCGAAGACTATCGGATCTATAGATCTAAAAGATCATTATTGTGTTAGATCCACTATAAAGATATACTTGGCCCCGATCAAGGATCAAAGCTGTACGTAAATAAAGTTGTATAACTTTAAGTACCAGTAACTGTAAGTGGCAGAATGTGGCAGCAGTAGCAGTAAGTGGCAGGAAGTGATTGATGATGTGTGATGTGATAGCGTTTAATGGTTTTTGTGATACTGAAAATAACTGTCTTTCGAATTAATGCGATGAGATTTTTTTTTACTTAAGCCAAAAAGAAGGGATATATTTTACTCCTAAATAGTGACCTCGTAGATCAATCAATTTATTTATAAGGTTAAGCTATAAAATCGAGGCTTGGTAAATCTAGTGTTGAATAAAAAATGCATTTGTGCGAACACCTAAAAAATTTTTTTTTATTTCCTTGTAATAGAAACACCTACAGATATAAAATTTAGTATCTGAATATTTTTTCAGGATGGGAGTTAAACCTACGACCCTTAGTACCGTGTTGAATCCATCAGTCACATATAACCATTTTTTTAAATATATATTGTACCTATCATCAAATCTAAGTCTCTAGACATAATCAAAACAAACTGAACTCACAAGTCCAAATCAGTCAAGTAAATAATTCAAATTGTTCAAGTTCTTGCGAAGTTTCACGGACCTGTTCGCAGTAGTTACAATGTCACGGTTGCAAGAAACGAGGTGCGCCCGCGCCGACTGCGAAAGAAAGTTGATGACGCACACAAATACACACTCGGGGCTTGTGTGTGAGTGCGATGGGGGCGGGGCGCGACTTTCTGTGTGAGTGTTAGATGAATTGATTGGACGATTTTGTGTCACTGTGGTATATAGGACAATAGTTAAGAGTATTTCTTGATGAAAATATTGTCATAAAAAGTAATCTGATGTCAAATTTATATATTAAAACATATTTGTCATCAAATTCTGTAAAAATATAGCAAAGATTTTAATGTATGTTTGTCTTACAAAGTATATCCCACAAACAAATACAAAGTGTACCCAAAGTACGAAAATTTAATCGTCAAGACATCATTCATCGTTTATATCGGTAAGTATCGATTACATGCCTGTAAACTGTTCAATTACCTCATAAATTCATAATAATCGTCCCTTTAAACTATTACATATAAAATATCGCTGAAAAAACCACTATATAGTTCATCATCATCCACTATATAGTAGATCAAATATCTTACCGTATAATAAAAGCATCCAGTACTTCGCTTCACTTTCACTCGCAAAATTGCTTAGTCATAACTTATTTTTCAAATCATTAACGAGTACTTGCGTTGTATGTATGTGTGTGTGTAATTACAACTTTTCGCAGACACACACACATGCAGTGAAGCACACAAGCTACGTTGTGTGAACGTTCATAAACACATAGACGCTGTCAGTGGGTCACCGTACCGCAGCACGCGTTGATGTCTTTTCTATGGACATTAGCGCTTAGGCGCGGGACAATCATTTAATTATGATTTATTTTAATTATAAATTAGATATTGGAACGATTATATCGGATTTATTATGTGAAAGGGAATTTTTTATGGATTTTAGTAATACTATTTTTATTTTGTAAGGTTATTAGAAAATTGATAGAAATGAATAGCTTAAAAATAAATCTAAGTTATTTTGATATAAAAAACCTTTTACATGATAAAATTTTGTGTTGAAGTCTAAAATTGCATTACTGTGCTTGCATTTCTTTGTCTATCTTTTATTTGCTTACTTTATTGCATTAACACGCGTTCATCGATGAGGAAAAACATTGAAAAACAATATTCCTCATCCTTGCATAACTTTGCAAAGTATTACGCATAAGAAAAGGCTATATTTACAGTAAAATATTTATGGCTATAACAAAAAGAAATGTCCAGATCATTGAAAACCGTATTAGCGAGGCGCTGCGAAATGTAAAAGTCGTCAAGTCATGATGGTAAACAATTAAACATCATGCGATTGTCAACCTTACTGCTTCTAATCATAAGAGGGTGAAGAATATACGTTTTCTATTTGCCAAGTAAAAGTTTTGTTATACTTGTAGTATTGGGGAAATTGTTAAAAACCTGCGTTTTTGCGTTTAAGTAAAGTTTAGTGATGGTGTCATTAAACACATTATCATGGCATTTAACTTCGCAAATAATTTGTCTGTCAAAGCTATTAGCGGGCTAACAATGATTCAGCATCATATGTGCTAACTATGAAGCTTCATACGATACTGTAACTGATCAGTGACGTGTCTCCAAGGAGACGCATAGGTATATTTCTTGTTAATCAGCAAGAGCCCTGTTACCGCTTTGTAGATGCCTAAGGAGTACGCAAATGCTTTTATTCGTACTATAAGAAGCATCATGGTTTGCATTACTTAGGAATGAAAAAAAAAAAAACAAAAAATAATATCACACCTGTAATCCCTGAAGGGTAAATCAGAGGTGTACCTAATAGTACAAGCACATTTTGCCAGAGATGTTTAAGTCTCGTGTAATATGGGGCGAGCCTATTGCCATTAATCGGGCACAAATCCAAAACTCGTAGCTGCTACTGAGAAATTCCTAATAGAAAAACCCAATAATTCTTTGCCCGTCCTGAGAATCGAACCCACTACCTCATGGTCAGCAGTCGCGCTTGCGAGCACTACACCAACGAGGCCGTCAATAACAAAATAAAAACAGTTATGGTCTTAAATTTGTAATTAATCGGTAAATTAACATCATCTCAACATAACTTGGACCTCTTTATCAGGCAAAGGGAATATTTCTCCCACCATATTTTTCAGCTGAATAATTAAAAAATGTGTTCCTGTTAGTTATTCTATTGTTTTACACAAGTTATTACAAGACTTTTCAATCACTCACTAATTACTTGAAGAAAATAAAAACATGTAAAAAAAGTTGAAATTTATTATCTACCAATAATAATTATGCCTATTTAGCATTATTTTCCGATTGCTAAATTGTTACGCCTGTTAAAGGGTTAAATAACGGTCCTCCGGCAGCCTAAGTCCTGAAAATTGGAATTAATTTATACAGAAATATTTTCAGGTCTACTTTCCTTCAGAATTTTATTCTTAACGGTTGTACTATAATATATAGATTAATTTAAAGAGACCGTAAGACAGTTACAAAACTCGAAATAACAAATAAAAAACACTTAAATACTGAAGAAATAAAATACATACGTACATGTAATTAAAATGTCAAAATTTTGCTCGCTTATCTTTTATTGTTTATCGTAATAAATGCTAAAATAAAAATAAGATATTATCATTTTGACTAATTCGCACGGTGACTGTTACGCTCAAAGTGTTCTGTTAAAAGGTACATATTTTTTGTTATTTCAACTCATTTGTCCGATCCTACGGCGCGGCGGTTAACGTAATTTTGTTTAAGTAACAAGCTATTAGCGATTCTGAGAATGAATTTGAGATTTACTCAAATATCATTACGATAGGTCAATTGAATATTGAGAAGAACGACTAACTAGGCGAATATTTCCAAAATGATTAAGTTAAACATCCTCGATAGATTTTAATAATTAAATTAACCATCATTGGATTATTATGGCTTTACAATGGCAAAATAGAGCTTCAGTGAGAAGTTTAAATAATATAACAGACTATTTTTCCAAACATTTGAAGCAAAAGATCACTCACTTATTTGGACCGAATAAAAACTATATCCAGGCTTTTGTAGCAAACATTAAAACCTGTGCCTGTTTTTGCCCGACTGCAAAGAAGGGTAATGTTTTTAAGAAGTCTCTTTGCGCCTATTACTTGTACTAACATCCACCACCTGCAACTGAGTACCTATAACAATGTAGTACCGAACAGAAAATAATGGCAGCCTCATATCGCGGTGAACGACCTGTGACGTAGCCTTTAATAATAATAGTATCGCCGTAACAAATAATCATCCTGATAGTTCTGTTCATAACTTTTTACTGATTGTAAGACGATGTGTAGGAAAAATTAAAAGTATATAATATAAGTAAGATGTAGTTCGTTTCATTTCGTTTGAAAATTGCTAACATTTTCTTGTTCGCTTTCCTTAAAAATTGTGGTTTATGTCATTGCCTCACTATAAAGTTTTAAAAGAAATAATTTACTAACGAGTTGAACTTATTATTTTGTGTATTTTATTTCATAACCGAAAACAGAGAGATAACAAATCCTAGAACCAAAAAATAGAAGACATATGACATCCACCAATCCGTACTGGTGGATTACAGTTACAGCCCACTCCGCCCCATCAGAGAGGAGGCCTGAGTGTCAGCATTGGGAGCGTTATAGGCTGATAATGCTAAAGTAAATAATTTTAAGACATACACCAAAACTACCAGAGCTCCGACCTAAGACTACAACAATAGAAAATATCCTCGTTGGTAGTTACAAGAAAAGTTCTTGATCTCACATTTCTTCACAAACTGTTCAACTGGGCTGTTGACTGTAGCGAGCTTCTTGGAAAGCTGCAAATAAGTGCACCATCTCGCTTGCCGCGGAAATGTAACTATAACTATAAACCCCGGACTTTTCACAGTTTGGCCAAGGCTCTGTAGGCCGTATAAGGTAGTATCGAAGCATAGCGATTTGGATATTACTTGCATATTACCAAAGTTTAAAAAAGATGTAAAAATCATAGTATCCAGGTCATAATATTTTGTTCGTTTTTGTGTTTCTTCTAGTAGACCTCTCTGCTCTACGGTTATTCTTTGATTATTATTTACTTGGTTATTATTTTACTTTATTTAATTTGAATTTGTTCAGAATTAGTTCGTATTGCTTTTATTATGTTGTACCCTTATGGTTTTACTTTCCATTTTGAATCCCTTCCTACGATTTTCGTAAATTGTATTTTGATTAATTTTAATGATTTCTTCCTTATCAAACTTGTTGTACTTAGATAATAAGTGAATGATGTGGTCGCCTATAATTGGAAGCGCACACTTGTATTGCCCGAGTATACATGCATGTAATTGTGCAGCCTTTGTGGGCGATCCAATAAATAATTAAAATAAAAACTAAAGTTTGCTCTAGTCATCGCAATTTTGCTTAATAATTAATTTCCTTCATATACCTCGACAGCTATGTCAGATGTATGGTGTGTATGTGTATTTGACGTCATAAACATAAATAGGGTCGTACATTTTTACAAGTCATGGTATTAATCAAACCGAACTCCTCTTACAAGACAATATTAATCAAAAAGTATTGAGTGAACAGAACACATTATTTCCTTTATCAAAGGGGAGTAAACTAAAGTTCCCACAGCACCTGTCAAGTCTTGTTAGCAAAGATCGCGCTTCATATGTCAATGGGAGCCGGCAGAGAGGCAGGTTTATGGTGTTTCCCACTTTCCCCATTAGGAGGTGCCATCAATTGATTCGCGCACGCGACGCCATCCGCAGCAGCTGTCAGTGTACGAGTATGTCTACTTGTTAGGTTATTGTTTTTTATGACTATACTCGTAGCAGAACAAATAAACATTATTATTATGAAGATGATAGTTTCCTAGTGCGGTCAGAAACTGGATTATTAATAAATAAACCTTTAAAAAACATCAAGAATTTCTCAGTAGCAGCCACGGAGTCTGGATTTGTTCCCGGTTGATGGCAATAGGCTCGCCCCCTTTTACATGGGACTTAAACATAGCTGGCGAAATGTGGGTGTTTTTGTAGCCTAACCCTTCGGGGATTACAAGGTGTGATTTTATGTTATCTAACTACATCAACAGACAGAAACCAAACAATATTATTTCAGTCATTATAAAATTGAATGCTTGATTTCAAATAAATCATTATTCATTAGTTTTCAAGTTGAATATAATAGTTGATGTTTAATCAAAAACTTCTAAACTACAATGTCACTAAAGCCGAACCCTAGATCCGATCCACTGAGAAAATAATAGTGAACACAGTAATTATATAAACGCTCTAGAAATTATAAGCGAGAAAGACTTTGTTCATCTGTTTTGGTCCGGATTACGCGACTCGGTACCACGTCGGACTATTCGCTTCAAGTTCACGCTAGATGAGTGGGTTAGTCCCACGTTGGTCCCCTTTCATAATAACTATTACTTACATAGATCTCTGAACGGTACCATTTCTGAGCCTATTTGCGACCGTATACTACAGTATCATTTGACTACCTACAGCATTGAACCTCATGCCAGTTTCACTTAAATCTGAGCGACACCTAGAGCTATGCCTAAATATTATGACACTTTTAGAATTTCAACTCTCATCACAGAGCCTAGAGTTAAAAATCCAACAGAGCGTTTTTATTTAGGCACTTACTTAGATGTCGCTTACTGTTAGTGAAAACGGGCAGTAGCCTGATAAACGGCTAATAGCTAACCCGTAAAGCTGTCAACATTAGCATAAACAAAGACTAGTACTCAGTACATGTACTATAACGAAACGATGCATGGTACAGTCGAGTACGATCAGTAGTAGCAGTGGAGCTACGAAATCCGCTCTTATTCGTATGAAGTAAAGTTGCTGTCGATGGCAATTTGGTGGCTTGTACGTGCAGCTGAGGGTACGGCCGGAGCGAGCGCGTATGTAAACAATGGTTAACTGTACCGCCACCTTGACTCGGACAACGAGTCGGCCGCCGTGTAAATATTCTCGTGTGGGGAATATACAGGCTGTTTCGAAAGGTAGGCACATATTTGGAATGTAAGAATAATGGCTTTGTTTAATACGTTACGTTCATAGCAAGGTCATTGTATGGTACGGTGTAGTGGGCAGACACCTTTAATTTTAATAATCTATCCATAAAATATCTGTCTTATTTAGATTTTTTCGTAAGTTAACTTTTTATAATCTTGTTTTACTGTTAAGTTAATAACCATTTTGTTTTGTCCAGTGCGAGACTAATAAATACTTTTCTTTCTTTCTTTAATAGACAAAAGTTAAAAAATGTATTGTTAAACAGTCGCTTGTCAATACTAAACGTTTCATTTGAAAACAAACAAATCAGAATAAGTGCATGCAAAATCAAATTATGTGATCTATCTATGTATTAGAACAACTACTGACTTACAACATAAAATATTACGCAATTATCAATACGACTATTCGCAGGAAACTAATAACAAACAAACCTCTATTATAAATTATTAATACAAAGTATTACGATACCGCAAAATCTTTTATAACAAACAACTGAATGATTGGCCAATCGTCGAGTTGCACTAGATGTGCAAACTAGCAACTATTCAAATTAGCTCTTAACCCATTGTAGTAACTATGCGGTCTACCGCTAATAATAAGTATAACGATAAAAACGGCAAAAAAATTATTAATAAGAAATAAAAGAAATAAGAAAGCAAACAATCTATTTTATAAATATAATTTCATTATTTCATATGAAGAGACACATTTCACACTCACGCAACTGATACCTATTGATGAATTATCCTAAAAACTGCCCGTTCCGTGAAACTAGTGAATTAATGCCGAGATAGGGAATCTGGCTACAGATATTGAGCTTTATTTTTTTTCATGAATTTTACAAACATGAACGATAGATTTTGTCAAATTGAAAAAAAAATCCAGAGTGTCACTAAACCAGAGGACAGGCGAAACATCTTGAAGTTTGTATATCTCTCTCTTCCCTTAGTTGTTTCGCCAATGCAAACGTACAGTTATTGAACAGCCTGTAGGTTGACGGGAGTGTCTCTACGTCACGAGTGGTCTAGCGGCGCGCGCATGCGTCATACGCGTCGACGCCATCGCCACACACACACGGTGCGCGTAGGCATGTGTGAGTGCAATGATAGTTATTAACCTTTTTGTGTAGGAACTGGTTATTATTGAAATATATTTACATGTTTAGGTTATTTGAGTTCATGTTCTAACATTTTGGGGTCTTTGTCCGGTTGTACGGGCTAGAAAAAAAAACAGAATCATGGCCGAAAATAGTTGATAAAGCTAGAAAACAGTGGTAAGGTTGTGATGATAAAAGTTTGGCTAAAAGTAAGACCTCATATACGCGTTTAAACTAACATTAGATAGACGAAACACCTATGGTCGCATGAAGTGATTCCCGGTAGGTCTTAAATAAAAAAGGGACATTAAAAAAGCTTTGAAATCACCAAAGCTACAATAGCTTCTCTATCTATTCCTGTTATTGCCCAGAGTCCTAGTAATCTTTAAGAGCAATCCAAACATCATCGTTCTCCTGCACTCATTCCAGTTCATTTGTTGTCAGCGCAGCATGCATGTCTTCTCCATCTGTCTTAGCCATCTCATCAGTCACCACCTTTCTTGACGTATCATCTTCCACACAGTCCAGCCATGGTTACTTTGATCTTCCCACACTTATAACCTTCATACTCAGAACTATGAAAATCCATCGAATCCCAGTAAACAGCTAAAGATTACCAGGCGGCCACTACGCAGCTAACCCATTGCCCCTGTGCCTTACATCGCTACTGGAGTACCGGCGCATGCGCACAGCGTCGCTATAAGACACTCTTTATCTAGATAGATCTACACAATGTATTCTGTAGAATGTAGATACACAATTTTCTCTAGAATCTAGATTATCGCGCATTCGCGATTTATCGGTTTATTTTGGCATTTTGGACATGGTTTTTATAGATAAATGTAATTAACATCTTGTTTTTAAGGGCATCTGCCTATCTCAGTTTCTATACCTATTGTAGTTTAATTGCAGTCTCACTATTTCTCATTCACGTTGGTGTCAATATTCAGACCATTTTGGAGTTTTAAAACGTAACATAGATACCAAATAATTGACAATTTTTTCTCATAGTTTTCCTTTTAGCTTATATATGTCTAGGAAATTCATGTAAGAGTTTTAAATAAAAATATTTACTTGTATGTGTGAAAGCTCCTTAACCAATCACAGATGTTACTAGACGACTAAACTAGACTAAAGACCAGTGTAGGTATCTGCAAATCTTACTGCAGTTCATAGTAGACACAAAACCCACAATCCCACTAATTTTTCCCCCAAAACCCGGTCGTTCGTCCACCTGTCCTATTGATATTCACGGGAGGATCCTCAAGGCCAGGCGGGCGGTGGTTGACCCGTAGCTGTACCGGGCTATCCCGAGCCTCAGGACGACGACCTTACCGCGCGGGAGTTTTGTGCCCAGCCCGGGATTCGGACACTTGGGTAGCTACTGAGTTTGATGGTCATGCTAGGTTAGACTTGAGAGTAACGGTATCTTGGCGTCTTTCGAGGATATTAGGGCGGTACTAAAATCTTTGAAGAGGGTGGCGCTGTATTAATTGTCGCGGATAAAGTTCATTTGCGAAAGGATTTGGTTAAGTTTCTTGTTACGTTTTGATATTGAATTGATCTATGTAATTCTTGTGATATTAAAGAGATAAATAATGTATATCAATAGCCTAAATTAATTAAGAGGCGCACCAGAATCAGCACCATTGTCTCACACAGATAAAGGTAGTTGTTAACTCGGAGTAGCACCAAGCGTGACCAAGCCTTTGCTAAGCAAAAAAAAACAAATACGCCTCCGTACATAAAATGTCCTTATTTAAATTAATATACATTCTGGAAAATAAATTGAAATGCCAATCAGCCGTTTACAAGTAAAATTAACATAATGATTAAAGAAATGAATGTCTTTATTTGTCTTCATTAGCATTTTACTATTATAGTTCACAGAAGAAACATCTCTTTGCATTTTGAGTATTGAGTTTTAGAATATAATTTGTTGAATATTTTTTCTTGGATAAAGCCAACCATCGTATTTGAGGACTGGGGCTTCACCTGTGAGAATGTGAGACATCAATAACCAGTTATTGTAAACAGTTGATCGCATGGTATTTTAAGGATATTCATTACCAGTAACAGATGAAAGACAAGAAACCTCTTAAAATCTAATTTATATTTGAGTATACTATACCTAACTATCATTTCAATTAATAATTGTTCATAACTTTTATAAATAAAAAGATAAATTGACGCTCATGACCAAATGAAAATGAATGTAAGCCGAGCTGAACGAATTTTAGAGTTTCAGGAGGGCACCAAAATCTTTTACAAATTTAGTGTGAAGGAACCACAATATCTTGTTTTTAAAAACTATCGATTATCTAAAATAATTTTCTGACTTTTGAATATTAAATAAGTAGCTAACACAGCCTCAATGGCACATGTTAAATTATTGTCCGTTGCAGCAATGTCCAACCGTTGAAAAACATATTGATATCAAACAGGGGTACTTTCTATATCTTGTCGGCGCAACATTATGATATTTGTGTACGGTATAGGATATTGCGACACCATTCTGTTTATTGGGCTTTTGGACTTAATTTTATAACGTAGAATAAATGTTTTGTAAACGTGCTGTTCTGTTACCCAACTGATCGTGGTGGATTGTCGAAATAGACACGTTTCGTTGTTGTGCGATTGATTTTATAAAGTTTTTCAGTTATGTTGTCATTCTGACACTATTCTTTGAACACAAAGTTAATTGAACCTATTTTTAAATGGCGTCTGAGAATAGAATGACAATAACGTCTGTCTGTTTTCTGAATGTCTGTTATCAAATATATATTAATTGATTAAAACACTTAGGTTGGGTACTTGATGATAGATATTCATTATGGAACAAAAAAGCATTCTTCTCTCCCTGATCTAGAATCAAATTAATACTAATCTAATATTCAATGTCAGCAGTATACTACTCGTAATCACGACCTACGATTACGGACATAATCATTCAATAGTACCAAAAAAATTATTATTGAACATCAATTTAATTCCAATATTGATACACGTATTATGAACATCGATACCAATTACCGTGTCACGCTAATAAGGTCAAAACAATAGCACCTACACGCCACGCAACACCACGCATTCCCACAGTGGGCCACGCTGGGCCACGGTGGGCCACCCAAAATCCACTCAACCTCGTTGCGGTACGCATACCACGGTCGACTCCTAAAAAAACCCGTTGGGCCTGTAACGGTACCCGCTGCCTTGACAAACGACGAAACAAGTATATTAGGCAATTAGGATGTAGGGATCAAATGTGCCGACTGTACTTGTTATTTCTAGGAAACAATTGAGTAAAAGTACAGTTAAAATAATAAATGTTTAGCCTATGCAAATTGGTTAAGTTTTTTTTTTGGATGCCGGTTTTATATTTTTGCTTTGAGGTAAACAGTTTTAGCGAGGATATTTCGGCTTGTTTTATTTTTCTCTATTCTTACTATTTACAGTGGAAAGAAATAAAATATGCGGTCTTAGTAGTTTCATTTAGTAATATATATAGTTTATTATTATTCGAATTGAATTCAATCGAAGAATAATATCATTTTTTGTAATCAATCAAAACAATATGCCATTTCGCATTAGAATACAGACAGTAATCTCTGCGATCCCAGTACAATATAGTAATATTTGAAATAAATATAACCAGTATCGGTACTAAAGCGGTATCGATAATGCGCTTGTTCTTATTGAATCGGTTTGAAGATCTTATCGCACGAGTATGAATTGAGTATGGAGCGATAACAGTAATATACGTGTAGTGTGGACTGAGCCTTAGGTCAACTCGTGATAGTGGCCGCAGCTTATTCAATATTCGCACATGCGACGCATAAAGTTGCTACGTTTTGTATAAAAATACCAAAAAAAAAACACTGAAAAGTAAACTATGCTAACAATGGCGAATGAAATGTACCGTACTCATAAAAAAACAGCACGGTATAGCGTAATGTATATTTACCGATACTCATAACGCAGTAGTACGAGTAATAGTAACATCATGCATATCGGTAAATTATTATCATAATCAGTAATGTTATCAGTGCAATAGGAATCAGTAACTTTCTACGTCAAACTCTTCGACGCGCTATCACCTGCCAATAGGCCATCAATAGCTCAGCCGCGAGTCTAGCCTTGAGGTAGGTTTAAAAACTGGATTCTCGTAAGTAATCATCAAACAGAAACGGACATAGCTCTATTGTCGTGAATCAGCACCGTGAAAATCGAAAACCAGCCCGCTTGCCACCCAAATTCCGACTTTATCAGCTCCGGTCAAGGTTGTGTTTTGAATGGCCAACTGTTGTTGGTTACGACCTGTGTATAATAAAGTAGTGTTTACGCCACTGACATACTTCCGTGTGTGTACCGTTAGGCGGCCCTGTTTCGTTTACACCCGTTTCTTTCACTCTCGTTTATAGCGTATGTTTTGTCTCTTTCTGTGCGCGACAAATTTTCGATGCGGGCGCCTCGTGTAGGTTGGCCTAAAAATTAATTTCGTGATACGATTTTTTTTTAAGAATCCGCCTGTCGCGGTGGGGGTAGCCGTTTGTCGGTCAGTGTGTCGCGTGCTTTATGTTAAGTTGCCATGGCGAAGCTCTAGCTAGTGTTTGGGATTTGGACCGACTTAGGATTTAAGAGTAGCATTTTCGCTTTTGGCTCCATAACTTCGGCTTTATATTTAAAGCTCAATGATTTATGGATAGATAAGAAATTGGATGGCTATTAAGACCATGTTTTGTCCTAGATACATGAAAATGCAAACGACATACTTATATATTTTATTTTACTACTGTATGCTTTGCAATTACTGGGAACGTAGTATTTCACCTTAGTATAACTTTTTTTTTACTGAAAACTTTTTAAATTACTTCGCGTTTTTGATACAGTCTTATCAACTTAAGAGAATATTGTGTACTCCTATAATTGCAAGCTACATAAGAACCCTAAACCACCTTAATAAACCGCTTTTATTGTTAAATGTATAATGTATGGTATACTGTTTTAAGCGTTTATAACTAAAGTTACACTGTCACCTACGCGATATTAATTAATAATCACGGAATATAACCCGTAAGTGACAGTGTAAGTTTAATGTATGTAATGTTGGTGTACCTATTTTAAATAAGTAAATAAACTTCGGCTAAGTTTTAACAAATATGCAACATCAAAAAACAACTGAACTCAACAACACTAACCCTCCCCAGGAAAACAACTTCTGAACTTAATAATAATGAGCAATTGCTACACTCTACTTTCCTCAACAATTGATTACCCTACTTAAGGCAGCAGAAAACGTTAGAAAATCCAAAATTTCATACTTTCGTCGCTCCCCGTTGTCAATCATAACCAATATTTTATAAAAGATCGTTTTGATTTACAAAGGCAGACGTGTTTCTACTTTCACTCGGCCGGTCCATCGGAGCGGATAATCTATGGAACTGTGACAATTTCTACGGAATTGGGCCAAGAGATGTTAAATTCTTGTATTTTTGTTCGTGTCACAGTTGGCCACTGTGACCGGTGACACGCCGACGATGGGTGACGAACGTTTTACGCTCTTTTTGACAAATGGGACTTTTGATAATTTTGGTGTACGTAATTAAATGGTGGAAATTAATAAACATTTCACGGATGTAAAACCAGACGCAAAATATAAAGGTTAACAAGAAGAGGAAACCTTTTACATCGAGCGAGCTACTAATATAGAGGCTGTCAATGAAAATGATGGTTTAAATAGTAAATCTAATAAATTATCCGAACCTCTTGTGAAGCTAGAATAGTTTGTTGAATGTGAAAAAAATAAAAAGGATGACAATATTATAAATATTAATAACAACTGCGCTCAATAGTGACCAGTAAATATGTTTCCGTTAATTAACTCGTTTATTTAATAACGTTAATCTTATTAAACCACGTCGGAGTTCCGACCGATACATCCAAACATCCTGAACCGTTCGTCTCGCTTGCTTGCACACAATTAACTTAAATGTTTGCTGCCATATAAAAAAAAATCCGCATCGAGTATGCTAGTATCGAATAATCTGACGTACGACAAAGGGTATTAACCTAGGTTTTTCTTATGTCTAGAATTGATTCTTTTCTGGCTACGACATATCCCATAAGACGAATGATTCCTAACCTTAGTTATGCAAGGCTCTCGTCTCATCTCACCAGCAAGCTTTAATATTAAGTCTATTTCAGTAGCTTTACTTTGATGATAAACAATTTGAATTTTATCTTCACTGAGTTTGTTTTATCCTTCATTTTCTTTGTTTGTTTTTCTGAATGGGAAATCCTAAGGAGTTACCATGGGCTCTTCTTACTCCAGTCTGCCATCATCATTACCATTGGATAGGGGTGTCTTTATTGCACAACCCCAACGGTCATGACGAAGTTTTACTTTGTGACGAATTATGTGCACTGGATTTTGGGCAGTACAATGGTGTCCGTAATAGGTATGGTAAAATTTTAGATTTGGTACTCTCAAACCAGTCAGTTAACGTGGCTGAATGTTCAAACCGCTAGTTCCCATTGACGCCTACCACCCAGCACTTCTAATTAATTTAGATTTCGTTGAAGCTCCTCTGTTAGAGTGTGCGTCACGGACGCAATTCCAGCTCGACAAGGGGAACTATGAGTCTATCAATAATAATATTTGTACGACTGACTGGGAATCTGAGTTTTCGACACGATCAATTGATGATTCAGTAACCTTTTTCAATGAAGTTATACTTAATTTACACAAAAAATACATTCCACAAAAATTGTATCGTAATAAAATATGTATATCCAACTTGGTACAACTCGGGACTTATAAAAACAATTAAAGAAAAATACAAATATTTAAGAAAATATAAGACGTACGGCAATTTAGCTGACGAGTCAACATTTAAGCTTCTTCGCGAAAGAGTAAAGATATTAGAATCGCAATGTTATGAAAACTATCTGAAACTAACTGAAATATCTATTAAAGAAAACCCTAAATATTTTTGGACCTTCGTTAAAAAACGACACAACTCAAATGCAATTCCGAGCACATTAAACTATAATAATGAAGCGTTGCGTACCGGTGAATCAATATGCGAAGCGTTTTCCACGTACTTTCATTCTACATTTCTCAAAACTAACTCTAGTAATACAAATTCTTCACCCCCGCTTTTTACCGAATCTTCCAGCCTATCATCTGATATCTGTAGCATTGTAGTGGATGTTGAGGAGGTTTCTAACTTGCTTCGTAAGTTAGATACATCTAAGGCGGCTGGTCCGGATAACGTTTCATCCAAATTCCTTGTACGGTCTGCAACTGCGATTGCCCGGCCCATTTCGATTCTGTTCAGGAAATCTTTGAATGCTTGTGTTGTACCCAATCTGTGGAAATCTGCGTTTATAACGCCTATTCACAAAAAAGAGTCAAAACGGAAATCCTTAACTACAGGCCAATATCCAAACTCTGCATTATAGCAAAGATATTTGAAAGGATCATCTTCAACCAGGTATATAGCGCTCTAAAAAATACATAGTTCCTTCCAACATGGTTTTTTGAAAGGACGGTCTACCGTCACCAACTTAATTCTGCTAAACGATTTTATTACTGACGCCATGGAGAACGGTAAACAGGTCGATGTCGTTTATACTGATTATAGTAAGGCTTTTGATTGGATAGATCATGAAATCTTGCTATCAAAGTTGCATGGCATGGGTGATTTAATCAGATGGTTTTCTTCTTATCTAGAGAATAGGTCCCAAGCAGTAGTATTAGGTAATTATATACATACTATCTAGTGGAGTCCCTCAGGGTTCATTGCTTGGCCTATTGCTTTTCATCAAGTACATCAACGACATTGACTGTTGCCTGATTTCATCCCAATTGTTGTGTTTCGCTGATGATATGAAAATTTACGCCACAATATCATCACAGGTGGAAGTGATTGCACTTCAGGATGATTTACGTCGGCTGGTGGATTATTGTCAAAGAAGTAAGCTGGATCTTAACCCAGCCAAATGCTCGGTCGTAACATATTCTCGAAAGCGCTCAATTATAACTGCATCGTATAGCCTGGGTGACCAAGTACTACCTAGATCGAATTCCATCCGAGATCTGGGAGTATATCATGATTCCAAACTCACGTTCGAACTTCATGTATCGACATGAAGCCATAGTGGCTAAAGCATCCAAATAATTAGGTTTCATAATGCGGCTATCCAAGTGCTTCACACAAGCCAAAACCTTAAAGATTCTATATTGCACTTTTGTTAGAAGCCACTTGGAGTACGCATCTGAAATATGGAATCCATGTTACCATAAATATATTGATCGTATAGAGAGCATCCAGAGAAGATTCATTAAGTTTTTGTGTTATCATCAAAAAGTGCCCTACCGATCTGAAGATTACCTCAGCCTCTGTAAGCAGTATCATATATTACCTCTAATGACCCGCCGAGCCATCTCTGACTGTGTTCTTTTATTTAAGACTTTCAATAATAATATTAATAGCTCTGATCTTTTATCCAAATTTTATTTTAACGTTCCCGGTAGGTCGAAGCAATGGTACCAGCCGCTGCGTGTTCCATTTACTTCCACTAATTATAGGCAAAATTCATTTATTGTACGTGCAAGCAGTAACTCCAACCAAATATGCAAACAGCATGATTTTGATACTTCTTAACAAGTGTGTCCTCGGCCAGAAGGTGCCTGAGCCTTAGCTTTTTTAATTAAGATATTTCATTTTAAGTTAAAAATTTTAATCGATTTTGTTAGCTGTTAGTCTTCCATAGATGATAAATAAATAAATAACATATAAATAAAGTGAGGAAAAGCAACCTTCTATCATATTTTCTGAATTCTACTCTTGAATAATGAATGCTCAGGAGGACAATAAGGATATCCAGGGCTGTATGCCTTTTTGAGCTTTCGTTTCGACAGTGCACTTATAGAATTTCAGTAGGTACAAAATATTACGAAAAAATAAAATCTTAAACACTATTGTTGTCTATTAAAATCACGTTCAGTATGCAATCGGGTGTCTTGGTAATTCATTTTTTCTGCACCGGGTTACGACAGCGATCGCCACGGCCGGCGCGCGCGCAATCAGCCTTTTATCCACACTACAGTATTTTGCGAAAAACTCAATCAAGGCCGCGTACTTGGCAGCCGAGACAAATCTATATTTTAATAGTATTTTTTTCCGCAGAGCTATCGCAACTCGTTGCGTGCAGACATTGGTCAACTGTGCGTGTTGCCATAGGTTCGATTTTTGTGTCAGTACCGAATTGAAAATGCTTGAGAATCAAAGGATAGTATAATTTGTTAGGAAATAGAGCTGTTAAGAAATGGTCGAAATAATCCCAATTGTAAAATTGATCTGGTATTTTGTTATTGTGACTAAGTTTTTGCTGAAAATTTGCTCGCAATGTCCAAATTTTTCACAAAGGTGAATGAACCGCGCCTGTGACATTGAAATGCTCCAGTCATTCGTGGCGATGTAGCAACACTTTATTAAGGAAAAGTTTTTATTGATGTCTAAATATAATACTGTAAAAGGCTAAGCAGATGATGATGAAGGTAGTTGGTTTTCAGTTAAGACAAAAAGCGGAAAACAAAAATAAGTGTCCGGAAAAGTCTCAGGTCGTTATTAACGACCGCACTGTAGTTGCAAAAAGAGAGTTTGGTTCCCATATCATGATCAAATACAATTTATAAGGCCATGTTCACAGATTGTTGATCCAGACTTCAGACTAACTATCTGTCATTTATGTACACATGTGCTGGTATGAAGAAGAGTTTGTAAAATACAGGATCAAATAATAGTCTGATAAAAGCTACATTGCATCTCCACCTTATAAAACTGCTGTAAAATGACAATTCAACTACCTACACTCAAACTGATCATCCCCCTTCCCTTGTCCCATGTCACTTGGGTTCGGCGCAATACGTATTTTTCTTTCACACTCTAGTATCAGCCGCAACAGTTTTGCCGAGCTGCGGGATGTTACTAGCTAACAGTACTTAATCAGTAATCCGTTTACATCCAAATACAACGCAGTCTATAAGTCTGTAAGTTTCAGTACATAATTGCCGGTAACCTAAACGTGAACAATTTTAATGAGTAACTCGTTTGATTTCGTTAGCGGCTTGTATCGCCGCGAACCCGGTCAGGTATCGGGGCTCCGGTAATTGTGCCGGATCGGTGCCGGGCCGGTGCTGGGCTATCTGCGCCCGCTATCAGCGTTGCGCTTGGTGTTGCAAGTGTCTGTATGCTTGTAGTGGTCTTTTGGTGGCGCTACGGGAGAATTAAGCATTTTGCGTTTACTTGTGGCAAATGTCCAAATTTTGGGCAAAAGTCAGAGATATTTTTTTTTTCAATAAACTTCATACGGTTTACCCTCCGTGTCCAACTTGTGGAGATTTAGTTTTTGCACCATAAAAATCATAAAAGAATACTCGGAATAAGCAAATGCTTAGAAATAACTTCCTGAACCTAAAGATAGGCTAAGCTAGGATAGGATATTAATTGAAAAGGATCATAAATATAGTAATACTATAAAAGAAGAATAGTAGTAACGCATGTTGACACAATTATCGAAAAAACATTGGATCAAACTGATTCCTAGGACTCAAACCTATCCGTCAGCACGTCTAATACCGTACGCCCCACTGAGCCTAAAAAGCCTTTTGTTTATATTAAAAACAGAATAAAAATGCCTAGAAATAAAACAGAAGCAACTGTGGGCCGCAGCACTGTTAGCTATTGAGGCGTATCGTTCGCGATTACCGCCTGCATCTCTGATTGCGTACTAGTTCATACTAATGCTCGGCTATACTGGTATTACACAGTGTTTAGCCTAAAATAAGGTTTTTAGGGTCCCTCACTTTTATAACATGTATAATTCAATGAATGTTCTGGCCTATCCTTGCAAGACGTTCTGATTTTCTTCATCAGTGTACTAACGTTCATTTTCCTTTGTTGTAGATAGCGCAGCAGGGTGGCGGCGTCCAAGTATGGCGGCGGAGGGCTGTCACTGGGCTCCGGCGTCGCGGTGAGGCGCGGCATGAAGTGCGCCGGCGTGGCGGGCGCCAGCGGTGACGAGCTGCTGCTCGGCAGCTGCTGGCTCGACCCCAAGCTCGACAACTCTTCCCCTCCGCCTACCTGCCACGAGCTCCTCGACTCTCTCCTCGCCCCTACCCCTCTCGCTGAACTCAAGCCTCTCCCCCCCTTCACCGGCTACACTGGGCACCTTTCTATCAACGGCATCTCTGGACACCACTACCATGCTATCGCTCAACGCCTTCCAGAAGAGAACAATAACTATCCCACGCAGAGTGGATACGGCGCCGACCATGACGTCGTGTCGTCGTCGACGTGCGCGGCCGACTCGGAGCCTCCTGACTTAGAGGACGTCAAACCGTTCCTCGACGGGCCGGACACCAAGCCCTTCGCGGACACTTCCGCCGCGGATTCGTGCGCCGCGTCCTGCTCGCCGCCCGCGAAAATGTTCGAGGACGGACACAAGCAGGACATGTACGACATCAGCTCCATAGAGGACATCGCGGCCATCATCGGCTCAGCCATCGCCGATACGACTGTCCCGTCACAACCGGAGGATCCCGAGAGGAATGATTCTAGAGATAGTTGGATGGACATCGACGCCTGGATCACTGGCGCGTGCACACAACCTGGTGACAAAATTGTACAACAAGACCTCGCAGAGTTCGGTCTTCCGAATTCACCACCTTCGGGACAAAATCACCACTCCAGTCTCGACTACCCCTGCAAAAACCAGGACTTTTCCAAAAGCACTGAGTTTCTTCAGAAAAACTTAGGGCAAGCGGGGTCGACGCTGCAGTCCTTGTTGACGCACGGTTACATGCCGCTGCTACAAAACCGACTGCAGAACGGACCACCGGTCAAGCAAGAGGCACCGAGCTCGACTAGCTATGGAATGGATGTGATATCAACGTCGTCTCCGCCCGGGAACGCCGTCTCCACGACTGATGGTGTTGGTGGGTTGTTAAACGGCCGATACGCACCACATTACTCGCTCGGTCTCAAACCTGATGGACTGTGTAGTCCAGAGAGGCTCCTTGGCTACCCGCACGCTCACACCACGACTTCCACACCAGCGAGTAAGAGTAAAAGGAGTCGAGCTAAAGCGAAACAAGCTAACAGCGGGAGCATGCACGGCAGCTCGCTGGCGTTCCCGTCGGCCACGGCGGCGGAGCTGAGCGGGCTGCTCGGCAAGGAGAAACCGGTTCACCGGTGCGGGATATGCAATAGGGGCTTCCTGAACAAGTCCAACATCAAGGTCCACCTGCGGACGCACACGGGGGAGAAGCCCTTCCGCTGCGACGTCTGCGCGAAGGCGTTCCGTCAGAAGGCGCACCTCATCAAGCACCAGCAGATCCACAAGCGGATCGGCCGCGACTAGCGCGGACTAGGTTCTAGCTCAAAATGAAGCATTTTGTAGTTTGTAATATAGTGTGTCTGTGACTTTAGTGTCGGTGAGCGGTAACGCAGTGCGCGCTGAATCTCATGTAGGCTATTGTACATTTATTTCGTTAGGAACGGAGACGTAGCAACGCTTTATCGTAGAACATTCATGCGACCAGATGTCGCCAGGCGTTCCAGCGTCTCCTGTACGTCTTCTAACGCAGTACGTGGTATCACGAGTAATTAATTTAACCCTTTAGTATAACATTCCTAAGGACAAGTGCAATGTTAACTAGTTTTAAGTGATTTATATTCTGTATTATATATTAGTTTCTAAGTTCTTGAAAATTGTCGCTCCGCTCTAGATTGTTTTCTGAACTATCCGTCTCATTAGTGTAGTTGTATCTTCTATTATTTCGGTTATGTGTTGACGTCACACTGGCCCCTGACGTGCTACGTCATAGATTGCTCACAAGAAGCGCAACGCTTTAAAACGGACAAAACATGAACGAAATAAATATATTTTGTAATGTAGAAACATTTTTATTTAATTTTAAATGTGAATGGTTACTCCGATTACCTATTGTTAGTCAGAACTTTTAATTAGTTTGATTTTTTCTTTTAAATGTATAAATAAGTACTTAATTAATTTAAGGAAGAGAAATGACAAAGCTCACGAGGCTAACATGATACTGCCAATTGCAAACCTTTTGTACTTTTAAACTTTGTGTAAAATACTCTTAAGATACGTGAATTAGGGATTTTTTTATTTGGTTGGCAACATAGTTTATGAGTAAGGTTTAGTTTTCATATTGCTACTGCTATTAATTTATTTTTCGTGCCACTTCTTGGCAGTTTGAATTAACTTTCTACTTGAAGTAACAAGTATTAATAACATAACATACCTCAGAGTAACACAACAGTCACAAAATGTAAATAAATAAAAATCTTTGCGACTTATGTACATTATAGAACCATCATAATATATTACTAATGTTTAATTTTCATCGTTTCATTATTATATTTATATGGGGACCAAAAGATTCGAATTATAAAGAACAATTAACTTGCAAAGATTTTTAATGTTATTATCAAAGTAATCATTCATCATTCGGTCACCGTAACATCACAATCAAATCAAATCGTAGATATGTATACGTATACGTTTAACAGAACCATTTCATCGCTTACATTATGATGGGTCAAATCAAATCATCGATAATCATCGACCTTTATGAGTCAGTTATTTAAGTTCAAGTTCATAAGACCATACATCGCAAATACTCAAATGCATCATGGCATTGCATTTACAAAACATTGACATCATACATTTAAATAAGACCACACACAGTCTCACAATCATTTCACTCCATGTTCACAAAATCATTAGGACTCCTTTTTTCTGGAGCCACACACAGTCATACAATTATCATGACATTCGATCAGCTTCCCCAACATTAGCTATTTTTCGTAATTAACTATTCCAGCAACATAACGCACAGTCAACAATGCTGCAGTATTTCCGTCATCATGTTCTAAGGGCGGCCTTGTTTTCGCTTTTCTCTAATCATTCAAGGCTATAAGGGTGACCAATTGAACGCTTTCATTTAAAAGTTTAATAGCCCTTTGTGTGATCAGTCGTGAAAAAAAAATTGACAACAAAAAATAACCTAATAATTTTTAGATATTTTATTGGTTGGCAAGCCAATTCATTATACGCGAACGCTAGATGCGCAAACGCACGCGAACGGAACTCCAAACGTCCGGGAAGCGGACGGATAAAAAATAAAATTCATACTAATAATACCGATCCGCTATTGCGTAAGGTTGCTATTCGTTGGCAGTTCATAATTGATGTTACGGCATTCGGTATTTGGGCCATTTACCTCTTTAAGGCTAAGGGCTGCGTGATCCGGACTGAGAAACAATTACAGATAATTGTAGTTTAATGATTTATAACAGTTTTTCGTGAGACGCCAAATGTTATATGAAATTTTCTGTTTTTTTTTTCATGGCATAAGACACATCTTGTGTTAAGTCTTCACCCATTACAGCCTGATCGTATGTCGTTATAGTCTTTGTCGAATACTTATAGCCGACTTTAAAAAAAATATCATTTAGAAATCATCATCTTATGAAACCACATCATCATTGATCACACAAAAATAGAATTGCAAACACTTTCAGAAATCAGATAAATTGTACAACATCATCACAATCATAAAACTATCAGTTTCATCGATAATTTTGCAAATCATTTATCTAATTTACACCAATAAGTTGCATTATAATCATAATGAAAATTAATTATCTTCAATGCGACTCTCGTATCATTAAAATCATATATAATTAAACATCACCCGACTTAAGACTGTGAACTTTGACATAAAGCTGCGTTTACACTAAACATTCCACTTCCATACATTCCTATCTCACCCATCTGATGTATCATCATTCATCTTCTGTGTATTCGATACACGCTACTAACATTCCAGTAGGTTCCTGCGACTATCGTAGGATTATCTTTGACTGTTTGAGCGGCTGCCCGTCAGGGAAAATACACGCTGGATAAACGCGCGGGCGAAACGCTGTAAGTTTTCGCGAGTTTCTATCGAGTCTCGCTTTGAAACGTTCAGATATTGGTGCTAATACAATCAAAATTACAGCAGACCAAATATTTTTATAAAGAACGGATTATTTGTAAATAAATCTTGTTTCAAACGTATTGTTTTTGCATTGACACCGAATACGCAAAGTCAGTGCTTATATGAACAATAACACCAGTCTGTCTAGACTTAAACATAATTAAAACTGATGGATCATTAAATGAATGGTCGCTTTTAGAAACACATCGCAAAATGAAAGTAAAAATTAAGCACTTACTTGTTTCCGTTACATTTTCTTATTTGCTTTCTCTAATAAAAAAATATCACTGCAACGCTGCTTCAGCAAATCAGACGTTTCATAATTAACGTATTATAAGTATTCGCAGCTTTTAAAATGCAGGTAGCGAATATTTTTTAAACATTCATTTAGAATTTTTGACACCGAATAAATCTGTAATTATTTGATTACTACTGAATGGCTTTGCATGATGAAGTCGAATGTATTCTAATAAGTAGTTGAATTATTAAAGCTGATATGAAATACTGCAGTTATAAGTTATAAATAAGACGTTTCGACCGCAGCGTTTCTCGCAGTGTGTGTGAATAGAACTTAATAAAAGTACCTTTTTGTTAGAATATAATTTGTTAGCGTTAAGTATTTATTTTTCAATTATAATTTTTGTAATTAGTAATTAATTGTAAAGCATTACAGTTGACGAAAACAATTAAATATTATGCGTACTTTTTAAGCGGCGAATGTTATTTTTCTAGAGGTTTTCCAATAGTTTAAGTAAATTTGTAAATTAATGTAAAATAAATGAAGATTTTTTTTGTTAACGATAACCCTTTTGTTTATTTTCTACATTCTTCCAACTGTTGAAAAGTTTCATAAGAGGTAGCTTAGCGTATTATAGAAATTTTTAATAGATTTAATTACCCATAAATAAAAAAGGTCTCAATAACATCAACAAAGAATCACACATAAAAAGATAAGCAGCAATTTTCTAAAAATACACGCAGAGCCACAAGTGGGTCACATTAGACATCTATAGAGCAAACAAAGGTGTGAACACATGAAGTGAAAGATCCGACTAAAAGTTTAGTTCACACAACACACGTAATGTTCCCGTGCGTCTCGGAAGAAAGTCGGATGTGAAAATTGTCATAATGCACACACAAACGACAAATTGCCTTTTTGCGTCAACAAGTGCTCTTGCGCAGGGCACACAAGAGAAAACACACACACAGACATAAAAACTCGTGCGAATATCACTCACACGTGCGCGTGCGCGGGAAATGTCAACGTGTTGCTGTCGCTACACGCACACACCGGCAGAGTATGGTGAACGAAAAAATCATTGTGAAATTAAGATAATTAGGTTTTCAATATTATATTGCAACGTAATTAATTTGTTAGTGTCGGTTCTGTAACAAATCGATGTTTTATATAACCGATGTTCGTAAATCTATTTCGTATGCTTTTATAGGGTGTCAAAATTTGACGTAGTTTTATTGTTCTAAACGACGACAGATCAAGTTTAAATTAAAAAATGATGGAGCTGTAAATGTATAGTTATCAGTTGGAAATTCTCGATATACTGCGCAATTCAGTACATATGTACTTTACCCAATATATTTAGATGATTTAAGAATATATTTTAATTAATCAAAATGTTTGATAAATTAAACCCATGCACGAGGAAAATTTGACGAAAGTAGTGGGTACTTATGTATTTTATTTTTAGTTCCAATAAATATTTTTATAGTTACTATAGTTTTTAAAGTAATAAGGGCGTAAAGCGCAAGCCTGAGATTATAGTAAAGTTTTGTCAATTGAAATTGCTTACCGTTACATTATTTTATTTATCTAGTAACAGGTAATTAAGACACTTAATTATAAATCGATTTTGGTCGTACCCTAAAATACTTTACAGCTTCAGTCAAAAAAAGAGTACTGTCTACCTGTTTTGTTCCACTGTTTGCCTCTATTCATTCCATCACGATTCGGTGCTAAATATTTCTAAAATAAGCAGGCAAAAATAATCATATCAAATTCAAAACAGGAAATAGGTCTTTGAAAACATTTAGGCAAAAATATTAGCTATCAAGGTCGGCTTCGCTTGCTGTCGGTACGCTGCGCGCGCGCCGGAGAGATTCTTTCACCAACCCACTTACATAGCGCGGCTTGATTTCACCGCCGCCGCCGCGGCCGCCCCCGCCGCAAACTACTAGCTACTACGTGCATACACTAAATGTGAACTTCTCACATTTTATGTGTATTTTATCATACTGTTTTTTGTCCCTCGTTATTCTAGCTAACGCTACGACTAATCTATGAAGTCTTGGATGCAATACCCAGGTCGGGCAATCTCATTGGGTTTTTCCACCAAAAAAGAGTTTGATTATTTTAGTATGGAGCCTTGTCTGTCTAACTGTCCGCCGAATAGCAGCCACGAATAACCGGAATTAATCAATAGCTGGCATCAATAAAAACGAGTAGTGTATGAGACAAAGCTTGCATGGTCACGTTTCCGATATATAAGCTATGTACGTTGTAACGATGGCGCCATCAGTTAATAGACTTTTCAGTAGAAAGGACACGAGTAAGCAAGTCTAAATATTCCCAAATCCTCTTCTCTGTAGCAGCCCTGCGTCTGGAGTTCCCGGTTGATGACGATGGGCTCACCCCTATTACATGAGACTTAAACATAATTGGCGGAATGTGGACGCATCAACTATAGGGTACACCACTGCCTCCCATCCGACCAGACCAAGGAAAATATACATGAAGAAGAATGAAAAATGACAAGCATAGAAAAAATATACTTTAACACTTTCGGTGCTAAGCATCCTGGATATGGGTAGAACAATAATTCGTTCGTATGCGCACAACCCGCCTCCCAATTCGTCGTTATACGAAGCTATAAATGACGCGCATACTAGTTAAAATGGATTATTTGAACTTAGCAGCAAATGTGTTAAACATTCATATGAAAAGGTTTACAGTAAAAACTCTTTCGCGTAAGCATACGTCAAAAGTTAATCTGTTTAGACATTAAAATGGAGTGTCATGGCTGCCAGGGTTTAATAAATCAGTAGTACCTTTATCACTTAAAAATCAGCGAAGTCCCTTCACACAGTGTTACTAATACAAATGCTGCGCATGCATTGTTTACTCCACGCGACGAGAATGAGCATCACGCTACCGCCCGGCACGAGACCGGCAGAGTGATGACCTCAGCAGTACAGATCTGCGAACTGCTTGTCAATACACATTGGGAAACAGAGAGGGTATTGCTACTATAGCCATGTGTGTGTTCCGGTTGCTAGTTTGGAGAGGAACACTCGATAAAAAAATGTGTGTAATGATTTTGATCTGATTTATTTTGTGCTGGTAAAGTTAGATCCACACACATTTTAATTTTGAGATGGAAGAATGTTAGGATATTGCTTACTTGCGAGTCCAATGAGAAGAATGTCCTTACACTAAAGTAAGAAAACTTTAACAAAATACAGAAATACATATGCCGTCGAAATATATCTCGACGGCATGTAAAGCCAAGTCAGAAGCCCATGGGCGAAACAAAAACTCTGACCCCAGGTTAGGCACTAACCACACGATAAAGAAAGAAGAACAAAATATAAGAAAAAATCATGCTTTGCTAGAACTACTTGAAGAGGAGCCAGTTGTCTCATGTGATTTTCGTTCAATGCCGACATTCTACTAGTTCCTAATTACAAGACTACTTCTTTTTCATATGATATAATCTACCATGTCCGACTGGGTACTCAAAACCAAGAAATAGAAAAGAAAATACCAAGTTCTGAGTTACTCAACTAGCATTTGTTCATCAAAACTTGGCATTTTGAATTTTTGGAATTGGCAAAAAAAGTGCTTATTACAAGCAGAAATGACTTTTAACGAACAATGTCAACCACGAAGATATTATAAGCCGTTATTTATTCTGTACTTACATCCAGAACCTCATTCACCACATAAAACTAAAATTACCATTCCTAACATCACCGAACGCCCACCCATCCTTTTCCAAGCCAGCCACACCCCTGAGTGAAGCAGAAGTGAGCGAAAGGTCAGCGCAACCTTTGCCTTGGAGTGAAATGCTTGCGAATGTGCGCCCGCGCCGCGCTCCTTGCCCTTCATACTTGAACTTGTGCGCAGTCGCGACCTGGGCGCGGTGCAAGTTACAAGCGACAGTAGCTGTTATTAATTACCTAAGTATTTAGCGCGGTGTTCTTAGAGGGAATAATAATCCCAGAGATCGATACGATTCGATATTAGGAGAATCGGATGACAGCAATTCGATACATGGCTTATTGCGATCCGAAGCATCAACACAAATGCAAGTACCCTCCAGTGTGCGTAATGATGACAGATTTAAAATTGAAAAGTCGAAGGAACTATTGAAATTAAAGTTTTACTGGAGTTAAAAGCTGAATCTGATTGACATTTCTTTGACTGATATCTGACTGGCATCGACTCGGTTTTCTGTCATTTAAGTAATGAAAATTTGTATTTATTTACTAATAAAAGTAATAAACATGGAAACTACAGTGTAACTCTAAATCTGTGATATTATTTCACTGAATTATGACATGAGGTGAATAAAATACATAAATATACATAGACGCACTCTCTTTTACAATAAAAGTTCGGCAGAAACTACGAACGCCACACACTGCAATCTTTAATTTGTAGTTGCTGTGCATTTGATTGTACCATAACGAGCTCCGCATTGCTCAAAAATCGCTATTCAATAATACATGTATAAATTCACACACGGTCCGCTTATGTCTTAGACTGTGTGACCTTTACCCGACGCCACAGAATTTGGGCTGAAATAATTAATGACAGTGATTTGAGCGGCGCACGCGTCTCTGTGCACGATCAACCAGTTAATTTGTACTAACCCACTCTTGTTTGTAACAGCTTTGGTATCGATTGGAAAATAATTATAATTTTATTCTTGTAGTTAGTTTTTTGTGTGATTATTACTTTGCTCCGGAAAATATTCTCACATGATCTTTTAGTGAAGAAACACGTGTCACTATGTTCGTACATACCACAAAACCGATTTCAATGAAACTTTATCAATGTGTGTGGTTGGTCCCAGCTTGAAAGATTGGAAAATTTGGGTTATTCACCAACTCGACAATTGGTGAATAACCCGATAGTTGGGTTTGGACCCGATAAGTGGTGCCATGCAAAGCAGGGAAGGATCGCTAGAGAAGTATAATTTTAACAAGAGCTAAATAATTAAGGTAATACGACCAACTTGAAATGATAGTGCGTTTTCGTGATCTAGTTCTAGATTTTGCAAAATAAAACGAATCATGTATTTGCTATCCATTCAAATATTTGCAATGAATATATTATAGGTATACTACCAGCCAAAACTGTAAACATCATTTGTTCAAAACGTGTATATAAGGAAGAGCAACCATAGATCTCTACCATTAAGAGTGAAATTAAAATCACAACAAAACGGTAAGATTCGAAACAACCTATTTCCCTCAATTGCCTAAAAATTGCCAACTGAATTTATTTTGGAGCGTATAATAAATGCGACACGCTCTAAAAGAGATGACTTACTTAGGCACATGATATTTCGTGACAAGCTCTTTTATTTACTAACCAAACTTGCAAAGAAAGAATCACTATTCGAACTCAAAGAGCTCAAGATTTGAGGACACCATATAAAGCAGGAATTCCCCAAACAATTTTACTGTAGAACAATTAACTTTTTGAAGACCACAAAAAATTAGGGATGGATTATGTGAAAGATGATTTGGGTAGAATGAGGGGGATGAGGGTGACTACTGAGATGACGATTAATGGACTATGGAAGAAACAGATATCGCCGACACAAATACATTAGAATAAGGTCTGGAAAATGACTTAACTTTCTGACATTTAAAGACCACCAAAAAAATCCCACATGACCTAAACGCGAACCATAACCTTGACCAGGCGACCTTAAACGTGGTGTCCGGAAGCTGCGCGGGGGGGGGGGCACACACGGGCCGGCTACGGCCCGGCTGCGGCCCGGCCTGTGAAAGTGTGCCTGTGACCCCGATCCCGCGCCGCTGCATCCGCGACGCAGCTGAACTATGACGGGGCTTTATTTTGCCTATGGCGGGGAACTGAGCTGAGCTATATGACATGAACATCAAACTATTGAATCAGTACGGTTATGAAGAGGTGCTCGCAAACTTGTTCATGTAAGTAATTAAACCAATACTGTTACGAGCAAGGTGCCAATACTAATATTGCTTAGAGTAATCACAGACCGAACTAATTGCCTCGTTGGTCGAGTGGTGACCAGCGCTCCCGCTGAACTTCAGGCCCTAGGTTTGATTTCCAGATTGGTGAAAGTGTTCATTTGTCTATTGCGAATTTCTTAGTAGCAGCTACGGAGTCTGGATTTCTGCCCAGTAGCTGGCAATAAACTCGCCCCTATTACATGGGACTTAAACGTTCCTGGCCAAATGAACTATGGCCTACCTCTGCTTATTCCCTCTGAGAAATAAAGGTGATGTTATCATTGATGGAATCTTCCATCTGATTTATTAACTGCTTCTTTGGTCTAGTATTCGTAAGAGCGAGTGCTGCACACGAGCTCCTGGAGTCAGACACTAGTGATTGAACCCGTTTCTTTAGATTATTCCAGATCAGCTAGATGCACTGGCAAAGGTCTACCCAAGTACCTACTGCACTGGAATGTATTAGGAGTATACCAGAAGATACATCGATTAACCCAAAAAAATTGCATTCAAGATTATGCATACAAGAAGCGTCAAAATTATAGCCATGCGATATAAACACAGATCCAACTATCAATGCCACCATTTTTCAAAGTCAAAGTCAAACTATGTTTACATACAGCATGCCTAAAGCATTTTCTTGTATCTCCCACACGGAGAGAGGGGAGGGGGGGCGACAAAAGTAAAAGTCGGCCCGTCGAATAACAGTACTAGTGTTCACTCTCGACGCGGCACACTTTGCAGTGGCCATGTTGAGGCAAATCACGTCCGAATAACTCCTTAACTGCCTCGCTGGTTCAGTGGTTCTGGGTTCGATTCCCGGGTTCCGCCATGATTTTCTGAGTAGCAGCCCGACGTCAGGACTTGTGCCCGGTTGATGGTAACAGGCGCGCTCTCTAGTATCTGATACTTAACATAGTAAGCAAAATGTGGGAGTACAATAAGGTATACCAGACACATCTGTCTAACCCTTTGGAAATTACTAGTGTGCTGTTATGTTAATTCAGCAGTTACGGGACGAGGTTAGGTACTACCACATACCTACATAGATACATGACGTCACGGTTCTCGGCTTCCAGTGGAAACGGCCAGAAGGTACACAGTGACTCGAGACTTAAACACTAAGGAGTATTTAAGTTAAGGAGTAGTTCATCTGCTACCTCAGGTATGGCTGTGGGAGAATTGATCACTCGTATCCACTTACACTATACATATAACTATTGTCTACATTCGATCCAAAGGGCCTTTAATTTATACATACAGACAACGAGCCGTGGAATTGATGGAATTTCGCATCGGAAAACATGACGAACTTGATTTTTTCCTGAATTCCTCGACAATTCCATGTCAAAATAGGGATCTTCTTATCCATTCTTATTCAAGAAGCTTATGGTGGAACTCTCTGCCAGTGTCTACCTTTTTAAACAACTATAAAGTTGGACGTTTTAACACTTTTCACGAGTTTCGCTTCGACAGTATCATATTAATCACTGATCAAAAAATAAAATCATCGCTTATCATACTTAAGCCATAAAAAGTAAAAACATTTCAAAATGATCTAGATTTGGTATAAATCCAATTTAACCCAGAAAACGCATTACGAATAACAATAGCTTAACAAAAATACCGCTAATTTTACATCAGAACTTGCTGATATCACCGGTGACGATGTTGCCCAAAATTATCACCTAAATGTTGCCGGGCACAACGGTACCTGCAACGGTGATCAACCTTCGCCAACACTAAATATAGACTCATCACTTTTAAGATTTGGTATAAAACTGGTTTTAGAACATTTTATTGATGATAACTGATAGGACACATTAATTTGTTCTCTTAGGCATTTACAGGTCATTATTACCCCAAGAGCAGAAAACGAATACAATCTTCATCACAATAAATCATACGAGTTATCTAATCAGTTACAAATAAATGAGCCACGGGCACAATGTATACTATCTTGCGATAAAGATAGCAACGATTGTTCCAACACAGTTGCTCTGCCTGGGCCAGCCGCCTGATTGAGCCTACACAGTAATGAGCCTGCCTGCGCTGCTATGCCATGATATGCTATACTTAACTTTCCTTTCCACAGAGTATGAAAATAATGAGACTAGTCTTATCTATCGGTGTAATTATACTTAGGTGTAATCTGGGAAATATATAGCGAGCAATGAATGGAAATCTCTGAAAATAGACTAGATAAATGAGATCTTATTACGGTAAGGACATACGGATGATCTGGCTAGACAGGAGGCAACTGCTGAGAAACGAGTAATAGAGAAGTATCGACGAAGAGGACATGCTGCGCCGAGCCCAAATAAATTGGGATAAGGGCAGGAGAATGGTGATGATTACGGTATAGTCCTGACTTCTTTGTAACCCGATGAATTTTCTTTTTTGGATATTTAGTATAAAATTAAAAAAAAATGTTATTAAGATGTACCGAACCCCGAAACCATGTCATGTGTATTATTAGCCATATTATCGTGGGAACTTAATACCGTGTTCTGCGTATCCTGTTGTTTGTTCACTACGGGAACTGATGGACGCTACTGAAGGCGCCAAACTAATGGCTCAGTTCTGGGCCGACACAATTTAGATTGCCATCGACACGCTAAGAAGATAGGCCATACATATATGTTTATTCTTCCGTGTAAGAAGAAGTACACACACAAACACAAGACACAAGCTAAAAATGGGAAAATGTAATGAGGAGTTTGTCCAGCAGAGGGCAGCACTGCTCACCTATATTATAAAACGCAATTTCCTATATTCAATAGAGCTTTTAGAATAACTGTAAATCATGCGTAATTAGTTCGATTCCCGGGGTGGACATGTTTTTTAAATTAAAAACCAATGGATAGTTGTCAGACCAACTTCAGAGTCTGGATTTTTGCTAGTAATGGTAGTGGGCTCGCTTCCTATTTAGAAGTAAAGTTGGGTGAATTGTGTGAGGAATGATATGAAAGAAAAAGGAGTAAATGACAGCGTGACGGATGACAGGGCAGAAAGGAAGAAAATACGCGTTGCGCCGAACCCGAGTAACATGGGACCAGAGCAGGAAGATGATCATTGAACGGTGGGTGTATGACACTTCATACGTAGCAAAACTCTTGAGACATATAGCACAATGTTATTATATTATATCGTTATGCAAGGCATGAATTAATAAGTATCAGGTACTAAGGTTAACTGTAACACCCGTTATAGGTAACGCTCATTTCATTACTATGTTCATTACATGTTATATTATAATTGAACAAAAACAGCAAATTACATAGCATACAAACTGTCAGCCCCCGTTCGTCTACTTGTAGCTGATCTGTTATTAAGCTGTAATATCTCAGTCATTCACAGGCAGCTTACCTGACGCACACAAACACGCGAACATACATTCACACATGAAAAGGACTCGTGCGCATGAGTACTTAGATCAGGAATCATGAATATTTTTCAATGACACTGTTAATTCTTTTTAGACGTTTTGGGGTCTGCTTGAAAATGCAGTCAAGCCATGGATCTGGTGTGATGCACTGGGTGTGTTCAAACCACTATTATAGACGCCAGAAACAGTTCACGCTCAGCAGTCTAAGAGAACACTTCTAAAATTATGGTTTGTTGTGGTCAGACTCAGGAGTAAATGATAGCGTGACTGCTGACAGGGTGATGAAGATATGGTCAGAATCGATCGAAATTAAATAAATGTCAATATAAGTATCGATTGATGACACGGATGTTCATCAACCCTGCTGGTGTCTAGCTTACACGTCTCAAAATGCGTCGACTGCGAATCACAATGAAACTCTGAATGGCGCACAGTCCGCACAGATGGCCAAGTCATTGGTATTGCATTTGTCGGCGCAGGGTGGCACAGGCTCTGCATTAGGAATTGGCCTCAAATGTACCTTGTGTCCGGGAGTTACACACGCTCGATGTAGCATAAGCAGCTTAATATTCCGACAGCTGGCACACAGGCCTCTATAAGAGGGATTTGATCCACCACGCTGGCCCAGTGTGGGTTGGTAGATATCACATCTCTTCGATTTTTAGGTTCTAGCAATAGAGAAAACCGGCGTTTTTTTGGTTCTTGGTCATCAACAAGAACCTAAAAATGGCCGGTGAAATTTTCCTTCACCATTTTGAGAGCAGTGGTGATGAAATAAATGAGCTACACAAAGTAATGCGCCTGCCTGGGGTAGAACCACTCGTAAGTTGGGGCTGTTCCCACTGCGCCACTTCCGCCGCATGATGTTTATTTTTGGCCAATTTGTGACCTCGAAAACATACGAACAGAAATTCTGAGTCAAAGCAACACAATCACATGAAGGAAGGCAATAATTATATCAAAATCTATTATTTAATACTCACCTACATCATAGATAGACTAAGACTTATTGCAGCGGCTGTCACAAGACCAGCCGTAAAGCCGAATGAAAGGTCACTAGGAACTAGTTTTCAATTAGTATAAATCTAAATTTGGCTACCAAAATACAGTTTCAAACGACCTTACCTTTCCTGCATATAACGGCGCACCACGTGGCCTTGTTAGAAAGCAAAAACTTTGACGTAGAGTAGTAACCTATTTTCTAATTCCCAAAATCATTATTTTTCAGGTCACATAACTCACAAAATAACCCAATAACCAAACCCCATTGAGTTTTTGCTTCGGCCAAAGTTTGTGCATGTGTGAGAGAGTGCGCAGGCGCCTGTGTGCGTCGGTGCTCGGCGGCGACGTCGGCAGTGGGTCAAGAAACAAGGTCACGCCATTTCTCTCCACGGGGAGGGGAGGGGGAAGGGCTATGCGTAGGCGCAGATAGACGACGCTCGCAGAATTCGAGCTGGATTAGTAGCTAGCAGTTGTGAGGGGATTGTGGAGGATGAGGTAAGGGTGAAACGATTGACTGAAAAATTATGGGATGTTTGTGCTCAAGTTTTCGTAAGAAGACACTTCCAAACTGAATTAAGTAATCCTGCTGATGCCGAAAAGGCAACGACGAAAAAATGTTCACCATTGAGAAAATGGCATGATGGCTTGGATGCTCAGCGATCAGCTTCTTAGCTAGGTGCTCGGTTCAAACTGTTCGTTACTTTTTCAATTGGGTATTATAATTTCACTAGCTGACCGATGCAACTTCGTCTGCGTAACATTTTTGATTAATGCTCCGCTCCTATTGGTCGCAGCGTGATGTTTTGTAGCCTATAGCCTTTCTCAATAAATAGGCTAGCCAACACCAAAAAAATTCAATTCGAACCAGTTGTTCCTGAGATTAGCGCGTTCAACCAAAAGAACTCTGTAGCTTTATAATATTAAATAAGTATGGATTTATGTGGACCAGGTAAAAGAAATATAAATGTATAGTGAAACAACTTAAACATTCTTGGTTCATATACTACATAACTGACTGGATAGACAATATTGTGGTAGATGAAGGTGCTCACTGGCAACTCGTGATTATTCTCATAGACCACTCTATAGCATAATCAGCCCACTGCTGAGACACTAGGTACTCAGCACTCTTCACTGTGAGAAGTAATGTGCCGTAATCACACGGGCCCGGTGAACCCCAGTATGAGCTAGTGGGTCTCCGAATGTTTGGTTGTAAGACATGACGATAAGCTCCACAGCAAGATTGTAATATTCAGTCAAATGTGAATACCTTAACGGGATCTCCTTAAGTACAACAGTGCTTAGTCAATCTCTGAATGAATCCCACCCACCTCTGAGTGGCGCGTTGGGCATCTCCGAACAAATATAGTGTAACAATGAATATAATATCGGGGTCAATAGTTTAATTAGGTACACCCACAGATACAGAACTGTTAGAACATTTACATGTCATTACGAATGATAAATATGTATGCGCTGTAATTAGCATCGAGCTTAGTGTTATGTTTCACAATTTTATTTACTATCTGCCTGTGATTTATCTTTAGGTCTTGTGTTCCTATTTTCGGGTAGCCGTTATAGGAGCTTTTTTTTGATGGTTAATAAGGCCTCTGCATTAGGAATATTAACTTATTGCATGGTTAGACAAGCAAGACGTCCTACCCCTCCTGACTCTGCCAGGAAGCACAACAAACTAGTCGGTTCGGAAGATCCATACATATATTAGTTAATCGAACAATGACCATGATACCATTAGGTTCATATAACCATCAGTACATAATGTCGAGGGATTATTGAAAAATTCATCTACATACATAAACGCTACCTGCTACGACCCTTACATATTCATTTTGCCTCGCCCACGTTCATACATCTGGTGTTCTCATCAAAAACTCATCACTATGCAAAAAACCACGGAAAATGATATTACGAAGGAGCGGAGTTTTGTAAACTAAGAAAGATTTAGTAATCATTTGAGCTATTTCTAGGATAACTAATAACATTCACAACAATTAGAAAACATACCGAATGCCCGTTACACACAACATTACGGACATATGTATTTAATCTTTTAAAAATAAACTGACATCACTACATCAGCTAATACACTCTTATCTACAACTGAACAGCACTAATACACGATGGAATCAAACTTAAAGCGAGATAATAAAACAAACCTGCTTCATAGCTTCACATTTGGACCACCTTCGGATTATAACAGATCTATAATCTTAATGTATTCGATATTAATCAACGACGTTTCCTGTGGACCTAGGAGTCGAACAGACAGACCTGGTTTCTACCAAAGCGGAGCGTTGCGGAGAGGTGCAAAATGCGACCAATACCAGAGAGACGAGAGACACTATATGAATTTCCACCAATGTGATTGGTCGGGTCCGGCACGTCTCCTCTCCGCTCGGCTCGTCTCCGCTGCGGTGCAAACCTAATAGTAGGCCCGCCTATGCTGGTGTTGGGCCTTCCCACGATGAAACAGAATGAGGCTACTATACGCCGCGGGCTGTAGGTTGGCGGCGAACAGAAGTGAGGTCTTGCTTTATAATTATTGACAAAGTACGGCAAGATGTTTCGTAGCGAAGTGTAAGAGATCCGTAGATTTTTTCACTGATGCGTCAGATAGGTGCTTTATAAACGCAGAACGATTTAAACCTCTTTTAACTGATACATGTTTGAAATTAATACTGCAACCTGAAAGCTCAAAAAGTACACAAAGCTCTGGTGGAAATCGCCTATCTGAGCACCGAAAAACAGGTCCTCTTTCGTTGATTCCTATTGCGTCAAGAAATCAGAAATTTACCATAATTTTGCTGATACCAATAATAATATTCGGTTTCAGATTTTCAGGTATGTGATACTTGTAGTCTAACCGATCGCTAATGGTCAGTCAATACACTCAAAACTAAATGTAGGATTGATACGGATCCCGACCGAACATCTTGGGACGTACTACCTAAAATGTGTCATTTGCAAATATTTAGAGGTCATCACAAAAACTCGTTCGCTCACTACACATAATGCGGATGACTGCGAGACGGTGTCAAAATGCATTTAATGGGAAAATTGATGCTGTAGCTAATGCTAAATCAATGAAACTTGAACAACACAATAACCTAGAATCCTATCCATCCATACATGTAAATAGTTTTCAATCCCAGGTCTTCCAATTAAATAAACATTCCATTTAGCCTAGAAAAGGCTCACGCTCAGTGGTCAAAGTGTGCCAATTTTAACAGCCAGCGACCATTATACAGATGTGCATAATCTCAGCTTGCCCCTCCCCCCCCCCCCAGCGCCCCTTTCACCTGCCCTCTACTCTTCGCAGCCCACTTCCGCGACACACATTCCCAAATCAACCGGATTGGAACCTAGATATTTTGGACACTGCTTTTCGAAGAAAATGGTACCTTCATGCGACGTGTTAAAGTTCTGTATTCCGCGACGTTTTTAGTTTAAAGGAAAGTATGACTTGTTATTTTGATTTTAAGGTCGATTAAAGCGTTGAAGACGAATGATCAATGAATTCAAAACGGTACGCGGCGTTTCGGCGCGTGAGTTCAAATTCGTATGATTTTTAAACGGCTTCGTTTGATCATGGTTACTTTAAAATGTTACTTTGGCTACTATCACTTAAGGTTGTGAATAGTGTGTCATATTTTATAGATTTTGGAGTACGCTCAGCAAGCACAACCGAAGGAACGTGCGACTTTTTTGAATAGTGTTTATTTTTCGCTGGTCGGCCGCAAGCGCGATGTTTGACACACTTTGCACAACTTTTACTATCTTTTCGAGTGTTACTTAGATATAATTGTTTACAACCAGTCCCTACTATGGAATTATACTACAGAACTCTTGAGACAGTAGGTACTTGCCGTGGTATCATCATTTATTGGCAGCTGAAAGCAGATGATAAGTGCTATTGCTCAAAAAAAAATGCACCGCCTTTAGTGTGTCCTGTGTAGTCGAAATAACGAAATTAACAAAAAAACTTGTGTTACCCTATATATGCACATTCGGTTGTGTAAAGGCCAACAAAGAACTATTGGGTTATGTATGGGTTATTGGTCAATTTTATTATATTATACTGGCTCGTTGGTGTAGTAGTCGCAAGCGCGACTGCAAAACATGAGGTCCTGGGTACGTACCCTGGTCGGGCAAAGCAGGCTGTTTTTCCATCAGGAACTTCTCAGTAGCAGTCACAAGGTGTGGATTATTTATTTATTTATTGAATACAGATTAGTCGTACTATATCGTATTGGTGTGTTCAGTATAATTATGATCACGCCATGTGTTTTTCATTATCTGAATAACCACTTTCTTGTAGAATATATTGAAATTTTATGAGTGTGGAATTTTAATATGAAAGTATGAAATAGTAGAAATATTGTATTCACATGATATTCGAAAAACCTGGCGGGGTCCTGACATCTTGACGTCCATGTCGATCTCGACAACAATAGCAAAGAGTAGAATACTTATACCAAGACAATTGTTTATTTATTGATGGAATGTATTTGGACACACCTACCTACCACCTGCCTACCTACCTACACACCTACTACCCTACCCTACCCTACTTACCTACCCTTCCTACCTACCTACTCTATCCACCTACCTACCCTTCAGAAACCTACCCTGGCGTATGTATTTTATTTTATTTTTTTTTATTTTTATTAAGAGGAACAGCAAACAGTTACATTATGAAAACTTAAAACTAGTATAACAGTATTCTCATTTTGCTAATAATGTAACCCACGACGCTGTCCACGGGTTATCATAGTAATATAAAAATAGCAATAATCGCCAGGGGTGAGAAAAAAAAAAAAACATAAAAAGTAAGTAAAAATAAACAAAAGAAGGATGACAAATAAAAAGTAGGTATACAACCAGGACAGATTTAGAACAATAATTTTAATGGTACATATTTATATATGTTTTAATTGTTAAGAGTTTTGAGGATAAGACCTTTGAATTTTCCTATTGGGCTATTGAAGATGTCAATATTTACAAAAGTTTTATTGTATAAATCAACCATGCGGCGGATGGGTGAGCGCAGGCCGGAGTTGGTTCGGCAGGAGGGTATTGCAAACAGCGTACCTGCGCGCACCTGACGCCTGTGGAAGGTTCTAGGTATTGCGTAGCAGATCATGTTGTTAAGATTTATGCAGTTAAATTTATTTCTAACAATTTTATATAGCGTGATAGTTTCAAGGTATTTTCTACGACAGTTTAATGACAAAAGTTTGTACTTGCTGAGTAACTGGGCATAAGGTAGGTAAGATCTGTGGCACCTGTAGTGCATAGCACGTAGAAATTTATATTGTACGTTTTCAATAATTTCGGTGTATTTCATATAAAAGGGTTCCATATCGAAACCGCATACTCCAATTGAGATCGAACTAAGGTTTTATACAGGCATAAATAAGATGACGTTTTTTTAAAGTTAAGGGTGGACCGCATAATAAATCCGTACATCTGGTAAGCTTTGTTTACAATTTTGTCGATGTGCAGGTCTAAGCAGAGTTTCGAGTCAAATATAACACCCAGATCCCGAATACTGTTCAATTTAGCGAGCGGTGTGTGATGTAGGGTGTATGTAAAATTGATAACGTTCTTTTTTTTGGTGAAAGTAATATAATTACACTTAGGTAAACTTAACTTGAGCTTATTACTGGTACAGTAGTCATATAGTCGGTCCAGGTCCTGCTGGAAGAGAGTACAATCGTCTACTGTTTTGTACACCTTTAGATCCTCTGCGTACAAAAGGAACTGAGTATGCTGGAAACATTTCCCTATGTCGTTGACAAATATGACAAATAATAAAGGCCCAAGGATAGAACCCTGTGGAACACCAGATGTTAACTTGGTTATGTTCGACCGGTATCCGTTAATCACGACACTCTGGCAGCGGTTGGTGATATACGATGCGAACCAACGTAATAAGTTTCCTCTGATTCCATTGAAGGCGATTTTATTGAGTAACAATTCGTGATGTAGAACAAATATACAAAATTTCATCAAAATCGGTTCAGTAGTCTATAGATTTTTAACCGACTTCAAAAAAAGGAGGAGGTTCTCAATTCGGTTGTATTTTTTTTTTGTGTGTTGTTACCTCATATCTTCGTCATTTACGATCCGATTTGAAAAATTCTTCTTTTATCTGAATGGATCTACTTCCCGATTGGCCCCATATCATCAAAATCGGTTCAGCAGTTTGGTTTTTGAATTAAAATAGCTGGAAAAAATATGTCATCCAAATAAAAGAACTTGCGAAATTGATACTTGACAAGGATTTGTGTGTGATGCGATAACTAATAAAAAGGGTAAAATAAAACGTTTTTGCAAAAAAAAATAACCGACTTCCAAAAAAAACACTAAAAAAAGTGGAAAATAACTTTACTTTCGGAAGTCGGTGACTATGGTTTGTTTCATTGACTTTTTTTGGTTCCGTTTTTATATATGTACTAGATAGACAAAGACATTCAAATATGTACGTCGCTCGTCATAGACAATTTTGGATTTCGCGCCATTTTGTGGCTCGCGACTACAGTAATGCGGGAGCCTGCTGTGCAGTCTCGCCACAAATATCACAGATCGCGGATCGATTGGCTCTATGAAGCAGAAATAAAAAAAAAAAAAAAAAAAAGGATAAAAAGGGTGAAAGGATTATAAGCGAGAATTAAATTTAAAAAAAAAAGAGTTTTGTCTGATTTATTTCGTTTATAATATCCCCAAAAGACACCTCCACCAATAAGTATTTAACAATATAATCATCTTATAAAATTAATCAACAAAATAAAATTCTAGATTATCTAGCGAAAATATTCATAGGATTCTATGACAAATTAGGGTCAACTTAATTGACGAGTCAAAATGAATACGGAGCGTTTTTTTATGATCGTGACATGCGGATACGAATTCAACAATATATTTGCTTAGACCAATAAATCAATAAACAAAACGAAGCGTCGAAATATTATGTAGTTAATAAGTTGAATAATTTATTCAAAAATTATTAACAACTTATTTGTATCGGTAAGAATTATCATAATTATGAGCTGGATTAATGAGGAAGAAAAAGTCAAATTCTTATGATCTACTTTTGTCATAACTGTAAATAAATTTGAATTGCTACTAAAACTGGTAATTTATAGGAAGTTTATTCAGCGTAATCTAGACCGATTCAGGTTTCAAAAACTCAAGTTAACGGCCTAGCAGGTTCGAATCAGTTCACTGTTACAAATTCATACTTAATTAACATTTTATTATCAATACATTAGCATTGATTAAGGAAAATGTATTTCAAGTAATCTATTTTGATGTTATAAAGCTGATTAAATTCATTTTAATTACTCACTTATTCATGAAATATCCGCATGTAGGTATGACGAGATTTCGATTTTAGTTGTGAACACCGTAACCAATTCTAGTTTAAAAAAAATAAGTTGGACAATCCATGTTTATTTCTTGCTGTGTAAAACAGATTGGTCACACTTTAAAAGTTTGATATGTCAAAGTAATTTGTTTTCACAATAATCAACAATATCTAACATTATTATACTCAGTCGTTGGCACACTGGTAAGTTAATGTATCATATAATAAACATTTTTAGAATACTAACATCAACATTATTTTTATACATCCTTAACACTAAAACATATTATATACCGTATTTATCACGATTTTAATACCAGTCAACTTATTGTAACACTTATAATGTATCAGTCAACATTCATAATACTATTAGATTTTATAACGTTAAACAAAAAATGAATCTTCATAATTTCCCGCTTGATTGAGAACAGCGTCATCTATACGCTAACTAATCAACTACTGTGCACCTAAGCGTAACGTTTGGATAACATTTGTAAAATAAAATTTTATTTATTTTTGCTATCAAAACGTCAAAAAATTATTCAATTACAGCATTAATTTTTTTTCAAGAGCCGCCCATAATGGGTCTAGCGGAGATGTGAGGGCGTAAGTATTGTACACATTTGTGTCTGAAATGACAGATGGCGTTGTTTCTCCAAATACCATGTATTGTTCGCTCGGGGCCACAGAGGGCGCTAGCGAGTTGGGGCGGCGACGTCCGGACGCCATGCGGACACTGCGCATCATGGCTGTAGACTTCATACGTTCTGAAAAGATGATATAAAAATGTTACGGCCTGGAAGGAGATGGCGCGACAAGCTGGAAACTTACCAAAAGGATTTCGCCCAAGTAGACATAGCCATAGAAATAGAAAAAAGCAAAGATAGGCGTTTGCGCTGCCGTGGCGACACAACACGCTCTCATTAAATAAAAGAGTGCAGACATTGGAAAAGTTTCTATGATGAAAATCGGAATCCGACAAGATAATAATGTCAAATAAATAAAGCCAAAACTATTTTATACATCGGGTTTTTTTGTCGTATTCTTCGTGTGCCTAGCCTTTTCCCAACGATATTGGGTTCGGTTTCAGTCTAACTAACCGAATGAAGCTGAATAGTACCAGTATTTAACACAGAGCGACTGTTTATCTGACCTGCACAATCTAGATAATGGCTAATACAATTGCTATATTGTGAACGTCCGCTAAAACAAGCTCGTTCGCGTTTATGCACCTATTGAAAAATAGTGTTAGCAGCGTTAAAACTGCAGGCGTGAGCGACAGGTTTTCCATGGATGTTTGGACAGCAGGAACCTGCCCCGTGCATCCACGCGAGTTTAGCGGTAACCCCAAAGCTGCGTCTATTCTATGCTAGACGAGCCGAACACGATCCGAGCACGAATTCGCGTCGAGTAGACGGACTTAGAAGCCTCGACCGAGCACTCCCACCAAGGGAATTTGTGGCCCGCTTGTGATCTGCTCGCCTAGCGTGGATAGATAGTAGAAATAGGAACAGAGTGGAGTAGCGCGGCGCACCGTCGGGCGTGCTGAGCGGGCAGTACTTGGAGGTGTGCGCGGAGTCGCCGCGCGCGCCGCAGCGCTTGCACACGAAGGCGCGCAGCACGGGGCACGCCACGCGGCCCGCGGCGTCGCGCAGCGCGTGCGCGCGGTAGTACGACTCGCGCTCGCCGTTGTTCTTGCAGAAGCGGCACTCCTGGGAACACACACGAATAAGCCCGGTAACGATACCTGCCGAAGGTAACAAGTAACTGATAGCTTATATCTCGGAAACTTTGTCTCATACAAAACTTGTTTGCCTTGATACCAGCTATTGATTATTACAGGCTTTTGCTTAGTACATAGGTTTTATGTTTGGCTGCAGTTGTGAATATGAAATACAATGGCGAAAGGTAGGCAGGCCACGCTTCCTACACAAATCTTCCAAAACCTTTGCCTATCAGTTTGTTGGCAAACAAAAACACCATAATAATATGGTTATAGGTAAACTAAGATCGCGCCATGCCACCTGTACCAGTATTTTATAAAAGTAACGATGAGCCAAAACCATTAGACATACACTCGACAGTCTGTTACTGGCCCACTGTGAGGTCCAGCCACATACACACATGTCACGTTTTCAGTAGTATTCAAGCCAATGTAATCTAGATCTAATGAGTTCTTCTGATTGTAGAGCTCATGCTGAGCACACGCCTATTAATTAATTGAATAAATGTGTTTTTATTAAATCTTGCGCGTTCATATTTGACTACTTATATACACGAGTAATAGTGGAAAAATATAACACAAGAAAATAATTTGACGCCACACTTTGCAAGTATCAATACTTGCACCAGGCCACACCGTCATCTGTGCGGTGTGACCTCAAATGGGTATGAATCGCATTTATTTATGATTTGAATCATAAATAAACGCGATACCTAGTGTTGGTCGGTCCATCGGCATCCATCAGATGGGCCGTCAGATTGGTTGCCATACAATGTCAATGAGCCACCCCATTTTGCTAGAAGCTTCCAAGAGAAAGGACACTGATTGTTTGTCACTTCGAAGAGTCATCTTGAATGAAAAGCGTTAGACGAGTAATCGGCAACAAGATAAAACACGTAGCGCCATCTATGCGGAACTGATTGGTAAGCCTTCGTGACCATTTAAAACTGTGGTATTATTTATTTCATTTGTTTTTTTTTGTCACATGTCATTCCTGTGAAATCCTGTGGTACACCCACATTACGCCAAAATCTCGACTAAGAGGGCGAGACGGGCGTAAAACCAAACTCCGGGTTAAGAAATTGTTAGCGGAAGAACCCAATAACACATTGTCCGACTTAGGAACCCTATACATTAGGCCCAGCAGTAGCGCTTGCGACTAGACTAACAAAGAAGTTAAAAATACTCACGGTGGGTATTTTCTTGTTGCGCTTGTGCAGGTCCCCCCGGGCCTGCTCCAGCTCGCGCAGCAGCGAGAACAGCGCGGCGTTGGGCAGCGTCGCCAGCACGCGAGCCTGCTCCGCCGACAGCGCCGCCTCGCCGCCCAAGTTCAGCTCTAACCACATAATATACAACACCATAAGGAAGGTAAGGCTCGAGACAGGGCACCAACTAGATTTATTGTTATTTGAATCAGTATTATTTAAGTTATGTATAAATTATATTATATTCATAATAGCTGTTGCCCGCGACTTCGTCCGCGTTTCCGTCGTTTTTCGTGAAAAAAAGTAGCCTATGTCCTTCCTCACGGTTCAGTGGTTTTGATGTAACAGACAGATTAACTTTCATATTTTAGTAGGGATATATAATCTGTCAATCTACAATACTGTTGAAAAATATCGCAATACGGAACCGCACAATATTATTGTTAATAGCTGTGCCCGCGACTCCGTCAGCGTGTAACACCTTGTGTGTTATTAAGTTAATGTATATGAGTCACAGGTGGATATCTTTCCGCCACACAGCTTCTGAAGAGCTGATATATGCTAACGTAAATGAAAATAAAAGTAATAGGTATAAAAAAGTCAACGTAAATTAGCCAAAACTTACCTATCAATATCTAAAAATCTATGCGTACCTACTACTACTTCACCTAAAAAGAAATAAAATGTAAACTATTAATAATTGTAATTTGAACGAATATTTAAACACTACCAAAATAACTAATACCTATTTTATAAAATAACAACAAAAGGAAATATTATTAAGGAATAAATTATCAAAGACTAAAAGTCGCGCTCATAAGCACGGTTTGTTAATATCAATTAAGTATTGTCTGTCAATAAGGTCGAACGCTCTGAACGTCTATTCGCATCAACAGGCAAAAATTGTATGAAGCTCGCGCTTTTTTTTTTTTTGAATGGCATCTCGCAGTTCAACCTAGGAGGTTGTCGTCTGCTCAACCGGACTATCCTGTGAATGCCTTGAATTTAAGGCCTCCAGCCAGGGCAAAAGCTCGCGCTCGGACGCCTTGCCTTTTTATACCTTCGGCCGCGAGACGCGTCGAGCGCGGCGACCGATTCTCGGACCGTAAACAAAAATAATCCTTATAGCATGATTCAGCACGCGCGATGGCTTACTATTAGCGTATTTCATGTATAACTTCGGTGTTTCTATACCGATTTCTATGATTCTTTTTTATGGAATAGTTAATAATGTTAACTTTTTAATTAGGGATGACTGAGAGTGTTATAAACGTAAGAGTAGACAAATATAATCAGAAAGCTCCGAACTGCTAAGCTATCGGGAGTTACACGTGATATTGTTGTAACGTAAATGAAAATAAAACTAATAGGTATAAAAAAAGTGAACGTAAATTAGCCAAAACTTACCTATCAGTATCTAAAAATCTATGCGTACTGTAACGTGTTTTTTAAACTGTTACATGCTTTTCATATTTTAGTCGATTTCGGAACGATTTTTATACTGTCTTTTATTGGCTATGGTTCAGTTCGGCAACTGTCATTTTTTGACGTTTCACTTTACGACCTGATTTCGTCATCGAGGCATTTATCTCGCCAATTTAATTTTACAAATCCGGTATAATCACGGATATTTTTAGGCCAAATGATGCCATAATCGCTGCCTTAAACACCCAGGACAAGGTGTTCAGAAGGAGGGATCCTTAATTTCTTCGGATTTCAATATTGGACGATGCTCTAGTGTGATTTTCACCTACTTTGGATTTATCGGTGCACACGGGAAAAGTCATTTATTAACGGAAAAACGCCCTGCTGTGGCGTTTTTTTCTTTTTCTTTTCTTTCGTCTGATTATAATTTTCCATTTCATGGATTCTGGATTCTCTCATCTTCGACGCCGAAATCTTGAGGTCTAATTTAACATTTTTTAGCCAGACATCTGGCCCAAACATAATTTACTTTCTTCACTTAAAGATGCAACAATAATAATAACCTCAAATTAGTAATTTAATATTTAAAGTAAAAAGGAAGCTACTGACATATTAAACAAGGAATTAACAAAGGTATTTCCATTGTTTCTATTATCCTAGTTTAGTCACCCCCGGAAGATTAGAGGTCCGACTCTCCGGATTGTTCTATCTGGCAAGTATTTTTTAAATGTAGTGTGCGTTTCCACGGCGCCCGAAATTCTTTTATTGTTACACATACATCTTTTTTTTTATTTTTAATAGGAGAACACACACATTCTTTTTTTGCTCTTGTATGATTTCTTACATTGGATCTTACACTTGATCCCACACACACCCCGGGTATGTTACAGTACCTACTACTACTTCACCTAAAAAGAAATAAAATGTAAACTATTAATAATTGTAATTTGAACGAATATTTAAACACTACCAAAATAACTAATACCTATTTTATAAAATAACAACAAAAGGAAATATTATTAAGGAATAAATTATCAAAGACTAAAAGTCGCGCTGATAAGCACGGTTTGTTAATATCAATTAAGTATTGTCTGTCAATAAGGTCGAACGCTCTGAACGTCTATTCGCATCAACAGGCAAAAATTGTATGAAGCTCGCGCTTTTTTTTTTTTTGAATGGCATCTCGCAGTTCAACCTAGGAGGTTGTCGTCTGCTCAACCGGACTATCCTGTGTATGCCTTGAATTTAAGGCCTCCAGCCAGGGCAAAAGCTCGCGCTCGGACGCCTCGCCTTTTTATACCTTCGGCCGCGAGACGCGTCGAGCGCGGCGACCGATTCTCAGACCGTAAACAAAAATAATCCTTATAGCATGATTCAGTATTCACGCGCGATGGCTTACTATTAGCGTATTTCATGTATAACTTTGGTGTTTCTATACCGATTTCTATGATTCTTTTTTATGGAATAGTTAATAATGTTAACTTTTTTTAATTAGGGATGACTGAGAGTGTTATAAACGTAAGAGTAGACAAATATAATCGAAAAGCTTCGAACTCCTAAGCTATCGGGAGTTACACGTGATATTGTGAGTCAACCATAAAAGATAGACATATGCTGTCGTGGGATATTTTTTTATATAATTTTAAGGAGAACATTTCCGTCATACATGATTTCTGTGTAGCTTTAACCATTAAGGTTGCACACGCGACGGAAGCTTAAAAAATGGAGTAACTTCTCCCGTTTTCCCAACATTTCCCTTCACTGCTCTGCTCCTATTGATTGTAGCGTGATGAAAAGTATACTATAACCAACTCAGGAGTATGAAAAATAATTGTACCAAGTTTCGTTAAAATCCGTCGAGTAGTTTTTGTTTCTATAACGGTTATACAGACAGACAGACAGACAAAAATTTTACTGATTGCATTTTTGGCATCAGTATCGATCCCTAATCACCCCCTGATAGTTATTTTGGAAATATATTTCATGTACAGAATTGACCTCTCTACAGATTTATTATAAGTATAGATAGATATAGATAATACAGTAGACCCGTGGTAATCCGACCCCTGTCTAAATCAAGACCTCTAATAATCCGACATGCCTATTACGGTACGTTCGACAGTGACGTTTATTCTATTTTACTTAATAAACCCGTTAACCCGTAAACGTTGTTGATGCACCTTATATCTTACCTACCGTGTCGTCAAGTCTGTCGCGATTCATTTCATTATACAAGGTGTTGCTTTGCATCCTCGTCAAATTCAAGGATGTAACTATCCTAATGATTCTCGACCCGAATCAATAATAAAACGGGTGGGTAATTTTTTTTTTCTTAATATCGGAAATCGATAAGTTTACACCACCCGTATTTAAACGCGGCCCGTCTAATAGTAGCCCTATAACCGCGCTTTCACACACAAACAAACGCAGACAGAGGCTAATTCTCCTCTTTTGAAAAGGGCTTCATTCTGAAAAAGAGTCAAATTAAAACAACTAAAAAAGCAGCAAAATCAAAATCAAAATCAAAGCATTTATTTCAAGTAGGCCAATTACAGGCACTTTTGAATTGTCGAAACAAAGACAGCAATAAAAAATGAAGCTACAGTCTCAGTCACAAGACATAATAACTGTGAAAGTACTGTAGTTGCCCATTCCAAAGCGTAGATCTCTATGGAGAAGAATGGGCAAGAAACTCCATGGACACTCTTTTAAATCATAATGTTTTTACAAAAAATCTTGGATACATCATTCTTGTAGAGATGGTACATTATGTGAGAACGATGTAGCAAGACGTGCACGTTAAAAGTGTCCACAGTACAAAAAAAGGCAATTAAAAAACAAAATAATTAGTTCAAATAAACCGTGGCAACCAAGAGATGACCAGTCACAACTGACAGCGCCCGTTCACGAACATGACGCATGGATCAGCCATCATTCAACTCAACCATTTTGAAGGGAACTAAATGACCCGACACACACGCCACCATCAGCGAGACATTTGAGTGAGCATGACATACTCTTAACCGCCAGGGCACATTCAAGTCGAGAAACAGTAAAAAAGTAGGTTTCCTGTGACTGATAGCTTTCTAGTACATAGTACTCACACAATATAGGCTATGCTGCTATATAATACTAAAAAGATTGAATTTATACAATGCAAAGACAGTTGAACAATCTTCAGCAGCCCCAACAATACTATTTAATGCTATCAATTTATGCGCCCCTGTCCTTGTGGAGCAGGACCAGCATTGAGCCAAGCATTATTATATCGCTGATAAACAAAAAATCTTGGATACATCATTCTTGTAGAGATGGTACATTATGTGAGAGCGATGTAGCAAGACGTGCACGTTAAAAGTGTCCACAGTACAAAAAAAAGGCAATTAAAAAACAAAATAATTAGTTCAAATAAACCGTGGCAACCAAGAGATGACCAGTCACAACTGACAGCGCCCGTTCACGAACATGACGCATGGATCAGCCATCATTCAACTCAACCATTTTGAAGGGAACTAAATGACCCGACACACCGACGCAGCGTTTATTATTATTGACCAGGTACCGTAATTTATATTATTATTACGTCTTCTTTGATTACGAGTATTTACGTCTTCTATGACAACCTCCTGAATTTTGACGAGGTTGCAAAATCACACCTTGTATTTAATTCATTCATTTTTACTTTAGTAGACTTTGCTGCAGGTAGGGTTGCCAACCATACTTTATAATAACGTATTCTACTTTATTTTTGGTTAATATAGTTTATACTTTTGCATAAAAATAAAGTATGTGAAAATACTCTATTTCCAGTCAATTATTAGAAGTTTTACACATTTTATTGATATGAATGTAAGTTATTTGAAAAATTGGTTTGATTTTAGTGGAAATAACTGGCTTTCAATACTTCCTTGCATATCTTTAAAAAATGAGGTAGAATTTATACATTTTGAAATGATAATCTCAAAGGCCAATTAACGAGATAGATTAAATAATATTAATATGAATGATTTATATTCCGTGTCAATAAGACTGAAAGAGATGATACAAATGAATTCTACTAATATTAATAAAGAATTTTCAGAGCAAAATACTGTTGACAAATGGTAATATATGCATCTGATAGCTTACCATGTGTAAAGAAAAATATTTCTTATTTACTCTCTATTCCCGCCACGTCCGCTTCCACTGAAAAAGGTTTTCAGTAATGAATCTAAAATGGCGGGAAGAGAGGAACAGAACATCTATTAATTTATTAAAAACGATTTGCTTGCTTATTTCAATTTAAATTGGGAATGTAAAGATAGCTTCCAAAAGGTATTTAAGGTATATTGCAAAACTGTTAGTGTGTGTAGAGGCACACAAAAATATTATGTGTTCAAGAGAAAAAATAAATAAAATGTTGAAAAATAAGTATTTTTTTCTTCTTCTAAATACTTTATTGTTTCCTATTTAAAAATTTAATACGTTATTTTTCTAAAAAACAGTTGGCAACCCTAGCTGCAGGCTACATTCAAAGCCATTCCATAACATGGAGGTTTAACATTAAATGCTGCCTCAGTCAAGTCAAGTCACGATTAACGTCTCTTCCGCTTAACCATAAAATTTTTGACATCTAAAGAATACCCCACCCTTTGCAGAACCTTTGGGCATAATAATAATCACGGTGGCGATTCTCTTGACGGTGCTTCGCGCTCCTCCAGGTGATCTTTCAAATCTCCTGAAGACAGGCGACGGAAACTCGGAACCGAGGCATGCCCAAAAGACGTTGACGTGACGATGTCGACTCTTTTCTGATTGGATGCAGAAGGCCACACACAAGGAAGATTGGAAAGGTATGGGGGGGCCTTTACCCAGTAGTAGGACAAAAAGGCTAAGTAATGACAAAAAATTATATTACCTTCAACAGGAGTGGAAGTGGTGAACTCCTGCGGGTTGAAGTCGTACGCGGGGGGTGAGGGCAGCCATTCGGGCGCGGGGGGCGAGGGGAGCCTCTCGGAGCGCGGGCGCGGCAAGCGCGTCGCGGGCGCCGGCGCCGGCCAGGAGCCCTGGCGGCAGTACGCACCCGCCGGGCCCAGGCCTGATAGCCCATCTGACGGAATTCAAATGATAGAACATCATGCCTGTAATCCTCGAAAGGTTAGACAGGGCTGTGCCTAGAGTTTATAGCAGGTACTTCCACTTTCGCTAGTTATGGTTAAGCCCCATGTAATAGGGGGCAAGGCGAGCCTACTGCCATCAACCGGACACGACTACGGGCTGCTACTGAGAAAAGAAAAAGCTCAATAACGCTTAGCCCGACCTGGGAATCTTAGTGCTAGGAGCATGAGCTCATGCTCAGCAGATCCTAGCGCCTAGCGCCTGGCGACCACTAGAACAACGAGGCAGTAAAATGATAGTAATGTCAACTATTACTTGACCAACATAACTGGAGAGGCGGTAGAATTTGGAACTACGATTGTAATGTATTTAATTTGACAGTTTGATGACGATTTTCTATACAAGCAGCGCTACCCTGATGTCTCAAGTTACGTTGGTCTTATGATAAAAAATTTCGATCGCTACTGACTTGCGTGGTTGCTCCAGACCCTGTCCTCGAAGGGAGTGTACGGCGAGTCCATGCCATTCATCTGAAACTCCTGCATGATATCCTCGAGGGTACACTTCCCCGTCACTACTGTGGAGAGACATGATGACATGAAGACATGAATAAAACATTCAAACAAAAAAGCTTCGCAATGAAAACATTCAAAATATGTAGCTTTAATTCCGCGTAAAAAGATCTTGTCTTACTTTTTTGTGATTCTAAAGACTTCTATTGATTTTTGTATTGACTGGAGACCTGAGCGCGGTGAAGTCAGTTAAAATATTTGTAAGTATTAAATAGAATAAAAAATCTAATATAAATACATAATCAATCTATTAATTCTAATAATTTTATTGTACATTATTCTTATTCCCTATTATATACGTATATTGTATTCTATTGGGGTCTCAACAACTTAACGCGATGGCGCACTTATTTGTTACGGTCAGAAATCATCGAATCAATCAATCATCAACCTAGAACTGCCAACTTTTTTCAGAAGAAATAGCTGATCTGATTTTAGTGAGGGTATAAAACGAGCACTTAAATTCACTACAGGCTTTAAAAAAAGAGTTTTAATTATTTTTATTTTTAAAACTGTATTTTTGCAGCATATCTACAAAAAACACAATTTTAAAAATAACAATTGATGTTTAGCGATAAGCGTACTCCATTGCTTTCGCAGATTGGGTAAATGGGAAGGTACCTACATAGCGTTACCTACGCAAAATAGAGTAGGTACGGTCGAACAAGCTAATTGCTATACGAAGAGATATTTTTTTTAAGCATACAAACACATGCTTATCTGTTATTGCGCAAATAGTAAAAATGATTGATGTTGGCAGTGTAATAGAAATATGATTTTTTTTACCGTATAGGAATGGGGTCTCCACTCGAACAAATTATAATTAGTCCTGTAAAAAAATTCATAGATGGCAGCATAGGTAACAGTTAGGAAATGAACAATCACTTAAATGCGTTAAACGGTAGATTGTGCATGACGTATGATTAGTAAAATTCAAATCTTCCTTTTTTAATGCTGATTTATCTATTTACACTCATAAATCACGTAATTTCAACAAAAAAGATAAATTTATCCTTTCATTCCAAATCGAACTCATAGAGTCGTAAGAGTTGTTAAAAGTAGCCATTTGTTAATCATTTTGTTTAGAGCTCTTTGCAATAGATGGCCTTTTACTTAATTTAGTTTTGATTAATAATGAAGTTGATCTAAGTGATAAGTAACAATTATTGTTGATTAACAAAACTTATTCTAATTTGACCACACCAAGTCTTAAATCTCCAAGTGATTTTTTATAGGACTTAGTAAAAAAAATAATTGATTTATTTAATGATAGCATAGGCGTAATTCACAAAATCAATTTGGTGTCTGATTTAGTGGAAAAATTTAAAACAAATCTTCCCAATGATTACCAGAATTTTAATCACATTGATTTTTTAATTAGCAAATTATTTGAAGTGAAAATATATGATTACTGTAAATCGAGAAAGAAATTGATTGATCCAAAATCAAAAATAAAAATTCTACAAAAACTTTTTTGCAAAAAAACCGACTTCCAAAAAAAACACTAAAAAAGTGGGAAATAACTTTACTTTCGGAAGTCGGTGACTATTGTTTGTTTCATTGACTTTTTTTGCCACCGACTTCCGAAAGTAAAGTTATTTCCCACTTTTTTAGTGTTTTTTTTGGAAGTCGGTTTTTTTTTGCAAAAAAGTTTTTATTTTACCCTTTTTAGTTATCGCATCACACACAAATCCTTGTCAAGTATCAATTTCGCAATTTCTTTTACTTGGATGACATATTGTTTCCAGCTATTTTGATTTCAAAACCAAACTGCTGAACCGATTTTGATGAAATTTCTATGGTACCAATCGGGAAGTAGATCCATTCAGATAAAAGCAGAATTTTTCAAATCGGTTCATAAATGACGGAGATATGAGGTAACAAACACAAAAAAAAAAAAAAAAAACATACAACCGAATTGAGAACCTCCTCCTTTTTTAGAAGTCGGTTAAAAATAAATTATTTAATGGCCTGACAAGCTTGAAAGCTACTAGACCATTTTTTTAGCTAATCAACCAGTGCGATTCCCGAAAAAGGATTTTTCAAAATTCTAATGTTACTTAATTTAATTCTAGTTTTAGTTTTTGCAAAATCAAAGGCTTCTTCTACTTGTCGTATCGATGTTACTTCCTTAATAAACAGTTGTGTGTGTGCCCAGTAGGTAGCCACGTTTAAATCAAGGGCTGAACCCTTTCGACGACTTTTCTCTATTCCATGTAGAAGGCTATCTCAAAACACATACTGTATATACAGCGTCAAATTAATGTAGCTAGCGAAACTTTACTCTCGTGTTACGTATATCGAAAATGAAACAAAAAATAAAACTTTTTTTTCGGATTCTGTCACGTAAATTAAGGCAACCAAACGATAGTTGTGTTATGGCTTAAAAAAAAATGATCCACGAAAAATTTAAAATTGTACAAAAGCAGTTGCGTAGACCGATTGCGGGCATTAACCTCAACGCTCGCGGTGCGTTTTATGGCGTTTGGATCACCTGTTTTTGTACTGATCACTGTAGTAGTAGTGGTACTTGTCCGTTCTGTATTAAAATATTTTTATAAAAATATTCCGTTCATTTTATTTATTTATTTGAGTACCTACTTGTATACTCCTACCTACCTATTTCATTAATTTCTTTGCCGCAATAACTACATTAAAGTTTAAATTAAAGCTCAATTACAAGCAATTTTATAGATTTGAGTAATAATCAGTGATCGGAATAGGTAGAGCTAATGTATCTAAAGTTCAAGGAACAGAAACGAAAAGTGGGGACTTCCTTACGACTAAACATTTTTCTTCTGAAACTCGGAAATGTCTCAGAATCAGTAGTACATTTAATAATTTATTAATCAGTACAGTAAACTAATTGAATTCATTATTTTTCCTTTTTAACCGACTTCGACAACAAGGAGAACGTTCTCAAAAGCCAGTAGATACGTTTTCTATTGTTATTAATTCAGGTAAAGAAGCTGGTATGAAAATTAAATTAGCTTCCGCACTTACGGCGTTCAAACGAAGATAAGGAGATTACCTTTACTTTTTAAATAAAAAATACGTGCTCTTTTTTTTAAACAGAAACCGTATATGAATTCGATAGTTGTTTAACTTTATTAATTTTAGTTAAACATAAGTAATGTTCCGACATTCGGAAAAATTTCCGAAAAAAAAAAATTGTCGTAAGGAAGTCTCCACTTCCGTTTTTGTTCCTTGATCTTTAGGCATATTAGCTCTACCTATTCCGATCACTGGTAATAATATTTGAGTAAGTACATACTGCTCAAATATTAGTTTTTACTCGTATCAATAAAATCTGCTATGACGGCTCGGAACATCTAACGTACAGCTGCGCAAATAGCGCATTAGTCTATTTTCTTACGTTTTTTGCAATTTGCAGGTCAGTGTCAGGTAGACATGTAGGTAGATTAAAATATGATTCGCGACGTTAGGTAACAAATATGGCTTTTTATATAATGTATGTCTAAAATAAATGAATTACTTAATAATAATAATTCTGCGTCAGTCAGTGTCTACAAGTATATGCCCGACCCAGTTCTCAAGAAAGACCATGTCATGCTGGACTGGAATCGGCCTATTGTCGCCAACAAGCCTGATATAATGGTAATAAACCCAACAGCGCGCCGCGTAATGATAGTCGATATTACCATCCCGCATGGCGAGAACCTCGTGAAAGCTGAGAAAGAGAAACAAATAAAATATTGGCACACGAGGTTGTCGGCATGTGGAATGTGAACTCTGCTAATTAATATTGTGCCAATTGTCTTTACGGCCAATGGCCTGCTGGCCAAAAGCCTGGACGAACATCAGTCGAGAGCCTCGCTTGGCGGTTGGATCAAGGGCCTGATTCAGAAGGCAGTACCTACTCCTCGATACGGCCCGCATTGTGAGGAGATGGAGATATCTTGTCTCTGTAGCCCTAACCACCGGGAGCTTGGACCCTGCTTCCGACCCGGCGGACCACTATTTTTAATACTTTTTAATGATTTTTTTATCAAGAAATATTTAAACAAGTAAATAATAAGATGAAATAATGAACAAAGGACACAATTCTACTTTGAGTCTCAGTTCATTTAATCTTATTGAATGACTTTTGCATGAAATAGTTATTCAATGAGATTAAATGAACTTAGAGGGTTGTATTGATGATTTTAATTATTATAATTCTGTTAATTCATATGTGTTACGATTGTGAATCATAATTTGTTAAACACACAGGCTGGCACTGACCCATGACCTGCAAATTGAAAAAACGTAATAAAAAATTGAATTTCGCGGGCTACCCGGCGCATTTAGCATTGAAATACTCAAAAATATATGAGAGGCATTCGCCGCAGCGTGAAAATTGTGAGCTCACTCACACAAATGAAACGGTTCCGCCATCGCCAACTCAAGACATTTTTTGTTGTATTCTTATTACCTACTTGTCCTTGAACGCACGGTCACATGATGAGATGTAGAGAATCTATAAAAAAAAACAACGTCATCTAGTAGTATCGATGCCACCTAGTATCTAGGCTGACTCCTAGATGGCGTTGTCTCTGGCAATTAGTGAGCCGCTGGTACTGCCATCTGTTAAAAAATAGAGGAAGGAAATTTGCCAGCTCAATAGCCAGACTTAGGGAGGTGTCATTTCTTTGTATAGGATTGGGCATCTGTACGTAGTATTATACATATTATCTGTGGTATAGGTAAGTATCAATTAGCTTGTTCGACCGTACCATACTCTGAATTAGAGTATGTTTGGCAAACAGAAAGTTCTAAGCGCGCGTAGCAAAAGACTAAGAAAGAGGGTAGAGAGATTTGTCTGCTCGTAATAAGTTTTTACCATCCACCCGCATTCTCCAGTCATCTCGTGATCATGGCGCTTACAACAGCGTCGACATATCGGGAGCTCAATATAAACAATAACCGCGGAATATATCCCGTAAGTGATAGTCTAAGTTCAACCATAAAGTTATATTATAATATAACCAATATGATACTATCCCACAAAAAAAAAATTGCCCTTCACTGGCAATGCTTTCGTGTTAAAACGACACGAAGAATAGGTATTAGTAGCCTACGCCAAGTGCCAGCAAAGTACTTACGATCTTGATAGCTGACGGACTTCCTTGCGACGGGCCTGTCCAGACTGGGCAGTGTCTGGTGAGAGGACCAAATATCCTGAGGCGGCCACGATGAAGACTGCAACAGAATTTATTTCACCACACACCACCCCACTTATCGATGTGGAAGCGACTTGGGTCGATCACGTGTTCTTTATAAATTGGTCACGTCTAGTTAGCACGGTGTCGAGTTGCGTCATCCGAACCGATAAAGGCGAAATACCTAATACATTTTGATACAAGTGGGGAAACTTTGTCTTATCAGCCCAGGCGGAATTCACACAATTATGGCACCGAGAACTGCAGTGACAATGACCACGTGTTTCAATACGAAGACATAAAATAACAGAACGAAAAGTATTTTTTGTTATTAATCATTCGTTATGAAACTGATTTAATTCAGGTCGAAGAAGCAAAGGTATGAGCCGCAAAACAGCCTAATATTAAAAACAAAAAAAAACAAATATTTTTAAATTTAGGACACAAATTAAATGTTACCTAATTTTTTTATAAAGGCGAATAATTTTATTATTAGTGTATTTATGATATTCTGTTTATGAACACAGTTTAAATATTCATAAAATATGAAGGCCTCAAAACATGCGCCTCTTTGCTGAGATTTGAAAAAAAAAACATTCACTGCCGACCGCCAATTATACTAGTAGTAGAAATAAATGAAAAATATCCACGAGTGTGAAATACTTACATTGCATTTTGAACCTAATAGTAGTGCGATAAGAGCCAGTTTTCGAGGAAGTGTTTTGAAAACGTCTTTTTCGCTTATTTTGCGTGGACCGCGTGGACCTAAGGTCTATGAAATTCAGCTGTTCCATACATTTTGACCATGTGAGTAGACAGGTACCTAGGTATTGCACTTTTGTATGTAAACTTTAAACACCTCGCTTATCCCCTTGGAGAGAAGAAACTACTAGGTACAGTAAAACGCCTTTCAGTACTACCTACTTGAATTGAAAAAACCATTCGCCTGGTTTTTATGGTCATACTGTTGCCATGTGGGCCACAAAAGGGATGAATGAAAGGCATTTGCATGTGGCTGAGTACTTCGGTTCCTAATGAACCGAAGTTCATTCAAACATGTCATAATAGGTCTAGAAATTTAGAAAACAAACAAACCGTTCGCCAACTTACTAGAAAATAAGTTGAGAAAACAATACACAAGCAAAAATACTCCTTCCTACCCTCGAATCATAAATGTCAACTACGCATTTAATTTACATCACACGATGTTATCATAAAAAAGAATAAATCACTGGTTCATATACATATAATCCGAGAATAACCAGAATTTTTGAAAACAAATCAAGTTCGTACTTGTTCCTGATTTTAAGAGTTGAGTGTTATGAAATATGATGACGCAAATCTAGTTTTGGTTACCTATAATTTAGATAATAAAGCATTAAACTTACAGAATTCGATGAACTGCCACTGCCATAGTCACTGAAATAATTCTGACCAGCACTCATTGTTCCAAGTTTAATTTTTCGTAATTTTAAAATGTGAATAACGTGTTCCTTCCGAGACTACTAGAGCGGGAATGCGGGGGTCTCATTGGTTGGTCGCATCGGAATCATCGGATCATTGTGCAGCGGCCGGCGGCGTACCTCAAAGTTACTAGTGTAATGCGATATTTTGTAAACAAACTTAATTATTTACTTAAGCTACATCTTTGTGCTAGGTTAGTCAATAATTTCGTAGAAATAACAAGTAGTGTACAAGTAAGTCCCTATTCCTTACCTACCTTGGGTAAGTTCGGTTCAATTCGCATTCCATATAATTATAGCTAATCTAAGTTACCTGTATAGGTATAAACAAATACTTTTCAAACCATTGTTTTGCTTTCATACGATTGTATTCCCAAATAATACTAAGTACTGTGGCAAAATACATATATTTTTTTGTAAACATAATTATTTTTCAAATACATAAATAATTATTCTTATTTTTTACGTCATGATAAAATAATATTAAGCAATTTTGAAAACGCTTTTTCATCTAGCGACATCTCTAGATTTTATGAATATCTACCAGCTACATAGTTCAAAACCGTACTAAAACTACACAAACAACATAGATGGCGCACTGAAGAATTTCAACTAAATACGCCATGTTTTTGCCCGAAAACCTGTTTTCCCCCTGGGACGTGCCGCTCTGCAGTATTATAAGGAAAATTTTGTTAAATACGTCAACTAATACTGCGGAGCGTGCCCGTCTGGCGACCGTAGGGTAATGGGAGTAGAGCTTATTAGTGTTGCAACAGAACTCTGCTTCCGCTTCCGCTTCTGCAGAAGTTCCGCAAGCTTTTTCACTTCTGTTTCCGTTTCTGGTTCCGCAACTTTATAACAGAACTCTAAACGGAAGATACAGCGAGGAGCGCGGGGGTGGGGGCGCGTGAACGACTGGACATGCATGACGGAATCGGCGCGTGCGGGGGTTTGGCGGGGGCGGTACACAAACGCGTCGCAACGAGTTTGTTTATCATTCTATTTTCTGTTTCATTCTGCGCATCACCGCGCCTCGTGACGTTTAACGTAAGCTCGTAAATCTTCTGTTGATTTTTTCTTATTTTTGTTACTTGTTACTTAGGTACCTATTAGTTTTGTGTCTAGTGCAATTATGAAACCAAAAACCAGTCCCATTTCGAACTATTTTGTTGAGATTAATGACTCAAGTGCCCGATGCAAACTCTGTGAAAAAGTGTATTCGCGAAAAGGTCGCACGACTACAGCGGAGCTGGTTTAATATATATATGAAGAACACCGAAACAGACTCAAAGGTGTAAAAGCGGCCAAATTACTTTTTATTAAATATAACTTACCTCTGTTTAACTTCGAGTACTAAAAGTACAAAATACAAATGACAAATTCTATTAAACAAATCTGAAAAAAATAAAAATGTGTTTTTTCTTCATAGTATTAACACTTCCGCTTCCGTATCCGCATCCGCTAAGATTTACTTTTGACATCTGTTTCCGTTTCTGCTTCCGTTAAGACACTTCCGTTGCATCACTAGAGCTTATGGCTTCAGGCACTTGCGTCAACCACCATTGGCACCATGATCGATGACGTTTCATTTCGGCTCGCTACAAGCCTTCGCTTAGGCACACCTTTTGTTGCTCCACATTGATGTTACTGCAGTGAAGCTGTCGACGACCTCGGGCACCATGGCTTGTGCTGCTGCAGGCGCAAGTACCACCGCGCGGCCTACTAGCGGTTTTTGTGTGTGTAGTCGCAGCGGAAAAATGTAATTTTGGCTTGATTTTGATGTCTATAACGTAATGAAATCGCTCAATACAATGTAGATAACTTCAGTCTTCATTTATCATCACTAAAGTTGATATTAGATGCAACATCAACAAATTCTAGGTTTCGCTTTGTTGAAGTGGATGTTGATGGGCGGGAATAAAAATCATCAGGCGTATTGAATTAGAAAATAGACTATCATAATCATCGCTTAAAAAGTCGTCAATTTCGGTATCAAAATCGTTAACATTGGACAATTGGATATTTTTAGATGGATTATTATTTTCCTTTAAATTCCAATTGTATGCCAAAGATGTGATTTGAGCTGCTCTGTCTGTAGTAAGGCGATTTCGTTTAGCACTGTGTATGAAACCATGGATGCTAAAAGAGCGTTCAGTAGCCGCAGATATGCAAGGTGCAGTCAGGATACGAAGTGCCACTTTACTTACGGCGAGGAACCACAAAATCCTTTCCACCACAATACAGCATCTACCTTCTCTGTAGCTTTCCAAGTGAATTCTTTTCCCCATATACCACCTCTTGCTCGATATTGAGCAAGATCAACCAGACAATCTAAATTAAAAAAAAAAAACTTTTGAAGGTCATATAAACTTTACAGATGTTATAATTATCACCCTCGAGTTCAAAGATTGCTTGTGTGATTGGTTCCAATATATTCACATATTGTTCAACCATAGTCCAAAAACCATCGTCGAGAATCATACTTTTGACGTCTGATGTACATAGGTTGGTTATGTTCATGGATAGCGAGATTTTGAAGTGCAGCTTTATTAACTTTCAGACTTTTTAAAGCCGCAACATGACTCCCCCATCTAGTCTTACATGGTAATTTCAAGGTTTCACCATGAATTTCTTTGTCTTTCCGAAATGTGCTGCGCAATTTAGAGCCACTATCCATGGATATTTTATTCTCAAAATTTCAAAAGCCTTTTGCAAATTCCTAGCATTGTCTCCAATTACAACGAAAGTTTTTTTTCTCATCGTAAGTTTTAATAACTTTGTCTATTTCTGTAGCCAAATATTCACTGGTGTGTCGATTATCTTCCGTGTTTAAGATCTTGACGAATATGATTTCTGGTTTACATATTAAAAAAATTATAATTCCCTCATTTCTGACATTACTCCATCCGTCGCGCTGAATATGAAAAAATTATGATTTTGCTACTTATGTCGTCCGATAATTCTTTATGCAATTAATTGTAAAGTTTTCCAAATAATTTGTTGCAAGAGCCTTCCGAGTTGGTAGCTTAAAATTTAGTTTTTCGAAAAAAAAAAATCCTCAGCGGATGGTATCCAGAGATAAATAAAGCCTTAGCGAAGTGTTCTTTTAAATTTCCCTTTTTTTCTGCAACAAAAACTTCAGACACAGGAATTGTGCTTTCATTGGACTCGGATGTCGAATTTCTTTCTTTATTAATATCATTTATTTGCTGCTTGATAATAATTGGAGCTTTAACACAAACTAACAAATGGTTGGCCATTTTAACGACATGTTTCTGTTTGCAAATCTTTTCAGAGAAACTACATTTAATCGATTTATCTCCGATATCTTGGTAGTGTTTCCAAATTTCTTCTTTCTTCGGTCTTCCCATTGTAAATCTAAAATAAAAATGAATTTAATTAATTCGAAGAGTATCTTTAGAATAACTGATTTGCTCAATATTAACATATTTATATTAACATTATTTTAAGTAGTTTTTAAGTACATACATACATACAAAATGGATGTCATTCATTATTTTAATCAGAACCACCAAATACCTCGAAAACGATTCCCATGACGATTGTTTTAAAAAAAGGACATCCACTCGTGTCCGTGTCTTGGATTTCATGGACATGAATATCAACAAGCATTCTAAAAAAGCTCACAGTAATGTGTTACTGTGAGCATTTTTACGTCACAATAACTAAACAACACAATATTGGCAATGATAAGAGATACTTACCAACTTTCATCAAATAGCCAACAAAAAAAAAACTGAATCGTCAATTTTTGCCCAGACAAAAGGCATTTATTCGGCGTTTACGGGCATTTATCCGGCGTTTATTCAATGCGCCCAATATGTCAGGGCATAAACCCATCTCTAGTCGTGTATCGTCACTGCCACGTAGACAGACTAACCGTAATCGATCGATTACTACTCGATTAGCTATTCGCTAATTTATGACGAGACACTTGGCTAGAACCCAGTGCCTTATGTTTCAGCGTGTAACGATGATCATTGTACTATGTTTAGATTTATATTGTCATAAAACTACCTACTAACAATGACTTGGCTGGGGTGAGAGCTGCCAACATAATTATATGCAAAAAATTAGTGATCAAATCACAATAGCGGGTTACTGGAAATGTTTTTCGCGTGAGCGCGCTAATTCGGAGCGAGTGCCGCTCTCGGGTTGCACATGTAGACACGGGATTTTCAAAAAATGTATTGACGAATTGATAAGCACTGGTGCTATCACTCATTGCAACCCTTGTGAAGGGCAGTTTCTATCAAACATATTCGTGATACCTAAGCCCAATGGTAAACATAGATTCATACTTAACTTAAAAAATCTTAATCAATTTATAGAAACACAACATTTTAAGCTCGAAGATTTACGCACAGCAATTAAACTTGTGTCGGAAAATAATTTTATGGGAACGGTAGATTTAAAAAACGCATATTTTTTAATAAAACTTCATGATGATTATAAAAATATCTTAGATTCGAATTTGACAATGTTTTGTATGAATTTAATGTGTTACCGTTCGGCCTAAACACGGCACCTTTTGAATTTACTAAGATAATGAAACCGGTTGTCGGGCTGCTTAGATCCTGCGGTTATGTGTCTAGTATATGTATATTTAGATGATTTGTTGCTTATTGGCAATTCTTATGATGATTGCTTAGAAAATATAGCGGTAACTCGGCAACTATCGTCAGCCTTAGGATTTATTATAAATAAAGACAAATGCAACTTATTGCCTACGACATCATGTAATTATCTTGGTTACATAATCGATACTAAAAAATTTCAAATCAGTTTACCTAAAGAAAAATGCATTAAAATTAAAAATAAATTACAAACCTTTCAAAGCTTGTCACGCTGTAAAATAAGAGATTTTGCAAGTTTAGTGGGTTTATTGTGTTCTGCTTGCCCTGCCGTCGAATACGGATGGCTATACACAAAAGAATTTGAAAGATCCAAATTTTTTAATTTAAAAAATGACCCATTAAACTACGAAAATTATATGAACATACCGTCATACTTATTGTCAGACTTTGAATGGTGGTTTAAAGCATTGGATAACCCTATTAGCAAAATTAAATATGATGAATACTGCTTAGAAATTTTTAGTGATGCTTCG